>OX422210.1:145158218-146358218 GCA_949130495.1 Sambucus nigra | reverse complement strand
CGATAAATTTAAGTCTTTGGAAGGCTTTGAGTTGCTTTTACTAAAGTGGGGTATCTTTCAAGCCTCTAAGATATGGACATTCCATAGGGAAAATAATGTATCATATATTCTAGAGAATTATCAATACCCGATCGCGTAATGGAATCCCATCGGGTGGAAGTGGTGAGTGATTCGTCAGTGCATCATTCTTTAACTGACCTAATTGATTATGCTTATGGATTCCACCATCATCAAAACCACTAGCCTATGGATACGAATAATGTTCATTATGAACAAGTCAATGAACCAGTTAATGTTAAATAACCCAAAGATCAGGAATACATACGGTTTAAAACCAATGTAACTATTTGTATAAAAATTGCATAGACAATCACTCGCTATTGTATGAAATGATCTGTTTACAAAATTTGAAGAGCCAATTTAGTTTTTTAGGTTATAGCGTAACCAAAAATCTTAAGTGGTTTAAAAGACATTCTCCTAAAACAGAACACATTACCAGATAGTTATCCAAGCATGAAGATGATCTTAAAGGGTTTGAGTTTGATGTACGTATATATTTATGCATGTAAGTATGACTTCATATTATACCTCAACAAACACGAACTGAAGGATAAGTGTCTTGTATACCGTGATCCAAGATATATGGTTTGTGAGAGTGGAAAAGACAAACCTGCAATATTTTGTATGTTCTAGCAAGTTCCACATAAGGTATTGAAGTATTTTCCTCCCGGTTCATGGTTAAAAAGATTTTTCATTGTACTGTGGATATAGAGGCCAAAACATGGCATGCTCGAGCTGAGGTGGGTGGGAATCTCACGCGTCATTCCATCGATTCACTCATATGGAAACTTTGAAATGCACGACACCTTAAATTTGCAAAGGAACAACGTCATGTACATTTTTTTATTACTAACTAGTGGGTTTAACCTTTTCGATATTTTAAGAACTAATCATAATTATCAGGCAGTTCTTATGGCGCTTTTAAATGTCCCTCTAATATTTTGCATGAGAAATAAGTTCACATTATTTTCGTTGTTGATACCTGGTCCATAGGCTCCCAATGAAGATATTCATATTTTCTTAGCCTCGTTAATCTAAGGACTTAAAGATCTATATGATAAAAATGTGAGGGTGTTCGACACTAATAAGGATTAATAGTTCCCACTTGGTGTTATGGGAGATCCACGACTTACTTGCCTATGGGACCGTGTCTAGTTATAATATTCATGGTTATTATGGATGTCACATGTAATACCCCGTATTTTTATAGATTTTAAATTATGGGATTAATTAAATTTAATTGAGATAAATTAATTTAATTTTAATCCAGAATGTTACTTTAAATATTTACTAGCGTGACGAGAGTTAGTAATTATTGGAAATTTGATATTTGTTGAATATTACTGGATGAGTATAGTAATATATGAGATTTATTATTATAATATTGTCACGTGTGAATAAAATGATAATTTTGGAAATTTAAGTCGGGACGCGCCTGTGGCGTGTCGGGACTAGATGTTGATTAATAAAAGTGAATATTTTATAAGTTACCCATATGGTCGTTTTGAGTGCGCCAACGCATCCGAAAGGGTCAAGATAGTCAGAAAAGTGTACCCGGGGATGTAGTTTGGGTCTTGGGGCGTTTTTAGGCCTAATTAGTAACCCGGGAGGGCATTTTGGTCATTTTACATTTTTGGGTAATTAAACCCACGAAAATTAGAGGAGTTATATCAAATACCTAGGTTACCTTCTAGGGTTAAAAACTCTAAACACAAGTGACGGCCATAGGAGAGGAAGGAGAGAGCTCTCAAGGCAAATTCAAGGCCAAAAACTCAACGGTTTGCACCGCCGCCACCACCAATGCGTAGATCGCGAGATGGGGAATGCAACCATACCGAATTCGACACCAAACCAGACCTCTGAAAATCCCAAGCAAGTGTTTATCTTGCTTATTTTGTTGGTGCAATTTCCATATTAGTTTAGGAATGATTAGGGATGAAATTTATGGAAGAAAACCCAATTTGTGATAGGAAAATCCATGTAGTATTGGTTTATATGATGATTCTGGAAACCCTTGCCATGTAGAGGAAATTAACCACGAAATTTTGATGATTATAAGAAGGAAATTCTGGAGAAAATTTGTTAGAAACCTGTTTAAGAAAATTTTAGGGTTCTTGATAATTAGATAAAATTTTGGGTTGATAATCCATGTTTAAATGGTAGAAATGTACATGCCTTAGAAACATCTGGTATATTGTTATAATGTTAGTAGTAGAATATTGGGACATTTGGGCTTGGAAAATATGTATTTGGATGAAGATAGGTGGTAGAACCCGTAACTGCAATTCTGTAGGAATCGAAATACCTGCTTGATCGATCGATCGAGCCTAGAGCTTCGATCGATCGAAGGCTCGATCGATCGAGACCCAAACCTCGATTGATCGACCCCTCCTGGTAGACTCCTATTTCCCCTGTTAAATGAGTTAAACTTAATTTGTCGTGAGATAATTCTTGGACATCCTTAATAAAATGTTTTGGGAGATATGGAAGACCAGTAGGACATGTGAATAGATTTTGGGACCCTTGATGTCGGGAAAAGATTGTATTTTGGGATAATTACATAAGGGTCGGTGATTTTATGATTTAAAGAGAGACACACGTAAGAGAGTTACTTTGGGACAAATGTGTATACCTACTGAGTTTTATACTTAGGAGGATAGAATCCATGAGCGTTATGTAGTAAGTGGAGAAGTTCCTCAAATTAAAGTAAAATGTGAATGGTTATACGTGATAACTATATAATGTGAAATAAATGCGAATGACGTAATTATGGGAATTGAGAATTTACCCATTATTGATATGGTAATATTAGTATAGTTATATGATTGTGTATGCATATACTATCTATGTGTGAAAATCATTCCCACGCTACTTGCTATCCCAGAGGTTTCCGCGCTGGGACAGTCTTATGTCGATGGGACCTTTATGGGGGATATTGACTTGTACCCTAGAAGATAGATATCATTGGTACAGGTTATCAGAATGATAGTTCAGACGGTCCTAAGAGATGCGGGTATGTGCTTTCCTCTTAGAGACTTGGAATCTATGCTTCGCCTCATGTTGTTTGTGTATAGGTATCCTTGGTACAGGCTATCGCAGTGATAGTTCAGACGGTCC
This sequence comes from Sambucus nigra, assembly GCA_949130495.1. Classification (NCBI taxonomy): domain Eukaryota; kingdom Viridiplantae; phylum Streptophyta; class Magnoliopsida; order Dipsacales; family Adoxaceae; genus Sambucus; species Sambucus nigra. The sequence goes on along the minus strand of OX422210.1, from coordinate 146,355,041 downwards.
TACGAGACTTGGAACCTATACTTTGTCTCAATATTGTTGCAGTATGTGTTAATACAGTTCGATAGTGATTCCGGATCTGTATTCCTTTAGTATGAGTGATATGGGGATTGGATAGTAGAGTATGCCCGCACCATAGTTTTATTTGGGGTGCTGTTGTGATATATATATTTTATGAGTAGTTAATATATATTTGAAATTCTGAAATCTGGAACTGCCTACTGTGATGTGATATGTAGGACATGGTTGATGACTCAATTATAAATACTTAGTTGAAAAGTAGAATATGACACTGGGAAACTTTATAAATTAATGAAGCTAAAACGAGAGTTGTGCTACTAATTGGAAGTATCTTTTTAAACAATGATTATGTTTGGTTTTAAAAAAAAAATCTTATGAGTAATTTGAGATAAGCTAAATTGTTGGGAAGGTTAGTGTGATAAAATGATAATACAAACCGTTAGGAAGGTTAGTGCGATAGGTGTGCACATTACAAGAGAGGTGAGAATTTCTCAAGAGAGTGTCGCACTAATATGTTGTTGCATTGTCCTGTATCAATTTAAATACTTGCTAAACGTATTTTAAATCAAACACACTATCGGGCTCTGACCCGTTTCTTTTTCTCTCTCTCTCTCTCTTGTATATATATGTATGTATTACCGGTGCCCAGCCACAGGGGCGTCTTGTTTAGGATCTCTTGGAAGGAACACGCTGCAGCTTAGGTGGGAGTTGCAGGTCTCTTGATTAGACAACTTCGTTCATTCGGATCCACTCGTAGTACTTTCATCTAGTTGGGCATGTGTAGCTCTTTCCATTATTCCGTTGTTATTGGACATTGGTATTTCAGTTATTTCCAGTATCATTACTATGGGACTTATTCAGTTTGGATGTGTGACTTTAGATTTCGTATGTTGACATTCGATTGACGAATGTATTAAATTAATTGGATTATGTTGCAGAATTTAATGTGGTGTGATTCTTACGTATTGAATGTTGTTAATAAAATAAATGATTTTTCTTTAAATAAAATTTGGAAAGTATGTATGAAAATGGTTTTGACACTTAGCTTAATTATTTAGGGTGTTTAAATTGGAAAAGTATTTTTATGACAGTGATTTTAAGAATAAACCAACTGTCCACCTTGATTTTAATTTAATAAAGGAGTGATCGCCCGGTATTTAATTAGGGGGGGTGTCACAGGTGGTATCAGAGGATCAGGTTCTAGTGTCCTTAGGATCTATAAGAATTATTATGCTTTCAGCGTTGCTTTGTTTGTTATAGAGCCCTATGTTTAGGATTGTCGATTCCTTTGACGAGATTTCGTTCTCCTGCTATGATGTGTATACACTAGTGAATTCTAATTTCATTCAGATGTGTGCGTGTGCCGAGCGATGACGGATGTCGTAAGAGGACCGTTAAGCGTACACCAGGAGGCATGGCTCAGTTGAGATGATGAAATATATCCGAGGATGATGACCGTAGTCGAGGTCACCTCCATTATGGTACGAGAAGCCAAGACTCGAAAGGCGACTAAGGTGCAACAATGATTTTCAAATGCTGATATAGTCAAATGAGGTGCGGGGGTAAACTTACCCAACATTTTACAAAAACGTGTAGAGACTGTCAGTGGAAAATTTTAGAAACGCGAAAAATTTGTATGCGTTTACCAAAGGAGGTAAAGTATCCAAAGGCCTAAATATAGGAAGGAGTGTGGCAAACTGAAAGTGAAAATTTAGAAAGAAAAAAGAATCTTGGTTTTCGAGACGAAGTTATAATGGTTGGAGTCAACCACCAATTTTAGAAATGGGATGCTATGCATATAAGAGAACCTTAGGTACAGTGTTGACCGTATGTTCCTCCCTCAACTGTTCAGGATGAGAGGCAAACGTGGTTCTGAACTCATCGCAGGAGGGCATGACATAAGTTCATTCGTGAATATGAATCCTAATAGTTAGCAAATCTTGTATCGAAGGAGGTAGATACTAGTGGAGGAAACGACTCCAAGTGGGAGACCAACTTGTAATAATAGTTGATAATGCTCGAGGAGGAAATTCTGATGGACGACCGATTCAGAGGTTGACAATGTCATATTTTGTCAATATAGATGATAACGCTTCTTTGTGGGGGAAGTTAAAGGAAATCGAAGAATTTAGTCGAGAATGAGACTGAATGCAACGATGGTGGTATAGCACCACAAAAGGATGTGGATACACATCAGGAAAACCATTTAAATGCTTCAGATAGTTAAATTCTTACCAAGTGATGGTAAATTCTGTAAGTACTATTATAGATAGTAACATGATCTTTATGACCTGAAAAGTTAAGAGAACAACCGGGATGACTAACAAGAATCGAGTTTACTAACGTCCGAAAGAAGGACAATCCTAACCTGGTTAGTAGGACAGGTGGTAAGTGAATTTTGTGTTGAGGTATTTTGTGCGGAGTGAGATCGCTCACGATAATATGTTCCAAAGTGAGTATAATGACAAGAATACGGTGCCTAGTAAAAGGCAACGATTAAAGTAATATTGTTTGGTTTGTGTAGACGTGTTACGTCCGAAAACCATTTGCACAGTCAAGACGATTGACAAGGTAGAAGTGTAAGTTGTATCCTTAGAGGATGAGGCGTGTTTATGTGACACGAGCGAGTCACTATATTTTGTTCCTTGCTAGATTAGCATGTGAGACGAGCTTAATGCATATCATTTTAAACGATATTATTAAAAATGTGAATATTTTTTAGTGTAGCGGGATATTTTTTTTGTGCTATCCGCGGAGGATGAATGAGTATATTAACAGCGTTTTATACTTTACTGAGGTTACTCGTTGTAGTGATGCGATACACGAGTATGATATTATCTTTGTTAAAACATTATATAAATGGTTATTCGATAGTTGACATTTATTGCAAGACTATCGGAGTGGTTGCATTAGTGAAACATGTTTTATGTTTGTTTTGGCGAGGCTTTACCTGTGAGAAGGTTGGACTCGCACTTATATTATCTATCCTAGAGACTTCGGAGGAGATAGTGGGCTCGAGATATTCGATGCCAAAGTATGTATAGACTTCGTTAGTATAATTCCGTATGTGTCGGGATTTACCGTTGAGCAAAAAGATTTGACTCAGTATTATGTTTAGCACTCTGGACTTAGTGATAAGAAAAGTGCATTGTTATATTTATCCTTTAGAGATGTGGGAGTTAATATTTATACCCTATTATTAGGGAAAGGAATTTCGAGAATTCCGAGTGTATGTATTCGAGGTTTATAAAATCCAATTACCATCAACCAATACGGGACGATAGTGAAATTGGTGAAACGTTCTTTGTTAAGTATAATTACGGGAGAAATTGTAACTTTTCTGTCAAGGGACGGAATAAAGGGGTATATACTATGGACGGAGGACCTAACTGATTTCGATAACCGATAATTCTAGGTAGTAGTGTATCGGGGGGCTCCTTGTTTGGATTTCTCTTTGCGAGATATCCCACTCATGAAACTTAGCGTAAGGTTGGAAATAGGGAGACGTTTGGTCACTATTCTATGAGTTCGGTACCCTGGTCGAAATGGGAGCAAGTAATTATGTATGTAAGTTGGAAGTTGAATTTTGTTTTAAGGTCATTGGAGCCGGATTTTTGTGGTAGGATAGCATTGAAAGTTATCCCCACGAGTTGAAGGTGGAACGATGATAAGGAGAATTTAAGAATTTTGATTTCTAGGGTGATTGAGAGTACCCAAATGTCATAACCACGTACAAAACACAAGGTGAAAAAAGAGTTGGAATTCTTTTTAGCATGGATTATCTGGAAAGAACTTTATATTATACAAAAGAGATGACCTGTAATTATTTTGATGAATAGAGCGTTAGTGATTTACTTTGGTTATTGTACCTATTTGGGAAAATTGTTGTACTTATCTGAGGAAGGTTGACAATTATTATTCCTCTTTTATTGTCATGAAATTTGAATGACCTATTCCTTCTATTCCGTTGAATTTAGTTAGTCTTACAGATGAGTAGCACGCCGTTCGCTCTCCCAAGGCGGTCAGAGTGTTGCAAAAATGTGGGCATCTTGGTTAACTATAGTTAAAATAGTCCGAATCGAAGGGACGTGGTAATAGACGTGTTAGATATATGTTTGTGGGACTAGTATAACGAAGTGGAAGTGATAGAGTGGATTAAACGTGACATGAGGGGCGATAATCCATACATAAGTGTGCAATTAGAATAGGACGCCCTAACTTGACTGGAAGGCTAGTATTCCTTGAATAGAGTAGAATTTAATTGTTATGAAGCACACCCAGAGCGGAGTTGTTATTAGTCAAATGTCAGAGCGACTTGTGCATACTAAGAGAATGATGTTAGTATAGTATAAGAGATCCAGAAGTGCGCTTCGTGGAGAGAAGAGCACGGGTCAGAACTTTCGGCATACTCGAAGGAAGGAAGGAAGGAAGGGGAGTATTACGTGTCACTTAATGTGAGACATTTCAAGGGGAGAATCGATGTTTAGCGAGACGTAGTGAGTAGTCTCTACATGCACCGCCCTTAGGTAAGGTTTGGTTGAAAGTGGGGAATCAACAAAAGAATTTTGTGTTTATCGAAAATTCCTGAACTTGGAAGAGGTCGGTAAAGCCGGTTAAGTTCTTGAATGAGTTGCCATCCTCAAAACAAGATCAAGGGTTTTATCCCGAACATGTGAATTAAGTCGCCGAGAAGGAAGTGATTGATATTCCTTTAGGCTGGCTTACAATAATAACTAGTATGCCCCAGACTTCCTTTGAAAGGAAGGATCGCGCAAGTGCATGGTCCGGCACAGTATAAATTTCTGAATCACGATGAGATTGGTAAATCCCACCTTTGTTATGAGATTTCAGGAACCAGCGAAGATAAAATTTCATTTTGAGTAGGATGTATCACCTTACCCAAAGAATGGGCGCACGGTGATTAAAGATTTGTGGAGCCACATGAAGGAGATTTTGGAATCTTGATACGATGATTTCAAGAATGTTCTGTAGAAGCACTCGTACCTGTTTGTCGCGTACAAGGTACTTATTAAGGTTTTGTTATAGAAGAACCTCGACTATTCTCCTTCCGTATGTTTATAGGAGAGTAGGTAATCAGAATTTTTGGATCGGTCGAGAAAACATCCGATAAATATGGTAGAATTCCACGACTGTTTTAGGCGAGCAAGAGTGATCAAATGTTCGTATAATTTTCTCAGAATGGGAGTTTTGTATATGAATAAATCCGAGTATTTGTCATGTAGTGAGGTGCGGCCTCCAAATGATAGTGAGATAATGAAATTTATAACGTATAGGCATGGCCTATGCGAATTTTGTCGGTTGGGAGCACAATGTGAAGAGTCTCCAATGAGAATGTAAAGCAATGTTGCTGTGAAGAAAGGGTTATAGTGATTGAGCCGTAATGTGTAGTTAGTTTGTGTACGAAAAAGGATATCCAGAATTGTGCTACCTGATAGGCCTTATTTTTCTAATTTCGGGACGAAATTCCGTTATTAGGGGGGAAGTATGTAATTCCCCGTATTTTTATAGCTTTTAAATTATGGGATTTATTAAATTTAATTGAGATAAATTAATTTAATTTTAATCCAGAATGTTGCTTTAAATATTTACTAGCGTGACGAGAGTTAGTAATTATTGGAAATTTGATATTTGTTGAATATTACTGGATGAGTATAGTAATATATGAGATTTATTGTTATAATATTGTCACGTGTGAATAAAATGACAATTTTGGAAATTTAAGTCGGGACGCGCTTGTATCGTGTCGAGACTAAATGTTGATTAATAAAAGTGAATATTTTATCAGTTACCCTTATGGTCGTTTTGACTGCGCCAATGCGTCCGAAAGGGTCAATATAGTCAGAAAAGTGTACCCGGGGATGTAGTTTGGGTCTCGGGGCGTTTTTAGGCCTAATTAGTAACCCGGGAGGGCATTTTGGTCATTTTACATTTTTGGGTAATTAAACCCACGAAAATTAGAGGAGTTATATCAGATACCTAGGTTACATTCTAGGGTTAGAAACTCTAAACACAAGTGACGGCCATAGGAGAGGAAGGAGAGAGCTCTCAAGGCAAATTCAAGGCCTAAAACTCAACGGTTTGCACCGCCGCCACCACCAACGCATAGATCGCGAGACGGGGAACGCAACCATACCGAATTCGGCACCATACCAGACCTCTGAAAATCCCAAGCAAGTGTTTATCTTGCTTATTTCGTTGGTGCAATTTCCATATTAGTTTAGGAATGATTAGGGATGAAATTTATGGAAGAAAACCTAATTTTTCATAGGAAAATCCATGTAGTATTGGTTTATATGATGATTCTGGAAACCCTTGCCATGTAGAGGAAATTAACCACGAAATTTTGATGATTATAAGAAGGAAATTATGGAGAAAATTTGTTAGAAACCTGTTTAAGAATATTTTAGGGTTCTTGATAATTAGATAAAATTTTGGGTTGATAATCCATGTTTAAATGGTAGAAATGTACATGCCTTACGTTAGAAACATATGGTATATTGTTATAATGTTAGTAGTAGAATCTTGGGACGTTTGGGCTTGGAAAATATATATTTGGATGAAGATAGGTGGTAGAACCCGTAACTGCAATTCTGCAGGAATCGAAATACCTGCTTGATTGATCGATCGAGCCTAGAGCTTCGATCGATCGAGCCCCAAACCTCGATCGATCGACCCCTCCTGGCAGACTCCTATTTCCCCTGTTAAATGAGTTAAACTTAATTTATCGTGAGATAATTCTTGGACATCCTTAATAAAATGTTTTGGGAGATAGGGAAGACCAGTAGGATATGTGAATAGATTTTGGGACCCTTGATGTCGGGAAAATTGGGATAATTACATAAGGGTCGGTGAATTTATGATTTAAGAGAAAGACACATAAGAGAGTTACTTTGGGACAAATGTGTATACCTATTGAATTTTATACTTGGGAGGATAGAATCCATGAGCGTTATGTAGTAAGTGGAGAAGTTCCTTAAATTAAAGTAAAATGTGAATGGTTATACGTGATTACTATATAATGTGAAATAAATGAGAATGACGTAATTATGGGAATTGAGAATTTACCCATTATTGATATGGTAATATTAGTATAGTTATATGATTGTGTATGCATATACTATCTATGTGTGAAAATCATGCCCACGCTACTTGCTATCCCAGAGGTTTCCGCGCTGGTACAGTCTTATCTCGATGGGACCTTTATGGGGGATATTGACTTGTACCCTAGAAGATAGATATTCTTGGTACAGGCTATCGGAATGATAGTTCAGACGGTCCTAAGAGATGCGGGTATGTGCTTTCCTCTTAGAGACTTGGAATCTATGCTTCGCCTCATGTTGTTTGTGTATAGGTATCCTTGGTACAGGCTATCGCAGTGATAGTTCAGACGGTCCTACGAGACTTGGAACCTATACTTTGTCTCAATATTGTTTGAGTATGTGTTAATACAGTTCGAGAGTGATTCCGGATCTTTATTCCCTTAGTATGAGTGATACGGGGATTGGATAGTAGAGTATGCCCGCACCATAGTTTTATTTGGGGTGCTGTTGTGATATATATATTTTATGAGTAGTTGATATATATATGAAATTCTGAAATCTGGAACTGCCTATTGTGATGTGATATGTAGGACATGGTTGATGACTCAATTATAAATACTTATTTGAAAAGTAGAATATGACACTGGGAAACTTTATAAATTAATGAAGCTAAAACGAGAGTTGTGCTACTAATTGGAAGTATCTTTTTAAATAATGATATTGTTTGGTTTTAAAAAAAAATCTTATGAGTAATTTGAGATAACCTAAATTTTTGGGATGGTTAGTGTGATAAAATGATAATACAAACCGTTAGGAAGGTTAGTGCGATAGGTGTGAACATTAGAAGAGAGGTGAGAATTTCTCAAGAGAGTGTCGCACTAATATGTTGTTGCATTGGCCTGTATCAATTTAAATACTTGCTAAACGTATTTTAAATCAAACACACTATCGGGCTCTGACCCGTTTCTTTCTCTCTCTCTCTCTCTCTCTCTTGTATATATATGTATGTATTACAGGTGCCCAGCCACAGGGGCGTCTTGCTTAGGATCTCTTGAAAGGAACGCGCTGCAACTTAGGTGTGAGTTGCAGGTCTCTTGATTAGACGACTTCGTTCATTCGGATCCACTCATAGTACTTTCATCTATTTGGGCATGTGTAGCTCTTTCCATTATTCCGTTGTTATTGGACATTGGTATTTCAGTTATTTCCAGTATCGTTACTATGGGACTTATTCAGTTTGGATGTGTGACTTTAGATTTCGTATGTTGACATTCGATTGACGAATGTATAAATTAATTGGATTATGTTGCAGAATTTAATGTGGTGTGATTCTTACTTATTGAATGTTGTTAATAAAATAAATGATTTTTCTTTATATAAAATTTGGAAACTATGTATGAAAATGGTTTTTACACTTAGCTTAATTATTTAGGGTGTTTAAATTGGAAAAGTATTTTTACGACAGTGATGCTAAGAATGAACCAACTGTCCACCTTGATTTTAATTTAATAAAGGAGTGATCGCCCGGTATTTAATTAGGCGGGGTGTCACATCAGATTTGTGGGGGTAAACTTAATCCACTTGGCTACATCATAGTAGATTTTTGCTTAACGCCCACCACTTCAGGAACGAAAACTCTAAGTTTTTACCTGTCGATTATGATCATAGGATGAAACCTTCTCGTCTTTATGATTATCAAATCAAAACAAAGGTGAAGGAATCAACTTCGGGGAATAAGTTTGTAAGAAAACACCCTCCAAAAGTATAAAGATAAGGAGGATAAAAAGATCATAGTAAAATGAAGGTTTGGTCTAAATGATCAATCTTATTTGACTTGTTGTATTGGAAAGAGCAGCGTGTAAGCCATGTAACTTATGTGATGCACACGAAGAAGAATTTTGCGAAATATTTGATAGGAACATGTCGGTGGATCTCATTTAAAAGATGGAGAGAAGGTGCATTACGATATAAAGGAGATGAAAAAAAATAATGGTTAAGAACTGATCCTACAATAGGAAGAAATTATATTTGAAGGGGTCTTTCACTTTGACTATGATAGAGAAAAATATCCTCTTAGACACGTTATTCAACTTGAAGACTCCGATTGGTTATTATGGTAATTTAGGCAGGGCTGCAAGCTACTAAACAAATGACCTGAAATAGTGTAAGACGAATGATTGTCTTGTCATCATTCTATTAATCTCTTTGGTGTTTAGGCATTTCTTTTCAGCTCACAAAGATCTTCTCAGGTAAATTATGCAATTAGTTTGTGCTTCACCATACTTTGTGCAAAAGTGGTAAACAAAAATCACATTAAAGCCACAAAATCAACTTTATATGAGGAGACTTGTGTATTAGAGATATATTTTCCTTTGTTGTTCTTTGACATCATCATCTGTCTAGTTCTGCATCCATGCTATCATGTGCACCCATGAGGTATTGCTGGATGAATCGTTTCGAGAACTTAATAAAAACCTTGATTGCATTAAGAATACACGATATATTAGAGTTTCAATTACAGAAAAATACATAACGGATGACTAATTGTTATACGCTTGAGAAGATATGCCAAAACAAGGTCTTAGGGGGTTTAATTCCCATGGAGAACAAGTGATCAAGGAAGTTGGAGAGTTTAAGGATGAATTGGCTTTCGAGAACCATAAAGAGGTGAGACTCATCAATTTATAATATGAGCAATAAACTCGTTATGTCTTCGAATCACAAGATGAAGTTAAAGATAAGAGAGTAAGTATCTACATATATAACTTATTTTTTTTTATTATGTGTATTGTCTATATTACGATGTAAACCCTACAATTTCATGAACATGTTTATGAACAATGAAAGTAAAATTGTCCAAAATCAAAAGAGAAATTATAAGTACTATGATTTTAGGTCACAGGTATAAAAAAAAAGATAAAAGACACCTGTAAAGACCCACGACCCTGTCCTACTAGTGCACGTTGTTATATCACATGTTGTCATGACTAAATTCTATGAATGTATTCTTATGGAAAACTTAAATGTTACGGCCTATGAAAAGGTCTTGACCTCATTATCAGAGTTGACATATAAATTAACTATCACAGTTTAATAATCCATAGATAAAGTTGTCATTAAGCAAACACTAATTCTATTGAAAATATATAAAAGTTTCCAACACAAGCCTCCCTAATGTTTCTCCTCATACAACTTTAACATAAAACGATAAAGCTGAATAATTATAACTAAGACTAAAATATAAGTAAGACATCTTAAAATCTCTCTTGTTCAGTCTAGCTTTAGCAACCTCTATAGTCCTTCGTAGCCTAATTAAGCTCCTCTACCATCCCAAGGAAACAAGGTATATGGAAGGAATGAGCTCAAATATCCCAGTGGGGGATAAATTAAAAATCCTCATCGTACCTTTCAGGGTTAGTATTTGTATAAAATAATATATATATTAACGGAATGTAAAATAGTGCAAGTAACGTTGATTGTGAAATATAGGCTTTTACAATTATTACATATATAGAGTGCTAATCAATAACCTTTACCATTTTTTTTCAACAATTTTTTATTTTTAATTTAAGATTGGTTGGGTGTGGTTTTAGTAGGAAGTGTAGTTTTTTTTAATAACTGAAGATACTTGCTGTTGTTTGGTTCAAATCAGGTATACTTTATCACTTAATGGTTCAAACCATCCTGGTCCATTTTTGAGCAAGTGTTCAAAAACCAAGATACTTTATCATTTAAGGTATTTTTGTATTACTCCTTGATCATTTTTTTTTCTTTTGGATCTCTTCAATTCAGTGAGTATTTGTATTTATTTGTTGCTTCCCAAATAGATGTAACACTCATGTTTGATGGATCACTTTAGTTTTATAATATAGATTGAGATACATGTTATTCATTTTTTATTTTTGTTGGCTCAAGTGTTTGATGTACATATATATTTATGCATGTAAGTATGATTGCATATTATACCTCAACAAACACGAACTGAAGGATAAGTGTCTTGTATACAGTAATCCAAGATATATGGTTTGTGAGAGTGGAAAAGACAAACCTGCAATATTTTGTATGTTCTAGCAAGTTCCACAGAACGTATTAAAGTATTTTCCTCCCGTTTCATGATTAAAAAGATTTTTTATTGTACTGTGGATATATAACCCATAACATGGCATGCTCGAGCTGAGGTGGGTGGGAATCTCACGCGTCATTCCATCGATTCACTCATATGGAAACTTTGAAATGCACGACACCTTAAATTTGCAAAGGAACAACGTAATGTACATTTTTTATTACTAACTAGTGGGTTTAACCTTTTCGATATTTTAAGAACTAATCATAATTATCAGGCAGTTCTTATGGCGCTTTTAAATCTCCGTCCAATATTTTGCGTGAGAAATAAGTTCACATTATTTTCGTTGTTAATACCTGGTCCATAGACTCCCAATGAAGATATTCATATTTTCTTAGTCTCGTTAATCTAAGAACTTAAAGAGCTATAGGATAAAAATGTGAGGGCGTTTGACACTAATAAGGATTAATAGTTCCCACTTGGTGTTATGGGAGATCCACGACTAACTTGCCCATGGGACCATGTCTAGTAATAATATTCATGGTTATTATGGATGTCACATTTGTGGGGGTAAACTGAATCCACTTGGCTACTTCATAGTAGATTTTTGCTTAACACCCACCATTTCAGGAACGAAAACTCTAAGTTTTTACCTGTCTGTTATGATTATAGGATGAAACCTGTTCGTCTTTATGATGATCAAATAAAAACGAAGGAGAAGGAATCAACTTCGGGGAATAAGTTTGTAAGAAAACACCCTCCAGAAGTATAAAGATAAGGAGGATAAAAAGATCATAGTGAAATGAAGGTTTGGTCTAAATGATCAATCTTATTTGACTTGTTTTATTGGAAAGAGCACCGTGTAAGCCATGTAACTGATGTTATGGACATGAAGAAGAATTTTGGCGAAATATTTGATAGGAACATGTAGGTGGATCTCATTTAAAAGATGGAGAGATGGTGCATTACGATATAAAGCAGATGAAAAAAACAATGGTTAAGAACTGATCCTACAAGAGGAAGAAATCTGAGATGGTGCATTACGATGTTCTTTGACATCATCATCTGCCTCGTTCTGCATCCATGCGATCATGTGGACCCATGAGGTATTGTTGGATGAATCGTTTCGAGAACTTAATAAAAACCTTGATTGCATTAAGAATACACGATATATTAGAGTTACAATTACAGAAAAATACATAACGGATGACTCATTGTTATACGCTTGAGAAGATATGCCAAAATAAGGTCTTAGGGGGTTTAATTCCCATGGAGAACAAATGATCAAGGAAGTTGGAGAGTTTAAGGATGAATTGGCTTTCGAGAACCATAAAGAGGTGAGACTCATCAATTTATAATATGAGCAATAAACTCGTTATGTCTTCGAATCACAAGATGAAGTTAAAGATAAGAGAGTAAGTATCTACATATATAACTTATTTTTTTTTATTATGTGTATTGTCTATATTACCATGTAAACCCTACAATTTCATGAACATGTTTATGAAGTATGAAAGTAAAATTGTCCAAAATCAAAAGAGAAATTATAAGTACTATGATTTTAGGTCACAGGTATAAAAAAAAAAGATAAAAGCCACCTGTAAAGACCCACGACCCTGTCCTACTAGTGCACGTTGTTATATCACATGTTGTCATGACTAAATTTTATAAATGTATTCTTATTGAAAACTTAAATGTTGCGGCCTATGAGAAGGTCTTGGTCTCATTATTAGAGTTGACATATAAATTAACTATCACAGTTTAATAACTCACAGATAAAGTTATCATTAAACAAACACTAATTCTATTGAAAATATATAAAAGTATCCAATACAAGCCTCCCTAATGTTTCTCCTCATACAACTTTAACATAAAACGATAAAGCTGAATAATTATAACTAAGACTAAAATATAAGTAAGACATCTTAAAATCTCTCTAGTTCATTCTAGCTTTAGCAACCTCTATAGTCCTTCGTAGCCTAATTAAGCTCCTATACCATCCCAAGGAAAAAGGTATATGGAAGGAATGATCTCAAATATCCCAGCAGGGGATAAATTAAAAATCCTCATCTTACCTTTCAGTGTTAGTATTTGTATAAAATAATATATATACTAACGGAATGTAAAATAGTGCAAGTAATGTTGATTGTGAAATATAGGATTTTACAAATAATACATATATAAAGTGGTAATCAATAACCTTTACCATTATTTTTTCAATGATTTTTTATTTTTAATTTAAGATTGGTTGAGTGTGGTTTTAGTAGGAAGTGTAGTTTTTTTAATAACGGAAGATACTTGCAGTTGTTTGGTTCAAATTAGGTATACTTTATCATTTAATGGTTCAAACCATCCTGGTCCATTTTTAAGCAAGTGTTCAAAAACCAAGATACTTTATCATTTAAGGTATTTTTGTATTACTCCTTGATCATTTTTTTTTTCTTTTGGATCTCTTCAATTCAGTGAGTATTTGTATTTATTTCTTGCTTCCAAAATAGATGTAACACTCATGTTTGATGGATCACTTTAGTTTGTATATATAGATTGAGATACATGTTATGCATTTTTTATTTTTGTTGGCTCAAGTGTTTGTTGTCTCTAATGCACATCTTCTTTTGAGAAAATAAAGTGAGTTTTGGGTTTTTCAGAATGCCGGCAAGAGGAATAAAGTGGGTTATATGGTGAGTTTTGTGTGTTATTAATTTTTATTTTTTATGTTATATGGTGATTTTTGGTTTATACTAACTTTAATTTGTATTTTCAGTTTGTTCCTGGCCGTGGGTGAGAACTTCATACATCCATATCTTTGTTTTGGTTTGTTATATGTTTTGATACTTTTTCAATGTTGGATGGGGTTTGTGTTTATATGTATTTTTTTTGAAATTTTGCATTTAATGCTTTGAAATTAATAGTTTGGTTTGGTTTTGTAGATATGATATGTTCTCTCCCACCACCATAAGTTTTACCTCTCTCTCGCTTCAGTTTCAGTTGGGGTCAGATGAAATCATGCAGATACCAGCTTTCCTTTTTTTTATTGCCACTTTACCAGCTTTCCTATTCTGCAATTGCTTAGTACTCGGATTTTGAGTAATATAGCTAATACTTAGGTTTTTTTGTACTTTTGTTTAATTGTATCTTCTATTTTTCTAAGGAGGGAAACACACATTTGCAGTGTACATTCTGATTTTTTTGGTAATATTTGCAGTGTATATTTGACAAGACCCTTTTCTTCAGCGTCCAAATGATGATGTAGATATTAAAATAAAGGACGAACACACAGAGAGGATATCGTGCACTGATTTGCAATGTGCATAGATGGTCGTAGAGGATAACGTGCACTGATTTGAGGTAAATTAATGCTTCTTGCTATTAGTATTTGCTTTAGAGTTGTATTACTATAATATATGAATATATATTATTTTATATCAATTTGAGTTGGGGATTAGATGCAAAAGTCCCTGACTGATTGATATGCAATCATCTTTGGTCTTAATTGTACTAGATTTTGATGTTTCATATTCTCATGCTAAGATTGTCTTCTTCCCATTGGTATTGTCTTCTCCATATTGGTAAAATCCCTCCCCCTTCCCCACTCACACACACGCACACATAAACACACACACACACACACACAACTCTCCCTCATCTTATCCCCCTCCACCGCCCCCTGCCCCGTCTCCTCCTCCCTTCCCCACTCACATGCACACATGCGCATAGACATGCGCGCACACACACACACACACCTCTACCTCATCTTCTCCCCTCCCCCTCCGTCTCCCCCTCCCCCTTCCCCTCCGCTGCCCCCTCCCCCTCCCCCTTCCCCACTAACACGCACAATATATATGCGATGCATATATGAAATCTGCATATATGCATATTGCATATATGCAGCCCCCTCCCCCACACCCTCTGCAACCCCCTCCCGCCCCTGGTAAAATCCTTCCCCCCTTCCCCACTCACACACACACACAACTCTCCCTTATCTTCTCCCTATCCACCGCCCCCTGCCCCGTCCCCTACCCCCTTCCCCACTCACACACGCGCACAAAAAGACACACACACACACAACTCTCCCTTATCTTCACCCGCTCCGCCGCCTTCTCCCCCTTCCCCACTTACACATGCACAACATTACTCAGGTCCAACTCTTATGTGCAGGTTCTCAGGTTCCGATCAGTTGTGTTTATGGTTTAGGTGTAGTCCTCTTTAGGTGTAGTCCTCCGATAGTTGTTGTGGGTATAAAATTGATTACCATTCCTCTTATAAGGATAAACAATAATTGCCTTCAATAATTGCCATTAATAAAGAGATCATGTGCATCTTAGTTGGGGTGTGGTTTTTGTGTAGCAGATAGGGACAAAAGCACAACAGCAGGCAGCGGACCCAAATTGCGTGAAGCTGACTAATCTCCAGTTGGTGTTTGGTGATATTCTCATAGGTAGTAACTTGAACCACGCGTATTTTTTTTGTTTCGGGTTTTGTTATTTTGTTGATGTTTATTAATTAATTTCATTTCTCGTTCACACGCACACACGTGCCCCCTGCCTCGTCCCCTCCCCCCTTCCCCACTCACACACGCACACGCGCATACGCACACACGTGCCCCCTGCCCGTCCCCTCCCCCCTTCCCCACTCACACACGCACACACGCGCACACATGCACGCACACAAGCATATATGACTCAATATGCATATATGTACTGCATATATGTAGATTGCATATATACACTGCATATATGCATACACGCACGCACGCGCCCCCTGCCCCGTCCCCTCCCCCTTACCCACTCACACACGCACACATACCCACACGGCCACACACAAACACACATAAACATGCACACACGCGCCCCGTGCCCGTCCCCTCCCCCTTCCCCACTCACACACGGGCACACAAACACGCACGCACGCACACACGCGCACGTCATATATGCATTGACCTATATGCGGCAATATTCATATATGCATATGCATATGTGCACTGCATATATGCACTGCATATAAGCAGATTTCATATATGCATACACGCACACACGCGCACATGCGACCCTTGCCCCGTCCCCTCCCCCTTCCCCACTCACACACGTGCACACGCCCACACGAACACACACAAAAATGCACACACGCACAAACACGCACACACGCGTCCCCTGCCCGTCCCCTTCCCCCTTCCCCACTCACACACGTGCACACAAACACACACACAAACATGCACACACGCGCCCCCTGCCCGTCCCCTCCCCTCTTCCCCACTCACACACGCTCACACGCTCACACACATACGCATGCGCACACGCGCACTGCGTATATGCACTGCATATACGCGCACACGCACCCCCTGCCCCGTCCCCTCCACCCTACCCCACTCACATAGGCACACGCGCGCACACAAACACGCACACACGCGCCCCCTGCCCATCCCCTCCCCCTTCCCCACTCACACACGCACACACATGCACACAAACACACACACACACACACATGCACGCACACTGCATATATGCACTGGCATATATGCCTCAATATGCATATATGCATATGCATATATGCCGATTGCATATATGCATACACTCACACACGCTCCCCCTGCCCCGTCCCCTCCCCCTTCCCCACGTACACACGCACACATGCGCACACAAACATACACAAAACATGCACACACGCACACACGCACCCCCTTCCCGTCCCCTCCCCCCTTCCCCACTCACACATGCCATACATTCAAGCATCGAACACACTGGTGTGTAGCTTGCATTTTGAAAACAAATGCTCACAATATTGTCTGTCCAGTTCCTCCAAACAAATGCATTTTGAATTGGTTCAATTACATGGAATCTAACATTTTTCTCATCCTAACTTTGTACTCCATTTCAGTCCTATAATTGCAGACACATGTGGTATGCATAATGTTAAACAATTTGTAGACACATGTGCTTTAGGCACAACACGGAACTAGACACATGTGCTTTACGCACAACACTGAACTAGACATATTGCAGATTTCATATATATGCTTTAGGCACAACGCTGCATATATATGCACTTTATATATATGCACATATATGCAGTGCATATATACGCATATATATGCAATCTGCATATATATGCATATGCTATGTGCAAAAGCCCCCCCCCCCCCCCAACCAGCCCCCCCACCTGTTCTCCCTTCACTTTCCCCATCGTTGCCCTGCGTTTCTTCTCTTCACCGCTATCCCCTACTTCTGGCCATCTCTTCTCTTCATCTTAGCCGATACATGCATTAATACATGCATTATACAAATAATATTGCATTTGATATATTATACAAATAATATTGCATTTGATATAAATTGAGTCACAATATCCTTTTTCTTACAAATTTCGGTAACCAATATTGGAGAATTGGAGAAGTATATGTTAAAGTTCATATTGATAAGTTCTCCTACTTTTTAGGTAGGTTCTTGAATTTTTTCCAGTTATGCATATGTTTGTTATATGATGCGTACCGAAAATGGTGCATACATCTTATGTTGATGTTGCATTTTTTAGGGTGTGGGTGCGTGCAAAGCTCTATACACTTGACGGTGATGCATGTGGTTGTCGACTCAACATAAATTGATGAAGCGGTTGTCGACTCAACATAAATTGATGTTGCATGTTTCAAGTTACCTGGTCAACTCAACATAAATTGATGAAGTGGTTGAAATGAGGTCCAATATGGACCTCGAGTATTGTAGTATTGCTGTTGTTGAGTATTTTTATTTTTTTAAACAGGGTGGATAGTCTTATAAATAAAGGAAAGTCTGCCCAAATTTTTTAAAATTAGAACAAAAATATTGTACATTTATTTAGAAGTAACTTCTTCTTTTTTTAATTTTAATGTAAACGAATATTGTTGCCATGGATTTGGTTTGTTTATTAATTATAGTGCCAATCGAGTATGAATATAGTAATATGTATTGTGAGTCAACTGAGTGTGGCTTTTTTATTTCACTTTGTTGTCGGGTAACGATTTTTTTTTTGCAATTACGTACTTTTTGTTTTGCAATTAAACAAGACACACATTAAATATTATTGTTTACCTATCTCATACACGACCCAATATTTTTTTAACGAAAAACGAACTTTACAAAAATAAACACGACATGAGGTTTTGTTGCCAATTGAGAACACTAACGTTTGGCAGGATAGTCCTATAAATAAAAGATATTATGGTCAATTTTTTTAAAATTACACTTTTTTTTGTCGAGGAACGAAATTTTTGTGGTTTTGTAATTATGCACTTTGAAAATTTTTGCGTTTCGCTATTACATACTTTGAAAAATTATCGTCGTTTCAAGATTACGTACTTTGAAAAAATTTCGCCGTGCCTTCAGGAACGGGCATACGCTAGTGTATATATATACGGTTAAGGTATATACATATATATATATATATATATGTGTGTTTTGGTATTTTTGTGGGTTTTATTTTTTAAGTTGGGACAACCATAGATGACGCTCCTAAAATTGAGTATGATTTTTTTTCTGCTTTGTAGGTGGATTCCATTTTTTAGTTGAGTTTGGTGTATGTGTGTGACCGCAAAACACACTTGGTGAGTTTCTCATTATTTGTTCTCTCTTTCTCTCAAATTACGTTAACATTGATTTTAGTGAGATGAATTTTTTTTTTTATCAATGATATGAATAATGAAAAAATTTGTGACGGGTACAAAATATTATCCTGCCACTGGACAAAATTCATAGTATTGATTTTGGAAACAAAACAGGAACCAAATGACCATCTCGGCTGATGAAGGACAGTTCTTGATCACATTATGTTATCAATCTTTTTTACTTATTGTTTTTTTAAATTTAATCTAAAAAAATAAAATTAGATGTGCTAAATTATATATTCAGCCACGCATCGCGTGGCATTCCTGCTAGTAAATGTAATAAAATCTAAGACTCTTAAAGTAGCAAAAATGGAGACGTAGTAAGCATAAATACCTTTTGTTTCTATGTATTCCTTGATAATATCAAGTTGAAATTAATAAAGGTGTTGGGAACACAAATGGAAATTGAATTCAGGAATTTTAAAGAGAGAGAGAGAGAGTAACAGTAATGGATGGGAGAGGAGGTGAATGGAAATAGATAGACACATTTGAGGGTAGTTGAGAAGACCAAGCGTATGATCATTTATGTGAGATCAAAATGGAAAGACTAATGGACGATTGTGATATATGGAAAGAATGAGAAGTAGAAAGCTCTTCAGTATTAAAGAGGAGAGAAATTATATAGGATGCCTACGTGGACATTCTAAACATTCAGAAGTCGTAATTGAATTCTTCCATATTACAGTTATAATATAGACAGGGAACAAATAAATATTCATTAGAGAGTATTCTATTATGTATATGAAGGACTATATCTCATATTTATCTCCTTGTGGGATCTTATCAGTTTGATTGCAGTTTTGGTTTTTATTTTTTTTTGTAAAGTTAAAAAAATGCGTTCACCTTTTGACTTTGAAAGTGAAGAAAGAAATTTGCTTTTGACTTTTCTCTCACATCCAACTTTGAACGATTGCCCTTGTTTCTCCCACTTAGTTACCCTGCCCATTGTCTCCCATATATATGTTTTTTATCTATTTAAAAACAAGTTTTTGGAATATGGTGAGAAAATCAGATGGAGCTCTTCATTTGCCAAAGAAATGAGATAGAACATAGAAAAGACATATCAAAACTTAAACATAATTTTCTCTCTTAAAATATTTCTAGAATTTTTTTTTTCCCGGAATATTTATTCCCCCATTTTCAACCTTGCGATATTGAGTAATTAATTTATTATGGGTGTTAGTATGCCATAAAATTATAGTGTATATTTATATGAGATATAGTTGATTATGAGCTTATTTTCTCATCGGGACGACGTGACTATATACTACATGTATAAAAAGAGTAGAGTCATGAGACGTCTTAAAGAGAAAAACCTAGTTCATAACTCAACTCAAGAATCGTCTGCTATAGATTTATAAACAATTGAGGTAATATTGTTTATTTTTACTCTATAACATTTATTTGGATTCGATACCATGCGGTCCATACTAGCAATAATCGTATGAGGTAATAATTTGATTTTGAGTCATAGTCTAAATTAAAGTATTACTTTTTATTATTGGAGTTCCCCACAAAACTAGTTGGTGTGTTTTTTAATTACAATATAAAAAATGTACTAACAATTTAAAGACATTTTGTATCAAACAATGGAGGCCGAAAAGTAAATCTTATGCTAACACTGATATTTTCAATTTGATAAGGGATCTTGGACTATTTGTTTTAATTAATTACCAATTGCCTTTATAATTCATGGAGATTACAATTTTGACCTTATAACTCTAGAAATTACAATTTATCCCTTAGACTTCCTAAATATCTTATTTTGATAAGTAGAAAAATAAATTTTAGTATTTAAGTCACTGAAATCAATCGATAATTTTATGAGAAATTAGAATTTGGGAAATAATGAACTTCTTCATTGAGAACTCTTAAATATATCGATTATAAATGTAAAATATTATTTTACATAAGATGATATTGTTGAAAATTAAATTTTCTACCTTTCTAAACAACTCGTTTAGAGCCACTTGTGGTTAAGAAATTAATTGAAAAATTGATATTTGAAATCAAAAAGAAATTTGATATTTGAAAATGAATGAATTTTTTTAGATGGAATCAAATGAAATTTTGATATTTAAAAACAAATGAAAGGTATTACATGGAATCAAATGAAAATTTTATATAAGGATTCAAAGCATAAATAACAAACATTTGCACCTTGCGCTATATTTACTACAAAAGAAATTTGTTCAAATATTTGTTGAAGTGTGTGTAGTTGGTAATTTCAACCACACTAAAGTGATCGATGATGAAAAGAAAAAAAATCTGAAATTTTTATTATGAAATGTGTTAGAATATCATCTCAGGTTTTTGATGATATACATACTGAAGTATCGCGAATTTTGGCATCCATATAGTATGATGATATTGTAATACCCCGTATTTCTGCGTACTTTTAAATTAATTAATTCGAAAATTAATTAGGAAAATACGTTTTAGTTAAATTACGCGAGTGAAGTAATTTAATTAATAAATGTGATTATTAAATATTAATCGAGATATAGATACTGACTAATATTTTGATGAAATTTACCGAGTGTGAATAGTAAATAATAAATGATTATTATTATATGGCATAACGAGTGATATGTGCATATTCTACTTTATCTCACCAGGAGTCGCGTGTAGACTATTTTGAGGTGATAAATGAGAAATATATTTTAAGTGACTCAAATGGGAATTTAGAGGTCACGAATGATTCTGTATGGGTCGAAATAGTCGAAATAGTGTATCCGGGGTATAGTTTGGGTCCCGGGTCAATTTTGGACAAAACCGACATTTATTAAGGATTTTGTGGTCATTTTTCTAAAAGAGGTCAGGGACCTACGAAAATTAGATCCATATATCTGATATTTAAAGATTGGGGTTAGGGATCATAACACAAAATATTAGTGATTCCATTAGAGAAAAGAGAGAACCATTTTCCCAAAGCCTAAGGAGAGAATTAAGAAGGTGGTAAAGGGTTTCTTCCACCTTAAGACAATTGGAAATGAAGATTGGAGAAGAAACAATCAATCATTAACCAAGAACCATGAAATTAGATCAATCAATCTATGGAAACTATTTATTTCAAATTGAATTGAAGTTATGATACCAATGTGTAGGGATTTCATAAATATATTGATTTTTAGTTCAAAATCATTGATGAAAATAACCAATTGATTTTATGTTTGGGTAAAATTGAATGTATTTAGGGTTTGTATCTATAGAGGATTGTAAATCGAAAGAGTTTTGACTATTACTACGGATTTAAGTCTGGGTTTTGAATGGAATTTAATGGATGAACACAAAACTAGATTAT
Source organism: Sambucus nigra (assembly GCA_949130495.1). Lineage (NCBI taxonomy): Eukaryota > Viridiplantae > Streptophyta > Magnoliopsida > Dipsacales > Adoxaceae > Sambucus > Sambucus nigra. Next base: position 146,332,962 of record OX422210.1, on the reverse strand, counting down.
GAAAGAATTTTGGGGGTTTGATTCATTCTTAATTGTTTTCGGTGAAGTTTAATGTGTTTGAAACGTTAGAAGCCATCTTAACCCTGGTAAAAATATCTAGGAACAATAGATTGTGAATTTAGTGAAGAATTTATAAGATTTGGGTATCAAAAAGGTGTAAAAAAAGTTGTTGCAAAAAAGAGAACTAAGTTGCAGAAAAACGGACTTAATAGATCCTAGGAAGCAGATCAGTCCGGACTTAACAGAGTAGAGGACCGGTCCGGTCCTGGGGAGCATATTGGTCCGGTGCTCTGAAATTTCTAAAATTTCCCTTTTTCTCTTGTATTCCTAAATGGACGTGGTGGGGGAATACTTATGCAATTGTGAAAATAATATTGGGAGATTTATTATTTCATAGTAGGCCTACGTGGGGAGTACGACTTCGTCTTAAAGAGATAATTAAGATGGGAATGAGATTTGGTGAAGTAATTCTTCATAAATCTGAGAGATAGATAAAGAATTATGGGAATCTAATGAGACTATGGACATCAGTAGAGTAAAGATGGAGACTACTGAATTATTATGTAACCAGGGGTAATTAGAACCTTAGAGCGTTGTGAACACCCAAATAATTACGAAAGTGAATTAAATTCGTAAATGAATGATAAAGTATGGTGAATATTAGAGAGAAAGTATTACGTACAAGTATAAGTAACTTAGTTGTGTGAATACCTATTATATTGATACTTAGGCTGTGTGAATGCCTAAAGTATGCTTAATTCGGTATTGGGGTCGATGATTATCAAAACCAATACATGAAATATCGATTAGCGGTCGATGATTATCTGGACCAAATCGAAGTTAAAAGATCTCGAGGTCGATTAGTATCCGGACCAATATACATATGCAAAATATTTACTTCGGGGTCGAGGGAGGAAACTTAATTTCAAGATTAAAAATAGATTGGGAATATCTATCGTAAATTAAGTAGTGAAACTTAATTATGGAACTCAAATGATAAATCTGAAATACTTTATGAATTAAGTAGTGAGACTTGATTATGATGATTAAAGATAACACATGTGAATGTTATATGAAAACTGAGATACGCGAGGATATTAATAATAAAGCGTGCTGTATGGGCGGTACAAGAGAGTAGACTTGATAAGATCAGTTATATACTTTTGTCGATATAGGTTGGGTATGCTAGCTAGGTGGGCTAAGTATAGGACATTAGGTGTGCACATTAGATGAGGGGTGAGGAGACTCGAGGGAGTGTGCGTGAACCTAACATGTGTAATCAATAACCAATTTTAATTGTGATAAATTACTTGTTAAATGTTTTCACATTGTTTTGAGTACTAACTATTGCTATAAAAATGTTCTCAAAACCTTTTAGGTGTCCAGCTATAAGGGCGCCATACTTGATTTCATTTCAGGGATTCATAGATGTAGCACTATGGATGCTGACAGGATTACTGAGTAGTCCACTCTTTCATTCAGATCTAGCATAGATCTCATTCTTATTTTTCTTATGTAGATATTTTTTCACTTGACTCCATTATAGTTCCAGTTTTGTATTAGTTTTACTTAATAGTTTGATTGTGGATTAATACTTTATTATGGTTTTAGCCGACGATTTATTCGGTTTGACTTAGTTTCTTTTACATGTTAGTGGTGGTTTGGATTATAGTAACTTGTGTACGTTGTTTTAGTTTGCAAACTATTCTATTATCCTATTTTATTTGAAAGATAAAATTTGGCACCGGTTTAATTAACTTAGGTGGTTAGTAATTAATTTATTTTTCGACAGTGTTGCTAAGGATGAACCGTAGGAGAACCTTATTTTAATTTGATAAAGACCTGATCACACGATGTTTAATTAGATAGGGTGTCACAGATATTATGAATTTAAAACTTTAGAATTTCTAAAAAGCAATTATCGTTTATTATGATTTAAAAAAAAAATGATGCACAATGTGAAATTTTTTGGGCATCTTCAAGTAAAATGAGATTATCTTAACTTATACTTAATATTTTTGAGTGATTCTATTTTTTTTATAAAATTAGACTTATAAAGGATGAATTCAGAATTTTTAAAAAAAAATTCATGCAGTGGTTTGGTTTTAGTGAAATTTCACAACTTGAAATTTAATCTTTTGAACAAATATTTTGGACAACAATATTTTCTTAAAAATATACCATGTAAGTGTTCCCAACAGATTCGAAATATTTTGAAACATTTATAAAGTTTTTGTTAAATGATTTATGAACTACTTTAAAAAAATTATATTCAAATTTATGGAAGATGAATTTTCTTGAAATTATATCAGTATTTATGCAACATTTGAGTTCACAAGTGGAACCTCTAGAATTTTACATGAATAATCCTTCCCATTATTCATTTACTATGAGTTGAAAAAGATAAAAAAAAATTATATTCGACTATATTCGAATCAGTTGTTTTGCAACATACTGGTGTAAAAATAATTTAGTTGGGTAAAATTATTTTGACCCTATGCTATGTATTGGATAGAGTTTAATACTCTAAGACACATATTTTACTCTATGTATTTGTATATGAAATCAAATGTGTTATACTTTTTAGTTGTTGTTTGATCTATGTATGGATTTAAACCTACAAAAGTATAATATTATGAGTAGAGATCTCATATGTCGAACTTCATATTGAGTAAACAGAATCCAAATGTCAAAATGATAATAATTGAAGAATTTTATTATAATTTAGTTTGGTGCAAAAATAATCTTTACTTTGGTAAATATATTATAGTTTAATAATTTGAAATGGAATTTTAAAATCTAATACAAAATATTATCTTATACATTGTGAAAAATACTATATGAAAAATGACATTTTTCATCTTTTTAAGAAATAGATTATGTAATCTATATGTGGCTTTCACACACTCGAAAGCATGAGCTTATGACTAGAATAAATGATCATGCAATTATTGAATCGGCTATACCTGAAAGCATGAAGTTAATTTAAGGAATAAGATTAATTCTTATTTAATGCTGAAACTCTATGAGTTAAGATTGCATTTTACGAATTTAAGATGTAGTGGGGGCACATTACATGTAACTTCTCAATGATATACTTAGAGAATAGTGTGTGAACTCATGTGAGTACCTCTTAACTACAATTGAAGAACATTATAATATAATCTAAAACTTTGATCTTCAACAGAGTGATTTAAAAATAAAAGCTTGCTTATGCTACTGAAAATGATTTTGAAAAATCTTTTGAGAAGTCATGTCATAAATAATTGATTAAATTCCCTGAAATGAACTAGAAATTAGTTTATAATTGACTTATATTATAACTTTAGGATAATAAGGTCAATAAACATCTTTTGAAATAATAATGAGACCATTATCATTTTTGAAAATAAGATTTGTTTAATAGTCAAGATTTATCATAGTAAGATAACTTAATTATATATGATGCATGTTAAATTATTCTCGTGAAAGTTTAAAATTATACATGATCTTGAGTTAAAATTAAATGTATATAATATCATTTTATGAATGCTGACCTAAGTAAGGAAACTTGTTTAGACCGATTTGAAGTTGGAGAATTTATAAATATGAAAGACGCCTATAAATGACACGATATTTTGATAATTCATCGAATGAGTTGAGAGTAATATAAATCATGTTTATCATTAAGTATGTTGAAATATGAATGCATTATTATTTATTTAAACAAATATGATTAGCTAACATTTTCTTATGATATTTTGTTGCAAGAAAATCAAATTTATGATAAATCATAGTGTTGTCATAAGATGTAGTATATAAATTAAACAAGATATTTGTGTGTGTGTGTGTGGGGGGGGGGGGGGGGGGGGAGGAGGAGTATGTAACACCTCGTATTTTTTAGCATTTTAAATTACATGTATGCAGGTAATTTAATTAAATTGAGAATTGAAGTGAATTAAATAAATAATTGCTAAATAATAGGATTGATATTTATATGGAATTATATTTACCGTGTGATAAGTAAATAAAAACATGCTAAATAATATTACGTCGTAAGTGAGTAAAATCGACGAGTTCAACGGTATCTCATTCAGGACGCTCAGATAGGGTCTTATTGGGAATGATATAGAAAATTATTGTTAAATAAATCGGATGGTGATTTTGAGGTAGTCAGATTTAAGTACCCGAGGGTTGTATTTGGGTATCGGGGGCATTTTAGGCCAAACGAGACCCGAAAAAGAGCATTCAAGTCATTTTACACATATAGCCTAACTTAATTTTGGTATTAGAAGAGTTTAAGGTTATAATTAGGGAAGGTGGATGGAGTAGGAATCCATGCAACCATTTTAAAAGAAAAATGTTTGAGAGACGAGAGAAAAAATAAGGAAAAAGGGAAGAAAATTGAAGATAAGTGATCCGGGAGGGAGATTGAATCATTCCTTGCATAAGAACACTATGAAAATAAGAACTCAAAGGGAAGAACTCAGAATATCTTCAATCATAACGCAATTATTTAACATGATATAATCGTAGTGTAGTTTTAATCATTCATCTAAAAATTTGGTGTAGGAAGACAAAAATTTTGGGTGGGAGAAACACATAAAAAGGGGGTTTTGACTAACAAAATCATCGAAGATAACTTTTATCATGATTATAGGTTATATTTGATGTGAATATAAAGATAAAGACGCAATCTTGAATGATTAAAATTGTAAAAGATGAGATCTTGAATTAGGGTTGGAAATTATGCACAATTCTTGATATAGATTGATAATCTCATGTAATAGATGTTTTTGGGGTGATTTATATGTAGAATTCTGCAAATTTATGTTTGGTATTGTTTTAAAATTTATATTAGGGGTTTATGTGAATGTTGGAACTCATAAGGTTGATGGGAAAAACAACAATTTCATTAAACGTTCGTCAAGGTAGCCCATCAAACTGAACCGGTTCGGTCTGCTATGCTGGCCTCCTTTGCCTTGTGTGGTTTTTCATGCATCGTTTGGGACTTAATTTGGTGTATGGGATCCGAATAATGAAGTTGGCCTTTTGAATATAGTAAGGGACGGTTAGAAAGTACCTTAGGTGATACGGGAGTAAGTTACAGGTGTGAAACTATGGGTACACTAGGATGAAAAGTACTAGGATATCAATTATGAAATTGGATTGGATTTCGATAGGTATTAGGATCAGTGCTATGCAGAATAGCATGGTGGCCAGAAATGTGAAATTTTAGAATTTATAATAAGAAAGTGAATACTTGATAAATCGGGAGTCCGTGTATATATATATATATATATATATATACATATATATATATATATATATACATATATATATATATATATATATATATATATATATATATATATATATATATATATATATATATATATTTGTGAGTGTGTGTGAACATACCTACTCTAAATATGCTATCATTGGAGGTTGCACGTAGTGGGCGAGTAACCCTAGCGTGACCAGTAGGTGTTGGGTCGTGTCCCTAGGTTATAAAGCTGTTGCATGACCGATGTATGTGTGTTTAGGGTAATGTGGTATGGTTATGACCCACAGATGTATGTTTATGACCGCCTCCAGTTTATATGTTTACGATTTCGGATCGATTGTGAGATTCCAACCCGGTGGCCGAGGAGTTCTACTTGACGTACCTAGAGCCTGATAGGATACTATGGAATGCATCCAGGAGGACAACTTGAAAATGCTTTGTATGTACGTATAAAAGAGTGTTATATGTATATGTGAACTTAATGAATGTGTGAATGTTATAACTAGTGTACATTTATGTGATTATATAATGGTCCGAATATAATTAAGAATTATGATAAAATTCTTATGTGATAGTTAATAGATAAATGAAAGGTTTAGAGCATTGAATGGTGCTATGATTGACTAGACTAGTTAGGAAGGGTAGCATAACAAGGGAATTAAAATACATGCATTAGGTGCACACTATAGATGAGGGACGGGGATAATCTCATGTCAGTGTGACACAAGATGAACATGAATAATTCTGTCGCGTACTCATTTTTTCATTTTAAATACTTGAAAATATTTTTAAAATGGTTTTGGGTGCGGACCCATAAAACCTTTTAAATGCTCAGCCACAGGAATGCCAGGGTTAGTGTGTTCTTGCAGTCTAGACGATGCTGCAGCAGCTGTGGATTCATGTGAGATTTGTATAGACACTTCTATACATTTAATCTAGCTATTATGTTACTCTAGTATTTCATTTAGGGCATGTTGCCCATAATCATATAGTTTTCACTTTGAGATTTTGTTATTTATTTCACTATCCAGTCGGATGGTTGTATGTGGATTGTACTGAGAGTTATTAGGTTACTTTATTTATTTATGTCGTTAGAACTCGTTATTATTCCATTGTTGTGAATGTTTATACTTATGATTGGATGTTTAATTAAGCAAGATAATAAGTTTTTAAAAATTTGAAACTAGTCTTAATAGGTTATTAGTAATTAAATTGGTTTTCGACACTGATGCTAAGAATGAACCAGACTCATATTCCTGTTTTATTTTAGTAGAGGAATGGCTACCCGTTATTAGAATAGGTGGGATGTCACACAAGAATATTACTTTTTAATATTACAAGAACAGATATGGATAATTAATAGATTAAAAACTTTGAAAAATAAAAATATTTATTAATTAGATATATGCGTATTGTGAACTATCATGTATTCCACATGACCCAAGTATGACTTGTTCAAGAACATTATATACAATGTTTATATAGTGTTAAGAAACAAGAATATACGAACATCTTAAGACTCTACCGAGATAAAAAATATAGTTATCTTGTAATTTTTCTTTTTATAGGAGCATTATGGAGGTTTATAATTGAAAAGTGCATTCTTATGCTATCAAGAAAAGTTATATGTTTTGATACGAACTATGAACCTGGAATTGATTCTAAATGAATTAATGGATATGTGTCTAACACATATTAGGATATAGTCATTCGGAACACCAAAAAATATTAATAATTGACATAATTAATAATTGATTTTATTTTAATACCATTAAATACGAAAATAAAAGGTTGAAAGACCTATCTTCCTTTTTGAGAGAAAAATTGATATCAATTCATTTTACCCGCATTAATAGATACATGGCTATTGTAAAATTTTAGAATAGTTATTATAATGGTAAGAAATGACAAATATGTCATAAGCACAACATAGTTAGAGATTTATAATTATTGGGTTGTAATGGTGATCTACGTTCTAACTGATGAGAACAAAACCTCACAGATCCTTTGACGGAAGGACTAGTGCGGAAAAAGGTGTGAAACACTTAGAAAGGGATGGGACTAAAGCCCATTGATAATTGAGTCACTTGAATTGGTAACCCAATCTATATACTCGAGATACCAAGAAATAGGTTTAAAAGTTAAATACAAGTCACAATTGAAATGAGTTCAATCATGTTAATTATTGTATATGGGGTTTCACCTCACGTCCATCCATATGGAGTACGATATCCTGAAGTGAGTTAATGTTGAATTAATTATAACTCTTAATGAAGATCTATAGCTCTATTTTGAGTGGGATGCTTAGCTACGGTAGTATCCTTGATAGACTCACATATGTGAATGTACACCACAAAAAATACCCGTTTATGACACTTAAAAAAATGACGTTATGATAGTTTAAAAAAAATTATCCTTAAAAGTATAATACTCTTATTTATATGATATTAATTTTAAACCATCATTATAAAAATATTAATTTTAACGTACATGACATTTTTAATATAAAGTCATATTGAATAGTATAAATTATGACTATTTTTAATAAAAGTCTAATATGCATATGTGTATGACAACATATTATGACACTTTTAATCCAAATTTTGGTCCAAAATTTTAAACGCACGCTCTTTCCCTGCATCTCGGTGTCGAAGAATTTTCCCCAAACCCAAATTCGTCTTCTCATTACTCTTTGACAGGATTAACTTTGAAACTCAAATTCATCATCTCCTTCCCTTAGTTACTCAGGTACACTCTCTCTCTCTCTCTCTCTCTCTCTCACACACACACACACACACACACACACACACACACACACACACATACACATATAGACACACACACATAAATACGTCTACACATAGATGCACACATATATCGACACACATGTACACACACATGAATATCTAACCCTAACTATTTTGTACACACTTGTGTGTGCTTATAAAAAATATAATTATAATTTTTATGAAACTTCATGGGTTCTTTCACACCGACATTCTTTTTTTTTTTAAGTTAGATTCTTCTTTTTGAGATTTGCTTTATTTTTATCTGAAGAATGGTTGTTGTGTGTTTTCTGGAATAATTTTACAATTAGGTATTTTAGGAGCATATTAACATGTAAAAAATGATGGTATTTTATTTTTAGTGGCTGCTTAGATTAATTCTGCTGAGACAGTTGTAATTAATTTAATTATGTTGTGACCAGTTGTAGTGAAGTTTCATGTGGATGTGATGCACTATTGAGTGAACAATTTTATTTTATCTATTAATTTTATTCTATTCTATTATATTCTTCATATAAATCTAGGTTATCCTTTAAAATGAGAATGCTTAATTAATTGATTTTAAACATTCATATGTTAAATGAATTATGCCATCTTCTTTGTTGGAAATTACTATAGGGAAATTATATGCAAATGAGTAGTCAATGTTATTTTTAGTGATCTTGGCGGAAAACATCCTTCATCTATCAAATTCATTGAATTTATTTTATAGAACTAATTATCATGGATTGTGTGATTCGATGATTGTGAATTATGTTATTTAGCATGGTAATCACATTTTACTACTAATAATTATAGTTTAATAGGTGCACTTTAAGAAATGGGAATAAACGAGTCGTGGATGTTTATGCATTGATTATCACACGAGCACTTACAAGGGGTATAGGTAATTTCTATCCAGGTTTTTAATGTAAGGAAATAGCATGCTAAAGTCCAAATATTGGAAGAAAATATGTTTCCTTAAGATGATAATGTACTTGCTTTGTATTATGTCCTTACCTCATATTGGCCATGTCCCTAATACCCATGTTTTTCATTGATATATATTTGACATGTAGCTATTGTTTCCACAACAATGTTTCATTTTCTGGTGCTTAAGTTATAACAACACTGAATTGATATGAATAAGAGATAATTTAATTCTTAGTTACTGACCTTTATTTTTATTATTATTCTTATTATTCTTCTTATTATTTTGTGCATTTGATTTGTAATGGTGATAGGAGGTTGAGGGTGAGATAATTTAAAACCCAGATCTATTTGTAGTAGTGATAGGAGTTTGAGGGGAACCAACTGAAAATTCAGATTGGAAGTTACCATGCTCTCACCGGACAACCAGTTGCCTAAATTGACATATATAGGTTTGTTTTGGGGTGAAAATAAGATTATGGGGTGGATAACATAATATTGAAACCAAAAGACTTAGATATTTACATAAACACCTTATAAGGTACCAAAGTAATTAGTATGAAGTGATTGTGTTTTATTTGGACACCCATTTTAGTAAATTGAATACTATATGCTCGTGTTAGGGTTAAAAATGGTATTTATGGGGCAAAGATTGGAAACAACAACGGAGTGTCCTATATAGAGATACACAAACACCCCAAAAGATACAAAATAAACTTTTAGGCAGTGATCGTGTCTTTATCGAATGCCTAATTTTATTTATTCACTAGTATAGTCTTGCTTTGAGGTTGAAATGGGATAATGAGACGAGAAACTAAAAACAAAAGTAAAGAGCCTTGGAAAGAGGGAAGAGTATACTAGTGATGTTTGTGATTGGAAAGAGGCAAGAGTATACTAGTGGTCTTGGAAAACTTAATTGATGCTGGTAATTGTAAAGTCCATTAATTTATCACGTTGTTGCCCACACTTGACCACACATTTCACTATAGATGATCTCACTTGCATTTTATTATGGTTTAAAGTGATCTATGTTCCCTATAGAGAACAATTAGAGTTAGTTGTCTGATGATGAAATGATTATATTATGAGTTGTTGCTAAATAGTTCAAGTAGAAGTAATGTTTTAAATCCTATAGAACTGTGGAATTGGTGCCCTGTATTGATTTTAGTACTGAAGTTTAATGCTAACTCATTTCGAGTATCATGCTCACATAGTTGGCTATACGAGCAGTATTCCCTTAATCCATGCTCACACAGTTATAAACAAGATCAGTAATCCATCATACTATTATAATTTATTAGTATATATGCTTTGTTTTTCCTTTAGTTGCATGCTCAATGTCTAGGCACGTAGCTTTGAATACATATTTTAGATATTTTTAGTATAGGTATGTTGCTTCACAGTTCTTAGTCTCAGTGATCTAATTCATTTGATTTTAATAAAGGAAATTTATATTGGATTATAAATATTCGTGTCCATGAATTTTACCTAAGCTCTCCAAAGTCTAGTGCTACTTTTCACATAAGATTTTCAATTTCTAGTGCTATAATTTTCACCATTTTAAAAATCGTGACTTATTATCTTTATTTATATCTATAAATAAAATATGACACCGTGACATGAAATTGGAAAACACATTGCTGGATGGCATCCCAGCTTTTCAGTTGAATATTTATGACTTTGGGTATTCGAAGGTAGCGAGATAGTTCATTGTTCTTAGTCCTATTTCCTTATGATTTCATTCTTCTTCTCTTGTATGTTATTGCATATCTTTTTTGTGGTTTTGAGATCTCCATAAGTTCTTTTTGTGAAATTAATGTACACATTTAATGGCCAACATTCAATAGGCATTTTCTTGGATCCCTCCCTAGTGAGCGAGATGTGACACCTTTAGAGAAAATGAGATTAGAATATTTGAGTGCTTTTAATATTAACTTTTTGAAGAGACTTTCTTAAAGAGAAACTTATTTTGAAGAAAGATTAAATCTGGTGGCATACAACTGAGTGAATAAGTGGTGGTTGAGAGTATTTAGGTTCTATATTGAAGGATCTCATTATGGTTTAAAGAAACCATAGTGAAATTCTTAATAATACAAATGGTTTGAAGACACCATAGTGAAGGATCTCATTATGGTTTGAAAAAACCATAGATTCTATAGTGAACGCAAATATGTTGTTTATTATTCTCCATAAATATCAGTTAAGAATTGTTCATTTTGCAAAATCACCATCACCAATGGTTTGATTAAAATCACGACAATTAATGTAAGGAACAATAAGATACTCAAAATGCTTTCTTATTTCATTTTCGGGAAAAACAACATTGAGAACATCATCAAAAGAGGTCTCAGTTACATTGATATCCGGAAAAAGGAAAAATAAAAGCAGGTGAAGAGAGTTGGGTAGGGTAAACATCAGGGTTAGGTTGAATCTGAGCAGGTTGGACTGGTATGGCATTCTAGTTAAAGAGAGGCATGTTAACAACTTTGATTTTAGCAGACAAGTTTTATGGCACAACATTTGAGCGGATCATCCAGAGACTCAACCCTAGTGTCTACAGGTTGAATGGGTCTTCAAAATCACTTTCCTTAGAATTCTTGGTAATTATCATGGCTTGCTTGGTGAGAGGTTGCACTTCATATTTTCATTCTTTGACCCAAAAGTTACTGTCATAAAAGAAGATTTCTATCCCTACTTTAATATTCTTGTCAATATAGTGGTACCACAGTTCAGGGAAACCACAGAAGGAGAAGTCTTCACCATCCTTGATAAATATTCCATTCAAAGAGTCTCTTGAAATGCTCTTTTCATCTTCCAAGATTCTTTTTAGTATCGATTGATGGAGCGATTTAATTTGAACCGATGAAGGTTGGTAACCCAAGACACATGGGGGAAAGGCCTCTTTCAAGAGAATGGACTTAAGGATCCCTTGTTGGCGTCACCCTAGCCCCATTCTAGGAATGAAATTCATGCTCTTGAAAATCTGAATCACATTGAGATTTCCATGAGGGTTGTGTTCTAGAAAGACTCAGTCTTTGAAATTTTCTCTTACTGGGAGGGGAAGTGGATCAATTTTGAAACCATAAATGTGCATGTCATTTATCCCAAGCTAAATTTTTAACAATGGACTGCTAGTGTGGGCATTGTCTGTATTGTTGTCATCGCCAAAAATGGTGATAACTTGAGTTTTAGTGAAGAACTTCAATTTTCGATCAAGGTAATAGGATACTCCCTGGATGCTGTGAAGCCATGGACGACCAAGGAGAAGATTGGCATGCAGGTATGTTGATGACTTAAGAATCGGTGATAAGATTGATTGGGTCAACCCCTAGTGTGAGTTTTATAAACCCCATTACTTTTCGACGGGTATTGTTATAATCACACACGATGATAAAAGTGGGAGTGAGATCACTAACTCTCATTACCAAATAGTTTAAGGTTTTGAGCGAACATATATAAAGGGAGCATTTATTGTAGACAAGTGAAAGTGGGACTATCATTCCCAAGACTTCAACAAAAATGTTGAGAGCATAATTATGATCAGGGCCGACCTTCATCATTTCCTCTTCAGAGAAGGAGATGAGTCTAAAAGAGGCCAGGAATTCAACCATATTTATGGCTTCTTTAGGAGTAGTGGAAGGAAGGATTCTGGGTCTTGTAAGGAGCTTTATTAAGGAAATTATGTGCAACTGAGAGGACATGAAGAGTCTCCATAGAGTGATAATGGCTTGGGTCTTCTTGAGATGATCAAGGACTTTTCTTTCTTCGATGGTCATGGAAAATTCTTCAATAACTCCCTTTCCTTTATTTATTTCGGTTGCATGAAGAATCAGATCTTTGTATCATCTCCCTAATATGGTCATGTGATTCACATAATAGGGAAAGAACAAGAATCCCATAGATTTATCTACCTTGAGTTGAATGGCCACCTTATTGATTTCCTCTAATAGATCTTCGAGGGATATCATTCTACATAAGCTGGCTACTGGACTAACTTCTTCCTGACTTGGTTAATCATATGAGTTGTTAAGATCATCCCCCCCATTTAGTGGCAACTAAGTCTTATTTCCAAGAGTAATCAATACACTCAATGAACTTAACATCTTCATCATGTAAATCCTCCCACTCAGAGGGCAAGTGTAGGAGTGAAAGGATCAACTGTCCCTGGAGCATTAAAGCGGTGAGAAACTCAGAGATGCTGCAGATTTCACTTATTTGCTGAGTCATATTGGCCATAGCTGGTACCATATCATCTAGACTGACTTCTTTAACAAGTACCACCCATTTATCTGATTCCCGAGCTTACTTTTGGGCTTCCGTGAATAAGCAACTGAACTTTTGACAATCATTGGTCATCTCTGTAGGAAATTTCAGCCCAAATTCTAAGAGTTGGCTCAACATAGTCGATAACTCCACGCCTCCCCCTAGATCAGTTGCTAACAACAATGCAGTCCCTCGTGAGGAATAGCAAATCTTGATCGATGAAATATGTAGGGGGTATCAAAAAATATGGGCAAACCTTGAGCGGTTTGGGTGAGACTGTGGGGATGATGGGTGCTTTGTTGGGCACAATTTGAGTAAATGGGTTAAGTTTTAAGTCACTTTCTAAAAAATGGCATTTATATGTGCTAGAAGGGGATAATGAGTGGTATTAGGTTTAGGATTAGCTAGTGGGGCGATGATACCCAGGTCAATTAAGCCTTGGATCACATTTCTGAGGTGGAAAAATTGGTCAATGGTATGACCTGCGGATTGGTGGACATCACAACGAGAATCTAGTTTGATGTTTTTAGGGAGTGGATTTGGTAATGAATAGGGGTCAAACGGTTTGATGAGGTTTCGATTTAACAGGTCCCGGTAGACTTTATATAGGGGAGCATGGATCTCGGTGTATATTTTCATGACAGGATTAGGGTGACTTTACATTGTCAAAGAGGTTGCGAGTTGGGATATGTTATTGATGGTTAAGGCTATAGTACTGGCATGCTTCTCATACTTGAGGGGAGGGAATTGTTCAGTCACTTTCTTTGGTTCATATTCCACTTTGGTAATACCTTCTCAATTTCTACACTGCTTCTCGAAGGGCACAAAAGTGTGGGTAATACTTTCCTCTCTTGATTAGTCGGATATGAGGCAATAAGTTCTTCTTCATAATACTGACTTTTTCCTCCTTGGACGATCTGTTGTTCATGGTGGCATCTTTCTTTCTCCACCATCCTATAAAGATATTGACTGTTTCCCTAGGGTTTTTCTTATGAAGCTCTTGATCTATGTGAACAACCTTTAGCTCCTCATTATATTTGTACTGGGACATGGATTCTCAGGCGATATTCTCTCAAGTACGGATTCTGGATTCTTTGAGGGACAAAAACCACTGAAGGGATATTTCTTTCAAGGTCTGCTGAAACATTTGGGCTATGAGGGTCATGGTTCGATGATAGCTTCGAAGGTGAGAAATTGGGGGACTCTCTCCCCCCCCCCCCCCCCCAAACTTATCTATGTATGGCATCTTGAACCTCTCTGGTCGTCTAGCTTTAGGATAAGGAGACATATGGGTGTAATCCATGTATTTTTCGGATATCTTAACTTGGTCGAACTTCTCTGACATAAGTTTAAGGTCTTTGTTGACCCTGTTTAGTTCTTCCTTTTTGGGATCCATGGGTACTGGGAGATTAGCCCTTGGATGGGCAACGTTCGAAATAAGGAGTTGAGTTGGCGGCAACCCAATTGTAGGCAGGGCACGCAGAGCAAGATGATACTCTTCTGGGACCTAGACAGGATCTGGAGCGGGTGTACCCATAACATGAGGAAAGAGAACCTTGGGTTTTCAGGAATCTGGGTCCGGTGCCGATGCATTTCATGGACATCGGTTTGAAAGCTATTAATATTGGCATTGAGTTGGGCTAAGAAGACCATCAAACCGGACAACACATTCGGTGATTGGTCAGTGTTTTCCACGAAGAGCACGTGGAGGTAAACCCCATATTCAGACGAAGTAGCAGAAGAAGCAGTGGAGCTTTGGGGCAGTTTGACGAAAGATCGAAGCCAATAGGGAGCTAGGCCCAAATCGGGCATGTGATCGACTTGAGAGGAAAAACGGTTCGAATTTATTTTTAAAAAAACGAGAGAGAATTTTTTTGGTATTTTGGAAAGAGGATAAAACTGTTTTTGGTATTTTTAGTTTTTGAAAAAGGAAAGGATGCATTATTATTATTATTATTATTATTATTATTATTATTATTATTATTATTATTATTATTATTATTATTATTATTATTATTATTATTATTATTATTATTATTGAGAAACGTGTGTGCTCGCGTTCAAATGATCAAACCATATATAAAACCCTTTTAACACAAACAAACCCTAAACATGCAGCAGTATGTGATTGAATAAATAGATAATCTACGCAAGAACATTCAAACAAATGCAATTAAGGAAAAATCCCCCTCAGGGGCAAAACCATTTATTTTCACTATAATTTGTAAGAAAACGGCTTACAATCGGATTACAATGAAAATACAAGTTGACTAAGAATTACCCTCGGGTATCGGATTCTGTAATCGCGAATGGAATTATCCCTTTCCAGTAGGGCTGCAATGAAGAAGAAGAACGGTCTCCTCCACAAGGGTTGAACAAACCAAAGTTGTGTTCTTGGGTTGCAAAAGGATTCACAAAGGTTTGACAATGATGTGTATGGGTGGGCACGGTCCGGTCCGGTCCGGGTTTTGCCTATTTTTTGGACCGGACCGAATATTCGGTCCTCAATTTTTTTGGACCGAGACCGGACCGATTAATTCGGTTAACCTACTAATTCGGTCCAGGCTTTTTTCGGTTCGGTCCGGGTTAAAATTCGGTCCTGACCCTATTTTATATATATGTACTTTTTATGAATGCGTTTATCTATTTTTCTCACAAATATATATACAAAAAAATAATACTCGAAACTCCAAGTGATATTTACATGGTTTTTTTTAACCCAAATGAAAAAATGTCTATACATATATAAAATGTTCCGAATTAAATTCATAAGTTATATACATTAATTCAAAATCTATATATAAGAAACACAATAACATTATTTTTATTATATATATATAGGAATCGGTCCGGTCCGGTCCAAATCGGTCTTTTAATATAGTGGACCGCGGACCGGACCGATTTAATCGGTTTTTAGTTTTTGTGAACCGATTTTCGGACCGGTTTCAAAATAGCCTTAATTTTTGGTTCGGTCCGGTTCGGTCTAATCGGTCCATTCGGGTCGGTCTTTTTTTTGTCCACCCCTAATGATGTGTGAATCAAAACATGAGTCTTGGGACTCAAAAATATGAAGACTAGATGTATTTGGACTCTCAAATTCGTCTCCTAAAGTCTTGCAAAACAACTCCCCCGAAGTTGGTATTTATAGGAAAAAATATGAAGAGTCCCACGTTCTTAAAACTCTAAAATTCTATCCAGCGTACAAAAAAAACAGCATTCTTTAAGGAATTTTCTCTATCTTCAAAAGGTCATAACTCCTTCACCGTAGCTCGGATTGAGGTGCCATTTTTTCCAGTATCTTCGTTGCGGCCAGCTCTTCAACTTTATAGTTGACCAGACCTCCGAACTATGGATGTGAAATTACTAAAATACCCTTGAACTCTCCTATTGTGCTTTTTTTTTCACTGTTTTGACTTCCCTTGCGTACCACTTGCATTAAGTCCCTAAAATCTTGGAACGTGAAGTCATTGAGGCAGATGTGGGACATATTAGTGGAGATAATGCATGCTTGATTCCCGGAATTCGGATAGAGGCCGTCATGTGAGATCGTGAGGAGACGTGCCAAATGTAGTGGCGTACGACATAAATAAATGAAACATTTCGGACATGTGAAAAATGTCCTTACAAATCTCCGCCTATGTCTATGCCGGTACATACATAAAAAATCCGAATTATCAAATATGAAATTGCCTATACAAATCTACCCTCCCATGAACCCAAAACTGGAAAAGGTACAAATGAATAGTCTTCATCGTTTGTTCTTTAATTCTTCAGGAATCTCAAAACTTTTCTCATCAGGGTGTGCAACATATAGATCTGCAATCTTCATACCTACACACATGAGACAAAGCAAATACCACGTGACATATCGAGTTTGAAATGAGATAACATGGATATCAATATATGATAAAAATATAAGCAACATCTCAAAAACTCCCCCAGAATTCAAACTCCCCCATAATATGATAATTCTTTCTCCCCCTTTTTATGATGTCCCCAAATGGACAAATTAGAGAAATAAATCAAATAAGCAAGTGCGGGTGTCACTAGGATAAAAACACACCATGAATAAACAGAAAGCAACCAAGTCAATGATAGCGTAAATGAAGTGGTGTGATCAAATTCGATAGGAAAATCAATGCATACAAACATGACATATGTGCACGATGAATATTGGATATTCCTATCGAATGAACTCAAATGCTTCCTTTGGTGTAAAAGAGTGACAGTATAAGATATTGACTCAATCAAATCAACAAATCAAAGCTCAAAATGATTTTCACACCAATAACGTCCAAAATGATTTTATGCTTTTTCAGGACTTTCAAGGAAGTGCAAACCCGTTTAGATTCTCCAACCAAACTCCCTCAGATATTGTATTGAATAGAGGCATTCTAAATTCTCAAACTTTGGAGAATTGATGGTGAAACCTAAGTGGCCCATATTTGGCATGAATTGTTTTTATTGCCTTTAAATTTTTTCGGGCTCTTTTAACCTCTTTGGACCTCGGATATTAAAATTCCTCTATTTTTTAGGTCCTTTTTAACGGTGGCTTTTGCGCAAAGGATAGATGATTACCTTTCGCAGCCCCTCCCCATTATACAAAAACACACAGTCTCACCAAAACGGTTTTTACATGCATTCCAATCTTGTCAAGTTTTATCGCATATTGTACATTGTATAGACATGATTGAGATGAAAACACGCAAGCCAACATGAGATAGACAAGTGCAATAATCAAATATAGCCGTGCATGTGTGCAATAAAGGATATAGGAGTCAAACATGTAGGAAGATATCACTAATTACATCTCAAAGACTCCAATCAATGTAAAGCACATGGATGAAATGATGTAGCCTCTCAAATCTCTATCAAACAGTCACATGGATAAATGGAATGAAGTTGTGACTTGGCTATCTTACATGCTCATCCATAAAAGAAGCAAAATACAAAAATCTTTTTGGATTTTTTCAAAAATTTGGAAAAAAAAAAAAAAATCTTTTTGTGCTTCACTCAAAATTTTTCTTAAAGGAAAATCTTTTTGTATTTTTTTTAAAAAAAATATAAAAAGCAAAAGGAATAAAACAAAGCTGTACAACAAAGTAATGGTACATATAAAACAGACTAGCAATAGGAAGCATATGATATGAACATGAAGAAGCATCCTATTCTAGACATAGACCAACCCCTCAGTCAACTGTGCAAATCCCTAAAGATTTCCTAAGACTCTCAAATCTAAGGGCATCTAAAGGTTTTGTGAAAATATCGGCTAACTGACGGTAGGTAGGAACAAAACTCAGGGATACGACTTTCTCTTCAACTAACTGACGAATAAAGTGCTCACGTATCCTGATGTGTTTTGTGCGCGAATGCTGAACTGGATTGCGGGATATGTGTATCGCGCTCGTGTTATCACAGGAAATGGTCATGGTGTCCTGTGATATCCCATAATCCTCCAGCATTTGCTTCATCCACAAGAGTTGTGTGCAACAACTCCCGGCGGCTATGTACTCAGCCTCCACAATGGACAAAGAGATGGAATTTTGCTTCTTGCTCAGCCAGGAGACAAGAGCAGAACCAAAATAGAAACACCCACCAGAAGTTCTCCTACATCCATCTACATCCCCAGCCCAATCGGCATCCGAGTAGGCGGACAGACGGTCATCGGTATCAAAGGAATACCAAATCCCGTATGAGAGAGTCCCACTTACGTATTTAATAATACGTTTTAGAGCAAGTAAATGTGACTCTTTTGGGGATGCCTGATAACGCGCACAGACTCCAACACTAAAGGCGATGTCGGGACGACTGGCAGTCAAGTAGAGGAGACTACCTATCATACTCCGATATAAGGTTTGCTCTACGTCCTTGCCTGAAGTGTCCTTACTAAGCTTGGTAGTGGTACTCATAGGTGTACGTGCATGCTTAGCGGAGTCTAAACCAAATTTCTTCACTAGGTCGCTAGCATACTTGGATTGGGAGATGAACATCCCATCCTCTAGCTGACGAACCTGGAGACCAAGGAAGAATGTAAGCTCACCAACCATGCTCATCTCAAACTCACTTTTCATCTCCTCCTCAAAGTGGTGAGCATAATGGGAGCATGTGGATCCAAAGACTATGTCGTCCACATAGACCTGGGTAACCAAAATAGCACTGTCATCTCTCCTGACAAACAACGTCATATCTACTCCCCCTCTCTTGAAGCCACGAGCTAAGAGATAAGAAGTAAGCCTCTCGTACCAAGCACGGGGTGCTTGCTTCAAACCATACAAGGCTTTCCTCAGATAGTAGACGTGCTCAGGGTGCTGAGGGTCTTCAAACCCTTTTGGTTGTTCCACATAAACCTCCTCCTGTAGAATGCCATTCAAAAAGGCACTCTTGACATCCATCTGATACACCTTGAAGCGCAGATGACATGCGATGGCGAGCAGAAGACGGACGGACTCAAGCCTCGCAACAGGAGCAAATGTCTCCCCAAAGTCTACACCCTCTATCTGTGTGTAGCCTTGAGCGACCAACCTAGACTTATTTCGGATTATGGTACCATTTTCATCCATTTTGTTCTTAAAAATCCACCGGGTACCTATCACATTAATCTCACTAGGTCGGGGGACAAGTTCCCAGACATCATTCTTTTTAAACTGAAGCAACTCATCCTGCATAGCAGATATCCAGTGTTCATCCTTGAGTGCTTCTTTATGGTTCTTGGGCTCGACTTTGTACGTGTAGCAAAAATGGCTAACAACGTTCTCTAGCTGAGCACGAGTCTTGACCCCTAGAGTGGGATCACCAACAATGGCAGAAGGGTCATGACTCTTGCGAACCCAAGTAGGTGTGTCCCCTAACACAGGAGTAGGGTCCACAGAGTGTGAGAGAGGAACAGGTAAATCACTGTCAGAATAATCCTCATCCTCACACTGAAGGTTAGGATCAATAACCGTCGGAGGTTCGTCATCTTGTATGGTGACGTTTATTGATTCCATAATCTTAGAGCTCTTCAGGTTAAAAACCCGGTACGCTCTGCTATTCGATGAATATCCTAGAAATATTCCCTCGTCGCTTCGGGAGTCAAACTTTCCTAATTGCTCTTTATCCCGTAGGATGTGGCATTTACTCCCAAAGACACGGAAATATGCCAGGTTGGGCTTCTTGCCAGTCCACAACTCATAAGGAGTGTGAAGTGTGTGTGGACGCAGATACACCCTCTTCACCGTGTGGCATGCAGTAGACACTGCCTCTGCCCAAAATCTCCTAGAAACTTTACGACCTAGAAGCATAGATCTAGCCATCTCTTGGATCGTTCTATTCTTTCTCTCAACAATCCCATTTTGCTGAGGAGTTCTCACAGCAGAAAACTCATGTTTGATCCCAAGGCTATCACAGTACAAATCAACCTTTGCTTCCTTGAATTCAGTGCCGTTGTTACTACGTATTCTGTTAATAGTGACACCGTGTTGATTTTGCAGGACACGGCACTTGGTCGTTAAGAAATCTACAGCATCAGATTTCTCTCTCAGAAAACCTACAATGGAGTATCTGGAGAAATCATCTACCATCAAGAGGATGTACCTCTTACCACCTAGACTCTCAGTACGAGTGTGACCCATAAGATCCATGTGAATCAACTCCAGAACACGAGAGGTGGTAATGGAATGTAACTTCCTATGAGGACTACGAATTTGTTTTCCCAACTGACAGGGTCCACAAACGGTCGAAGTTGACTTTCCAAGAGATGGTAAGCCACGTACTAGGTCCTTTTTAGATAAACAATTGAGATCTCTAACGTTCACGTGACCTAGACGTTGGTGCCACAGATCCATAAGAGTGATCGTGGCGCTGTTGCAGACAAGTGAGGATGTGGGCTCAGACCCATAGCAATTATCCTCGGTCCTCACCCCTTGCATCAAAAGTTTACCGACTTGATTGTAGACTTTACACGCGTCCCGGTCAAACTTTACTGCAAAGTTAGTGTCGCACAGCTGGCTAATGCTGAGAAGGTTTGCTTTCAAACCTTTGACGTACAAAATATTTTCTAGCTTAGGAAAACCAGGTAACTCGATAGTACCTCGTCCTATAATTCTAGACTTACTCCCATCTCCAAAGGTGACTCTGCCATCTTGATAATCCTCAAGAGTAGTAAAAAATGAGGCATCACCTGTCATGTGTCTGGAGCACCCACTATCAAAATACCACTGTGAGGTATTATGTGCTTTGAGAGCAACATGAACAACAAAGGCCTTTTTATCTTTCTTAGGCACCCAAGCAGAGATGACCTTTTGTTTGCCTTTGCTGGTTTTAGCTGGAATGTAAGAAGCATTCACTAACGGCGAAGACATCCGTCGGAATTCTTTCATCAAAATCTGAGTCGTGGCAGCTAAGAACTCAACTCGCTCTCTCAGACTAGAAAACTCATCAGTATGTCATGGTGGAGCAGTAGTACGTCGTGTCCGACCCATGCTATAGCAAGTTTCCCTAAGGTGGCCTTTTCTTTTGCAATAAGTACAAAAGAGCTCAGTCAAAGGCGGACCTTGGTTTGCTTTTCTTGGTCGAACTCTCCTTCGAGCTTTTTTACGGTGACCATAAGGAGTTGCAGTAAACTCAGGAACTGGTCCAGGTGGAATTTGGGACGTGGAGGCACCATCATATCCAATTCCTTGACGATCACCAAAACCTAAAGCGGGGCCGAGGAGCATCTTTCCCATCTTCCCAGATCTGTCCTCGATTTGTACCTTGACTTCCCGTGCTTTCTCAAGATCATGAGTCAGCTGGGCAACAAGGGCTTCAAGTTTCTGCCGAGTCTCCACGGAGGAATGGAGCTGACTCGTAAGACTAGCCACTTGCTTGATCAAGTCCCCTCTCTCTTTCTCTAGAGTACTCTCTCTCTCTCTCTAAACAAATTCTCATTCTCGACACAGGTAGATTCTTTCTCTCTCAGGGCGGTGCAGGTGGAGAACTCACTTTCTCTCGCTTTCCTTAAATCTTCCTCTAGGCAAGTGATCTTAAGAACTAACGCTTTGTTACGCTTTTTAGTTTTAAAAGACTCAGAATATAACTCAGCGTAGGCGCGTTGTATATCACTCTCGCTCTCACTTGTGTCATCCTCCCCCTCACTCACATTGATCTCACTGTCGAGGTGTCCCTGTGAAGCATCATCCTCATCGTCGTGAGGAGAACTAGGAGTGCTCACTTGGCTGGCCATGAATACGGTGAAGTTACACTCATGCGGTGACTCATCTCCAGAATCCACCGTCTCGACCTCACTGTCGTCACTAAGGGTAGCATTAAGGACAGCTTTCCCTTTCTCTCTATTCAGAAGATTGACACACTCAAAAGCTCTATGACCCCTACCATCACACTCAAAACATCTCTCACTTTCTTTCAGAGAAGGATTTTTGGAAATTTTTTCATTTTTCTTTTCAAACTTATTTTTCTCAAATTTCTTTTTATCTTTAAAATTGACATTTTTCTTAAATTTGAGAATCCTCTTGAAATTTTTTGCGAAAAGAGCCAAATCATCTAAGTCAAAATCGCACTCAGAATCTGACATGTCAGTCTCTCTCTTTCTAGATGACTCTACCCTCTTTCTAGCTGACCCCTCACTCCTTCTCTCTTGGGCTTTAAGAGCAATTCCCTTATCTTTAGATTTAGCATTTTTAGGGAACATATCAATTTCATAAGTTTGCAAATCTCCTACAAGTTCTTCCAATTTTAGCGTATTTAAATTACCCATAGAATTTAGCACAGTGACTTTAGGGATAAAACGCTTAGGCAAAGAACGAAGAATCTTTTTAACAACTGTAGCATTCGGAATTTGTTCACCAAGATTAAAACTAGTATTCACAATGTCAGAAAGTCTAGCATAAAATTCATCAAAGCATTCAGAATCATGCATGGTGATTGTTTCAAATTGAGTTGTCAAGTTTTGCAACTTAGACTCTTTCACAGCATTAGTTCCTTCATGGGTGAGTTGTAAAACATCCCATGCCTCTTTTGACGTGGTACACGTCATTATACGTTTGAACTCATCAGGTGTGACAGACCCAAAAATAGCACTTAGACCCTTAGAATTAAAAGATGACCATTTAATTCTTCATCAGACCAAGAAATGTCAGGTTTCAAGTTGGTCACATTATCAACAGTCACGGTGGGAGGAGTCCACCCTCGTTCAACCAAAATCCAGACACGTTCATCAATGGCTTTTAAAGTCGACCTCATACGGGCTTTCCAATAAGCATAATTTGTCCAGTCAAAAACAGGCATTTTATAATATGACTTCTCCATTTGAACACGCACTTTTTCAAAAATCAATTTTTTCAGAAAATTGATATTTTAGAAAAACTTTGCGGAAAAAAAAGGAATACGCGATAGATTAGCGTAACCTGCTCTGATACCAATTTGAGAAACGTGTGTGCTCGTGTTCAAATGATCAAACCATATATAAAACCCTTTTAACACAAACAAACCCTAAACATGCAGAAGTATGTGATTGAATAAATTGATAGTCTATGTAAGAACATTCAAACACATGCAATTAAGGAAAAATCCCCCTCAGGGGCAAAACCATTTATTTTCACTATAATTTGTAAGAAAACGGCTTACAATCGGATTACAATGAAAATACAAGTTGACTAAGAATTACTCTCGGGTATCGGATTCTGTAGTCGCGGCTGGAATTATCCCTTTCCAGTAGGGCTGCAATGAAGAAGAAGAACGGTATCCTCCACAAGGGTTGAACAAACCAAAGTTGTGTTCTTGGGTTGCAAAAGGATTCACAAAGGTTTGGCAATGATGTGTGAATCAAAACATGAGTCTTGGTACTCAAAAATATGAAGACTAGATGTATTTGGACTCTCAAATTCGTCTCCTAAAGTCTTGCAAAAAAACTCCCCCGAAGTTGGTATTTATAGGAAAAAATATGAAGAGTCCCACGTTCTTAAAACTCTAAAATTCTATCCAGCGTACAAAAAAAACAGCATTCTTTAAGGAATTTTCTCTGTCTTCAAAAGGTCATAACTCCTTCACCGTAGCTCGGATTGAGGTGCCGTTTTTTCCAGTATCTTCGTTGCGGCGAGATCTTCAACTTTATAGTTGACCAGACCTCCGAACTATGGATGTGAAATTACGAAAATGCCCTTGAACTCTCCTATTGTGCCTTTTTTTCACTGTTTTGACTTCCCTTGCGTACCACTTGCATTAAGTCCCTAAAATCTTGGAACGTGAAGTCATTGAGGCAGATGTGGGACATATTAGTGGAGATAATGCATGCTTGATTTCCGGAATTCGGATAGAGGCCGTCATGTGAGATCGTGAGGAGACGTGCCAAATGTAGCGGCGTACGACATAAATAAATGAAACATTTCGGACATGTGAAAAATGTCCTTACATTTTTTATTATTATGTTTTCACTTATATTAGGTTTCACCTAAGTGCATAAAAAAATATTCGACAAGACCCAATCCTAGGAAAATAGGGTTCGAAAATATTTAAGACGCGATTTGACCTGTTTCCTGGCTCAAGGACAGGCTCCCGTTTTTAAAAAAAGGCAAAATAGCGTGAAAATTTGGACGGTGTCAACCTGGAATTTTGGGAAAATTTTGCATGGTAAGAAGCAGATTAAATATGAGTACCCTAGGTTTGACACCTATATTAGGTTAATTCACGGCCATTAACCGGTGAATGATTGCCAACTGTGACAAGCCCGTGGGAAGTAAAAAAAAAATTATCACGTTCAAAGATCGTGACAAAATTCTTTGTCACAGAATTGTCATAATTTTTTACCATGACAATTCTGGGCAGAATTTAAAAAAAAATTACTGGGCAGTATGGTCACTGCCATTGCCACTGCTCAGCAGTATATTTGTACCTGTTATAACAAAATTATACCTGTTCAAACAGCATATATATCCAAACAAAATAAAAATCATATACCACTCAAGGCATTTATAATCCATATCTAAATAAAATAGAAATCCAAATATCCATAATATCTAAACCAAATTGTACCAAAACCAAAAGAATATAATTATAATCCAATTTTCAAAATCAAAAGAGATAGAAATGATGTCAATCTTCAGCATGTCGAAGGAGGAAGGAAGGCCACACAACATATGAATTCACCCCCAATATGCTGAACGCCGCATTATTTGCGCAACCACACAGGTGAGTTCTCCTTTCCCTCCACCACATGCGTGAGGTGCATTCTTGACACAATGTTTTGGAGGGGACGTCCAAGAACCAGCATACCCAGGATGAAGCATGGATCCCTCAACCCCCTCTCTATCGATAATCCATAATATATGTTGAGTAGATGCATGCTCGACCAACTAAGTGTTGATATATGTCGCTCGACGGGGGTCACGATGAGAAATGGATCATCATATGGCACCGAGTTCATACATATCAGCGATGAAGCAATGTCATCAACGTCGGCGTCCTCGTCCTCATCCTCCTTCTCCTCTAACACCTTCTCCTTCCCCATGCCTTTGCCCTTGCCCTTGCCCTTGAGTTTGACCAACTGACGCTTCATGAAGGCGTACATATCTAGGACTTTCGCCTCCAATCCTGATAGCTTATCGTCATGGTAGTCCACCTCATGGGCCAATCCACTGTTGCTCATCTCCATACCGATGATCCTGAACTTCCCCACCCGCAAGATCACCCCCTAGTCCTCCCCTTGCGACCCGGGCCGTGCTCTTGGCTGAGTGCATTCGTAGCCAAATATGCTTTGTCCATATCAGACTGCGACCCATGCACTTCCTTAAGCTTTGCGTGAAAAAATAAAAAGTACACAATTAGTCAATTAAGTAAATAAAAAAATTTATAAATAATTAAAAAAATTAAACATTTATAACTTACAATGGTGGCTGCGATGCTCGGGGCCACCTCTTTGTCCTTCCCCTTTTTCGTCTGAATTTCCACAAAGGCATCGAGCCTATATGGCCTACCTCCGGGGCCACTCCCTATCTCCTAAAATAAAATAATACAGAATTAGTAATTAATGCAAATTAATGCTAAATTATAATAACTAAAGTTAAAGAAAATTAAAAACTTACCATCCTGTGCTCAACCTCGGTGTAAGATGTCCGCCCGGAGTAGTGCACATCCAAATTTTCGCTCAGTTCTCCCTCCCTGATTAGCGAGATTCCAATTGTTGCTCGTTGGTCTCATTTTCGATAAATTTCTGTCACTGTTCCAATAGGATTGGCTCATTGGTGGGGACGATATCATGGAATCTCATAATTGACTCCCAGGTTTTCCCAAAATACCGTGTCCGTATATTCTTCTTCCATATCTTATATTGATCCCTCAATTTCTCCAACGTGGGGTCGCGGAGATATATAGGTAGGCCGAATTATTCTTGTCAAACAAATACAAACCATCCTGAAAGTAATTATTACAATTATAAATATAAATACACTACACCAAAAACAACAATTTGACACACCGAATGTTGAAAATCTGGCACAGTTTTAAACTGTGCCAAATTCTGGCACGGTTTAATGATAATCTAGTACACTTTAAAATAGTGCCAAAATTTGGCACTGTTTTAAAGTGTGCCAAAATTGAGTACACTTGATTAAAATATAAAATCCCTAAAAAAATCATTCCTTCCTCTTTCCTCTCTCATCTCTCAAACTACCGCTCCGCGTCTCTCTCCCTCCCCTCACCCGCTTACTGACTCTACTGCAGCATCCAGCGCTCTGTCCGACCACCGCTTGGCCCAGTGGCCAGTGATATTCTGTCGGAGAAGCACCGCCGACAACTGATGAACATTTAGGGTTTTGGCGGTGTGGATATGGTGGATTAGATCGAGAACCACATGTGGATACTTTGCAAGCCGCTTTATCTGATCCTCCACTTATCTTTGGGCGTCATTGTTCGGCATCAAGAACTGAATTAACAACAGCTCCAGTTACTGTGCCATTCTCTCTCTCTCTCTCTCTCTCTCTCTCTCTCTATATATATATATATATATATAGGTCCTCTTACATATATAACTATAAAACTACATATAAATACCTCCGGCTACCGCTTACCTTCACAAGGTATTGATTTCATTCCCGCTTCGTTCTCTCTTCGCAAGGTAACTTCCATTCACTCTTCGTTCTGCTCCATCGCAAGGTATTGATTTCATTTGTTTTGAGTCGCCTCTGTCTCTCAACCCCCCAACAATGGTAAGTGTGTATACCTGAGTATTTGGTTTACATATTTGTGCCTTTTTTTACTATGGATCTGAAGAAAAAGTATCATAACTACAATGTCTTAATTATGAATTTTCAAGAAAACTTATTTCTTTTTTAGTATTTTGTTACCTATTTTTCCCCAAGCATCAGCGTATTTCCTTCCCTTTTTTTATTTTTATTTTGACATATTTTGTTGTTGTTATTTTTCATCATTATTGAGTGGTGTTCTTTTATTTTGTCTATTGTTAGTTTAGATTGAGGAAAAATAATGAAACTGATTAATAATTCTTTAAGACTTTGCATGCTTCATATTTATTTTGTTAGTTGTTAAAATAGGCTTGGCCATTGTTTATATTTATCGTATATATGTCCATAGCATTTTTTATAAGCTCACGTACATAGTCGTGTGGTGTACTGTTTATATGTGAGTCATGTTTATGTGAGATAGAAAAAACACAAAGTATGTCGTGTTCGTTTCTAAAAGAAACCTATCTTATTATGTCGTATCGGTTCGTAACCCGACAATAATATACGAATTGTGATGCGTAGTTGATAAATTAACTAGGCCCTTGAGTAATGATGCAAGTTGTGTAATTTAATGTTAGAGAGAGACGAGTATCCTAATCAATAAATCCCCCATAATCCCATGACATATAATGATTATCGATTCATTATATGAATTGAATACACATACATAAATAGTGTTAAAAAATTATGTTTCAAGATTAGCATTCTTAAACTATTAGACTAACACTGATAATAAAAAATTCTGAAAGAAAAGGGGAAATAGAGAAGAGAAAATGGCACCTGATATGGAAAAGATCGGAGATATCGGTCATGTTATTCTTTCCATGAAACTGAAAGAAAATGGTACACGCTATCGTGGTTCTCCCCATCTCATCTTCTTCTAACAAGGCTACAGGTATGTTATTCTTCCCATTTCCCCTCTCCCATCTATATATTAGAAATCCAATTTAACTAATGATTCCACCATTCATCTATTTCGATTCATTAAACTTCTCATTTTGTTAATATATGTGAACTAAAATATAATTATGCTTATACCTACTTATCTTCTCACTAATTTCCTTGCTTGAATTAACCCCTTCATATATAAATAATACGTACTAATTACTTCTTAACTTATAATTATTTTAAATATCAAATTCATACCTAACTTCGATTTGTCTATTCTTTGTTACAGGATATTTTTAACCAAGAAGCTCAAACCTTCGAAACTCAAACTTCATTACTAAGGTTTTGTTCTCATATATTGTTTAGAATTAGATTGTTATATCTTAGGTCATATTTGGGATTTGGGTTTTAAAATTTAAATTAGGAGTTCTAAAATTAGTTTTATTATGCTTAAATTTTATGTCCACTTTTGAATTTACAATAACGAGGTGTCCGTGCCCCTTGCGGGCCATTTCAGGGTTGTTCGGGGTTTTGGCCCACTCACAGAACGTTTTAAAGTCTAAATATGCCTATTTTCAAATTTTCCTCCTATCCTCAAATCGGGAGTCCCTTAACTACGCGGTCTGTTGCGACGAGTTATGTTGGTCATGTGCGAGATGATCTGGTAACTCACGGGGCTGTTTGGGGGTGTTCTGGGCTTTGGTCCATTTGCGACATATTTTCAAGCCTAAGTGTGCCTTTTTTTATATTTGGGTCCTATTCTTAATTTGGGAGTCTCGCTACTACACGATCGGTTGCTACGAGTTTATGTTGGTCATATGCGAGATGTTTGTGCCCCTTGCGCGGTTGTTTCGGGGTCGTTCAGGGTTTTGACCCAGTCGTGGCATGTTTTGAAGAATAAGTGTGCCTATTTTCAAATTAGGGTCCTATTATCACATTAGGAATCCAGTGAATACATGGTCGGTTGTTTCGAGTTATGTTGGTCACGTGCAATGTGTTCGTCCCGCTCGTGGGGCTGTTTGAGGGCTGTTCAAGGATTTGTCCCACTCGCGGCACGTTTTCAAGCATTATTGTGCCTATTTTCAAATTCGAGCTCTCAAATCGGGAGTACCATGACTATGCGGTTAATTGTTGTGAGTTATGTTGGACACGTGTGAGGTGTTCGTGCCACTTATATGGCCATTTGGTGGTTGTTCGGGGTTCTGGCCCACTCGCGGCACATTTTCAAGACTAAGTGTGTCTATTTTCAAATTTAGGTCCTATTCTTAAACTGAGACTGTCGCGACTATGTAGCTGGTCGGTAAAAGTTACCTTGGTCACATATGAAGTTTTTGTGACCCTTACGTGGCCGTTTCAGTGTTGTTTGGGGTTTTGGCCCACTTACGACACATTTTTAAGCATGTGTATGCCTATTTTCAATTTTGGGTAATATTCTCAAACCGAGAATCCCATGACTATGTGATCGGTTGCTACGAGTTACATTGGTCACATATGATGTGTTCATTCCACTTGCGGGGCCGTTTGGGTGTTGTTCGGGGTTTTGGCCGACTCACAGAATGTTTGCAAGGCTAAGTTAGCCTATTTCAATATTCGGATCCTATTCTTAAATTAGGATTCCAACAACTACACAATCGATCAGTACAAGTTAAGTTGATTACGTGCAAGGTTTTCGTACCCCTTAAGGGGGCATTTTGGGGTTGATCAAGTTTTTAGGCCACTCGCGGCACGTTTTCAATCCTAAGTGTGCCTATTTTAAAATTTGGGTCCAATTCTCAAATCGAAGGTCCCACAACTACGCGGTCGATTGCTACGAGAAACGTTGGTCACATGCGAGGTGTTTGTGCCACTTACGGGGATGTTTGGGGACATTCGAGCTTTTGGCCCACTAACGGCACGTTTTTAAGCCTAAGAGTGACTTCTTTAAAATTAGGGCTCTATTCTTAAATTGGGAGTGCCGGGAGTATGCGATCGATTACTACGAGTTATGTTGATCACGTGCGAGGTATTAGTGCCCCTTATAGGGCCATTTGGAGGTTGTTCAGGATTTTAGCCCACTCGCGACACGTTTTAAAGCCTAAGTGTGCTTTTTTTAAAATATTGGACATATTGTTAAATTAGGAGTCCCGTGACTACCCGGTCGATTACTATGAGTTACATTTGTTACATGTGAGGTGTTCATGCCCCTTGCGGGGCCATTTTGGGGTTGTTTAGGGTTTTGGTACACTCGCGGCACATTTTAAAGCCTAAGTTTGTCTATTTTCAAATTCGGGTCTTATTCTCAAAATAGGAGTCATTCGACTATGCGGTCGGTTTCTACGAGTTACGTTGGTCATGTGCAATGTGTTCAGGCAATTTGCGAGGTCGTTTGGGGGTGTTTCGGGTTTTGGTCCATTCCCGTCACGTTTTCAAGCTTAATTGTGCCTATTTTCATATTCGATACTATTCTTAAATCGGGAGTCCCACAACTACGTGGTTGTTTTCTATGAGTTATGTTGGTCACGTTCTAGGTGTACGTGCCTCTTATAAACCCGTTTGGGGCTCTTAAGAGTTTTGGCCGAATCATGGCACATTTTCGAGCATACATGTTCCTCTTTTAAAAATTCAGGTCCTATTTTAAAATTGGAGTCCCACGTCTACATGGTCGATTGAAATGAGTTATGTTGGTCACATGCGAGGTGTTCGTGCCCATTGCGGGTTCATTTTGAGGCTTTTTGGGGTTTCACCCCCTTTTGCGGCACATTTTCAAGCCTAAGTATACCTATTTTCAAATTTTGGTTATTCTCAAACTGGGAGTTTCGTGACTATGGGGTCAGTTGTTACGAGTTACATTGGTCACGTGCGAGGTGTTCATCCCCCTTGCGGGGTTGTTTGAGGGTTGTTCAGGGTTTTGGCCCAATCGTGGCACGTTTCAAGCATAAGTGTGTCTATTTTTAAATTGGGGTCCTATTCTCAAATCAGGAGTCCCATGACTATGCGGTCAATTTATGCGAGTTACATTGAACACGTGTTAGGTGTTCGTGCCATTATAGGCCAGTTTGGTATTGTTCAGGGTTTTGCCCCACTCGCGATATGTTTTCAAGCCTAGGTGGGCTTATTTTCAAATTTGGGTCCTGTTCTCAAACGAATAATTCGGCGACTATGCGATAAGTTTCTATGAGTTACATTGGTCATGTGCAAGGTGTTTGTGTCCCTTGCGAAGCCGCATGGGGGCTATTCCGGGTTTTGGCCCAATCCCAGAATGCTTTCGTACCTAAATGTGCCTATTTTCAAATTTGGTTCCTATTCTCCAACAGGGAGTCACGTGACTATGTGATCGGTTGCTACAAGTTACATTGGTCACCTGTGAGGTGTTCGTGTCCCTTGTGGTACTGTTTTGGAGCTCTTTAGGGTTTTGTCCCACTAACGGTGCATTTTCAAGACTAGGTGTACCTATTTTTTTATTCGAATAATATTATTAAATCGGGAGTCCCACGACTATGGGGTCGGTTGCAATGAGTTACATTGTCACATGTGATGTGCTCATGCCACTTTCGGGAACATTTGGGGGTTGTTCGAGGTTTTTATCAACTGGAAGCACGTTATGAAGCCTAAGTGTGCCTATTTTCAAATTCGGGTCCTGTTCTCAAATTAGAACTATCGCGACTACACAACTGGTCGCTACAAGTTATGTTAGCCTTGTGTGAGGTTCTCATACCCCTTACGGGGCTGCTTCGGGGCTATTCAAGGTTTTATCCCACTCACGGCATGTATTCTAGCCTAAGTGTGCCTATTTTCAAATTCGGGTCCTATTCTCAAATCGAAAGTCCCATGACTATGAGGTTGGCTGTTATGAGTTACGTTGGTGATGCAAGGTGACCGTGTAACTTATGCGGTCATTTCGTGTTGTTCTAGGTTTGGCCCCACTCACTGCACGTTTTTAAACCTAAGAGTACCTATATTCAAATTTGGTTCCTATTTTCAAACCAAGAGTCTCGCGACTTTGCGGTCGATTACTATGAGTTACGTTGGTCACATGTGAGGTGTTATTGCCCCTTGCAGGGTTGTTTGGGGGCTATTCAAGGTTTTAGACCACTCATGGCATGTTTTCAAGCCTAAGCGTGCTTATTTTTAAATTCAGATCATATTATTAAATCAGGAATTCCGCAATTACGAGGTCGGTCGCTACAAGTTACATTGCTCACGTGCGAGGAGTTCGTGCTCCTTGTAGGGATTATTTGAGGTTTTGGCCCACTCGCGGCAGGTTTTACAGCCTAAAGTGTTTCCATTTTCAAATTGTGATCCTATTCTCAAGCTGGGAGTCTTGCGATAATGTGGTCGGTTGCAACGATTTACATTGCTCATGTGCGAGGTGTTCGTGAAACTTGCGAGGTCGTTTGGGGGTGTTCCGTGTTTCGGTCCATTCTAGGCATATTTTTTTGCCTAAGTGTGCCCATTTTCATATCCAGGTACTATCTTTATATTGGGAGTCATGAGACTACACGATCCATTAAAACGAGTTACGTTGGTCATATACAAGGTGTTTGTGCCCTTTGAGGGGTTGTTTGGGGGCTCTTTGGGGTTTTGTCCCCCTCGCGACACGTTTTGAAGCATAAGTGTGCCTAAATTCAAATTAGGGTACTATTTTCAAATCGAGAGTTCTATGACTACGCCATTGGTTGTTATGAGTTATGTTGGTCATGTGCATGGTGTTCGTGCACAGTGTAGAGCCATTTAGGGGTTATTCGAGGTTTTGGCCCACTCATGGCCCATTGTCAAGCAAAGTGTGCCTATTTTCTAATTCGGGTCCTATTCTCAAACTAGGAGTCCCTCAACTATGCATTCAGTTGAAATGAGTGACGTTGGCCACATGCAAGGTGTTCATGCCCCTGAGGGGCCGTTTGGGGGTTGTTCTAGGTTTTAGCCCACTCGCGTCACGTTTTCAAGCATAAGTGTGTCTATTTTCAAATTAGGGTCCTATTCTAAAACCGAGAGTCCTGCGACTTTACGATGGATTTCTACGAGTTACGGTTATCATGTACGAGGTGTTCGTGCCCCTTGTGGGGCCGTCTGGGGGTTATTAGAGGTTTTGGCCCAATCGCGACACATTTTCAAGCATAAGTGTGCCTATTTTCAAATTCGGGTCCTATTCTCAAGATATGAGTTTTAAAACTATGTGACCAGTTGAAACGAGTTACAGTGGTCACATGTGAGGTGTTTGTGCCCCTTGTGGTGCTATTTGGGGGTTGTTCAGGATTTTGACAAACTTGTAGCACGTTTTAAAGCCTAAGGATGCCAATTTTCAAATTTGGGTCCTATTCTCAAACTGAGAGTCTCGCGACTATGCGGTCGGTTAGTAAGAGTTGCGTTGGTCATGTGCGAGGTATTCGAGTAAATTGTTGGGCCGTTTGGGTGGAATTTCGAGTTTTGGTCCATTTGCGACACGTTTTTGATCCTAAGTGTGCCTATTTTAATATTCACGTCCTATATTATAATTGTGAATCTCATGACTATGCAATTACTCTCTACGAGTTATGTTGGTGATGTGCGAGGTGTACGTGCCCATTGCAGGGTTATTTTGAGGTTGTTTGGGATTTGGCCCACTCGCGACACGTTTTCAAGCCTAAGTGATACTATTTTCAAATCTGGGTCCTATTCTCAAATTGGGAGTCTTGCGACTACATGATCGGTTGCTACGAGTTATATTGTCACATGCGAGGTGTCCGTACCCCTTATGAGGTCATTTAGAGGTTTTTTGGTGTTTTGGCCCACTCGCGGTACATTTTCAAGCCAAAGTGTTCCAATAGCCAAATTTGGATTCTATTCTCAAACCAGGAGTCTCACTACTATGCGGTTGCATGCTACAAGTTACGTTGTTCATGTGCGAGGTATTTATGTCACTTGTTGGGATGTTTCGGGGTAGTTCGGGGTTGTGGCCCACTCGCGGCACATTTTCAAGCCTAAGCGTTCCAATTTTAAAATTTGGTTCTTATTCTTAAATTGGGATTCCTGTGACTCGCAGTCAGCTACTATGAGCTACATTGGTCACCTACGAGGTCTACGTAACCCTTGTAGGGCCGTTTGGGGGTTGTTCGGGTTTCTCACTCACTCAGAGCACATTTTTAAGACTATGTGTGCCTATTTTTAAATTAGGGTCCTATTCTCAAACTGAGGGTTTGACAACTACGCGGTCAATTGTTACGAGTTACGTTGGTCATGTACGAGGTCTTTATGACCCTTACATGGCCGTTTAGGAGATGTTCAGAATTTTTTCCCACTTGCAGCACATTTTTAGGCCTAAGTGTGCATATTTTTAAATTCAGGTCCTATTCTCCAACTGGGGGTCCTATGACTACGCGTTTGGTTGCGCTACGAGTTATATTTGTCATGTACGAGATGTTCGTGCCTCTTATGGAGCCGTTTTTTTTGGGTGTTTTCAGGCCTAAGCGTGCCTATTTTCAAATTGAGATCCTATTCTCAAATTGAGATGTTCGTGTGCGAGGTCATGTGCGAGGTGTTTGTGCCCTTTATAGGGCCACTCGCAGCACTTTTTCAAGCCTAAGTGTGCCTATTTTCAAATTTGAGTCATGTTCTCAAACTGGAAGTCCCGAGACTATGCAGTTGGTTGCTATGAGTTATGGTGGTCAAGTGTGAGATGTTTCTGCATCTTGCAGTACAATTTCGATGCTTTTAGAGTTTTGGCCCACTCACAGCACGTTTTCAAGCCTAAGTGTGCCTATTTCGAATTCAAGTCCTATTCTCATACCGGGTATCCCGGGACTATGCGGTCAGTTACTATGATTTACTTTGGTCACTCGTAAGGTGTGCGTGCCCTTGTGGGACCGTTTGGGAGCTATTAGTTGTTTTGGCCCACTCGTAGCACATTTTCAATCCCAAGCGTGCCTTTTTTCCAATTTGAGTCCTACTCTCAAACCGAGAGTCCCGCGACTACGCGATCGGTTGTTGCAAGTTATTTTGGTCACGTGTGAGGTTTTTTTGCCTCTTGCAGGGTTGTTTTTGGGATGTTCGAGGTTTTGGCCCATTCGAGCCGCGTTTTCAAGCCTAACTGTGCCTATTTTCAAATTTGGGTCCTATTCCCAAATTCCGAGTCTCGCAACTATATAGTCAGTTGTTACTATTTACTTGGTCACGTTAGAGGCGTTCGCGCCTCTTACAAAGTTGTTTTGTGGTTATTCATGGTTTTGGTCCCCTAGCGAACCATTTCCCAGCCTAAGAGTGCGTATTTTCAATTTTGGATCCTATTCTCAAACAGCGAGTCCCGTCCCTATGAGGTCGATTGTTACAAGTTATGTTGGTTAGGTATGAGGTGTCTGTGCCCATTGCGGGGTCATGTTGAGGCTGTCTGGGGTCTTGGCCCTCTTGCGGCACATTTTCAAGCCTAATGGCTCCTATTTTCAAATTCGGGTTATTCTCAAACTGGGAGACTCGCGATTATGATATATGTTGCTACGAGTTACGTTGGTCCCGTGCGGATGTGTGTGCCCCTTGCATGGAAATTTGGGGGCTATATGGGATTTTGGCCGATTTGAGGCACGTTTCAATGCCTAAGTGTGTGTATTTTCAAATTTGGGTCCTATTATCAAACCGTGAGTCCCATAGCTACGCGATCATTTACAACGAGTTACGTTGGTCACGTGTGAGGTGTTCATGCCGCTTGCAGGGAAATTTCAAGAATGTTCGATGTTTTGGCCAATTCACGGCACGTTTTTAAGCCAAATTGTGCCTATTTTCAAATTCGAATCCTATTCTATAATCGGGATTCTCATGATAATGCTTTCAGTTGCTACAAGTTATGTTGATCACATGCGAGGTGCCTGTGCCATTTGCGGGGCCATTTGGTGGTTGTTCGAAGTTTTGGCCCACTATAGGTACATTTTCAAGCCTATGTGTGCCAATTCTCAAATTCAGAACCTATTATCCAACAAGGAGTTCCGTAACTGCGTGAATGGTTGCTACAAGTTACATTGGTGACATGTGAGGTGTTCGTTTCCCTTGCAAGACATTTCGAGGCAATTCGGGGGTTGGTCCCACTCGCGCCATAAATTTCAAGTCTAAGTGTGGCTACTTTCAAATTCTGATCCTATTCTCAAACTGGGAGTGCCACGACTATGTTGTCAGTTTCTTCGAGTTACGTTGATCACATGTAAGGTGTTTGTTCCCCTTGCGGGTCCGTTTGACATATGTTCGAGATTTTAGCCCACTCGCAGCACGTTTTGAGGCCTAAGTGTGCCTATTTTAAAATTCGGGTCCTATTCTCGAGCTGGGGGTCCTGTGACTATGAGATTGGTTGTTACGATCCACGTTTGTCATGTGCGAGGCGTTTGGGCCCCTTACGAGGTCGTTTGGGGGTTGTTGGGAGGGGGGTTGGCCTACTCGCGGCATGTTTTCAAGCCTAAGTGTGCCTATTTTCAAATTCACGTCATATTCTGAAGTCGAGAGTCCCGTGACTACATGATTAGTTGATATGAGTTAGGTTGGTCATGAATGAGGTGCTAGTGCCCATTGCGGGGTTGTTTCAGCATTGTTCGGGGTTTTGGCCTACTTGCAGGATGCTTTTAATTCTAAGTGTGATTATTTTCAAATTTGGGTTCTATTCCCCAATCGTGAGTTCAACGACTATGCGATCTGTTGTTATGAGTTACATTGGTTACGTGTCCGGTGTTCGTGCCCGTTGGAGGTACCTTTTCGGGCAATGATGAGTTTTGGACCACTTACGGTTGGTTTTCAAGCTTAAGTGTTCCTATTTTCAAATTAAGGTCTTATTCTCAACCATGAGTCTCGCGACTACGCAACCGGTTCCTAGAGTCATGTTGGTCACGTGTGAGGTACTCGTTCCCATCGCGGGGCCATTTGGGGGTTATTCGAAGTTTTTATCCACTTGTAGCACGTTATCAAGCCTATGTGTACCCATTTTCAAATTCATTCCTATTCTCAAATCGGGAGTCTCGCGAGTACATGATCCATTTCTACGAGTTATGTTGGTCATGTGCGAGGTGTTCGTACCCCTTGCAGGGCCATTTCGGGACTATTCGGGGGTTTACCACACTTACGGCACGTTTTCATGCCTAAGTGTGGCTATTTCAAATTCGGATCCTATTCTCAAATTGAGAGTCCCGTTACTACGCGATCTGTTGCTATGAGTGACGTTGGTCATGTGCGAGGTGGTCGTGCCACTTATGGGGCTATTTGAGGATCTTCAAGGTTTTGGCCCACTCGCCATATATTTTCAAGCCTACGTGTGCCTATTTTCAAATTTGGCTCATCTTCTCAAATAGGGAGCCCCGCGACTATGCGATCAGTTGGAGTGAGTTACCTCATTCACATGTGAGGTGTTTGTGCTCCTAGTGGGACCGTTTTGGGGTTGTGAAGGGTTTTGGCCCACTCACGGCACGTTTTCAAACCTAAGTATCCCTATTTTCAAATTCGGGTCGTATTCTTAAATCGAGAGTCCCACAACTATGTAGTCGGTCACATGTGAGGTGTGCATGCAACTTGTGGGCCATTTCGGGGTTATTCCGCATTTTGGCCCATTTGTGGTCGGTTTTCAAGCCCAATGGTGCCTATTTTCAAATTTGAGTCTTATTCTTAATCGGGAGTCCCGTAACTACATAGTCGATTGCTATAGTTATGTCCGTCACGTGCAGGGTGATCGTGCCCCGCGCATGGCCATTTCAGGGCTGCTCGAAGTTTTGGCCCAAATGCAGTTGGTTTTCAAGCCTATGCGGTCCATTGCTATGAGTTACATTAGTCATGTGTGAGGTGTTTGCGCCCCTTCTAGGGTCGTTTTGGGGTTGTTCAGCGTTTTGGTCAACTCGCAGCACATTTTTATCCCTAGGTGGGCCTACTTCCAAATTCGGGTCCTATTCTTAAACTGGGTGTCCCACGACTACGGAGTGAGCTTCTACGAGTTACATTGGTCAAGTGTGAGGAGTTTGTTCCCCTTATGGGATCGTTTGTTGGTTGTTCGGGGTTTTGGATCATTCGCTGTCTTTTTTTAAGCCTAATAGCCTATTTTCAAATTTGGGTCTCATTCTTAAATCGGGAGTCCCATGACTACGCAGTCAGTTTGTAAGAGTAACATTGGTCACGAGTGAGGTGACCATGCCACTTATGAGGCAATTTCAGGGATGTTCATGGTTTTGGCCCACTCACCATACATTTCCATGCCTAAGTGTGCCTAGTTTCAAATTCGGGTCCTCTTCTTAAATCGGGAGTCCCACGACTACGATGTCCATTGCAACGAGTTATGTTGTTCACGTGTGAGGTGTTCATGCCCCTAGTGGGGCAGTTTAGGGGTTGTGTAGGGTTTTGGCCCATTTGCGGCACATTTTCAAGCCTAAGTATGCCTATTTTAAAATTCGTGTCGTATTTTTAAATCGAGAGTCTCGCAACTACGCAATCTATTGCTACGAGTTATGTTGGTCACGTGAGAGGTGTTCCAGTAGCTTGCGGGGCCGTTTCGAGGCTATTCGGGGTTTTGACCCACTTGCGATCGGTTTTCAATCCTGAGGGTGCCTATTTTCATATTCGGGTCCTATTCTCAATCGAGAGTCTCTTGACTAGACGGTCAGTTGCAACGAGTTATATTGGTCACGTGTGAGGTGTTTGTTCCCCTTGCAGGGTCGTTTCGTGGCAGCTCGCGACTTTTACCCACTTTCGACTAGTTTTCAATCCTAAGTGTGCATAATTTCAAATTTGGATCCTCTTTCTAAATTGGTAGTCCCGCGACTACGTGGTCCATTGCAACAAGTTACGGTTGTACAGGTGTGAGCTGTTTGTACCACTAATGGGGCCATTTTTGGGTGGTGTTGGATTTTGGCCCACTCGCATCACGTTTTCAAGACGAAGTATGCCTCATTTTAAATTCGTGTCATATTCTCAAACCGAAAGTCCCACAACAACACAATCAGTTGATACGAGTTATGTTGGTCACGTGCGAGATGTTCCTGCAGCTGCAGGACCGTTTCGAGGAAGTTCTGGGTTTTGGCACACGTGCGGATGATTTTCAAGCCTATGGGTGACTATTTTTAAAGTTGCGTATTTTTCTCAATTGGGAGTCTCGTGATAATATGGTCGGTTGCTACGAGTTCTGTTGGTCACATGGAAGATGTTCGTGCCCCTCGTGGGGCTATTTCGGGGATGTTCAATGTTTTGGCCCACTTGCGAATAGTTTTCAAGCCTAAGGATGCCTATTTTAAAATTCGGGTCTTATTCTGAATCGTAAATCCCGCGACTACACGATCGGTTGCTATAAGTTAAATTGGTCACGTATGAGGTGTTCATGCCCCTTGCGGGGCCGTTTCGAGGCAATTTGAGATTTTGTCCCACTTGCAATTGGTTTTCAAGCCTAAGTGTGCATATTTTCAAATTCGAGTCTTATTCTCAATTGGGAGTCCCGCGACTATGTGTTCGGCTGTTAGGAGTTGCATTGGTCAGGAGCGAGGTACTCATGCCCCTTAGAGGGCAATTTTGGGGGTTATTAAGAGTTTTGGCTCACTCGCGGGACGTTTATATGGCTAAGTGTGCCAATTTTAAAATTCGGGTCTTATTCCCAAATCGATATTCATGTGACTACGTGGTAAATTTTTATGAGTTACGTTGGTCACTTGCGAGGTACTCATGCCCATAGCAGGATTGTTTAGTGGTTGTTTGGTCTTTTTGCCCACTCGCAGCACGTTTTTAAGCCTAAGTGTGCCTATTTTCAAATTCGGGTCCTATTCTCAAACAAGTAGTCCTACGACTATGCATTTAGTTGCTATGAGGTACGTTTGCACGTATGAGATGTTCTTGCCACTTAAGGATCCATTTGGGTTGGTTCGGGGTTTTGGCGCACTAGAGGCATGTTTTGAGGCCTAAGTATGCTTGTTTTCAAATTCGGGTCCTAATCTCAAGTCGGGAGTCCTGCAACTACGAAGTTGGTTTTTATGAGTTTCGTTGGTCACGTGCGAGGTATTCATGTCCCTTACAAGGTTATTTTGGGGGTATTCGGGGGTTTGGACCACTCAAGGCACATTTTAAAGCCTAAGTGTGCCTATTTTCAAATTCAGGTCCTGTTCTCAAATTGAGAATCTTGGGACTATACATTCGGTTTCTACGAGTTATGTTGGTAACATCCAAAGTGTTTCTTCCCCTTGCAGGGCTATTTTAGTGCTTACTGGATTTTGGCCCACTCGCAGTACATTTTCAAGCCAAAGTTTGCTTAATTTCGAATTCGAGTCCTATTCTTATATCGGGTGTCCTGCGACTATGCAGTCAGTTACAATGAGTTATGTGGGTCATGTGCGAGGTGTTTATGCCCCTTGCGGGATAAGTTGCGGGTTGTTCGGGGTTTTGTCCCACTCGCAACACGTTTTTAAGCCTATGCATGCCTTATTCTAAATTCGAGTCCTAATCTCAAATCGGGAGTCACACGACTTTGCGGTTGGTTGCTTCGAGTTATGTTGGTCACGTGTGAGGTGTTCATGCCTCTTGTGGGTTTGTTTCAAGGATCTTCGAGGTTTTTTCCCATTCATGCCACTTTTTCAAGCCAAAGTCTGCCTAATTTAAAATTAGGGTCCTATTCTAAAACCGCGAGTTATGTTGGTCACGTGTGAGGTGTTCGTTGTGGGGTTGTTTAGGGCTTTTTCGAGGTTTTGGTCCACTAGCGGAACATTTCCAAGCCTAAGTGTACCTATTTTCTAATTCAGGTCCTAATCTCAAATAGGGAGTCTTACAACTACGTGGTTGGTTGCTACAAGTTATGTTGGTCAGGTGTGAGGTGCCCGTGCCCATTGCGGGGTCGTTTAGGTTGTTCGGGGTTTTATCCCTCTTGTGTTATGTTTACAAGCCTAAGTGTAGTTATTTTCAAATTAGGGTTATTCTCAAACTAGGAGTCCAGCAACTATGTGATTGATTGCTATGAGTTACGTTGGTCACGTGCATAAGTGTGTGCCCCTTACGGGGCGGTTTGGGGGTCGAACAGGGTTTTCGCCCACTCGAGGCATTTTTCAATTCTTAAGTGTGACCATTTTCAAATTTAGGCCCTATTCTCAAACCATGAGTCCCACAACTATGTAGTTAGCTCCTAAGAGTTACGTTGGTCACGTGCGAGGTGTCCGTGCCACTTGTGGGGCTGCTTCGGGGTTGTTTGGGGTTTTGGCCCACTTGCGGCTTGTTTTCAAGCATAAGTGTGCTTATTTTCAAATTCAGGTCTTATTCTCACCCGGGAGTCTCGAGACTCGGTGGTCGATAGCTACGACTTACGTTGGTCTTGTAAGAGGTACTCGTTCCCATTTCATGGACTTTGGGGGTTTTTTCAGCCTTTTGCCCATTTGGAGCATATTTTAAGGCTTAAGTGTGCTGATTTTCAAATTTGGGTCCTATTCTCAAATTGAAAGTCCCCCGTCTACGCGGTTTATTGCTACGAGTTACGTTTCTCATGTTCGAGGTGTTTGTGTCTCTTGCTAGGTTGTTTCAGGGTTGTTCGATTTTTTAGCCCTCTTATAGAATGTTTTCATCCCTAAGTGTGCCTATTTTAAAATTCGAGTTCTATTCTCAAATTGAGAGTTCCGCCACTATACGTTCGATTGCTGCTAGTTATGTTGGTCAAGTGAGAGGTGTCTGTGGCCCTTGTAGGGCTATTTGGGGGATTTTTGGGGTTTTAAACCTTAGTTTATGTATTTAAAAATTCAGGTCCTATACTCATACCGGGAGTCCTGTGATTACATAATCTACTACTACAAGTTAGGTTGGTCAACCTGAGGTGTTCATGACACTTGCGAGGCTGTTTGGGGGTTGTTCAAGGTTTTGGCTCACTATTGACACTTACTTCGGCCTAAGTGTGCCTATTTTCATATTCGGGTCCTATTCTCAAATAAGGAATCTCACGACTATGTGTTCGGTTGCTACGAGTTACGTTGGTGACATGTGAGGTGTTTGTGCCCCTTGCGAGCCGTTTAGGGGCCGTTCGGATATTTTGACATCTCGCGGCACATTTTTCAAGTCTAAGTGTGGCTATTTTCAAATTCGGGCCCTATTGTAAAATAGGGAGTCCCGCGACTACACGGTAAGTTCGTCTGAGTTACGTTGATCACGTGTAAGGTGTTTGTACTCCTTGTGAGTTCGTTTGACATCTATTTAGGGTCTTTGCCCACTCGCAACACGTTTTTAGGCCAAGTGTGCCTATTTTCAAATTCGGGTCCGATTCTCCAAATGAGCATCCCACGACTATGCGATCAGTTTCTAGGAGTTATGTTGGTCACGTGCAGGGTGTTCATTCCCCTTATGGGATTGTTTGGGGGTTGTTCGGGGTTTTTCCCACTCGCAGCACATTTTGAAGCCTAAGTATGCCTAGTTACAAATTTGGGTCCTCTTCTCAAATCGGGCCTACAACTACGTGGTTCATTGCAATGAGTTACGTTATTCATTGTGAGGTGTTTATAAGGAAATGACTCTATAAATGTCCATTTAGAATCTAGAAAGTTTTTTGTCTATCCTAGACCACAGTTAGTATGTCTGATAACGCTACATTCGACACGTCAACACTTTCATCCATGACGGCCTCGATCTTGATCCGAAGTTATCACTCTCCCACTATCTTCATAAGTGCATAGTGTATCATCATCGAGCATCGTGCAACGTGCGTCTTCAATATTCCACATTCCCACTACTCCACTCACGTTAATGGTAAAATAATTAATTTGGAGTTTTTAAAAATTACAT
The DNA here is from genome assembly GCA_949130495.1 of Sambucus nigra. Lineage (NCBI taxonomy): Eukaryota > Viridiplantae > Streptophyta > Magnoliopsida > Dipsacales > Adoxaceae > Sambucus > Sambucus nigra. The sequence continues at coordinate 146,289,940 of OX422210.1, read as the reverse complement.
AATTATTTGGGAATTTTTAGAAATTATTTTTTTAAGGACATGAAAAGTTTTACTTCAAATGATAATTTTTTTCTAAGTGAGAGGCAAAAGAAAAAGTGACGCTGATGTCATTCGAGCAAGATTCGTCAGTCATTCAAGCGACATTGGCATCTCGCTTGAAGTCGTTCACGCAACACGTCAGATCGTTCGAGTGATGCGCTGCCTTGATTTCTATATTTATAGCAGTGTCATCATTCATGCTTTTTAAGGCTTTGGCACTCACGTCTCTGCAGAACTGCTGCATGAAACATACTTCATTTTTTCATGGTTTTTATACCCTTTTTATTCATAAATCATTCCTAAACATATATTTGAATCTTTATAAACCCTACATTACTTGTTCTACTCATCTGGAGTATTCTTTTGGAGAAGAAGGTTGTTCTCCATTGCTGACTTGGACCTCTTACGGGATCTCTTACCGACGACAACAAACCGACACCTGTGGGTGTAAGTCACGGTATTTTTCTGTAATTATAAGTATTATGAATTATAGTGAAATAAAAATGGTTTTGCCCCTTTGGGGCATTTTTCCTCATATTGTGATTGACTGTGCAAGCGTGGTTTGAATTCATTTGTCTGTCATAATTTATTTGCAAGAGTTAGGATTTTGGGATTTAAAAATTGGAATTTAATTAAACAAGTTAATCTTTTATTGCTGGCGAACTCTCAAATTGGTATCAGAGCCTATTACACAATTATAACGTGTAACTTTTTTTGCAAATTTTTTCTGGATATCAATTTTGGTCTAAAAATTGATTTTTTGAAAAAGCGCAATTTCAATGGAAAACTTGTACAATCGAGTGCCAATTTTTGACGGGTCAAATTACGCTTATTGGAAATCCCGTATGAAATCGCACTTAAAGGCCATTAAAAACGTGTTTGGGTTGTGTGTGAAAGAGTGTGGACGCCTACCACTGTCATTGTAGATAACGTAACTACTTTAAAACCTGTGACTACATGGACTGAGGATGAATTTAAATGGAGAACATATAACTCACGTGGACTTAGTGCAATTTTAGAAACGTCACCTCCGATAAGTTCCGATGCATCATGACATGTACGAAGTCAAAAGAAGCATGGGATGCTCTTTAACTTACCCATGAAGGCAAATGTAGTTAAAGAATCAAAATTGCAAAATTTAACTACACAATTTGAGACAATAACCATGCTTGAATCTGAGTGTTTTGATGACTTCTATGCACGTTTATCTTATATTGTAAACACTAGTTTCAATTTAGGTGAACACATTCCTGATGCTAGAGTAGTTAAAAAAATTTGAGATCACTGCCTAAGTGTTTTATCCCTAAAGTCACTGTGCTAAATTCTTTAGGAAATTTGAGTAGTCTGAAATTATAAGAATTGCTAGGAGACCTGCAGACTTATGAAATTGACATGTTTCCTAACACGATAAAACAAAAGATAAAGGGGTAGCACTTAAAGCCCAAGCTAGGAAGAGTGATGGGTCAGCAAGAAAGAGAGGTGAGTCATCTATAAGAAAAGTGGAAGAGTTTTCTGATTCGGAGTTTGATTATGACTTAGACAATTTGGCTTTGTTTGCAAAAAAATCAAGAAATTTCACAAATTAAAGAAAAATGGCAATTTCGAAGATAAAAGAATTTTTAGAAAAATAAGTTTGAAAGGAAAAATGAAAAGGATAAAAAGGAAGCACCTAAGAAAGACGAGAAGAGATGTTATGAGTGTGACAGTAGAGGTCATAAGGCATTTGAGTGTCCTAATAAGTTAAGACCCTAAGGCAAAGGCAAAGTTGCTCTTAATGCCTCCCTAGTGATGACAGTGAGGTCAAGTCGGTGGATTCTGGAGACGAGTCACCGCATGAATGTAAATTCACTTCATTCATGGCTAGTCATGTGAATACTGACAATGCGCCTCACACCGATGAGGATGATACTTCACAGGGTCACCCTCGACAGTGGAAGCGATGTGAGTGATGGGGAGGGTGCTACAAGTGGGAGCGAGAGTGATTTACGATTCGCGTACGCTGATTTATATGTTGATTCTTTTAAAACTAAAAAGTGTAACAAAGAGTTAGCATTTAGGATAGTTGCCTTAGAGAAATATTTGGAAGAGACGAGAGAGATTCCTCCAATAGCACTGCCTTGAGAGAGAGAGAGAGAGAGAGAGTCAGTTTGGTGAAAGAGAGATATGTTTAGATAAAGAGAAAGGGACTTGACCAAGTAAGTGGCTAGTCTTACGAGTGAGCTCCAGACCACCATGAACTCTCGGAAGAAACTTGAATCCCCTTGTAACCCAACTTACTCATGACCTTGAGAGAGCGATGGAGGTTAAGGTAAAGATAGAGGACAAATATAGAAAGATGCTCCTCGCTCCTGATTTAGATTTTGGTGAAAGGAAAGGAATAGTTTTTTATGGTGCCTCAACATTCCATGTGACACAAGAACCAATTCCCGAGTTTATGAAGAATCCATATGGCCATCACCAAAAACCCCAGAGAAGAGTTTGGCCAAGAAAAGCAACCTAAGGTCGGCCAAAGACTGTGTAATTTTATACCTAATTCAAAAGAAAGGGCCACCTTAGAGAATTTTTCTATAGTTTAGGTCGGGCACGACGTACATTTGCTCCACCACATGATACAAGCAATTTTTCGAGTCTTAAAGAGCAGGTTGAGTTTTTAGTCGCCACATCTCAAAGTCTAATGGAAGAGTTCTAATGGATTTCTATGCCATCAGTGGATACTTCTAATATCCCGAATAGAGCCAACAATGATAAGGGAAAACATAAGGTTACCTCATCTTGGGTGCCTAAACTCGACGCAAAATCCCTTCTTGTTCATGTTTCTCTTAAAGCACATAATACTTCTCAGTGGTATTTCAATAGTGGGTGCTCCAGACACATGACAGGTGATTCTCATTTTTTACCTACCTAGAGGATCGCAAGGAAGGTAAAGTCACCTTTGTAGATGAGAGAAAGTCTAGCATAGTAGGATGAGGTACAGTAGAGATACCAGGATTTCCTAAGCTAGATGATATTTTGTACATCAAAGGTTTGAAAGCAAACCTTTTCAGCATTAAACAGTTGTATGATGCTGACTTTGCAGTAAAGTTTGACCGGAATAAGTGTAATGTTTAAGATCAAGCTGGTAAAATTACATTTTAATGGGTGAAGACTGAAGATAATTGCAGTGGAATTTTTTCAAAGTCCTCATTTGTCTATAACAACGCCACGATTACTCCTATGGATTTGTGGCATCAACATTTAGGTCATGTGAATTTTAGAGATTTGGAAAGATTAGTAAAAAGGTCCTAGTACGTGGCTTGCGATCTCTTGAAAAGACAGCTTTCACAGTTTGTGGACCCTGTCAGTTGGGAAAGAAAGTTTATAACCCCCACAGAAAGTTGAATTCCATTCCCACTTCACGAGTGCTTCAGTTGATAAACATAGATCTTATGATTCCTACTCGTATTGAGAGTTTGGGTGGTAAGAGGTATATCCTCATTATGGTATTTGATTTCTCTCATTACTCGATTGTAGGTTTTTAGAGAGAGAATCCGATGTTGTGAAATTTCTCACGAACAAGTATCGTGCCCTGAAAAATCAACATGGAGTCACAATCAATAGGATACGTAGTGACAATGGCACTGAGTTTAAGAAAGCTAAAGTAGATTTTTATTGTGATAGCCTTGAGATCAAACACGAATTTTTGATCGTGAAGGCTCCTCAGAAAAACAGGATTATTGAGAGGAAAAATCGGACGATTTAGGATATGGCTAGATCTATGCTTCTAGGTCGTAGAGTTGCTAGGAGATTTTGGGCAGAGGCGGTGTCTATCGCATGCCATATGGAGAATAGGGTTTACCTTCCTCCACTCACACTTAAGATGCCCTACGAATTGTGGGATCGAAAGAAACCCAACAATCCATATTTACATGTCTTTAGGAGTAATTGCTACATCCTACGGGATATAGATAAATTAGGAAAGTTCGACTCCCGAAGCGACAAGGGAATATTTTTAGGATATTCATCGACTAGTAGAGCATATCAGGTTTTTAACTTGAGTAAATCTAAGGTAGTGGAGTCAATAAATGTCACCTTGCAATATGATGAACCGTCGGCATTTGTTAATTCTAACCCTTTGTGTAACGGTGACGCACTTCGTACTAATGATCCCATTGTGCCTCCCAAACCCAGAGTGGATTATATTCCTGACTTAGGGGACACATCTTCTTGGATTTGCAAGAATCATTCTCCTACTTCTATTCTAGGAGATCCCACCCTAGAGGTCAAGACTCGTGCTCAGCTAGATAATGTTGTTAGTCATGTTTACTACACGTCCAAAGTCGAGCCCAAGAATCATAAGGAAGCACTTAAAGATGAACACTAGATATGCGCTATGCAGGATGAGTAGCTTCAGTTTAGAAAGAATGGTGTATGGGAACTGGTCCCCCGACCTAGTGAGACAAATATGATAGGTACCAAGTGGATTTTTAAGAATAAGGTGAATGAGACTGGTACTATTATCCAAAATAAGTCTAGGTTGATCGCTCAAGGCTACACACAGATAGAAGGTGTAGACTTTGACGAGACATTTTCTATTGTTGCAAGGCTTGAGTCCGTCCATTTACTACTCGCCATTATATATCATTTGCGCTTTAAGTTATATCAGATGGATGTCAAGAGTGCCTTTCTAAATGTCATTCTACAGGAGGAGGTTTACGTGGAAAAACCAAAAGGTCTACTATCTGAGGAAGCCTTATATGGTTTGAAATAAGCATCCCGTGCTTGGTACGAGAGTCTTACTTACTATCTCTTAGCTCGTGGCTTCAATAGAGGTGGAGTTGATATGACGTTGTTCATCAGGAGATATAACGGTGCTATTTTAGTTGCCCAATTCTATGTGGATGACATAGTCTTTGTATCCACATGCTCCTAATATGCTCACCACTTTGAGGAGGACGTGAAGAGTGAGTTAGAGATGAACATGGTAGGCGAGCTTACTTTCTTCCTTGGTCTCCAAGTTTGTCATCTAAAGGATGGGATGTTCATCTTCCAATCCAAGTATGCTAGAGACCTTGTGAAGTGATTTGGTTTAGACTCCTCTAAGAACGCACGTACCCCAATGAGTACCTCAACAAAGCTTATCAAGGACACTGCAGGCAAGGACGTAGAGCAAACCTTATATTAGAGTATGATAGGTAGTCCTCTCTACTTGAATTCCGTAATCCCGACATCACCTTTAGTGTTCGAGTCTGTGCGCGATATCAGGCATCCCCGAAAGAGTCGCACTTACTCGCACTTAAACGTATTATCAAATACGTGAATGGGACTCTCTCATTTGGCATTTGGTATTCCTTTGATATCGATGACCGTTTATCAGCCTATTCGGATGCCGATTGGACCGGGGATGCAGATGGATGTAGGGGCACTTCTGGTGGGTGTTTCTTCTTTGTTTCTACTTTTGTATCTTGGTTGAGCAAGAAGTAAAACTCCAGCTCTTTGTCCACTGTATATGTCTCATTATCGCTAACTCCAAAACATACAAGCAATGAGTTCTCATCCTTCTTAGGAGACAAATCCCTTTGTCTGTCATCTCTGAAAATGGGTCTTCCAATCACGTGGATTCCCAACATCACGGTGACATTGTTGAGTGTGATCATCATCTTCCTGAATGGAATATAAAAGGTGTATGTCTGCATTTCCAATGTTAAAATGAAAGCGTAATAGATACAATTGTAGATGTATTTCACTAACCCCCAACCCTTCTCAACCCGTCCCACACACGCCTTTGTAAAGATCCTTTAGCGTCAAATCATTGAGTTTAGTCGAGTGGTTGATGAACTAGAAGGTAACATGTGCAACATATCATAAAAATCAAAGTGTTAGGGTGTGTTTGATAACACTAATTTTCTATGAAAAATACAATATATGAATCCAATTTCCATCTTTTGAATGTTTGGGGAACAAATTTTTCATGGAATTGATTTCCTTAAAATACCTCACATAACCACTTTTTCCACAAAAAGGTGGAATAAAAAATCCTCCTCCCATCTTGTTATTCATTTTCCAAGGAAAATAATTGTCACGCCAAAAAAAAATGAAAAAAAATCCAGAAAATGAGTAAAAAAAAAAAAAATCTAGAAAGTGAATAAAAACCAAAAAATAATGAAAAAAAATCAGAAAGTGAATAACCTCCCAAAAAAATGAAAAAAATGTACACATATCCCGTAATCCAGTCCAGTATTTGCATACAAAGAACATTAGGATACACGAGCACTTTATCCGTGAGCTTGTAGAAGAGAAGGTCGTATCCTTGAGTTTTATGTCTACCGACCTCCAGTTAGCCAATATTTTCATGAAGAATTTAGATGCCCTTAAATTCAAGAGTCTTTAGAAATTTGCATAGTTGACTGAGGGGTGGTCACCATTGTAATACCCCATAGTTTTAATGCATTATTAATTACTTGTGTGTGTGCGTAGTTAAATAATTTAACGGGGAAATTAAATTAACTTATGATAAATATTAATTAGAATGATAAAGGGTTAATTTTTATTGACATATATGTTTACTAGCATGAAGAGTAAATATGAACGTATGATTTTAAGTTATGTCGTTAGTGAGAGATAGCGACTACTTTTTGAATTTTGAGCGCGGGACTTAAGAATCGGGTGCAAAAACTATATTTTAGATAAGTGACTCGGATGTTCGTTTCAAGTGCACCAATGATTCCAACTATGTCGAAATAGTTGAAATTAAGTACCTGGAAATTATATTTGTGTTTCGGGAGTTTTTAGACCATTAGTGACTCGAAAAAGGGTATTATCGTCATTTTACACCTTAGGTTTTAATTAAATCCAAAAAATTACCCTTAAAATATAAAGAGAAAGAGGTAGGGTTTAATATTCTCTTTTGTATGTGCAATAGAGGTAGAGAAGAGAAGAAGAAGAAGAAGAAGAAGAAGAAGAAGAAGAAGAAGAAGAAGAAGAAAGGAAGAGGAAGAATGAGAAGAAGAAGGTTGTCATCTTTTTCATCAACACCTCCCTACATAAAACAAAGGCAAGTTAATCTAGATTGTTAAATCTTGAATGTTAGATGAAAAAAAGTATGAACATTAGTTGAATACCTAAATCTTGAAATTGATGAGATGTAATTAATATGTAAATGATTTAGGATGCATCAAACTATAAACAAATTAAACTCATACAAATCCAAAATTAAAAAAGGGGAGATCATTGAAAGTTAATTTTGGCTTTGTTTTAAGACATAAATGGACATGTGCGCGTGAGTTCCTATAGAAAATAATTTTCGAAACAACTTTGTAGTTTTAAGTTTCTTCAAAAACAGATCGGAAAATCCTAAAATCCGCGCTTTATAGTTCTACGCAGAAAGTTATCGAAAACATGGGCGAATATTATAGGTTAGTTTTGGGTCTGCTTTAAGCCGTGAATGGAAGTGTGCATGCGATTTCTGGTAGAAAACTAGATTCTGAACAACTTTATAGTTTTAGTTTCTTCAAAAATGGATCAAAAAAAGGCTCAAATCGGCGATTTACAATTCTAGGCAGAAAGTTGTTGAAATAAGAGTCCTAGTGTTTTTTCATGTTGTTAGTAAGATAATTATGGTATTGTGCCTAAGATTTTAACTTGATCACATACTTATGGTTATTAGGGATATATAACCTTGAAATGATTTGATGCTGAATTAGTTAATTAATGATGTAAATTATGTTATATTGTAAATAATGACTATTGTATAACTCGAGTAAGAGACTTGATACGATTGTATATATACATAAGCGTGAAATTGTTTTACATGTATATTATAGAGTATACTCTAAACTAGTCCTGTAGTCGACGTAGGCACATGTTGAATGTGATTTTTTGTGATTGATCCGGCTATGTTCCGCTCCAGTGCCGTGTCGGAGATAAACCGTCGAAACTAGACACATGGTTGTAATGTGGGTCGGATAGAAAGACCTTGGAACGCCATGTGATTTAACACATAGTATGATTTCCCTCATCACGTAATATTGGGGAATATTCGTGTGTAGGCCTAGTGTTACGACTTGTTCCCCTGGGTAACGATAGTGACCCGATATGACTTGTTGTGTGCGATATTATGCTTGTGTCTTAAAGTAATATCCCAAATTGATGCATTTGATATTATACTTGAAGGAAATATTTTGATACATTAAATACTAAAATGAGATTAATAATGATTAATCATGATACGATATGAGACTACATGTTACTTGAGTTTGGGTTGGGTAGTCACGACATAGGAGCATTGGTCGGGTAATTGAACGAAGTAATTACTGGAAACAAGTTGTGTTGAGTATGAGTTCATTATACGTACATCTTATAACTGTATAGATTTTCTTGTTGTTGACACCCGTTTCTATGTCTCCTCTCCCCTCTCCCATATATACATATTATACTGGTCCTTACCCTATTAGATAGTAGATCGTGGAGTTGGATGACCTCACATCTATTCTTAGAATCCTATAGTGGTGGACGCTGGTCCTTATCCTATTTTGTCACTCTTCATTAGAGTGTGGTATTAGATATTTCGCATTGTTAGGGATTTGATAGCGTTGAGAGCTTTACATTACACACTTTACCTAGTTTTTTTTCACGTATGTTTGGGCATTTTATAGTCAGTACTAATATTACTTGTGGATCCTATAGTTGCTATAATGTGATTTGGTTACACGTATAGGAGTGTACATGTTTACTTTACTGCATTTATTTAAATTACGTTTCAAATGCCAACATATTGACGCCTCGATTTAATTTAATTAGATGTAGCTAAATGAAATAGATATAGCAAGTAGGGTCGTCACAGTTGGTCTCAGATCACTGTTTTAGATCCTTTAGGGATCAGAGGGCATTCGTTACGTTTTCCGCGCACCGTTTCCTTGATACGTATAGCTTTACGATTAGGTCTTCTATTCGATGACTTGGAAGACCTTCACGCTACGATTTAGTTGGGAAATTCGGAGCTATCCCTGTGTATAGGGAGGGTTACTTATTTGGATTTGATTCGCGATACGTCCCACGCATGAGGTGAATCTCCGATCGGCCACAGGATAGTACGCGTGAGGTCCGTGTGTGATTACTTGTTGTAATTATGACTAGTGCTCCACTTGAATAATTTTTTGTTAGGATAAATGTTCACTTACTATCTTTTAAGATGGTGATTTGATGAGACATGGACTCTGGGAGGGAATAGGTTCAAAGAATTTTAGGAGACCGCGATTCATGTGAAATAATCGTAGTTTCATCGCCCACCAATAGGCGAGGGCACCGATCTTGAACTCAATGATTGAGTTGATTTTTGGTGATTTAGGGGGAGGAAACACCCATATATTTATTGAGCATTATAAACTTTGAATATCGTCGCTCTTATGGCTATAAAGAAGTTGGTTAAGTTATAGCCCACCCTTTAGTACCACCGAGTTGTTGGTTCCACTTGCATGTGTAGTTGTCTGGAGTTGTTTCCAATGTGGAAGGGTAGAGCTTTAGATATGGCACACCTCAAAATGATATGTTCCCATTGTTGTTGTGAAGTTTTCCTAAGAAGGAATTATCACACTCCACCCGTGATGGACTGACTGCTGAGGCATTTGATGACGTATTAATCAGTGAATGGTTAACTAAGTAAGTCTTATGGTAATAAGAGTATATTATTACTCACGAACATGTAAAGGAAGGGTTGTGATTTGAGAGAGGACTACTCCAAATCGGTGTATGTCCCACCACGTCAAAGGATGACCCGAGGGGCCCAATTTTGGTGTACGCAAGAGTGTTATCGTACTTGTGAAAAGCATGAACTAGATTCATCCGTTTGATGATGTTCAATGGGAGATTCATGAGCCTGAATCTGGAATGGATAAGTGACTATCCTTGAAATATTGTGTTGGTATCAGGGTAGTTAGGTAGGAGTGTAAACCTACACGTTGTCCAAACAAGCAATATATGTCGTATTGGGGTGGCATAGTGGTGTCATAGTGTTTTGATAGAATAAAATCAGTAATGGAATGAACTTAAGGACAATTACGTGTGTTCTCGGTCATGTACAACATATATTAGTGGGTTGGGTACTCACTTGTTCAGAGTGGAATGTTTCGGTGAGTTATCCCGAATAAGTTCATGAGAATGTATTAGTAATGTTGCGATGTCTTGACGATGTACACTAGGGATGAGGAAGTCCGTATCGCAAGGTCATACGTGGATTGACATTTGAGAAATCCAAAATTTATGAGGGAGTTTTCTTTCCTTATTTGGAAATGATTGGAGTTCAGTGTTCTTCATAAAGCCCTAGATTAGAATGGGTGGTCGATAAGATGTAGTTATCTTGCTTTGTAGCACCATTATATTTGTTAAAAGTTACTGAGAGCGGGACGTGAATATGGGTGTGCTAAGGGTTGGACTTGAGCTGGAGTTACCAGTTGTGAACCCTACGGTGAGTAGCAAATGTCGAGGGACGAGTGGTCGAGTGAGAAAATCACAAGGGAATGTTAAATAGGCATTTCATTTTATATGAGTGTGATCGCTTGAGTTGGTGATATATCCATGAGTTCGGTTTTATGTTATCACCCAATGATTGGGGGTACTAATTTATTGCACCGTGATAATGGTGGTGCTTGATTTTGAATCCATCAGATATGGTAATGTGGCTATATTGTGGCCCTTGTTATGTATTAATGTGAATTAGAGGAGGAGTGAGTAGTTAGTGACATGATGTTTACTTAAATCGCGTGTGATTAAAGACGCATTTTGAAACCAAGTGTAAGATGTTAGATTTTGGTGATGTCTAGACTAGTGACTAGTCATAGAATGATCTTGATGGTTTTTTAATAGTGCTAGAGTCTTGTGTAGCTCGATCAGTTTTCGCTTGATTGTTGATAGTGTCGCCAAGTGAGAGTCGTCATTAATGGCAAGGATTGAGACATTTTAGGGTTCCAAATGTTGGACCCATTCATTGATATGGTTGTGATAACCTCCACTATAGGGGGACAACAAGAGAGTGCTTCGATCGTTGTTGAGAAATTTTGTAAGGAGGGTATGTACTCTTGGGAAAACACACGTGAATGGGTTCATAAGATATTTAATTTTTACTTCAGTTATGTGTGGAGTACTGAGTGTTAATTTGGGTCACGATATTCGAAGGTACCCGCTACCTTGTATTTACGACCTTTGACGTATTGGATAGCACACCGTTCTTCATAAAGATCAGGTAGAGTTAGGGTTCTGGAAGATGAGTATCCGGATGGTGAGTCTGCTAAATCTGGTATTCTGATTTGGTATGATAAGTGGAAATTTGGGGTCTTACCTCGTTGCTTGGAAAATGTACAAAACTTATTTGTGGTTTGAAGAACAAAGTTCATTTCATGTTCGGTGCGAAAATTATAATATACTCACAGTCCAAGGAAAATCCTGTCGGAGAGGTTGAATTCCTGTATGTGTTTTTAACAAAAGAGTTATAAGTTGAATCTAGCGAGGGTCTGTCGCCTTGGGTTAGAGCGACCAAATCGTGAGAAGTGGGGGTATACAAGGGGGCATATTGCATCTTGGCTTAGTTCAAAACCTTTAGGTGAGGGATCGATGACCACCCAAAATGCAATAACTTTATCGGTGTTATCTTGTTCGAGAGAGTATAAACCTTGTTGATATTATTTACCTAACTCTAGGCTTGGAAAGATGGAACCATATCCGTAAGTTCGTAGAAGTTGTATGCTTATGAACATGTGCAACCTTAGTCGATCATAAGGGTTGCCCTATCAGTTGATTCACAATCAATATAAGTGCAAGGAAAGTGTTATTGACAACGTGGAGTAGAGTTGTCATTTGAGCTTTTCAGTACCATCTGTTCGATGTGGTATCTGATGTCTGGGATCACCACTCACAGTGTATATGGAGAAACATTGTTAGTCTCTTCTGAGTTGAGTATCGAGGCATGATTGATGAATAGTGACGTCTGTATTGAATATGCGAAGTTGGATTATTTGTTGTGCAATGAACCGTTGAGTCCAGAGATAAGTGGTTTTTGGAGTTAGATGATTCTTGTATCACTAAGGGTCTTGAGTTGACAAATTCCTTATCTCGACAAGCTAACAATAGTGTATCAGAGGAGTTACTTATTTGGATTTTTCTTGCGACACACTCCACGCACGAAACTTAGCGAGTCCAGACTTGGGGGATATTGATTTTTGGATTATCTTAGTAGTTAAGTTATGTTAGGCTTCGTGGTGAGATTTTGGTTGTAGAGTTAAAAATTGGGGGATTGCACCATTTAATTTTGTCCGAACTTTGTTGATGGGACTCCACGACTGGTAGGCCCGGTGATGCTAGGCCGACATTAACCATTGTCATTCGATAAAGATATGTTGATTTGCATATCAATTTGGAAGGAGTTCCGTATTCAAAGATTCAAACTCACACATATAATAAGTGTTTGAGATGCAAAACATACGATAGGGTAGTTGTGTAAGAGATGAAACCCTGGGTGCTGACCCATTGGGGATATCATGGTGAGGAAGTTCTTCTAAAAGTTAGAAAGTGATTCTGATGTGATATTTTGTGATTATGATGTGATATGTTGTGATGGTCATGCATTATGGTGTCAATGTTGTGTTACGATGAAAACACCTAATATGTTACGAGTGGCGTGAATGCCAATTTGGACTCCTATAAAAAAGGAAAAAAAACTTGAATTTAATTGATTTTCTTTATTCATGATTTCGTGGACGAAATCCCATTCGTAGAGGGGGAGAATTTAATACCCCGTAGTTTTAATGCATTATTAATTACTTGTGTATGTGCGTAATTAACTAATTTAATTGGAAAATTAAATTAACTTATGATAAATTATAATTAGAATGATAAAGGGTTAATGTTTATCAACATATATGTTTACTAGCGTGAATAGTAAATATGAACGTATGATTTTAAGTTATGTCATTAGTGAGTGATAGCGACTACTTTATGAATTTTGAGCGCGGGACTTAAGAATCGGGTGGAAAAAGTATATTTTAGATAAGTGACTCGGATGGCCATTTCGAGTGCACCAATGATTCCAAATGTGTCAAAATAGTTGAAATTAAGTAACTAGGAATTATATTTGTGTTCCGGGAGTTTTTAGACCATTAGTGACTCAAAAAAGGGTATCGTGGTCATTTTACACCCTAGGTTTTAATAAATCCAAAAATTACCCTTAAAATTTAAAGAGAAAGGGGTAGGGTTTAGTCTTCTCTTTTGTGTGTGTAAGACAGGTAGAGAGAGAAAGAGAAAGAGGAAGAAGAAAGGAAGAGGAAGAATGAGAAGAAGAAGGTTGTCATCTTCTTCATGAACTCCTCCCTACATAAAACAAAGACAAGTTAGTCTAGATTGTTAAATCTTTAATGTTTGATGAAAAAGTGTATGAACATTAGTTGAATCCCTAAATCTTGAAATTGATGAGATGTGATTAATATGTAAATGATTTAGGATGCATCACACAAAAAACAAATTGAACTCATACAAATCCAAAATTAAAAAGGGGATATCATTGGGTTTGTTTTAATCCGTAAATGGACGAGTGATCACTAGTTCCTATAGAAAATAATATTCGAAACAACTTTGTAGTTTTAAGTTTCTTCAAAAACGGATCAAAAAATCCTAAAATCTGCGCTTTACAGTTCTACACAGAAAGTTGTCGAAAAGAGGAGCGAATATTATAGGTTAGTTTTGGGTCTGCTTTAAGCCGTAAATGGAAGTGTGCTCGAAATTTTTTGTAGAAAATCATATTCTAAACAACTTTGTAGTTTTAAGTTTCTTTAAAAACGGATCGAAAAAGCCTCAAATCGGCATTTTACAATTCTGGGCAAAAAGTTGTTGAAATGAGAGTGCTAATGTTTTTCATGTTGTTAGTAAGATAATTGTGGTGTTGTGCCTAATAGTCTAACTTGATCACATACTTATGGTTATTAGGGATATATAACCTTGAAATGATTTGATGTTGAAATAGTAAATTAATGATGTAAATTATGTTATATTGTAAATAATGACTATTGTATAACACAAGTAAGAGACTTGATATGATTGCATATATACATAAGCGTGGAATTGTTTTACATGTATATTGTCGAGTATACGCTAGACTAGTCCTCGACATAGGCACATGTTGAATGCGTTTTTTTATGATTGATTCGGTTAGGATCTGCTTGAGTGTCGTGTCGGAGATAAACCGTCGGAACCGGACACATGGTCGTAATGCGGATCGAATAGAAAGACCATGAACTTCATGTGATTTAGAAATTAGTATGATTTCCATTGCCACGTAATATTGGGAAATATTCGTGTGTAGGCCTAGTGTTACGACCTATTCCCCCGAGTAACGATAGTGACCCGATATGACTTGTTGTGTGAGATATTAAGCTTGTGTATAAAGTAAAATCCCAAATCGATGCATTTGATATTATACTTAAAGGAAATATTTTGATACATTAAATACTGAAATGAGATTAATAATGATTAATCATGATACGATATGAGACTACACATTACTCGAGTTTGGGTTGGGGTTAGTCACGACATAGGAGCATTGGTTGGGTAATTGAACGAATTAATTACTGGAGACAAGTTGTGTTGAGTATTTTTTTAGCATACGTACATCTTATAACTATATAAATTTTCTTGCTGTTGACACCCGTTTCTATGTCTCGTCTCCCCTCTCCCATATATATGTATTATACAGGTCCTCGCACCGTTAGACAGTAGACCGTGGCGCTGGATGACCTCGCATCTATTTTTAGGATCCTGTAGTGGTGGACGCTGGTCCTTATCCTATTTTGTTTCTCTTCCTTAGAGTGTGGTATCATAGATTTCCCATTGTTAGGGACTTGATAGCGTTGAGAGGTTTACATTATACACTTTACCTAGTTTATATTTTTGGGCCCGTATGTTTGGGCATTTTATAGTCAGTACTAATATTACTTGTGGATCCTATAGTTGCTATAATGTGATTTGGTTACACGTGTGGGAGTGTACATGTTTACTTTAATGCATTTATTTAAATTATGTTTTTAATGTCAACATATTGACGACCCGATTTAATTTAATTGGGCGTAGCTAAGGGAATTAGATATAAAAAGCAGGGTTGTCACAACCATGTTAAGAGTAGGATGCACTTTTCATGTTCATATCATATGATTCCTATCTAGTATCATTTGTATTATTTTTTATTTTTGTTTTTTTTTATTTTTAGAAAAATACTAAAATATTTTCTATTTGTTTTGAAAAATTAAAAAATCCAAAAAGATTTTCTTTCTATAAAACATTTTTGAAAAACATAAAAGGAGTTTTGTATTTTATATACACCGTTTATGGATGAAAATTTAAGAGAGCCATCATCACAACTTCATTCCATACTCCACCTGACTGTTTGATAGTGATTTGAGATGCTACATCATTTCATCCATGTACTTTACATTGTTTGGAGTCATTGAGATCTTATTAGTGATATTTTCTGCAAGTTTGGCTACTTATCTACTTTATTGCATGCGTGCACAGTAATATTTGAGTAATGTACTTGTCTATCACATATTGTCTTGAGTTTCCATCTCAATTTTGTCTATACAACAAACCAAATGCTATAAAACTTGACAAGAAAGTAGTGCATGTTAAAACCGTTGCAGTGATGTTATGTGAATTTGTATAATGGGGAAGGGCTCCGAAAGGTACCCCCTTTATCCTTTACGACTAAGACACCATTTAAATCGGACATAAATATAAATTTGGTAAAAACAGAAGCCAAGTTCCAAAGAGGTTTAAAAGAGACTGAAAATATTCAAAGGGAATAAAAAGAAAAATGTGTCAAAAGTGGGCCAATAGGTTTTAGTTTCATCAACTCAAAAGAAAAATAAAAAGCATTATTATTTATTGAGGGAGTTTGGATGGAATATAAAATGGGTTTTCACGTCCTTGAAACTCATGTGGACGTTATTGGTGTGGAAATCACTTTGAGCTTTGATTTGTTGATTTGATTGAGTCAATTTCTTATAATTCCACCATTTTTACACCTAAGGAAGATGTTGAGTTCGGTAGTTAAGAATATCTGAAATTCATCATGCACTTATGTTATGGTTTGTATGTATTGATTTTCCTATTGAATTTGTTCACATCCCTATATTTTCGCTATCACCGACTTGGTTATTTTCGTGTTCTTTTATGGTGTGATTCTTTATTGTATATTTTCTGAGAAAAATTTTGAAAAATTCAAAAAGAGAAAGTTTTATTACCTTGTGACATTCTCCATTTGCATTGATTTGTGTTCTTCATATTTTTCTATTTGGGTACTTCATAAAAAGGGGGAGAACGAATTATGGGGGAGAATTTTTGTTTAATTTATTAAATGATTTTCTTGAGCCTAATTGATATTTATTTCTGCTTATCATTATATTTCAAATTGTTGCGCGTCACGGGTATTGTTTCTTGTCTAATGTGTGTGGGTACAAATTTTAGGATTGTCTTTGCACACCCTGATGATGATAAAGAAAGTGAGAAAAAGTTGAAGATTTGAAGATGTTGAAATCTGTGAAGACATGTCATTTAGTATTTCCAGTTTTGAGGTTTAATGGGGATATTAAATTATATGTCATTTGTTATAAGTTTGGGTAACATAATTCGGATAGTTTTTATGTATGTACCGACATTGACATAAGGGGAGATATATAAGGACATGTACCTATAAATGTCCGTTTAGAATCTAGGAAGTTTTCTGTGTGTCCTAGATGATAGTTAGTATGCTTGATACGGCTACATTCGGCACATCAACACGTTCATCCATGATAGCCTCGATGTTGATCCGAAGTTATCACGCTCCCACTATTTTCATAAGTGTGTAGTGCATCATCATCGAGCATCTTGCAACGTGCGTCTTCAACATTAAACATTCCCATAACTCCACTCACATTAATGGTAAAATAATTAATTTGGAGTTTTTAAAATTACATAATTATTTAGGAATTTTTAGAAAATAGTTTTTTGAGATTTGAAAAGTTTGACTTCGAATGATGAATTTTGTCTAAGCGTAGAGGCGAAAGAAAAAATGAAGCGAACATTGTTCGAGCGAGATTCGCCAGTCATTCAAGCAACATTGGCATCTCGCTTGAAGTCGTTCAAGTGACACGTCAGATCGTTCGATCGATAGCTTCATTTCGTTCGAGCGACATGCCGCCTCGATTTCTATATTTATAGCAATGTTCATTATTCACTTTTTAAAGTCTTTCGCACTCACGTTTCTGCAGACTACTGCACAAAACAAACTTCATTTTTTCAAGGTTTTCATACCCTTTTGATTCACAAATCATTCCCAAACATATATGTGAATCTTTATAAACCCTAAATTAATTGTTCTACTCGTCTGGAGTATTCTTGTGGAAAAGAAGGTTGTTTTCGATTGCTGACTTGGAGCTCTTGCGGGATCTCTTGCCGACGATAATGAACCGACACCTGTGGGTATTCGTGTGTCGCTGTATTTTGTTGTAATTGTAAGTATTACAAATTATAGTGAAATAAAATGGTTTCGCCTCATTAGGGGATTTTTCCTCATATTGTGATTGACTGTACAGGCGTGGTTTGAATTAACTTCTCTGTCACAATATATTTTCAAGAGTTAGGATTTTGGGGTTTACAAACAGAAATTTAATTAAACAAGTTAATCATTGATTGTTGGCGCACTATCAGTGTTCGTGCCCCTAGCAGGTTCGTTTGGGGGTTGTGCAGCGTTTTGGCCCACTAGCGACATCGTTTCAAGCCTAAGTACGCCTATTTTCAAATTCATGTTGTATTCTCAAATTGAGAGTCCCATAACTGCTTAGTCAGTTGCTACGAGTTATGTTGGTCACGTGCAATGTGTTCCTACAACTTGCAAGGCCGTTTCGGGGTTGTTCAAGTTTTTGGCCCACTTATGGGCGATTTTCTAGCCTAAGGTTGTATATTTTCTAATTCGGGTCCTATTATCAATCGGGACTCCCGTGACTACTTGGTCGGTTGCTATGCATTTGTTGGTCACGTGAGAGGTGTTTGTGCTCCTCACGGGTCCATTTCGGGGAGGTTCACAGTTTTAGCCCACTTGCACTAGTTTTTCAAGCCTAAGTGTGCATATTTTTAAATTCAGGTCCTCTTCTAAAATCGATAGTCCCATGAATATGTGTTCCAATGCAACAATTTACGTTGTTCACGTGTGAGTTATTCGTGCCCCTAAGGTATTTTTCAGGGTTGTGATGGGTTTTGGCCCACTCGTGGCACATTTTCAAGACTGGGTACACTAGTTTTAAATTCGTGTTGTATTCTTAAATTGAGAGTCATGCAATAATGCGATCTGTTGCTACAAGTTATGTTGGTAATGTGGGAGGAGTTCCTGTAGCTGTAGGGCCGTTTCGGTGGAGTTCGGGCAAACTTGCGATCGATTTTCAAGCCAAAGAGTGCCTATATTCTCATTCGGGTCTTATTCTCAATCGGGAGTCCTATGACTGCATGATCGATTTCTACAAGTTATGTTGGTCACATGTGAGGTGTTCGTTCCCCTCACAGGGTTGTTCGAGGTTTTGGCCCACTTGCGGATGGTTTTCAAGCCTAAGTATGCATATTTTCTAATTTAGGTATTAATCCTAACCGGGAACCCCGCGACTATGCGTTCGGTTGCTAGAAGTTTCTTTGATCACGTGTGAGGTACTCGTACCCCTTGTGGGGCCATTTTGGAGTTGTTCAGTGTTTTGGCTCCCTCGCGGCATTTTTTCAAGGTTAAGTGTGCCTATTTTAAAATCGGGTTTAATTTCCAAACTAGTATTCCCACGACTACGCGATCAATTTTTATGAGTTTCTTGGTCACTTGGGACGTACTCGTCCCCCTAGCGGGTTATTTGGTGGTTGTTCGTGGGTTTAGCCCACCCGCGGCACGTTTTTAAGCCTAAGTGTTCCTATTTTCAAATTCGGGTACCGTTCTCAAACATGGAGTCCTATAACTACGCGTTCGATTGCTATGAGGTACGTTTATCATATATGAGAAGTTCTTGCCACTTGAGTATCCGTTTGGGTTTGTTCGGGTTATTGTCCCACATGTGGCATGTTTTGAGGCCTAAGTGTGCTTATTTTCAAATTCGAGTCCTAATCCCAACTCGAGAGTCCAGCGACTATGCGATTGGTTGCTATGAATTTTGTTGGTTACGTGCGAGGTATTCCTGCCTCTTACAGGGTCATTTCGGGGCTATTGGGGGTCTTGGGCGACTTGCGACACGTTTTAAAGCCTAAGAGTGTTTATTTTCATATTCGAGTCATGTTATCAAACTAGGAATCCTGGGACTATGCACTCAATTGCTACGAGTTATGTTGGTAAAGTGAGATATGTTTTATTCCCTTGTCGGCTATGTCGAGGCTTTCGGGATTTTGGCCTACTCGCAGCACGTTTTCAAGCCTAAGTGTGCTTAATTTCAAATTCTAGTACTATTCTCATACCAAGTGTCCTGTAACTAAGCGATCAGTTGCTACAAGTTACATGGGTCACGTGCAAGGTGTTCGTACCCCTTGCAGGTAGGCTGGGGGTTGTTCAGGGTTTTGTCGCACTCGCAACACCTTTTCAATCCTATGCGTGACTTCTTTCAAATTTGGGCCCTAATATCAAATAGGATGTCCCGAAGCTAAGGGATCTGTTGATGCTAGTTATTTTGGTAAGGTTTGAGGTGCCCATGTCCATTGTGGGGTCGTTTTGAGGCTATTCGGGGTTTTGACCATCTTGCGACACATTTTCAAGCCTAAGTGTACCTATTTTCAAATTAGGGTTATTCTCAAACTGGGAGTCCCGCGACTACGTGATCAGTTACTAAGAATTACTTTGGTCACGTGAGGATGTGTATGCCCCTTGTGGGGTAGTTTGAGTCTTGTACGGGGTTTGTGACCACGCGAAGCACGCTTTAAGTCCTAAGTGTCACTATTTTCAAATTCGGGTCCTATTCTCAAACCATGAGTCCCGAAATTGCATGGTCAGTTGCTACGAGTTATGTTAGTCACATGTGAGGTCCTCCTGCCACTTACGGTGCAATTTTGGGTTATTTGGGTTTTTTCCCCACTTGCGGCTTGTTTTCAAGCATAAGTGTGCCAATTGTCAAATTCGGGTCTTATTCTCAATCGGGAGTCCCGCGAATATGTGGTCGGTAGCTACGATTTATGTTGAACTTGTGCAAGGTACTCGTTCCCCTTTCAGGTCCTTTGGGGGTTGTTCGGGGGTTTCACCCACTTAGAGCATGTTTTAAGGCTTAAGTGCGCTGATTTTCAAATTCGGGTTCTATTTCCAAGTTGAAAGTCCCCCGATAATGAGGTTCGTTGCTATGTGTTATGTATGTCACGTGCGAGGTGTTCATGCCCCATGCTAGGCTGTTTCAGGGCCATTTAATTTTTTGTCCCACTTGCAGAACGTTTTCATCCCTAAGTGTGCCAATTTTAAAATTCAGGTCTTATTCTCAAATCGAGAGTTCCGTAACTATGCAGTCGGTTGCTGCTAATTATATTGATCAAGTGAGAGGTGCTTGTTCCCCTTGAAGGGTCGGTTGGGTGATTTTTCGGGTTTTAAATCTAAGTGTGTCTATTTTTATATTTTGGTCTTGTTCTCAAACTGAGAGTCTTGGGACTATACGGTCTATTCCTACGAGCTAGATTGGTCAAGTGTGAGGTGTTCGTGCCCCTTGCGTAGTTGTTTGGGTGTTGTTCAGGGTTTTGGCTCACTCGCGACATGTTTCCAAGACTTAGTGTGCCTTATTTTATTAAATTTGGTTCCTATTCTCAAATCGGGAGTCCTGCAACTATGTGGACGGTTGTTATGAGTTATATTGGTCAGGTACGAGTTGTTCGTGGCACTTGCGAACTATTTTGGGGAGGTTCGACGTTTTGGCCCCATTTACGACACATTTTCAAGCCAAAGTGTGCCTACTTTCAAATTTGGGTCTGATTCTCAAACTGAGCGTCTCACGACTTCGCTTTCAGTTGCTACAAGTTACGTTGGTCACGTGAAAAGTGTATGTGCCACCTGCAAGAACGTTTAGGGGTTGTTTGGGATTTTTAAATCAGCACGTTTTTAGGCCTAAGTGTGCCTATTTTCATATCCGGGTCATATTCTCAAACAGAGAGTCTCGTGATAATGTTTTAGATTTTTTCGAGTTACGTTGGTGACATGTGAGATGTTCGTTCCCATTGCGAGCTGTTTCGGGGCTATTCAGACATTTTTCCCACTTGCGGCACATTTTTCAAGTCTAGGTGTGGCTATTTTCAAATTGGGATCCAATTATAAAATAGGGAGTCCCACGACTACGCGGTCGATTGCTTCGAGCTATGATGGTCACGTGCAAGGTGTTTGTGCCCTCTTACGAGTTCGTTTGGGGTCTGTTTGGGGTTTGGTCCCACTTGCAACACATTTTCAATCCTAAGTGTGCCTATTTTCATATTCGGGTCCTATTCTCAAGACGAGAGTCTCACGATTATGCGATCAGTTGCTACGAGTTATATTGGTCATGTGAGGAGTGTTCGTGCCCCTTATGGGGTTATTCGAGGTTTTTCCCCACTCGCGTCACATTTTCAAGCCTAAGTTTGCCTAGTTTCAAATTAAGGTCCTCTTCTCAAATCGAGAGTCTCGCAACTACATGGTCTATTCCAACTAGTTATGTTGTTCATGTGTGCGGTGTTCGTGCCCCTAGCGGGGCCGTTTGGGGGCTGTGCAAGGTTTTGGCCCAATCGCGACACATTTTCAAGCCTAAGTATGCCTATTTTCAAATTCTTGTAGTATTCTCAAACCAAGAGTCCCACAACTACTTAGTTGGTTTCTACGAGTTATGTTGGTCACATGCAAGGCGTTCTTGCAACTTTCGAGGCCATTTTGGGGTTGTTCGATGTTTTAGCCCACTTGCGTGTGATTTTCAAGTCTAAGGGTGTATATTTTCAAATTTGGGTCCTATTTTCAATTGGGAGTCCCATGACTACATGGTGAGTTTCTACGCATTATGTTGCTCACATGAGAGGTGTTCGTGCCCCTCGTGGGGCCGTTTCAGGGAAGTTCGCAGTTTTAGGGCACTTGCGACTGGTTTTTAAGCCTAAGTGTGCATTTTTTCAAATTCGGGTCCTCTTCTAAAATCAGGAGTCCCATGACTACGCAGTCCATTGCAACAAGTTATGTTGTTTACATGTGAGGTGTTCGTGCCACTAGGTGGCCATTTCAGGGTTGTGCTGGATTTGGTCCCACTCGCGGTACATTTTTAAGACTAAGTTTGCCTAGCTTTAAATTCGTGTCATATTCTCAAACTGAGAGTCCCACAATAATGTGGTCAGTTGCTACAAGTTATGTTGGTCTCGTGCGAGGTGTTCCTGCAGCTGCAGGGTCGTTTCGTTGAAGTTCGGGGGCCTTGTCCACTTGCGGTCGGTTTTCAAGCCTAAGGGTGCCTATATTCAAATTTGGGTCTTATTCTTAATCGGAAGTTCCGCGACTACATAGTCAGTTGCCACGAGTTATGTTGGTCACGTGTGAGATGTTTTTTCCCCTCACGGGGTCGTTTCGGGGCTGTTCAAGGTTTTGGCCCACTTGCGGCTGGTTTTTAAGCCTAAGTGTGCTTATTTTCACATTTGGGTCTTATTCACAATCAAGAGTCCTGAGACTATGCGTTCGGTTTCTAGGAGTTGTGTTGGTGACATGTGAGGTACTCGCACCCCTTCTGGGTCCATTTGAGAGTTGTTCGGAGTTTTGGCCCACTCGCGATACGTTTTCAAGGCCAAGTGTGCCTATTTTAAAATTCGTGTCTTACGCTCAAATTGGGGTTCCTGTGACTACACGGTTAATTTTTACAAGTTACATGGTAACTTGCGAGGTACTCGTTCCCCATATTTTTAGCCTAAGTGTGCCTATTTTCAAATTCAAGTCTTGTTCTCAAACAGGGAGTCCTATGACTATGCGTTCGGTTGCTATGAGGTACATTTATCACGTAAAAGATGTTCGTGCCACTAGCGGGGCTGTTTGGGTTTGTTGGGGGGTTTTAGCAAACTAACGGCATGTTTTGAGGCCTAAGTGTGCCTATTTTCAAATTCTGGTCAAAATCTTAAATTGGGAGTCCTGCGTCTACTCGATTAGTTGCTACGACTTTTATTAGTCACGTGGGAGGTGTCCATGCCCCTTATAGGGTTATTTCGGAGATATTCGGGGTTTTGGGCCATTCGCGGTGCTTTTTCAAGCCTCAGTGTGCCCATTTTCAAATTTGGGCCCTGTTCTCAAACTGGGAATTCGGGGACTATGCATTCGGTTACTACGAGTTATGTTGGTCAAATGCGAGGTGTTTTTGCCCCTTACGGGGCTATTTCCGGGTTTTTGGTATTTTGTGCCACTCGCAGCACGTTTTCAAGCCTAAGTGTGCCCAATTTCAAATTCAAGTCCTATTATCATACCGGGTGTCCTGTGACTACACGATTAGTTGTTGCGAGTTACATTGGTCACGTGCGAGGTGTTCGTGCCCCTTGCAGGATAGGCTCGGGGATGTTCGGGATTTTGGCCCACTCACATCATATTTTCAAACCTATGCGTGCCTTATTTAAAATTCGAGTCTTATTTTCAAACCGGGAGTCCCGCGACTATGTGATTGGTTGCTACTAGTTTAGTGTAACCCATTAAAATCGTCACGCATTGTCAAGACGAATCGAACTCTAGCATCTCCAAATTTGAAGACTTCCCGACATGTCGAAAGGTATAAAATGAATTTAGAGTTTAAATTAATTCATGGAATTATATTTGGGGTGATTGGCTTCCATAAAAATGACGAACATGATTTTTTTCTTTGCGAAAATAATTTTTTTCTATGTGTTTAGGCGGACATTTAATAAAATATTTTTTTCACATTGTGGAGAGGCACTTCATGGCTAATTTGTGATACCTGTTGGCATTCATTGCTGACTAAGGCTGAGGTTGGCTGATGAGTGTGTGTCATTGGGAGTACTTGTGGGTGTTCCTTGCTAAAGACAAAACTACATGTTCTTATGGGTTTGCTGCGGTTAATCCATTGCAGATTTCATTGTGTAGCTTTTAAGTTGCGATTTATTTTACATAGTGAAATAAAAAGGTTTTCCCTTTAGGTTTTCTCCTGAAATTTGTGTGTCAGTAATTTATTTATGTTGTTTTGATTTTACCCACGTAGTTGTATGATTTAGTGCTGAATTAAATTGGTTTAAAAATTGACTCTAATTAAACACGTTTACAATTGGAATTTGCGAATTCGGATTAATCAATAACACGTAGCATTCTCCTATTCTCAAATCAATAGTCCCGCAACAAGGCAGTCGGTTGCTACGAGTTAGGTTTATCACGTGCGACATGTTCCTCTAGCTGGAGGTCGTTTTGAGGAAGCTCGGGACTTTAGCCAACTTGTGTTCGATTTTCAAGTCTAAGGGTGCTTATATTCAAAGTTGGGTCTTATTCTCAATCGGGAGTCCCGCGACTACATGGTCAATTGCCACGAGTTATGTTGGTCACGTTTGAGGTGTTTGTTCCCCTTAAGATGCTGCTTCGGTGTTGTTAGAAGTTTTGGCCCACTTGCGGCTGGTTTTCAAGCCTAAGTGTGCATATTTTCAAACTTGGGTCTTATTTTCAATCGAGAGTCCCGCGACTAAGCATTCGGTTGCTAGGAGTTGCGTTGGTCACATGTAAGGTATTCGTGCCCCTTGCAGGTCCATTTAGGAGTTGTTAAGAGTTTTGGCCTACTCGCAGCACGTTTTGAAGGTTAAGTGTGCCTATTTTCAAATTTGGGTCTTATTCCCAAACAAGGATTCCCACGACCACGCGATCAATTTTTATGAGTTACTTTGTCACTTGCGAGGTACTTGTGCCCCTCGCGGCACGTTTTGAAGCCTAAGTGTGCCTATTTTCAAATTCGGGTCCCGTTATCAAATAGGGAGTCCTATGACTACGCGTTCGGTTGCCATGAGGTATGTTTGTCATGTATGAGATGTTCGTGCCACTAGCGGAGCCATTTGGGTTTATTCGGCATTTTGGCGCACGGTAAATTCGGGTCCAAATCTTAAATTGGGAGTCCTGCGACTACGTGATTGGTTGCTACGAATTTTATTGGTCACATGCTAGGTGTCCATGCCCCCTATAGGGTCATTTCGAGGCTATTCGAGGTTTTGGGTCACTCGCGGTGCGTTTTCAAGCCTAAGTGTGCCTATTTTCAAATTTGGATCATGTTCTAAAAATTAGGAATTCGTGGACTATGCATTTGGTTACTACGAGTTATGTTGGTCAAGTGCGAGGTGTTTCTGCCCCTTGCGGAGCCATTTCGGGGCTTTCGGTATTTTGGCCCACTCAGAGCACATTTTCGAGCCAAGGTGCGACTAATTTCAAATTTGAGTCCTATTGGCATACTAGGTGTCCCGTGACTATGTGGTCAGTTGTTACGAGTTACTTTGGTCATGTGCGAGGTGTACGTGCCCCTTGTGAGACAGGCTAGGGATTGTTCGGGGTTTTCGCCCACTCGCAGCACATTTTCAAGCCTATGTGTGCCTTCTTTCAAATTCAAGTCCTATTTTCAAACTAGGAGTACCGCGACTATACGGTCGGTTGCTACAAGTTATGTTGGTCACATATAAGGTTTCGTACCTCTTGTGGGGTCGTTTCAGGGATGTTTAAGGTTTTTGCCAATTCGTGCCACTTTGTCAACCCTAAGTATGCTTATTTTAAAATTTGCGTCCTATTCTCAAACTGGAAGTCCTGCAACTCTGCGATCAGTTGCAACGAGCTGCATTGGTAACATGCGAGGTGTTCGTGCCCCTTTCGGGATTGTTTGGGTGTTCGAAGTTTTGGTCCACTAGCGAAACATTTCCAAGCCTAAGTGTGCCTATTTTCAAATTGAGGTCCTAATCTCAAACAAGGAGTCGTGCAACTATGCAGTTGGTTGCTATAAGTTATGTTGGTTAGGTGTGAGGTGTCCATGCCCATTGCGAGGTCGTTTGGAGGCTGTTTGGGGTTTTGACCCTCTTATGGCATGTCTTCAAGCCTAAGCGTACCTATTTTCAAATTAGGCTTACTCTCAAATTGGGATTCTCGAGACTACGTGATCAGTTACTATGAGTTAGGTTGGTCATGTGGGGATGCGCATGCACCATGCAGGGCAGTTTGGGGCGTACGGGGTTTTTGCCCACCCGAGGCACGTTTTAATTCCTAAGTGTGACTATTTTCAAATCCGGGTCCTATTCTCAAATCGTGTGTCCCGCAACTATGTGGTCGGTTGCTACAAGTTACGTTTGTCATGTGCGAGGAATTTGTGTCGCGTATGGGAAGTTTCGAGGTTTGGGAAGGTTTTAGCCCACTTGTGTCTTGTTTTTAAGCGTATGTGTGCATATTTCCAAATTTGGGTCTTATTCTCAATCGGGAGTCCCGCGACTACATGATCGCAAGCTACGAGTTACATTGGTCTTGTGCGAGATGCTCATTTTCCTTTCAGGGCCTTTGGGGGTTTTTCGTGGGTTTCGCCCACTTGGAGCACGTTTTATGGCCTAAGTGTGATGATTTTTAAATTAGGATCTTATTCTCAAATAGAGATTCCCCCGACTATGCGGTCTGTTGCTACGAGTGACGTAGTCACGTGCGAGGTGTTTATGCCCCTTTAATAGGCTATTTTAGGATCGTTTAGTGTTTTGCCCCACTTGTGGCACGTTTTTCATCCCTAAGTGTGCCTATTTTAAAATTCGGGTCCTATTCTCAAACTGAGAGTTCCACGAATACACGATCGGTTGCTACTAATTATGTTGGTCAAGTTAGAGGTATTTGTGCCCTTGTAGGGACGTTTGTGGGGTTTTCATGGTTTTAAACCCATGTCTGTCTATTTTTAAATTCGGGTCCTATACTCAAATCGGGGGTCCTGCGACTCTACAATCTATTGCTACGAGTTAGTTTGGTCAAGTGCGAGGTATCCGTGCCCCTTTCTACATTGTTTAGGGTTTTCGCTCACTCGCGGCACGTTTTCAAGCCTTATTGTGCCTTTCTTAAAATTCGATTCCTATTCCTAAATTTAGAGTCCCATAACTATGCGATCGGATGCTACAAGTTATGTTGGTCACATGCAACGTGTTTGTGCCACTTTCGGGGCTGTGTTTGGGGATGTTTGACATTTTAGCCCATTTGTGACACTTTTTCACGCCAAAGTGTGTCTATTTTCAAATTCGGGTTCGATTAACAAATCGAGAGTCTCATGACTTTTCTTTCAGTTGCTATGAGGTACGTTTGTCACGTGTGAAGTGTTCGTGCCACTTGTGGGGCCGTTTGGTGGTTATTCAAGATTTTGGCTCACTATCGGCACGTTTTCAGGCCTAAGTGTGACTATATTCAAATTCGAGTCATATTCTCAAATAGAGAGTTCCACGACTATGTGTTTTATTGCTACGACTTACATTGGTTACAAGTGAGGTGTTCGTGCTCCTTGTGAGCCATTCCGGGGCAATTCGGACGTTTGGCCCACTCGCGGAACATTTTTCAAGTTTAAGTGTGGCTATTTTCAAATTTGGATCTTATTATAAAAATAGGAGTCGCACGACTATGCGATCGGTTGCTCTGAGTTACGTTGGTCATGTGTAAGGTGTTTGTTCCCCTTGCGGTTCGATTGGCATCTGTTCGGGCTTTTGGCCAAGTCGCGACACGTTTCCAGGCCTAAGTGTGTCTATTTTTAAATTCAGGTCATATGCTCAAAATGGGAGTCCTACGACTATACGATTAAGTTCTATAAGTTACGTTGATCACGTGCAGGGTTGTCGTGCCCCTTATGGGGTTATTTAGGGGATGTTCTAGGTTTTGGCCCACTCACGGCCCACTTTCAAGCCTAAGTCTGCCTATTTTCAAATTTGGGTCCTATTCTCAAGCCAAGAATCCCATGACTACATAATCGGTTGCTACGAGTTACATTGGTCACAAACGAGGTGTTAGTGCCCATTGCGGAGCCGTTTTAGCATTGTCTGGGGGTTTAGCCCACTCGCGGCACACTTTGA
This sequence comes from Sambucus nigra, assembly GCA_949130495.1. Taxonomy (NCBI): domain Eukaryota; kingdom Viridiplantae; phylum Streptophyta; class Magnoliopsida; order Dipsacales; family Adoxaceae; genus Sambucus; species Sambucus nigra. Next base: position 146,261,890 of record OX422210.1, on the reverse strand, counting down.
GGTTTAAGTGTGTCTATTTTCAAGTTTGGGTCTTATTATCCAATCGGGAGTCCCGTGACTACGCGATCATTTTCTACAAGTTACATTGCTTACATGCAAGGTGTTCGTTCCCCTCGCGGAGCTATTTCAGGGTTATTTCGAGTTTTGGACCACTTGCGACTAGTTTTCAAGCCTAAGTGTTCCTATTTTCAAATTCAGGTCTTATTCTCAATCGGGAGTCTCGCGACTACGCGATCGGTTCCAAGATTCATATTGGTCATATGTGAGTTACTCATTCCCCTTGCGAGGTCGTTTGGGGGTTATTCGATATTTTAGCCCACTCGTAGTACATTTTCAAGCCTAAGTGTACCAATTTTCAAATTTGGTCATATTCTCAAACCTGGAGTCCCACGACTACGAGGTTCCTTTCTATGAGTTACGTTGGTCACATGCGAGGTGTTCATGCCACTTGCAGGGCCGTTCCGTGGCTGATCAGGAGTTTGTCCCACTCGCGGCATGTTTTCCAGCCTAAGTGTGCCTCTCTTCAAATTTGAGTCCTCTTCTCAAACCAGGAGTCTTGCAACTACTTGATCAGATGCTATGAGTGACGTTGGTCACTTGCGAGGTGTTCGTCCCTCTTGTGGGCCGACTTTGAGGCTGTTTGGCATTTTCGCCCACTCGTGGCACGTTTTCATGCCTAAGTGAGCCTATTTTCAAATTGGGGGTCCCACGACTACGCAGCCGATTTATACGAGTTACATTGGTCAAGTGTGAGGTGTTCGTGCCCCTTGCGGGATTATTTGTGGGTTGTTCGGGGTTTTGGACCATTCTAGGCCCGTTTTCAAGCCTAAGTGTGCCTATTTTCAAATTCGGATCTTATTCTCAAATACAGAGTCCCGCGACCACGTGGTCGGTTGCTACGAGTTATGTTGATCATATGCAAGGTGACCATGACACTTATAGGGCTATTTCCCACGGTATATTTTCAAGCTTAAGTTTGCTAATTTTCAAATTCAGGTCCTCTTCTCAAATTGGGAGTCCCACGATTACGCGATTCATTGCAATGAGTTATGTTGTTCACGTGTGAGGTAATCGTGCCCCTAGCATGACCGTTTGCAGCTGTGTAGGGTTTTGGCCCACTTGTGACACATTTTCAATCCTAAGCAAGCCTATTTTTAAAATCAAGTCGTATTCTTAAACTGAGAGTCCCGTAACTACACAGTCGGTTACTGCGAGTTATGTTTATCACGCTGAGGTGTTAGTGGAGCTTATGAGGCCGTTTCAAGATTATTTCGAATTTTAGCCCAATTACGGTCGATTTTCTAGCCAAAGGGTGCCTATTTTCAAATTTGAGTCTTATTCTCAATTGAAAATCCCACGACTACATGGTCGGTTGCTACGAGTTATATTGGTCTTGTGCGAGGTGTCCATGCCCCTCGCGGGGCCTTTTCGAGGTTATTCGAGGTTTTGGCCCACATGCCGCTGATTTTAAAGCCTAATTGTGGAGATTTTTAAATTGAGGTCTTATTCTTAATCGGGAGTCCCACGATTTCATGGTCGGTCGCTACGAGTTACGTTGGTCACATGTGAAGTACGCATTCCCCTTGCGGGGCTGTGTGGGGGTTCTTTGGAGTTTTGCCCACTTACCGCACGTTTTCGAGCCTAAGTGTGCTTATTATTGAATTCGGGTCCTATTCTCATATCGGGAGTCCTGTGACTATGTGGTTCATTTCTACGAGTTACATTGGTCACGTGAGAGATCTTTGTGCCCCCTTGGAGGGTCATTTCGGAGCAATATAAGGGTTTGGCCCACTTGCAGCTCATTTTAATGCCTAAGTGTGCCTATTTTCAAATTCAGGTCCTATTCTCAGACTTGAAGTCTCTCGACTATGCGGTCAGGTCCTACAAGTTACGTTGGTCAAGTACGAGGTGTTCGTGCCCCTTACAGGATTATTTGGGGGTTGTTTGTTCTTTTGGACCACTCGTGGTACATTTTCAATCCTAAGTGTTCCCATTTACAAATTCGAGTCCATTTTTAAACTGGGAGTCCCACGACCACACGGTCGATTGCTATGAATTTCATTGGTCATCTGCTAGGTGTTCGTGCCGCTTGTAGAGCATTTTGGTGGATGTTTGTGTTTTTAGTCCACCCGCGGCATGTTTTCAAGCATTAGTGTCTATTTAAAATTTTGGATTATATTCCCAAACTGAGAGTCCCGCGACTACGTGGTCTATTGCCATGAGTTGCGTTGGTCACATCCAAGGTGGTCATGCCACTTATGGGGCTCTTTAGAGTATATTCGTGGTTTTATCCCACTCACGGTACATTTTCAACCCTACGCGTGCCTATTTTCAAATTTGGGTGATATTATAAAATCGATAGTCCCGCGACTGCGCGATCAGTTGCAACGAGTTATGTTGTTCACGTGTGAGATGTTCATTCCCCTAGCGGGGCCGTTTGATGGATGTGCAGAGTTTTGTCCCACTCGCTTCTCGTTTTCAAGCCTAAGTACGCCTATTTTCAAATTCACATCGTATTCTCACACCGAGAGTTGCGTAACTACGCAGATGGTTGCTTTGAGTTATGTTCGTCACGTGAGAAGTGTTCGTGCATCTTGCAGGACGATTTTGGGGCCGTTCGAGATATTGGCCACTTACAACCGATTTTCTACCATAAGGGTGCCTATTGTAGAGGGGAGTCCCCACCAAAGAGTGATTAACTTAGTCAAACAAGATTAATTGACCTACGAAGAAGGAGAATGAAGGCCACTCGAGCTAGTTATCTCGAAGATTCTTCACAGAGGTGGCTCAAAGGACCTACATCGAAGACTCTCCAAAAAGGTGGCTCTAAGGACCCACCTCGGATATTCTCCATAAAGCTTGATCGAAGAACCTACCTCGAAGATTCTCCAACGAACCTAGTTCGAAGGATCCAACTTCCAAACTAAAGTCACCTAGATGACAATAGTTTGTAATAAGGAATAGAATAATCAGTATCATTTACATTATCTTATAAATATATGTTAAGTGAGATTGTTTGGTACCCACAAAGGACCATGCCTGGAAGGGCATGGGAGAGCTAACATGCTCTATCTAGCAACCTCCTCTTGGGAACCTCGGAAGGACATGGTTTGGAGGATTGAGAGAAAGGCAACGTTGGAAATACAGTTACCAACCCTCTTGGCACACTTGGTCAAAACTTCATTCAGCACATATGGTCGCTCGAGCCATTACAGTCGATCCACCTCAACTCTTACCTGTTCGAAGTAACCTCCTCGAGGTACCTCAGTCTTGCACCCTGGTTCTAAGATAACCCTTACCAACAAACAAAAACCAGGATACTCGAGTTGCCTGTTAGCCGAGCAACCTTAGAACAGACACCAGCCCGCCTGATTGATTTGACCGTGCACCTAACAGAGTCACTGTTTAACCACTTTCTGACGTCATAACGTCTGACATTTAGGAACTCAAAAATATAGCACTTAAGTGAGTTTATCTTTAGAACGACATGTCTAGTTCACCAAACTTGACCCTTTATCCGTCCTCGGGTAAGCCCCAAGCTGACGTATCATGCTCCTCATTAATGCCCATAATACTTCCAGCCAATAAAATGGCTTCCCGCCAAAACTAGGAGATCCCATGTAGTTAATGCAATATCTTATGCATTTAATGCACCCAATTAAACCAATTGCAGGCAAGCTTACTCGACCGTCCTTGCCCCCATATAAATACAACAGATGAACAAATTAGAGGAGAGAGCATTCTGAGCCTAGAATTGCTGCCCAAATTCCTCCATACACGAGAGCTGTTGTGAAAACATTAACTCCCCAAATCCATTTAATACCCCAATAATTAAGCATTAACTGAGCTTGAAGTTCCTGCCTTGCCTTTATTGTTCCTAGAGTGCTTGTTCTTTCTCCCTCCGACTACGCTACCTTATGGTCCAATTCATTTATTATGCCTGTTATATATCTCTCATGACAATATATCATTTAAGACAAGTATGAATATTGAACCCCTTTGTCTCTTATTCACCCGTGGTCACTGTCAACACTTAATACTGAACGGTGTTAATCTCGGTCTTGGTAAGGGGTTATGCCTCACTTAATACTAGCTGTATTCCAAGAACCCACATCTTACATTTGGTAACTCTGTTGGGGAGGTATTCTCTTTTGAAAAGATTCCAGAGGATAACACCGCTAGAATCATTGACTTGATGCCATACATCGTGAAGAGGAGATAAACAACTATGTGCCGCCTAATGGGACAAGGGTGGTAGGGACGGAGCCTAGCACGCCCAACATTTGCGTGATAGAAACGATGGTTGCACAAACAAGTATAGGCCCGACGCAAATGAAGGGACAAATGGGTTTGTTCGTGGAGTTCCTTAAAACTCCGGCAGCCAAGGCAATGTTGGGAATTCCCATGGGAGTGATCTCTTTCACTATGGCACCTGCGGCTATACCAGCTCCTACTGTTAGAGGGGGTGTTGTTATGAACGCTTTTAATAACGCTCCACCCACCACCTTGCCAACCTTGGGAAGTGTGTCCCCTACTATGGTCCCACCCATGACGACGGACCAACATTTTAAAGTGGAGGATCAGCTTCAGTGATTCTAGCCGCGACGGTCAGCCAAGGATCAAGTACACCACCTGCCCCGGTGATCCCGGTGGTAATAACACTACAGCTAACTAGCCCTTCATCGGCCAGCTTAGAGGAAATGAAGAAAGATCTGCTAAATTTCATAGCGGTATCCAAAGGATATAGTTCTTTAGTGTACGATGACTTCCGTATTCCCTACCCAGTTGGGTATATTCCACCAATTTTTAAGAAGTACGCGGGGAAAGGTTCTAACTCGAAGGAGCATGTGAAGAGGTTTATTGAAAGCCTTGGGGATCATTACGAAGATAAAAAGCTAAGGCTAAGGGAGTTTTCAATTCTATGATGGAGAAATCCTACACGTGGTATTCCCACTTGGCCCCAGGTAGTGTAGGCTCTTAGGAAGAATTGCGCATTTTGTTCGTACAAAAGTTCTTTTTTGATGAGGATGAATTTACACTCATGTAGCAAGCGCGTGAGAAATAAAAGTCGGGGGAAGATGTTTTGGCATATATTAGGAGGTTTCGTGAGCATTCTCTAGACATTAGGGAGGAGACACGACAAGATAAACTTTTGCAAGTCTGTACAGAGGGCTTGTTGCCCGAGTATATATGTCATCTAATTAACAAAACGCGAGAAGGGATGTTTGTGGAATATTTTAAAGCAGCGAGGAACATTGCTTTGGTGGTAAAACCCGTAGCACCCCCACCTGCTTTTTCAAGTTTACTACTGAGGCCAACGGTTGTCTTGGGGTGGGGAATACCCTCGAGGGTCAACTACGCAGACGATGGGGCTAAGGTGGAAGGTAGTGGTGGTCAAGGAGGCAGTAGGGGGATAAACAACAAGAGAAGGTTCGAAGATGAAGAGGATCCCCCCGAGCTACCTTGCATGGTGGAACAAGCTTTGAACATGTATGATCTCATGGTCCACGATAAAGTTTGTAGGTAGATCAATGTCAACACAGCACAACTCTCCCGGGATGATAGGGAGAAACCTCACTATTGAGCACTTCATAATAGGGTAAGCCACCCTACCAAAGTGTTTTTTTCACTGAGGAGGTTTATCGACCGTCGTGTGAAGAATGGAGACATTGAGTTACCGTAAACTAACGTGAATGATAACCCTCTACCACCCCATGGGGCCTATATCTCCAGCACTTTCGATGAGGAGACCGGACGATTAATGATGGGGCAGTGGTTCAAAGGGAGTGACTCTGAAGAATCTCTGGAGGATGACTGCAAAAAATCTTTAAAAGAATGCACCTTCAAGTTGGCCTAGCCCCATTTAGGTGATGAGAGTGAAGAGACGGACAAACCAGAAAAAGAAACATATTACCCCTTTGAGGGACTTAGTAGGCAGTTGGGAGACTGCTCCCTGGAGGAGGTAAACGTTGGCATTCCGAAGGTGTTTTTATCAGATAATGGCACCCCTTTCATAAATAGTGAGGTATGCTTGCTAATGGATAAGTACTCCATCATCCATCACAGGTCGACAGTAGTATACCCAAAGTGCAACGAGCAGGCGGAGGCCACTAACAAAAACTTAGTAAACATTTTGGCCAAAATGTTAGAAAATTTTTTGAGCACATGGGACGATAAGATCCCCAAAGTACTTTAGGCTTATTGGACGACGAAGAGGAAACCAACGGGATACACCCCATTTTCCTTGATATTTGGGGCAGAAGTTGTGTTACCAGTTGAACTCGAGTTACCTTCCACCCGCTACAACTTGCGAAGTTCCATGCTCCCTCATAGCCGCCATGTATAACTCGAAGCACTAGAAGAGCACAAAGATAATGCTGTGAGACACTTCGAGATGTACCAGAAGAAGTTGTCTAGATCCTACGACCAGTTGGTGAGGCCAAGGAAGTTTAAAGTGGGGGACATGGTTATGAAAGTATGCATGAGGCATATTAGGGGTTTGGCATTGCCCAAGTTTGAGGCTAAATGGGAAGGGTCTTACATCGTTCAAGCAGCTCACAATTTGTGTTACTGCGAGATATCCATGGTGGACGACAATGTTACTTTCAAATTGAACAATAAGTGGCTGAAGATATACCACGTTTAAATGTATGTTTTACCAACACTTTTGTTTATTTCACTGCGCCTTGCCAATATTCGTCCAAAAAAGGATGTTCGCTTTAAAATAATTGGTCTTGTTTTTTTAATATAGCTCGAAGCAATATTCATGTGGAAAATGTAAGGCCGCTACTTTTTTTTTAAATGATTGTTGTTTTCCTTATCATGCATGGTGTGATTTATATTGATGTAATAAGCTTAGCCAGTGTTAAAAGAAAACAAGGGTAATGGAAGAAGACACAAAAGACACCAATGTTTCTTTATTTAATAAAAGAGTTAGCTGTAATTATGCGCAAGCAAAACAGAGGAGTTTAAAATCACAAAATGATAAACATCAATAAAAGAAACATTGAACAAAGGGGCCTAGGGGTTGTCCATGATGAAACGAAGGTTCGCTGATTCAAGAAGCCTATGATGATGTTGGGGAAAAATCTGCACAAGGTTGCTTTGGTCTGAAATGAGGTCAGCCAAATCTTTCTGGCGAAGCTCCATCATCTACTGAATGGTCTCCAATTCCTGCTCTTTCTTGATAAGATCAGCCTCCGCACGAGTAATAACCTCACGGGCCTCCTTCACCTCTTGCTCAGATATTACCAACTTGGTCTCCAGGCTTGCAAGTTCTTCTGAAATGGCTACCTGCGAGCGATGTGAACTTTACAGCCGGTGATAGAGGGAAGGCAAGTAAGCTTTTTTAAAATCACAAAGAAGTTTCACCAACCAGGATAGGGAGAACCCATCATTTACAAGCATATTAACCTTCCCCAACAAAAACTTGATTGTACCCGGACTGAGAGATTCAAGGGGGTATTGAGGATTTCCTCCAAGACTGTGGTAAGCCCGAGCAAACGGCGTGCCATCATCCCAGGAATAAGTTAAAGACTGCATGATGTAAAAGTTAAAGGAAAATAGACCAGCAGCTGCTCGATAAGTGAACGAGGACACTCAGTCAAAATATAGGGGAAATTATCCAAAGTCTACCTCACAACCACCTCGGGGGCTGCCTCAGGAGGATGAGCGCTAAAGACGCTATCACTTGCAGATGGAAGATGAGTTTGTAAAGCACTATGACTTTCTTGAATCTGAGGGGAAAATACCTCGAGCACCTTACCAATGATAGGCATCATTTTTTAAACCTGTATAGTAAGGGCATGACCCAACTGCCGACCCACGTGCTGAAGGCTGCTCGACCTCCACCTAAAATAAAAGAAATGGCTAAGCAAGAAAACATAATGAGGCAAACACATACAAATTATCTTACAAGTCTGAACTTTATGCCAATAAGACTTGGCCCTCCTGACCCTCAATTATAGGATATTATGCCAATAAGACTTAGCCCACCTGACCCTTGGTTATGGGAGATTATGCAAATAAGAATTGGCCCGACTGACCCTCAGTTATGGGAGATTAACCCAAAAAGACTAGGCCTACCTGACCCTCGGTGATGGGAAATTGTGCCAATAAGACTTGGTCTGCCTGTCCCTTGGTTATGGGAGATATGCCAATAAGACTTGTCCCGCCTGACCCTCGGTTATTGGAGATTATGCCAATAAGACTTGGCCCGCCTGACCCTCAGTTATGGGATATTTCTAAGACCAATATAACTTGGAAAAATTAAAAAGTTTATATGCAGTAAAGAGATAGAAGCACAAAAAAGTACCTCCGGATGATGCTCGTCGGCAAATTCACGGGTGGCCATCTGTACTATGTACTCCTCCTCAACTGGACCAAGAGAGACCAAAGGATGTGGACTTTAGGGGCAATCACTGCCCCCCCCCCCCCCCCCCTACACACACACACACCTCATAAACCTCTTCTTGACCCCTTCTCCCTGACCAGCTCTAACAAGATAGGCACCCTCTTGGTTTAGGATGGAAGGCCCGAATAGAGTAATAAGGACTTGGTCATTCGAAGGAAGGGGAGTTGATGAGGTAGTTTGAAGAGGAATAGGAGCCTACGAAGGATAATGCAAAAAGAAGTTAGAATATAAAGTTGAAGGAGAAATAATAACTTAAACAAGTAAGATAAACAAGCCTACCATGGGCACCGAAGAAAAAAACATAGGGGACTTGGGCACATCTCCAACAATACACACATCAGGAACATTCTTCTCAAGGCCAACCTGCTCGTGAAAAAAAGAAGGATCAGGTGAATAGGCGCTACTAGACTCAGATGAGTTATCAGAAATAACCACCCCTAGGGGGAAATGGAGGATACCTGTGAAGTAATAGGAGTATCTATCTCCTGCAAAATAGTCTCCTTCGAATCAGGTAAAGTTGCTCCATCTTTCTCCAACAAAGGACCTTCTTCAACATCATCGTATGTATCACCTAGCACATCAACCTAAAAAAAAGAAACAAAAAGAGAAGTTGAAGCAGAATGGAGTTATTAGCAAAATATATATATACAGTTTGGGGGAATGGAGAGCATACCTCTTCCTCTTCTAGAACAACTTTTACAATTTCATAGTCGTGGGTAGGCGAGGCTGGTTTGGAAGGAGAAACCATCCTCCTTAACCTACTCCTCCGAACCAATACAATTTCTTCTTTTTCTTCTTCTTCTTCTTCTTCTTCTTATTATTATTATTATTATTATTATTATTTTTATTATTATTATTATTATTATTATTATTATTATTATTATTATTATTATATTGATTATTATTATTATTCTCCTTCTGCCTTCTCTTATTCATCATCATCCTCATATTCATCATCATCAGTACCTACATCAGCAGCTACATGCCTCTTGGGAAATTCATCCACGCTTGACTCAGCTGATTCCTCTATCACAAGCTTAAGAGGACTGATCATCTTCCTTTTCTTGCTACAACCAGCAGTGTGAGGAGCATATGAATAGCATCGAGAAGCCATTTCAGCGGATATAAATGGCATGTCCTCTTCACTAAATTTCTCCCAGGTCTGTCTAAGATGATCAAATATTAGGTTGACTGTTTGAGTGACTTTGTCATCAGGAGTATGGTCTAATAGAGTTTGTTTAATAATTTTGGGCTTCTTCGTTGGAGCTTTTCAGGTAGATGTAATCGCTGCACCAGATGAGGCAATACGTGGAGAATCACTTTTTTCAACTGGTCTTGAGGGACCAGGGGAAACAATATCTACCTCGACCGGAAGGGAGGTATGAGAAGCTTTTCTCTTCTTCACAACTAATCGGGTCCACGAGAGCTACTAGAGGCAGCTCGGAGGGGACATTGGTATTGGCAGTACAAAGAGAGAATATGGATGAGAAGGTGGTTCAATTTCTTAAGCCCAACTCTGTGGGTGGGAACCTTTTAACCTTGGGGTACCGTGGTTCCTTCAAAATGTTACTTTGGAAATGGACCTGTTGGTTTTGCCAAAATACGTGTATATATATGGCTGATCTCTTTCCTCGAGCCTTTTTTATCATAACCATAAAGTTGGTTGGATAGCTGGCACACAAACTCACAACAGCTGAAGTCAAATAGTTTTCACAAGCAAAAGAAAAGTTTGTTAGTTTTTCACTGGTGAAATGGCTCAACATAGGGGCTCCTTGATCATAGACAAATTAAAGGGCTACACGGTGGGGACTGTAAATAAAATAAAAAGAGGACCACTCCGTATACGATGGAAGGTAGGAAAGGATTAACAAAATGGGGAGACTGTTCGAGGGAAAGTTCCTCGCAAGAGTTTCATCAATGGGAACAACTAGGCATTCCTCCTCAGAAAAAAAGTCGTTCGTAAAAAACTGATCCACCCCAATGTAGGGGTGGGGTAATAACCTTTTGGCTCGATCGATTAAAGAAATAAGGGGCTTCTTAAGACTTTTGTTCTTCCAGTAACAAATACGGGGGATTTTTATGGGCTGAGAACTGGGGTAGTTTCCAGCAGGAGCCTAATCAGGGAAATAGGTGTAAAGGAAAGATGTTAAAAGGACATTATTTATGTAATTAGAGACATCAAACCTGCCGATGCTCTATGAAGAATCGACCCCCACAAGATCTAGCTAGGTGTAGAATGAGCCAAGAACGATAGTGGTAGGAGGGATCTTCACTTCGCTCGCCATCCGAATAACCATGTTTATTAAGTCCTTTGGGGGGCAGTCATGGTGCTTACCCGAAAGGTAGACTTTTGATAACATCACCCAAATATACCCAGCCAACTTGATTTAGTAATCAAAGTCTTTTCCTACCATGGGTTGTTCAAACACTTGCTTCCCCCGGGGATTCTCCTTGGTTGCCTCGCGAACCTTAATAACAACTTTGTCTTCAATTAAGTAAAAGTACCTAATCGTTTCGGAGTAGGTGCACTTGTTGTAAGTAACCATGTAATCCTTTACCACCACCTCCAGTTCATCCCTCAAGGATTTTTCCATACTGGAGACTACCTCCTCAAAAAAAGTATCAAACCCTACATCTTCCAACCCCAGAAGCTCACAAACATCTTCCAGAGTGATAGTGAACTCGCCCCAGGAGGCCACAAAAGTGTGTGACCTATGGATCAAGCGGTAAATCAGCAATTGGAGAGCGGTGTTGTTTTTAGAAAGGGTAAGATCCCCCATCCACAGGAAGAAAGACAAACCAATAATAGCCAACTCGACAGAAAACTTAGAGTGCATATATTCAGTCCAAGGACCTAACCCCTCGTAGGCGCCAGAGGAAGATTCAAATTTAACTTTTGAATAAGTGAAATCGCCACGTTCAATGAAAAAGAGGGTGATGATAGCAGTAGGGATATAGTCAAAGTCCTCAGCGTCTTCACCCTCCTCCATCAGTAGGTTAGGGTTCTCAATCGGCACCAACTCACTAGGGAATCTCTCCACTATTTTCCAGAAGCGGTCAAGCTCACTGAAATATGGAGCACGGCAATAGCACGCCCATTGGTGTTAGTGTGCTTGAGTTTTAGGGGAAGCACTCCTGGAGGAGTGGGCTCGTTTAACGATAGGTGCCATGGAAGTTTAGATAAATCGAGTGAAGGGTTAAGTTGAAGGAGTGAAAGAGATGAAGATGGAAAAATTCTCACAAAGGCTCAGAACAAGAGAAAGGAAACCCAAAGGTGAATGTTCAAAATAAGGATACCTATTTTTATAGGGGCAACACGGACCCCAAAAGGTGACAAAAAAGGTGACGCTTAGAAAAATGTAATAATGAATAGTTTAGCTTGCGTGTTTGTTAAGCACGCACAGCTGCAGAAGATTAAAGGTTACAATGATGACATTTCGGGGGCTGACGCGAGGATTAGTGGTGTGGGTTACACGTGCATACCCTGGCACTACCATGTGTCACATACAAAAGTACAAACGATAATCTCATTTAATGCGATATGCTTGGGGTCTTTTCATCTTAGGGAGCGAAGAGTCTTGGGAGAAATTTGAATAAACCTCTCCAGTTTCCCCAAGGCATTTTCCAGAAGTAATTATGAAGCCTAACAGTGGGAAGAGATATTGTCCAAGTATCCTAATATACTTATTAAACCAATGAGAGGGTTCTAAACATAGAGAAGGGAAAAGACTGAAGATCAACAAAGAGTTTCGTACAGATATTTCTTCATGCAATAAATAAATATCTCTACGAAGGGGAAAATATAGGGGGAATCCCCACCAAAGAGTAATTAACTTATTCAAACAAGATTGATTGACCTACGAAGAAGGAGAATGAAGGCCACTATATCTAGTTACCTCAAAGATTCTTCATAGGTGGCTCCAAGGATCTACATCGAAGACTTTCCATAAAGGTGGCTCGAAAGACCCACCTCGAAGATTCTCTACAAAGGTTGATCGAAGAACCAACCTCCAAGATTATCCAACGAACCTAGTTCGAAGGATCCAACGTACAAACCAAAGTCACCTGGATGACAATAGTTTGTAATAAGAAATAGAATAATCTGTATTATTTACTTTATCTTATAAATATATATTGAGTGAGGCTGTTTGGTTCCATGAGGTACCATGCCTGGCAGGGCATGGGAGAGCTAATATGCTCTATCAAGCAACCTCCTCTTGGAACCTCGCATGGATATGGTTTGAAGGATTGAGAGAAAGGAAACGTTGGGAATATAATTACCAACCCTCTTGGCACACTTGGGCAAAACTTCATTACGCACATATGGTCGCTCGAGCCACTACAGTAGATCCACCTCAACTCTTATCTGTTCGAGGCAACCTCCTTGAGGTACCTCAATATTTTACCCTGGTTTTAAGATAACCCTTAACCAACAAACAAAAACCAGGATACTCGAGCTGCCTATTAGCCGAGTAAACTTATAACAAACACCAAACTGCCTGACTGATGTGATCGTGCACCTAACAAAGTCACTATTTAACCATTTTCTAATGTCACAATGTCTGACATTTATGGACTCAAAATATAGCACTTAAGTGAGTTTATCCTTAGGACGAAAGGACTAGTTCACCAAACCTGACCCTTTAGCCATCCTTAGGTAAGCCCCAAGCTGACGTATCACGCTCCTCATTAATGCCACAATACTTCCAGCCAATAGAATGGCTTCCCGCCAAAACTAGGAGATCCCATGCATTTAATGCAATATCTTGTGCATTTAATGAACCCAATCAGACCAATCACAGGCAAGCTTACTCGAGAAGCCTTGCCCCTATATAAATACACCAGATGAACATATTAGAGGAGAGAGCACTTTGAGCCTAGAATTGCTGCCCAAATTCCTCCATACACGAGAGATATTGTGAAAACATTAACTCCCCATATTCATTTAATACCCATATCATTAAGCATTAACTGAGCTTAAAGTTCTTGCATTGCCTTTATTGTGCCTAAATTGCTTGCTCTTTCTCCTCCGATCACGCTACAGGTTGGCCCCATCCATTTATTATGCATGTTATGTATCTCTTATGACAATATATCATTTAATACAAGTCTGAATATTGATCCCTTTTGTCTCTTATTCACCTTTGGTCACTGCCAACACTTAATATTGAACAGTATCAATCTCGGTCTTGATAAGGGGTTACGCCTCACTTGATACTAACTGTATTTTAAGAACCCACATCTTACACCTATTTTCAAATTCAGGACTTATTCTCAAATCGAATCCCCGTGACTACGTGGTCGGTTCCAATGAGTTACGTTGGTCACGTGTGAGGTGATCGTTCCACTTATGCGATTGTTTTGAGGATGTTCGGGGTTTTGGCACACTCACAGTACATTTTTTAACCTAAGTGTACCAATTTCTAAATTCGGGTCCTCTTCTCAAATTGGGAGTCCCGCACCTACGCGATCAATTGCAACGAGTTATGTTATTCACGTGTGAGATGTTCATGCCCCTAGCAATGCCATTTGGGGGTTGTACGGGGTTTTGGACCACTCACGACATGTTTTCAAGTCTAAGTATGCCTATTTTCAAAATTGGGTCATATTCTCGCACCGAGAGTCGCACAACTACGCAGTCGGTTTCTACGAGTTATGTTGGTCACATGTGAGGTGTTCGTGCACCTTGCGGGGTCATTTCAGAGTTATTGAAGGTTTTGGTCAACTTGCAACCGATTTCAAGCCTAAGGGTTCCTATTTTTAAATGCAGGTCTTATTCTCAATCGGGATTCTCGCGACTACACAATTGGTTGCTATAAGTTATGTTGTATAATTTCAAATTCAGGTTTTATTATCAATCGAGAGTCCCATTACTACACGGTCGGTCGCTAGGAGTTAGGTTGGTCACGTGCGAGGTACTCGTTCTCCTTTTGGGACCATTTGGGGGTTGTTCGTAGTTTTGGCCCACTCGTGGTACGTTTTCAAACCAAAGTGTACCTATTTTCAAATTTGAGTCCTGTTCTCAAATTGGGAGTCCCATGACTATGCATTCCATTGCTACGAGTTATGTTGATCATGTGTGTTGATGTAAAAAACTAGATGCAATATAATTAATTAATCACAGATAAAAATGAATAAAGAAATAAGACAGTGGATTTTTAAAGTAGTTCGGCTATCAAAATGGCCTACGTCCACTATTCTCGTATTGTTGATAGTTTTCCTTGAATCTCGATCATGGGTTTTTCAAGAGATCCAAAAGTCCCCTTTTATGACTGGGTTATAATGAATTTATAGCCTTGAGGCTGTACATATGAAAAGGTAATGTGTTGTCTTCTAGTAGACATATACATCTGTACAATAATAATGCGCATTAAATCTGACGTTCATTGAATGCGTAGTTTCCTTTTGGTTTTCTTGATTTAGTTGTTCTGCACACTAAGTAGCTCTGACCGCCTGAGTTGCTTGGAATGCATTAGTAGCTTGGTACGCTTGAGTATCTCGATGAAAGTATGTATTTTACACGTACGTTCACACATGACTTTATCTAATTGGTCCATATCAGCTGACTAATTTTTGTATCAATAGAAGCCCCCAATGTTTCACAGTTGAAGTTAAATAAAAAAGTGTGGAACATTTTGCCTGGATTACAGATCTCCAACACTTGGGACATTTTTATTGTATTTCTTTTCATTTGAGCGCATAATGGCAAACTTGTAAATATCTTAAATTTTTAACCACCGCTTCTATCTATGCGCCTTTCTTATGGTTTAATCTCCGTAAACACAATCGTCTTTCTTGGTAATTATTTTTCTCTTTTCCCGACATTTACGCCTGTCTCATGATTTAGTCGCTGGAAACGCAATCGTCTTTCTCCATAATCATTTCTTTTCACTTTTCCCGATGCAAGGTATTTAAGAGCGATAGAAATCCCCTTCGTTTTCCACTTTTCACATCCGTATTTTCTGAACACTTTACTTTCTCTCTCTATTTCATACTGTCATTCTTCCGTCATCCGTCATTAGAAGATTTCTCCATCCTCTGTAAGATGTTTTTCCTTTATCTTTCTTTGCTTTAGTCATCATGGTTTACCTTGTTGAATCTTTAGATAAATTTCGGACTGATTTTTCAATTCCCTCTTGGGTTATTTTGGAGGATCCTTCTTGTCCTTCTGATTTTTTTCTCTAGCCGAGGGACATTGGTTTCCCTCCCTTTTTGTCGTGGAGTGTGTCTTTCTTTCCCGTCAAATCCTTTGCGTTTGGAATTTTTCCAATATTTCGATATTGTACCTACAAGGGTAGCTCTAAATACATGAAGGGTAGTTAGTGGCGTATATAGGCTGAATTAAATTCATGGAACTCATTTAGGAATTCCTAAAATTATGTATTATTATAAATGGGTTACCCGTGACACTACTTTTTATTTGAAAACTAGGTTTTCGAATAGAGCTTTAGTTGTCAATCTTCTTGATGCCAACAGGGATTATTTTGATCATGGGGCTGTGATGAATAATTGGCAACACCCCCCATTAAATGGAAATGATGTGTACCAAGGTCCCAGATGTCCTCTTTATGGCAATGGGATAGGTTGTTTTTAGTTTTTGAATTTAGCTTTCTTCATATTTGGCAAAATGCGTCACTGACATTAATTTTTATTTGTTATAGTTGACAGTAAAAGGAAGCCCCCAAAAGATATTGACGTTAACATAAAAGATTTAAAACTTATCTAGAGCTTGCATCAATCAGTTGTTGGGGAGCACATTAGAGTTTCTTCTTATTTGTTGAGGTATAAAAATACCACCTCTTCTTTCATTGCGCGCCCTATTGCACCTCCTATGGTAATCGATCTTGATCAATTATCAATGTCTCGATCAAGTGTGAGAGACTCCTCATCTGATTTGGATACTTCCATTATCGATTTTATGATGAAGAAAAGGAGGATGCCTGAGTTCTTTGTCAAAGATGCTCCTGGTGCTGTTGGGGCCAAGAAAAGCAAAGTGGATGTTCCAGCTAAAGGGATGAAGAAAATGGACATTACTCCATCTAAGGGAACGTCTACGACTATGAAGGACGTGGGTAAGAAGCCCCCATTTGTTCCAAAAGAGGAAGCACCTTTGATTAAAGGTGTTGCTATTATACAAGAAGAGGCAGCACGTTTGATTGAAAGTGCTCCTCTAAGGAGACTAGGAAGAGGTCTTATCGAAAGACATATAGAAATTATTGCTCAGCCTTCTAAAATTGAGGGTCCTTTGAGAGCTAAAGATCCATCTCTCATTTCTTCGCGTTCGGATAAGTACTTGATCAAATCTTAGGTCCTTCCCGAACATCAAGCTACTGAGGATTCCCTTTCTCGGGAGAAGCTCACCGATTTAGCTGCCCAATATATTGCGTCAGTAAGTATCTTCATCCCTATTACTTCCTCGTTTTTACATATTGCATTCATATTATGAGTTGAGCTCTTTTTTTTTAATTTTATGGCTTGCTTTAATGGCATCTTGAAGAAAGATGAAGCTATCAGTGCTTCCACTTCCTCGGGTGCGGTGGAAGAACCTTTTACTGGCTTATCCCGCTCTTTGAATGAATCCCATCAGAAGTACGAGGAATAAAAAAATGCTTGGGAGAATGAACTTCAATCTATCAAGACCACTCGAGATCAAGCTATAAATGATTCTAAAGAGTTGCGGAACAAACTGAAGGCCGTTGATGGCAAGCTTGAAGAGGCTAAACGACATAAGAAAGAGCTGGAGGATAAGATGATATCTGCCGAGGAGGTTGAGGCCAAGCTTATAGAGGCTTAATGGCATAAGAAAGAGTTGGAAGAAAAAGTGAAGCTGGTCGAGGAACATGCTTCATTAGAGAAGGTGAAGAAGAAAATAGTTGTGAAGAATTCTTTCAGCTCTGGCTGGGATAAAGGATGGAACAAGGACTTAACTGCCATTACTTGTCATATGGAATATGTCAGCCTAAAATACTTCAGAGATGGATGGGTATCGGCCTTGAAAGAATTGAAAACTGCGGACAATTCTGAATTATTTCAGAAACATACTCATGGACCTCCTCCTGTCATCGGCGAAGAAGAAGAAGAATATGAAGCCCCATTTGATGAGTCCTCTGTGATGGTAGCAGAGAAAGTACCCACTACCATCGTTTCCCAAGCTCTCGAGCAAGTTCATCAAGGAAGAAATTATTCCGAGCAACCTGCACTACCTTCCGAGCAACCTGATCTTCCTTCCGAGCAAGCTGCTCTTCCCCCCAAACCAACTGAAGATATTGTAGTGAATAAGGAGAAGGTGTAAAGTTATTCGATTATTATGTTACTTTATATTTCCCCAGTTGTAATTTGGAATGTATTTTCCTTTTGTATGATGAATAAGAATGAACCTTTGTTATTTATCTCGCGTCTTTGTTTGACCTGTCTTGTATCATTCTTGATGCATTTTATTTTCTCCTTGCCAGTTTATGGCCAGGATGGAACTTTTATCAGCTAATAATACAGAGTTGATGAAGAAATGCAATGATTATTTCAAAGTTGGTCATGCGGATGTTTTTGAAGCCCAAATAATAGACATCCTCAATCTGATGCCTTTGAGCGAGCAATTGATGCTTACCAATACCTGAAGTGTTTACTTGATTGTGCTGTAGCCAACAATGTATCCTATTACGAAATGATTGAAGACCTTCAAGGCATGATCGAGGAACTTCAACTTCAACGCAAAGAGACTGCTACCCTTTTGCATCGAGGTTATGAGAAAAAGTACCAACAATTGAGCGCTGACCGGGGTTATGACGAGTACATTTCAGCCCTTGAGAAAAAGGAAAGTGTGTTAAAGCTTGATATTGAAGAGCATAGAAACATTGCCAAGATGCTAGAGCAAGAGAATATCGTGTTGTAAGAGGAAGTGAAACAGCTTAAATATGTTGCTTCCTCTTCTTCGGGAGCCCTGATCCCAAGCACTGATGACGGTTTTTCTTTTTTAGAAACCAAAAATTCTACCTTAAGGAAAGAGTTAGAGACTTTGAAACGAGACGGACTTTCCACACCTGCTCGCGCCAGAGCAAGGGTGTGACACCCCGCCTAATTAAATACCGGGCGATCACTCCTTTATTAAA
The DNA here is from genome assembly GCA_949130495.1 of Sambucus nigra. Taxonomy (NCBI): domain Eukaryota; kingdom Viridiplantae; phylum Streptophyta; class Magnoliopsida; order Dipsacales; family Adoxaceae; genus Sambucus; species Sambucus nigra. The sequence continues at coordinate 146,243,371 of OX422210.1, read as the reverse complement.
TCAAAATCAAGGTGAACAGTTGGTTCATTCTTAGCATCACTGTCGTAAAAAATAACTTTTCCAACTTAAACACCCTAATTAATTAAGCTAAGTGTCAAAACCATATTTTTTTTAAACATTACTTTCCAAATTTTATTTTAAAAATAAAGATTTAATTATTTACAACAATTCAATATTAAAGAATCACACCACAATAATCCTGGAACATATAATCCAAATTATTTAAACATTCAACAACTAAATTCCAACATTAAAACTTAAAGTTGAACATCCAGACAATAATAAATCCCAAAAGTGATAATACTAGAAATAACTGAATCACAATGTCCTAATAAACAACTAAATAATGGAAAGGGTGACACATGCCCCACTAAATGAATATGCTAGGAGTGGCGTCAAATAAATGAAGTCGTCTAAGCAAGAGTCCTACAACTCCCACCTAAGTTGCAGCGCGTTCCTTCCAAGGGATCCTACGCAATACGCCCTTGTGGCTAGGCACCTGTAATATATACATATATATACAATAGAGAAAGACAAATAGAAACGGTTCAGAGCCCGATAGTGTAAATGATTTAAAATTCGTTTAGCAAGTATTTAAAATGTTTACGGGCCAATGCACCAACATATTAGTGCGGTACTCTCTTGAGAAATTCTCACCTCTCTTCTAATGTGCACGCCTATCGTACTAACCTTCCCAACGGATTATCTTATCTTATATCGCACTAAACTTCCCAATGGTTTAACTTATCTTAGATTACTCGTAAGATTTAAAACTGAACAATATAATTGTTTAAAAGGAAAATTTCATTTAGTAACAAAGCTCTCATTTTAAATTTATTTATTAATAAAGTTTCCCAGTGTCATATTATACTTTTCAAAACAAGTATTTCCAATTTGAGTCATTATACATCTCTTACTTACCATAACACAGTAGGCAGTTCCAAAATTCAGAATTTCATATATATATTAAATACTCGTATAATATATATATTCTAACAGCACCCCACATAAAAAATATGGTGCGGGCATACTCTGCTATCCAATCCTCGTATCACTCGTACTAAGGGAAATACAAGTCAGAATCACTCTCGAACTGTATTAACACATACACAAACAATATTGAGGCGAAACATAGATTCCAAGTCTCTAAGAGGTCAGTACATACCCTCACGTATCTTAGGACCGTCTAACCATCGATCAGATAGCCTGTACCAAGGATATCTATCTTCTAGGGTATGAGTCAATATCCCCCATAAAGGTCCCATCGAGGTAAGACTATCCTAGCGCGGTAACCTCAGGGATAGCAAGTAGCGCGGGCATGATTTTCACATGTATATATTATATGCATACACACCCTCATATAAATATACTACTTTTATCATATCAATTTAGGTTCATCCCATAACCCATAATCACAACATTTATCCTTATTTTCCCATTATTAGTTATCACGTATAACGGTTCGCCTCTAACTTTAATTCGAGGGATTTTTCCAACTTACTACGTAATACTCATGGACTCTATCCTCTCAAGTGAAAAATTCAGTAGGTATTCATTTATGTTCCAATGTAACTATCATACGCGTCTCTCTCTTTAATACATAGTTTCATCGTCCCTTATATGTAAGTATCCCAAAAATACAACTCTCGTCTTAGATTAAAGGTCCCAAAATTATTCATATGTCCTACTGGTCTTTTTTATCTCCCAAAACATTTTAATAAGGGTGTCCAAGAATTATTTCTCATTAAATTTAATTCAACTAATTTAAAAAGGGAAAATATGAGTCTGCCAGAAGGGGTCGATCGATCGAGTTCTGGGGCTCGATCGATCGAAGCTCTTGGCTCGATCGATCGATCAAACAGGTATGGCGAATTCTGCAGTTAATCAGTTACGGGTTCTATCACATAACCTCCTCCAAATCCAAAATTTTCATTCCCAATTGCCCAGAAATTTTTACTACTAACATTATAATCTCATTTTATGTATCTTCTACATAAAGCATGTAAATTTCCGTTACTAATCATGGATTTATAGGCAAAAACTTCATAAAAATCTCAAGAACTCTAGAATTTCTTTAACATGGTTTTAATCAATCTTTTCTAGAATTTTCTTCTTCTAAAAAATCATAATTTATTGGTTTAATCCTCTACATGTGAAGGGCTTTCTAGAATAACATTCAAATCATTACTACATGCGATTTCCTATATGAAATTTGGGTTTTCTTCCATCAACTCATCCTAATCATCACTAGACTAACATGAGTGATGCATTAACGAAAATAATCAAGATAAACACTTGCCTGAGATTTTCAGAGTTCTGGTTTGATGACGAATTTGGTGTGGTTGCGTTCCCCATCGCGCGATCTACGCGTTGGTGGTGGTGGTGGTGGTGGCGGTGCAAACGAATGGATTTTGGGCCTTGGATTGCTTTGAAAGCTCTTTCCTTCCCTCTTCTATGGCCGTCACTTGCCTTTGGTTGTTTTAACCCTAGAAGCAACCTTAGACATTTGATATATCCGTTGAAATTTCGTGGGTTTAATTACCCAAAAATGCGAAATGTCCAAAATGCCCTCCCAGGGTACTAATTAAGCCTAAAAACGCCCCGAGACCCAAACTAAACCCCGGGTACACTTTTCTGACTATCTCGACCCTTCCGGACACTTTGTCTCACTCAAAACGACAATACGAGTGACTTATAATATATTCACTTTTGTTCATCAATATTTAGTCCCGACGCGACATGGGCGCGTCCCGACTCAAATTTCTAAAATTGTCATTTTATTCACTCGTGACATTTAATATAACCAATATTATATATTACTTTGCTCATTAGTAATATTCAACAAATTTCCCATAATTACTAACTCTCATCACGTTAATAATGATAAGATAATTAATTTCTGAATTTATATTAAATAATTAATTCACATTAAATTTAATAAATCCCCAAATTAATATAGCATAAAAATGCAGGGTATTACAAAGGGCTTCTCCTGGACGAGCAAGGGCTGGTCGGGTTAATATTGAGAAGACGAGGACTCAATAGGCCTTAGAAAATCAAGTCCTTCAATTGACGACGAAGAATTAGGCTTTGGCAGAAATGTCTAAAAAATTTCAAAGTTTTACCGACCAACTCTCCAATCAGAGTTCTGCGCTGGAAAGTAAAGAAATTCTGGTGAAGAAGCTCCACGAGCAGCTTGAAAGATTGACTTATCAATTTCACAAACAACCTAGGGAGGTTTGGATGGCAGGATACAACGAAGCTCTGTATCATCTTGATGCTCGGTTGCAATAGTCAAATAATGAAGGGTACAAGCAGGGATGGTTGAATGCTATGTGTGTGATGAAATTGGAGTAAGGACATTTCATATGGGATTATTATGAACCTGGAGTGCTTTATTTTCTCGTGCCTCCTTTTAAACTTGATCTTAGTTGGATCCCTGCTCGTGCTATTCCTCGGTGTTTGATTTCCAAATATCTTGGTGACTATAGTCTTCATTCTTATTTTGGGATATCTCGTCCGGAGCATTTGCTTAATTGACCATCCATAGTTAACGTTAGAATGCTGCGAGATATGAATTTTATAAACTCTCCTTATGCGTTAGATGATCCTCCAGCTGGGATGGAACCTGTATCAAAAGCAGAAGGAAAGAAACCCATGGAATATGACATTTTTATATAATGAAAATCAATTTCATTTCGTATGTACTCTGCTTGGTTTTAATAAAGAAAGATTTATTCTCTATGAAGTTCATTTTCTTGAAAATACTTTGTAAAATGTCCTTGTTATTCGCTGGTGAATATATATATATATATATATATATATATATATATATATATCTCTGTAGAAGGAAAAAATGTCCTATTTTGTTTTAGACAATGGAACTTGTCCCATTTGTTATCTCATTATAGTGACTTATCACTCTTTGTGCCTAATCAATGGAATGATTTACATCCCATATTCCTGTTTAGTTGTAGTAATCATGCCATTATTACTTTGTTGCCTAGATAGTGGATGCCCCGGGAGGTCACCCATCTTCTTTTCTAGTTTGAGGTGTCCCTTGCGATCACCTGTGATTAAACAGGCTTTTACCTTGTATGATTTTTATTTACTGACCAATCAGAGTTGGTGGTTATTGAATTGTCGACCAACCGGAGTCGGTTGAATTTCCAACCAACCGGAGTTAGTGGTTGCTGAGTTACCGACCAATCGGAGTTGGTGGTTATTTAATTGTCGACCAACCGAAGTTGGTGGTTGTTGATCTGGTTTGTGTAGTATGTAGCACAAATACTCCAAAAAATTTCAACAAAAGAGAGAAATGGGCAAAACATCACTTTTATTCATATTGAAAGAAATGGGTTACACATAAATTTTCATTACTGATAATACTTGCGCATATGCTCTGCATTTCATGCGTTCTTGAATTCTTCTCCCTCCAAAGTTTCAATTATGTATGTCCCAGGACAAACAACTTCAGTTACTCTGTAAGGTCCATGCCAGTTGGCCTCTAGTTTATTGTGCTTCTGGATCACCTTCTTCAGCACATAATCCCCCTCTTTCAAATCCCACTTCTTCACCCTTTTATTGTAGAACAAGGTTGTTCGTTGTTAGTAGGCTGCATTCCTGATCGCTGCTTCTTCCCTAACTTCTTCGAGCATATCCAGGTCTAAACGTCTCATCAAATCGCTTACAGGGGGATTGAAATTAAGCACCCTATGTGTGGGTAAACCCAACTCAGCAGGTATGAAGACTTCACTTCCGAAGGCTAACATGTACGAAGACTCCCCAGTTGATGTTCATGGTGTAGTGCGATAAGCCCACAATACAGAGTGTAGCTTGTTAATCCAATTTACCTTTGCATTATCGAGTCATTTTTTCAAACCATTCAGCAGAGTTCTGTTCGTCACCTCAGTTTTCCCATTGCACTGAGGATGGCCTGGTGTAGAATGAATCTTCTGTACATTGGATCGGTGACAATATTCATCAAACTCCTCGTTGTCAAATTGGGTTCCATGGCCAGTAATGAATGCATGTGGGAGACCATATCTGCAAATAATACTCTTCCAAATAAACTGATAGACCCTATCATACGACATGTCAATGAGAGGTTCAGCTTCCACCCATTTGGTAAAATAGTCCACAGCAACTACTAGATATTTGAATCTCCCTTTGGTCGTCGAAAGCGGCCCGACCAAATCTATATCCCATATGGAAAATGGCCAAGTAGATGTAATGGGTGTTAACGATACTTGGGGAGTTCTTTGGATGGAAGAGAAATGCTGGCATTTATCGCACTTCTTAGTGTAAGCTGTGCAATCAGATCTCATCGTTGGCCAATAATATCCCTGTGTCACAATCCTTTCCAAAAGCGTTCGACATGCTATATGAGCTCCACAAGAGCCTTCGTGAATCTCTTCAATCAGATCTTTAACTTTGAAAGGATGCACACATCTCTGTAGTCCTACTACAACACCTCTTTTATACAAAATGCCATTGGTCAACACGTATCGAGCAGCTTTAAACTTCAGTTTCTTGGCTGCGAGTTTGTCAATTGGCACAATCCCTTCTTCAATATAGACCCTGATGGGGTCCATCCATGATGGACCAAAGTCGAGGGCAATAAAATTCACCATTATAACTTCGTTTACGCTCTAATCTGCCAGAATCTCTATTGGGATGGTTCTTCGTAGCTCGATGCGTGTGGATGAGGCCAGACGAGCTAGGGCGTCAGCTCTTGCATTTTCCAATCTCGGTATTCTGACCAACTGGACTGCGGAAAAAGTTTATACAACTTCCATATCTTTTGCGTGATACTTCAACATTAATTCTCCCTCCGTTGCGTACAAACCGAGAATTTGATTTATAATTAATTGTGAATCCACTACACCAAAAATAGGAAACTGGCACGGTTTAAAACCGTGCCAAAATCAGGCGTGCCAGATTTTTTGGCGCGGTTTAAAACAGTGCCAGATTTTCCAAACTGGCACGCTTTTGGCACGCTTTTAAACTGTGCCAGTTTTTTTAATCTGACACGCTTTTGGCACGCTTTTAAACCGTGTCAGATGTTAAATCAGGCACACTTTTGGCACACGCCAAAACCGTGCGAAAATATCTATTTTCTGGCACGCTTTTGGCACGGTTATAAAGCGTGCCAGATTGTTTTATAAGCGTTCTCATTTTTTTGCATTGGCACGGTTTAAAACCGTGCTAAATTTTTCAGTTGATTAAAAAAAATAATAATAGGAGCCAAATCTGAAAAATCTGCAAATTCCAAATTCGGTAGGAAAAATATTTATTATTTGCAAAAACAAAATCAAGAAAATTCACAAATTATGAATATCGCAGGTTGTTGATAAACTAATGTGCATACAAACTTCAAAAAATTACAATAGATAATATCAATATAAAGCAACACATGACCATAAAAGTCGACAATAACTTCAAAAAATTACAAGAGTTAACAGTTCCCATATCAAAAAAAAATTGGGCAGAGTTTCCTCTATTTTTTTAGCATTCCAAAACCTGCTAACATAAAATCTGCCCATATAAAGACCGCACGGCCATAAAAGTCAACAATAAAACTACTATAGCCAGCACGACCATAAAAATAAACCATAAAACTACTGAAGCCTCCTCGGCCATAACACAAAAAATTGAATCCTGAATATTAACGACACTAAATACACAATCCTCCTGTTGTAAAGCATTGACTTCTTCATGCGTTCCAAGTGGATAAAAGCTAACGATTGAATGTCATCCTACAAAAAAAATAAAACACCAAAAAGATACAACATTAGTAACCAAGTCATTTTAAAAAAAATCATATTCAAGCAAAAAAATTGCATATACAAGAAGAAAAATTTCATATACGACTACGCGGTCAGTTCCTACAAGTTACATTGTTCCCATGAGAGGTGTTCGTGCCTCCTACAGGTCGTTTGGGGGCTGGTTAGGGTTTTCTGTTTTCAAGTCTAAATGTGATTTTTGCAAATTATCGCCATACTCTCAAACTGGGAGACCCGGGACTACGCAATTAGTTCCTACAAGTTACATTGGTCCCGTGCGAGGTGTTCGTGCCTCCCACGGGGTCGTTTGGGAGCTGGTTTGGGTTTTCACCCATTAACGGCCTGTTTTCAAGTCTAAGTGTGATTTTCATAAATTATCGTCATACTCTCTAACCGGGAGACTCGGGACTACGCGGTCAGTTCGTACAAGTTACAATGGTCCCGTACGAGGTGTTCGTGCCTCCCACGGGGTCGTTTGGAACTAGTTTGGGTTTTCACCATCTAACGGCCTATTTTCAAGTCTAAGTGTGATTTTTGCAAATTATCGTCATACTTTCAAACCGGGAGACCCGGGATGACGCGATCAGTTCCTACAAGTTACATTGGTCCCGTGCGAGGTGTCCGTGCCTCCTACGGCTGGTTTGGGTTTTCACCCTTTAACGGCCGGTTTTCAAGTCTAAGGGAGATTTTTGCCAATTATCGTCATACTATCTAACCGGGAGACCCGGGACTACGCGATCATTTCCTACAAGTTACAATGGTCCCGTGCGATGTCTTCGTGCCTCTTATGGGGTCGTTTGAGGGCTGGTTTGGGTTTTCACCCTTTAACGGCCTGTTTTCAAGTCTAAGTGTTATTTTTTTCAAATTATCGTCATAATCTCAAACTGGGAGACCCGGGCCTACGCGGTCAGTTCCTACAAGTTACATTGGTCCCGTGCGAGGTGTTCGTGCCTCCCATGGGGTCGTTTGGGGGTTGGTCTGGGTTTTCACCCTTTAACAGCCTGTTTTCAAGTCTAAGTGTGATTTTTGCAAATTATCGTCATACTCTCAAATCGAGAGATGCGGGACTACGCGGTCAGTTCCAACAAGTTACATTGGACCCGTGCGAGGTGTTCGTGCCTCCTACAGGGTCGTTTGAGGGCTGGTTTGGGTTTTCACCCTTTAACGGCCTGTTTTCAAGTCTAAGTGTTATTTTTGCAAATTATCATCATAATCTCAAATCGGGAGACCCGGGACTATGCGGTCAGTTCATACAAGTTACATTGGTCATGTGCGAGGTGTTCGTGCCTCATACGGGGTCGTTTGGGTGCTGGTTTGGGTTTTCACCCTCTAACGGCCTATTTTCAAGTCTAAGTGTGATTTTCGCAAATTATCGTGATACTCTCGAACCGAGAGACCCAGGACAACGCGGTCAGTTACTACAACTTACATTGTCCCGTGCGAGGTGTTCGTGCCTCCTACGGGGTCGTTTAGGGGCTGGTTTGGGTTTGCACCCTTTAACGGCCTGTTCTCATGAAAGTGTAATTTTTGTAAATTATCGTCATACTCTCAAACGGGGAGACCCGGGACAACGCGGTCAGTTCCTACAAGTTACATTGGTCCCGTGCGAGGTGTTAGTGCCTTCTACGGGGTCGTTTGGGGGATGGTTTGGATTTTCACCCTTTAACGGCCTGTTTGAAAGTCTAAGCGTTATTTTTGCAAATTATCATAATAATCTCAAACCGAGAGACCCGAGACTACGCGGTCAGTTCCTACAAGTTACATTGGTCCCATGCGAGGTGTTCGTGCCTCCTACGGGGTCGTTTGGGGGCTGGTTTGGATTTTCACACATTAACGGCCTGTTTTAAAGTCTAAGTGTAATTTTTACAAATTATCGTCATACTCTCAAACTGGGAGACCCGGGACTACGCAGTCAGTTCCTACAAGTTTCAATGGTCCCGTGCGAGGTGTTCATGCCTCCCACAGGGTCGTTTTGGGGCCGGTTTGGGGTTTCACCCTTTAACGGCCTGTTTCCAAGTCTAAGTGTCATTTTTTGCAAATTATCGTCATAATTTCAAATCGGGAGACCCAGGACTATGCGATCAGTTCCTACAAGTTACATCGGTCCCGTGCGAGTTGTTCGTGCCTCCCACCGGGTCGTTTGGAACTGGTTTGGGTTTTCACCCTCTAATCGCCTGTTTTCAAGTCTAAGAAAGATTTTTGGAAATTATCGTCATACTCTCAAATCGGGAGACCCGGGACGACGCGATCAGTTCCTACAATTTACATTGGTCCCGTGCGAGGTGTTCGTGCCTCCTACGGCTGGTTTGGGTTTCACCCTTTAACGGCCTATTTTCAAGTCTAAGTGTGATTTTCGCAAATTATCGTCATACTCTCGAACCGAGAGACCTGAGATAACGCGGTCAGTTACTACAAGTTACATTGGTCCCGTAAGAGGTGTTCGTACCTCCTACGGGGTCTATTGGGGGCTAGTTTGGGTTTGCACCCTTTAATGGCCTGTTCTCATAAAAGTGTAATTTTTGCAAATTATCATCATACTCTCAAACGGGGAGACCCGGGACGATGCGGTAAGTTCCTACAAATTATATTGGTTCCGTGCGAGGTGTTCGTGCCTCCTTCGGGGTCGTTTGGGGGCTGGTTTGGGTTTTCACACTTTAACGACCTGTTTTCAATTCTAAGTGTTAGTTTTGTAAATTATCATCATAATCTCAAATCGGGAGATCCGGGACTACGCGGTTAGTTCCTACAAGTTACATTGGTCCCGTGCGAGGTGTTCGTGCCTCCTACGGGGTCGTTTGGGGGCTGGTTTGGGTTTTCACCCATTAACTAATTGTTTTAAAGTCTAACTGTGATTTTTATAAATTATGATCATACTCTCAAACCGGGAGACCCGGGACTACGAGGTCACTTCCTACAAGTTACAATTGTCCCGTGCGAGGTGTTCATGCCTCCCACGGGATCGTTTTGGGGATGGTTTGGGTTTTCACCCTTTAACGGCCCATTTTCAAGTCTTAGTGTGATTTTGCAAATTATCATCATACTCACAAACTGGGAGACCTGGGACTATCCGATCCGTTCCTACAAGTTACATTGGTCCCGTGCGAGGTGTTCGTACCTCCTACGGGGTCGTTTGAGGGTTGGTTTGGGTTTTCACCCTTTAACGGCCTGTTTTCAAGTCTAAGTGTGATTTTTGCAAATTATCATCATACTCTCAAAGCGAGAGACCTGGGACTACGCGGTCAGTTCCTACAAGTTACATTGGTCTCGTGCGAGGTTTTCATGCCTCCTACGGGGTCGTTTGGGGGCTGGTTTGGGTTTTCACCTTTTAACGGTCTGTTTTCAAGTCTAAGTGTGATTTTTAAAAATTATCATCATACTCTCAAACCGAGAGACCCGGGACTACGCGGTCAGTTCCTACAAGTTACATTGGTCCCGTGCGAGGTGTTCGTGCCAGCTACGGGGTCGTTTGAGGGCTGATTTGGGTTTTCACCATTTAACGGCCTATTTTCAAGTCTAAGTGAGATTTTTGCAAATTATCGTCATACTGTCAAATTGGGAGACTCGAGACTACGCAGTCAGTTCCTACAAGTTACATTGGTCCCGTACGAGGTGTTCGTGCCTCCTACGGGGTCGTTTGAGGGCTGGTTTGGGTTTTCACCCTTTAATGGCCTGTTTTTAAGTCTAAGTGTGATTTTTGCAAATTATCGTCATACTCTCTAACCGGGAGACCCGGGTCTATGCGGTCAGTTCATACAAGTTACAATGGTCCCGTGCGAGGTGTTCGTGCCACCTACGGGGTCGTTTGGGGGCTGGTTTGGGTTTTCACCCTTTAACGGCCTTTTTTCAAGTCTAAGTGTGATTTTCGCAAATTATCATCAGACTCTCGAACCGAGAGACTCGGGACAACGCGGTCAGTTACTACAAGTTACATGGGTTCCATGCGAGGTGTTCGTGCCTCCTACGGGGTCGTTTGGGGGTTGGTTTGGGTTTTCACCCTTTAACGGCCTATTTTCAAGTCTAAGTGTGATTTTTGCAAATTATCGTCATACTCTAACCGAGAGACCCGGGACAACGCGGTCAGTTACTACAAGTTACATTGGTCCCGTGCGAGGTGTTCGTGCCTCATACAGGTTCGTTTGGGGGCTGGTTTGGGTTTGCACCCTTTAACGGGCAGTTCTCATGAAAGTGTCATTTTTGCAAATTATCGTCATACTCTCAAATGGGGAGACCCGGGACGACGCGGTCAGTTCCTACAAGTTACATTGGTTCCGTGCGAGGTGTTCGTGCCTCCTATGGGGTCGTTTGGGGGTTGGTTTGGGTTTTCACCCTTTAATGGCCTGTTTTCAAGTCTAAGTGTTATTTTTGCAAATTATCGTCATAATCTCAAACCGGGAGATCTGGGAATATGTGGTCAGTTCCTACAAGTTGCATTGGTCCCGTGCGAGGTGTTCGTGCCTCCTACGGGGTCGTTTGGGGGCTGGTTTGGGTTTTCACCCATTAATGGCCTGTTTTAAAGTTTAAGTGTGATTTTTACAAATTATCGTCTTACTCTTAAACTGGGAGACCCGGGACTACGTGGTCACTTCCTATAAGTTACAATGGTCCCGTACGAGGTGTTCATGCCTCCTACGGGGTCGTTTTGGGGATGGTTTGGGTTTTCACCCTTTAACGGCCTGTTTTCAAGTCTAAGTGTGATTTTTGTAAATTATCATCATACTCTCAAAACGGGAGTCCCGGGACTATTCGGTCCGTTCCTACAAGTTACATTGGTCCCATGCGAGGTGTTCGTGCCTCCTATGGGGTCGTTTGAGGGCTGGTTTGGGTTTTCACCTTTAACGGCCTGTTTTCAAGTCTAAGTGTGATTTTTGCAAATTATCGTCATACTCTCAAACCGAGAGACCCGGGACTACGCGGTTAGTTCTTACAAGTTACATTGGTCTCTTGCGAGGTGTTCATGCCTCCTACGGGGTCGTTTGGGGGCTGGTTTGGGTTTTCACCTTTTAACGGTCTGTTTTCAAGTCTAAGAGTGATTTTTACAAATTATCGTCATACTCTCAAACCGGGAGACCCGGGACTACGCGGTCAGTTCCTACAAGTTACATTGGTCCCGTGCGAGGTGTTCTTGCCTCCTACGGGGTCGTTTGAGGGTTTGTTTGGGTTTCCCCCCTTTAACGGCCTGTTTTCAAGTCTAAGTGTGATTTTTGCAAATTATCGTCATACTCTCAAACCGAGAGACCCGTGACTACGCAGTCAGTTCCTACAAGTTACATTGGTCCCGTGCGAGGTGTTCTTACGTCCTACGGGGTCGTTTGAGGGCTGGTTTGGGTTTTCACCCTTTAACGACCTATTTTCAAGTCTAAGTGTGATTTTTACAAATCATCGTCATACTCTCAAACCGGGAGACCCGGGACTACGCGGCCAGTTCCTACAAGTTACAATGGTCCCGTACGAGGTGTTCGTGCCTCCTACGGGATCGTTTAGGGACTGGTTTGGGTTTTCACCCTTTAACAGCTTGTTTTCAAGTCTAAGTGTTATTTTTGCAAATTATCGTCATACTCTCAAACCGAGACTAAGAACTCTAAAAGTTCTGGAGTGGACACCGGAAAGAGACTAAGAACTCTAAAACTTTAATACAATACATTCTTAAATTACTACCATAAGACTTGTGTGCTTATTTTTTTTTTCTATATTCTTATCCGTATAAGATAAAATTCCATTTCCCCCTATTCAATTCCGCATTAATAGAAAACACCTCATTATCTACTTCTAAACATTTATTTATTCTTTTTACCCTTGTTTTTATCACAATTAGTTGGAATTCTTTTACCCATTTTGGATTCCTCATTATTGAAGAAAGTTCATCATCCCAATGAGTTTAATGAAAGATGGCACTTTATTTTGAAAACATTATCTTCCTTGAAATAACTAAAAACTGTATGACCCCCAAAAGTCGGCAAACTACCAACTGTCATATTATTTCTTAAAAACAGATTCACTTGAAAAAGAAAATAAAAAACATAAAAAATAACTTAGGATATTAAATGAATCTAAGAGATTTTGAAGTTGCTGTCACCTCTGGGCCTTGTTTGTGGCTTGAAGCTCACATCGTTAGGATAGCTGCTGGGCACGTGCTCCATGCACCACTTTCGACTGAGGTCAGTCTCAGTGGGAGTTGTCGAGAGGCTTGGGCATTAACCTAGTGGCTTGCTGTAGACATAAAACAAGAAGAGCAATTTTCAGAAGGGGAGGAACACGAGATGCAAACTAGGCCAAATAGCTTCAATCAAAACATAATTCTAGAGCTCAAACAGGACATTGCACCAAGGTAATCTATCTTTAGCATTTTATCAAACATGTAACATACGACATTTTCAATAGATTGTAACATACAAAAATATCTAGTATGTAAAATAAATTTATTATGGAGACATAAAGGAAACACGAACCAAAATCCATCGGAGCTGAAACCACGGGCTCTCACTCATCTTCTCCCTTGTCGTATTATGACCACCTTGAATTATACACAATACTATCCTAAGACAAAAATAAATCGTAAAATTAGGCATGAGAATATATAATACAGTGAATAAGAATCAATGTTTCATTTCAGATATACTTCACTAGAGTATGAATTCAACAAATATATAAACTAAATAATTTGTAAATCTAACACACAATTGAAAAGCCTAAGTAACAATGAAATTTGTTACAAGTGAAGATATGTTTCATCGAAGTACTCGACAAATACATAATTCATCTATTTAGAAAGATAATATGGAACTGGTCGCTGCCTAAGACAAAAGTAAAATTGATGCCATGACGAACTACTCCTTGCCTAAGATAGTTAAGGCTTTAAGGTTATGCTTTGGATTAGCGTTTTTTATAGAATTTTTTTGAGAAGATATATGTCCTTATCAGTAAGCCTCTGACCATGATGCTCAAGAAGAAGAACTTTTAATAGTCAACTGAATTTATAAAAAATTTCAACAAGCGTAAAACAGCTATGACTACTACTCATGTTCTAGAAATACTGGTTTTATTCAACACTTCATGCTAGTAATTAAGGGATTAGTGTTGATCTTATGCAAGGCTCTTAGCATTACTAAGAAAGGCATTACCTCCAACGAAGGCATTACCTCCATGAAATCTACCAACAACAATGTGATAAACACCTCCATGGCAACCACTTATTATTCTCTACAAAAAATGATACTATCAATAAAAAAATAGTAGGTAAACTAAATTTCAACCAATATTCATGAAATTAAACAAGAAAAATTATTGAACCATGTCTGGATGTAGAGTTGGATCTGAAGTTGGATCGTGACACTCAAGCAGATTAACCAAATCTTCAATCTCAAATTTGTTATTAGATGGAATGCATAAATTACCTATGTTGATGACCAAACCAAATTATTGAAGCTTTTGGAGATGACCAAACCAAATATTCAACCAAAACTTTGGAGGTTGGTCTGACCTAACTCCGATGGCAGTTCGTGGATGGCCATAAGAAGAGGATGATGGCAGTTCATGGATGAAGCAGAGGGTGATGGTTGTTCGTGGATGAAGTAGATGATGGGGTCGACTGGTAGTAGACGAAGCAGAGGATGAGTGGAAGCGTTGATGGAGGCGGAGGGTAGGCGACGGGTAGTGTGGATGATGGAGGCGGCGGGTAGCAGCAGGTCGCCTGGTAGTGTGGAGAGAGAGAGAGAGAGAGAGAGAGAGAGACTTTGAGAGAAGAGAGGAGATCAGATTGATGTCCCGCCTTGAAAGTTTTGGTCCCCGATTGAAATTTTAGGATATTATTTTTTTAATGAACTGTACCCATATTTGGCACGGTTTTCCACCGTGCCAGAATTTGGCACTCATTTAAACCATGCCAGTTTATGCTAAAACCGTGCCAAATTCTGGCACGGCTTAAAATCGTGCCAGAATCTCCTTGCCACAGCGTGCCAGATTAGCATTTTTGGTGTAGTGATCACTGAATACGATAACCTGCTTCACATTCATGATTTTGGCCTAACTAAGGCCCACGATCATACTTCATTTTCAGCTTTATTGTTAGAAGCCTTAAATTGGAAACGTGGATCATACTCAATATCAACTCCATCAGGACTATTTAAGATTATTCCTGCTCCACTAACCGTGGCACACGAAGAGCAATCCACGTACAAATTCCACACATGTATATCATTATCAAATTCTTGGTCAAATAGAGTTCCTCGGTGGAGTATTTGATACTTCCTTTTATCTTCTCCTATCCTTGGGCAATTACCCGACACTTCTCGTTGATCGTTATCTATTGCCTCCTGCCGATTTACTAACGAAAGTTGGTCGGGGGTTATCTTAGATGATTCCATAACATCCACGGGTTGGTCTGCATTAAGCTCCTACTTTTTGGATGTGTCAGAGTAAGTAAACTCCGCAATAAAGTCTGCTACTACCTGCCCTTTAAGAGATGACCTAGGCTCATAAATTATGTCATATTCACCAAGTTCTACTGTCCAATACATAAATCTTCCCAATTTTTTCGGCTTGTGCAGAGCCTGTCTTAATGGCATATCAGTATACACTACTATAGTATGGGCTTGGAAGTATAGCCTCATCCTTCTGCTGGCTTCGATTAGTGCTAGTGCCAACTTCTCTAACCTTGGATATCTGATCTCCGCTCCTCGAAAAGCCTTGCTGGTGTAATAGACCAGTTTTTGCACTCCGTCTTCCATTATTATCAACGCCGAGCTAACTGCGTTCTCTGACACTACCAAATCCAAGTATAGTCTTTCTCCCATCATTGGTCTGGATAACAATGGAGGTGTCCCCAGATATTTCTTCAACTCATGAAAGGCCTCCTTGCATTCATCATTCCATTCAAAAGTTTTTCGAAGTGTTTTGAAGAATAGGAGGCATTTATATGTTGCTCATAACACAAATTTGTTAAGTGCTGCGACCCGTCCTGTAAGACTTTGCACTTCCTTCTTCATGCTTGGAGATTGTAGTTCCAGTAGGGCTTTTATATTTTCAGGGTTTGCCTCAATGCCTCGTTGATTAACAATATACCCAAGAAATATGCCTTCCCGTACTCCAAATATGCATTTGGTGGGATTTAGTTTCATTTGATATTTCTCTAGTTGATCAAAAGTATGGCCCATGTCAACTAAATGATCAGCAGTTTTCTTGCTCTTTGTCATCATATCGCCAACATAAACCTCTATGTTATGATCGATTTGCTCTGCGAACTCTTTATTCATCAGTCGCTGGTATGTTACACTTGCATTTTTAAGTTCGAAAGGCATAACATTATAACAATAAGTTCCCCTTGGGGTAATAAAAGAGGTACTTTCCCTGTCCTCTGGTTTCATCTTAATCTGGTTGTAACCATAATAAGCATCCATGAAGCTCAATAATTCATGCCCCGATGTAGCATCCACTAGCTAGTCAATTCGGGGCAAAAGGAAAATTATCCTTTGGACATGCTTTATTAAGATCAGTGAAGTCCACACACATCCTCCACTTGTTGTTTTTCATCTTTGCCATCACAACATTTTCTAGCTAATCAGGATACTCGACGTCCTCAATAAAAGAGACTTTTTGCAGTTTCTCTACTTCTTCCTGTATGGCTTGGTTCTTCTCTGGGTTGAATACTCTTCTTCATTGTTTCATTGGCTTGACCTCCTTATTAACATTGAGCTCGTGGCATAGGAAAGTCGGGTTTATCCCTGGCATGTCCTCATGACTCCATACAAAAGTCTTCTTTCTGGACTTAAAAATGCCACCAGTTCCTGCTTTATTGATAAGTCCAGTGATGCACCAATTTGAGTTGTTCATTCTGGGCGTTGGTCGTCCAGAATGATATCCTCGATAGCTTCCATTACCTGACCATTCATAAGCTGGGATTCATCTCTAGGGTCCAAGGTTTCAATCTCTGCATCTTCTATTTCTTCCACTTGATACGTAGTAGTTTTCTTCCTGGCTTCTTTCAGTTCTTCCTGTTCGGCAGATGAATAATAGCATTCTTGAGCTACTTTCTGGTCTCTTTTGATAACTCCCACTCCGAAACTGATTGGGAACTTCAAACATTGATGTACCGTAGACGACATTGCCTCAAACTTCTTCATACCTACTCTCCCCATGATAATATTATAGGCTAATTGGACATTTTTATCCATTACGAAAAAGTGTAATCTTTATGTTCGGTAAGCAGGCCACGTACCAATAAGCATGTCCAACTTGATCGTCTCAAGTGGAAAAACCTTTTTGCCAGTGAAACCGAGGAGGGGACTATAATATGGCTCCAATTGGGCTAGCTTCATACTCAAGCTGTCGAAGAATGGGTAAAACATGATATCTGTCGAGCTACCATTATCCACCAATATCCGTGAAATCACCACATCCTTCATTCTCATCTTGATCACCAAGGGGTCGTCATGAGGATATAGTACACCTGCCAAGTCATTTTTAGAAAAGTCGATGATCAATTTATCTCTATTCACCTTCCTTGGGCGATCGTCTTCTGCCAAATTTATGCACTGTATGTAAGAGCAAGCTTGGGCCTCATTGAGGTAAGCTTTCCTCTTCGCAGTGAGATCTCCACCTCCTGCATCTCCACCTTTAATGACATTACATTCAAATGATCCAAAATGAATTGAAAATACCTCGCGCTTGAGTTGCCTTGGCCTTTTTGGGAGATCATCTTCTGGATCATCTTCATGATCTATCTTCTTGTCATCTTTTTCTCGGCGAGGAGATTTAGATCTTTACCTTCCTCTATCACTGGTCTTTCCACCATTTTAGCGATCAACGTACTTAGTCAATTTTCCTCGTTTGATGAGTGCTTCAATTTCATTCTGGAGAGATATGAAACATTTGGTCGTATGGCCATGGTCTTTATGGAACTCGCAATATTTGGACTTGTCCCTTTGTCAATATCTGCCTTCATTTTCTCTGGCCAGGTTAGCTCCTCATTGTTCTTGATCTCCTCCAGAATGTGATTTATATCTACCTTCAAGGGAGTATAATTTCCATACTTCCTCATCTGCTCCAGCGTTTGTTTGCCTCTTTCTTACTGCCACCATTGATCTTCTGATCCTTCTTCTCAGGTTTACTAACTTCAACCTTGGTCTCCTTAGTGTCTGTATTCTTCTTCGCAGCCATGGCTTCCTCGGCGTTCATAATCTTGGCTGCCTGCGCCATCAATTCTGCCATGGTCCTGGGCGGATCCTTGGCCAAAATGTAGTACAACTTATTCGGTAATAGACCACGCATCAGAGCAGTAATTGTTGTCTTCTCTTCATAATCGATCACCTCAAGTTTCTCGTTATAGAAACGAGATATAATCCCTGGTGCTTTCTTCTATTTTCTGTCTAACGCTTAGTAAATGCGCGACTCTTTTAACTCGCTTCGCTCCAAAGCAGAAATTTCCTATGAAAAGCTCTGCCAGTTGATGGAAGGTCGTAATCTTCCCCCGAGGAAGGTTGTTGTACCATATCTGGGCTGACCAGATGAGAGTTCCTAAAAATGCCCTGCATCTCATCTCATCTGAAACAATATAGATATCAGCAACAACTTGGTATTGCTCTATATGGAGTATAGGATCAGTTTTTCCATCATATTTAGGTGTTACCATAGGAGCTTTAAATTTTGATGGCATGGGAAAATCCTTAATTGCCTGTACGAAGGTTGTCCCTTCCATAAAAGTTATTTGTAAAGGATTCTTGGCCTTAGCCATTTCCCCTAACCTGTCTTCCATCCTTTGAATATAACCTTTCAATGCATCATTTTTTGCCTCGGACCTACTTGTCCGCGTAATTGATCGCGCTGAGCTTTTCTCTTGGGACCTTTCAATACGGGCTGTCGGGCGTGATTGGGTAGAACCTTCCCTTAGATTGGATGGTCATTGAGAGTTCCTCGCCGCAATCCTAGGAGGGTTTCTATTCGTCCTAGGGCCCAATCGATCAAAAGGAGAGAGTCTACTCAACCTCTCCAGAGCACTGGCCCGTTCTGCAGTCAGAGTGACATACCGTTGAGAATATGTGACTCGTACTGAAAACGTCCGACCAAGTTGATACGAAGGATCATTAGATCTCTCGGGATGATATGAACAAGTACGCCTAGATCGAGAAACCTCTAGGAACAGCATTCGTCTAGTCCTTGAAGATGGCATATGGGTATTTCTCTGAACGGTTCGTTGTCCTGACTGGGCAGGTGCTCCATCTCAAATAGTTTGTATAAGTTGACGCATGGTTTCTTGCATGGCCGTTTGCCCTTGGGCTAAGTTGGCCATTATGCCGGACAGATCTTGCATATTTGGTGGAGTAGAAGGGTTCGGAGGGACTCCAACATTGTTCCAATTACTGGATTCTGAGTTTTCATCCATAGATGATGATTATTTTGGTGAAAAACGCTAATTATAGTCGTTTCCCATAGACGACGTCAATCTATTGATGTAAAAAACTAGATGCAATCTAATTAATTAATCACAGATAAAAATGAATAAATAAATAAGACAATGGATTCTTTTTAAGTGGTTCGGCTATCAAAATGGCCTACGTCCACTATTCTTGTATTGCTGATAGTTTGCCTTGAATCTCGATCTTGGGTTTTCCAAGAGATCTAAAAGTCCTCTTTTATGAATGGGTTACAATGTATTTATAGCCTTGAGGCTGTACATATGAAAAAGGTAATGTGATGTCTTCTAGTAGACATATACATTTGTACAATAATAATGCGCATTAAATCTGACGTTCATTGAATGCGTAGTTTCCTTTTGGTTTTCTTGGTTTAGTTGCTTTGCACGCTAAGTATCTCGGACCGCCTGAGTTTCTTGGTACGCTTGAGTAGCTTGATACACTTGAGTAGCTCGGTGAAAGTATGTATTTTCCACGTAGGTTGACACGTGTCTTTATCTAATTGGTCCATGTCAACTGACTAATTTTTGTATCAACAATGTACGAGGTGTTTGTCCCCTTGCGGGCCGTTTTCGGGATTGTTCGTGGTTTTTGCCCATTCGCAACATGTTATCATGCCTAAGTGTGCCTATTTCCAAATTCGGGTCCTATTCTTAAATTGGGAGTCTCGCGACTACGCAGTTGGTTGCTACAAGTTACATTATCAAGTGCGAAGTGTTCGTACCCCTTGCGAGATCGTTTTTGGGTTGTTTAAGGTTTTGGACCATTCGCTGCCCGTTTTCATGCCTAAGTGTGCCTATTTATAAATTTATGTCGTATTCTCAAATCAGGAGACTCGCGATAACACAGTTGGTTGGTACGAGTTACGTTGGTCACGTGCGAGGTGATTGTGTCACTTATGGGGTTGTTTCGAGGATGTTTGGGATTTTGACCCACTCGCGGTACATTTTCGAGCCTAAGTGTGCCAATTTTCAAATTCGGGTCCTCTTCTCAAATGGAAGTCCCGCACCTACACGATCAGTTATAACGAGTTACGCTATTCACGTGTGAGGTGTCCGTGCCCCTAGCGAGGCTGTTTGGGGGTTGTGCTGGGTTTTGGCCCACTCGCGGCACGTTTTTAAATGTAAGTATGCCTATTTTCAAATTTGAGCCATATTCTCAAATCGAGAGCCCCTCAACTATGAAGTCGGTTGCTACGATCTATGTTGGTCACATGCGAGGTATTCGTGTAGCTTGTGGGCCTGTTTCGGGGTTGTTCGGGGTTTTGGCCCACTTGCGACCAGTTTTCAAGTCTAAGGGTGCCTATTTTCAAATTCGGGTCTTAATCTCAATCGAGAGTCTCGCGACTACACGATTGGTTGCTACGAGTTATGTTAATCACGTGCGAGGTCTTCTTGACCCTCGCGGTGTTGTTTCGACGTGGTTCGATATTTTGGCCCACTTGTGGGTAGTTTTCAAGCCTAAGTGTGCATATTTTCAAATTCGGATCTTATTCTCAATCGAGAGTTGTGCGACTGTGCGATCGGTTATTAGATGTTACGTTGGGCTAGTTTGAGGTACTCTTACCCCTTGTGGGGCCGTTTGGGGGTTGGTCGGAGTTTTGGCTCACTCGTGTCACGTTTTCAAGCCTAAGTGTGCCTATTTTTATATTCGGGTCCAATTATCAAATTGGGAGTCCCACGACTATGCAATCCGTTGCTATGAGTTTAGTTGGTCACGTACGAGGTCTTCGTGCCCCTTGCGGGGTCATTTTTTGGTTGTTCGGGATTGTGGCCCACACGTGGCACGTTTTTATGCCTAAGTGAGTCGATTTCCAAATTCGGGTCCTATTCTTAAATCGGGAGTTTCGCGACTATGCAGTCGGTTACTACGAGTTACATTGGTCAGGTGTGAGGTGTTTGTTCCCCTTGCGGGATTGTTTGTGGGTTGTTTAGGGTTTTGGACCATTCGTTGTCCGTTTTCAAGCCTAAGTGTGCCTATTTTCAAATTCGGGTCTTATTCGCAAACCGGGAGCCTCGAGACTACGCGGTCGGTCGCTGGGAGTTAAGTTGGTCATGTGCGAGGTGATCGTGCCACTTATGGGGCTATTTCGGGGATCTTCGGAGTTTGCGGTACATTTTCAAGCCTAAGTGTGCCAATTTATAAATTCGGGTCCTCTTCTCAAATCGGAAGTCTCGCGACTACGCGATTAGTTGCAACGAGTTATGTTGTTCACATGTGAGGTGTTCGTGCCCCTCGTTTTCAAGGCCGTTTGGGGATTTTTTGGAGTTTTGGCCCACTCGTGGCACGTTTTCAAGCCTAAGTGTGCCTATTTTCAAATAGGGGACCTATTCTGAAACTGAGAGTCCCGTGACTATGTAGTCCATCGCTACGAGTTACACTAGTCACGTGTGAGGTGTTCATGCCCCTTGCGGGGCCATTTCGGGGTTGTTCGGGGTTTTGGCCCACTCGCGGCACGTTTTCATGCCTAAGTGTGCCTATTTCTAAATTCGGGTCCTATTCTTAAATCGAGAGTCTCGAGACTACGTGGTCAGTTGCTACGAGTTACATTAGTCAAATGTGAGGTGTTCGTGCCTGTTATGGGATCGATTGAGGGTTGTTTGGGGTTTTGGACCATTCATTACCCGTTTTCAAGTCTAAGTGTGCCTATTTCAAATTCGGATCTTATTCTTAAATTGGTAATCTCGCGATGACGCAATCGGTTGCTACAAGTTACGTTTGCCACCTGCGAGGTGATCGTGTCACTCATGTTACTGTTTCGGGGATGATCGCGATTTTGTCCCACTGCGGTACATTTTAAAGCATAAGTGTGTCAATTTCCAAATTTGGCTCCTCTTCTCAAATCGGGAGTCTCACGACTACGCACTCAGTTGCAACGAGTTACGTTGTTCACGTGTGAGGTGTTTGTGCCCCTAGTGGGGCCGTTTGGGGGCTGTGCGGGGTTTTGGCCCACTCGCAGCATGTTTTCAAGCGTAAGTACGCCTATTTTCAAATTCGAACAATATTCTCAAATCGAGAGTCCTGCAACTATACAGTCGGTTGCTACGAGTTTTGTTGCTTCGACAAGAGTTTCAGGACTGAGGTGCAAGTATTATCAAATATAAGGCATAGAAACATTATAAAGCTTTACGGGTTCTTTTTGCACAACCGATGCATGTTTTCGATTTACAAATACATTAAAAGGGGAAGCTTATTATGTGCCCTAAGAGATGATGTTGATGCAATCGAATTGGATTGGACTAGGAGGGTGAACATTGTGAAAGGCTTTGCACATGCTTTATCTTACTTGTACCATGGTTGCTACCCACCAATTGTTCACCCATATCAAGCAGCAATATGCTTTTGAACTCCGATTTTGAAGCATGTGTGGCCGACTTTGGCACGGCTAAATTGTTGTATCTCGATTCACCCAACCGAACAATAATTGCAGGAACATATGGATATGTTGCTCTAGGTGAAATATTCATTTCAATGCTTTATCATATTGACTTATATACTTTAATTTTTCCAACAAAGAAAAAAATATCTATACCTTTAGTATTTGGATCGGAATAAGGTAATCATTTTCTCCCTATATGGGGACTCTTATTTTTACTTGTCGAACAAGCGGAATAAAAAATTTCGACTTGTTTTTCATTTTCTTAAGTGTAAAAACAGTTTTTTTTGCGCTTTTTTTGGTGTCTCAAGTGACTTTAAGGTCTTCAGTATAATTTAATGAACTTGAAAGGTAAGCATATGCTACCCTGTTGTGAGGCCATATTTAGTAATGTTCCACTAACTATTTTTTATTCTCTCCGTCCCAAACTAAGAGTATTGGTTTGCTTTTTAGTTTGTCGTAATGTTTCTAAAAATAGTGTACAAAACTAAGTGAGACTACAAACTTACTCTAAAAAATAGGGATGGGAAAGCAATGATCGAAGTCCATGTATTGCATTCCCCAAAAAATCATATTTCTTGGGAGAATAAATTTGTAAAATAATCTTTTCGCTTAAATGTTTTATGTTCCAAAGAATGACTTTTAATTTGGGATAAATGGAGTATTATTTTGTTTGTTTTAATTTCTTATATTTTATTTTTACCTTTTTGTTTGTCATGTCAACATATTTGATAAACTTATTTACACCATGGTAGTGAATGAAAAACGTTACGTCTAGCTTTGGGATGGTGGCACTAGAAACAATTCTGGTAATGCATCCAGGAGATCTGCTGTCATCATTTACATTTCTATTTCGCCAAAATCTTGTTCTACATGATATTCTAGACCCAAGGTTCTCACATCCGAATGACAGAATGGTTCAACACAAAATTGCTTTGGTTGTGAAATTGGCATTTGCATGATTGTGGTTGGATGCAAAATTTCGACCAACAATGTAATACGTATCTAATGAGCTTCTACCTTTGTAGCTTGCATTTTCTTATTGCAGTAGCTGAGACATCCAGAAATAAAATGCTATTTACCTCATAAATTTAGTGAAAATACGATCTAAAATTATTGACAGGCCAAATTATAAACTTCATTAGAAGAAATAGAACGTTCCTTTACCTTGAAATGATCTGGCAACCCCAACCCCCTTCAATTTAACAATAGAGACAGACTTGTGTGCTTCTCAGTCTCCACATGTTTTCCCTTATCATCTTAATGTTTTTTTCAATTTTATTTCATTTTTTTCGATTAGCAAAACGCTAAAAGAAATCAAAGGCAAAACCAAAAAAGCAATGAAGACCATGACATATTTTTCACAGTTTTCATATAACCCGATGATGGAAATATTGCACACGAGGACATTATCAAAAGTTTAAAGGGTAAACAAGGTGGCGATGAGAAGCTTTACATGGGCTCTATATTTTATAAAACTGAAATACAAGTACAAGGCAAGGTAACTTCATTTTAAAGTTGTTGAATTTCTCAACAATTAGATTTATCTATTAAGACCGGATTATCTTGTCACCCAACTGCGGCAGTTATACGAGAAAATTGCAACCATAAACAGACCTGAAAATATGCAATTCGGAGATTTTTCTTTTCAAAGAAAAAAGGCAATAACATAAAAACGCTAGGAAGTATCAGCAGTTCAAATTTCAAGTCCAATACCTCACATATACCACACAAGTGACTCCTTCACCAACCACAATTGCTAAAACCAATGCCAAACAACACCTCTCGCCTCCCAAAATGGGAACTTCAAGACCCATCATTTTGATATTTATCAGATTTTCAATATGATTCCATTCCCTAGATATAAATGTAACAAGTAAAGGTTAAAAACGTGGAGAATGATGAACATGAACTCAATGTTCCGATGGTCTAACAGGTTTTGGCGATCGGTTAGGATTGTTGTGAAACGGAGAGGCGTGGGGCCCATTGGTTATAGAGATGCTCCTTGTTGGTTGTCCATTCTTTGTCAGAGTTCTAATGCCATTTCTAGCATTCGTGTTGGTTCCAGCCCGCTCTGCTTGCATGGCCTAGAAGTAGGATGAGGAACAGGCCATGTCCTTGAGGTTGGGAAGAGGCTTTAAGGCTTCAACAACTTCACTCATCAGAGGCCTTGCTTTTGGGTCACGGCTAAGGCAATGAGCGGCCAGCTGTGCAGCCTTTGATTGAAAAGCGACCTTCAAGGCGTGGATCTACTAACCGATAGAACCTTCGCCTCTCTCCTAGATGGGACGGTGCCCATTCTACTAGGTTGTGCTCCCCGTTGGGTCGGTTTTTGTCCATTGATCTTCGGCCTGTTAACATTTCAAGTAAAACCACCCCAAAGCTGTAGACATCACTCTTTGAGGTCAGATGACCTAGCACAAAAAATGGATCATATCAGATATGGGACTTCTAAACAAAAATAAAGAAAAATACATGTTTAAGAAGTACCGAGAAAGGACCCAGTGCTAAATAAAAAATCTTCTACATATGGAATTCATGTGATTTCTTCCTTCAATTACACCAAAGTAGCTTCACAAAAAAAACATATTTTTTGACATTCTATAATTACAAGATGTTATTTCAATTTTTCTATAAATATAAAAGCTTCAGAACCCAAAATTCTAAAGCTTTTCATTAGTTCTAATGAAAATATTGTTTTACCCACCCCGTAGCTTTTACCAGTGAAGCATTTATCTCTTCTAACCATAAACAAAAGGTGGCCAACGGATTCTTATATGATCACTGAAATAAATTAAAATAAATAGTTATTCGTGTTCCATTTTGGACTAAAGAAAACCTTTTTTATGGATTGTGTATTAACTGATCAACTTATTTTCCCACTTTTCTAAAATCACATATTATTTATAGCCGTATTTCATTGCAATGTCATTAAGAAAAAAGATGGCCGAGCACTATTTATTTATCCATATCTTATAATCCCAAAAAACTATAAAACGTCAAATGAATAGAAAATGGCCATGACCTTTAAACCCAAAATATGGTGAACGGTAAAAGTCCATGGCTTAATACCTAGAAACTGATAATAAAACACAAGGGCTCATCTTATGCAATGAAATTCATAGAAATTATGGTTTTAATAAGGAAGAAGAGGAAGAGGATAGATCCCTTACCTTAAGGACTTAGTCCGATGAACATCATCTAGTCATTGTCCTCTAACACCTCTTCTCGCCAGTGAACAAAATATTTCATCCGCCTCATTTCTGGTAGCACCTCCGCCTCTTTTTAAAATATCACTTCCTCTTTCTATAATTATAATTAGGGTTTTTAACAGCTTTGAAAAGTGTGTCAAGGGTTGTTATTTATTGGAAATATTAGGGAACCTAGGGTTTGCACTTTTGTCCTCTGTTTTCCAAAGAAATTCCTCTAAAAAGCTTCTAGAACCCTCAAAACTTAGTTATCAAGTAATGATTTAATTGGGTCATGTCATTGCTCATGTGTTGGTCCCTCTCAAGACCGTGGGGTAAAAGTTCGAGGCATGTAGACAAAAGGTAGTGGCCTTTCCCAAATCTCGTTGCCTAACTTTCAAGGTTGTGACCTTCCTTACTTCTTGTGGCCTATTAGTCCTAGGCCGTGGCCTTTCCACCTGAACTTTATTTATGGCCATGGCTATCCAGAACTTTAGGGTCATTACACCACCTCTTAGGTTTCACTTATTTATGTATGTGTTCTAAAACATACCCTAATGAAAATCCATTAATAGAAACAACTTTTAAATAAAGGTGATGTCTCTTTAAGGCTTGCACATGTGGATAAAAGTTTCAATTTTCATGCGGAGTTAATTTTTTTTTGTACCAACAGTTTTGATTTCATTTCATACCCATGTGAGGAAAAAATGTTGACACAAAACAACGAAATTTGAATATCTTCCTTGACTTCTTATATGGCTAGCAAAAGTGATAAAAATCCAAAGGATATGGTGCTGACCTAATGTGGGGTTGTCTAATAAATCCTGGAACTAAATTACATATATTTCAAATAAATCGTATTCTATTATGACTAGGTGAATGTGAAGGAAATTTAGAATGGCTGTAAAGTTGATCCTGCATGAAAACTTGTTGTTGTAGGCTTATTAAAGATGAATAGTAAAGATCGCATGGTAGACGAGCCTTTTATTTGTGCCTTTCAAAATGTGGAGAAGGTATTCTACTCAAATTGCATAAACAATGATAATTGGTCTTTTGTTATGCATGGACCAAAGGGTTTTGACTACTCAAGCAGACGCATTAAAAATCCCTACAAAGTTCCAGTGTGCTCTTGAGGACAACGCTAAATTGAAGGTTCATTTAGTTTATTTAGATGAAGATTGAGTTTAGAAATATTATTTTATTGTTATTTAGTTAACACTTGTATGACAACCCTATTTGTATCGTATATATCGGAACAATCCTTGTATTTATTTCATTTGTGCATCTTGTACTCATATATGCAGTTCTCTTGCACTTGCTTCCTCATCACTTACATTTAGTAATTTTTCTATAGATCTTATTAAGTTTCGAATGCGACACTGATAACAAACCACTAATATGAGGTAACCACAATAATTGTCGCGATTTCTATTGATGTTTATTATTTATGTGGTTACCTGGCTTGGTGGTTTGTGTTATGTGATGTTCATTAAGACACAAGGTATCAAAGTCTCTTATCGATAATACTAATCCCATTTTTTAATATCTTTCTATCATTAGTACTACTCTTTTTATTACCATACCTACATTCAAATTTATTTTCATATATAAAAAAACCCAACAAAGGGGGCTTATACCATAGTTCTTAATTTAGAGTGTTCATACAATTTTCAACATTTCCTTCACATTTGACATCCTTTTTCTTAAATCCAAAGTGACACCCTAGATTCGGATTATGGGTTAGACAAAACCATTTTTATCTTACGAACTACGAGGACTTTAATTCCATTTTTGGCTACATAGGCATCCCGATGTCATTTTGGGATTAAAGTCCTTTCTTACCATTTAGAACATTTTGATATGTTTGCAGTGCTAGTCGGAGAAGGAAAATTTTGAACATTGTGTATGTTTCGTGAAAAGAACACGTTGAAGATTTAAATATTTATTTGTGTTGAATTAATGCAATTAATTTGATGGCTTAATATTTAGTTAGTTTTTGTTGTATTATTATTTTTTAATTTATAGATTAGCCACTTCTGTCATGGAAATGTACACAAGACTAAAAACATGTACATGTTTTTCTGGCGAGGCAAAAATTAAAAATTATTATCTTTAATTAAATTTATTTTTTGGTCATGGTTCAAAATCGTGACCATTTTAGTCACGATATATGGTCACTCTAGACCATGACTGGCAATATAATTTCACAGATGATGGTGAAGATTGGGGACCATGATCGACAAAAATTCATGGTGCACTATTACAGATTAGGTCATGGCTATGGACCCTGGCCCTGACCCTTATATTCATGTCACGATAGGGACCGTGACCACTAAATATGGTCATGATTCCTAACTGTAACCCACGTATTAGTTACCCTCAAAATGGTCATGAAATCAAATAATGACCCATGGGCTTTGTCACGATCCAAAACTATGACCATTCTCGATATTTGGCATACTGTTTCATGTCAAACGATTAAGTAGAAGCCAAGGAAGTCAACCCTTAAAAACTCATAATAATGGAGAATAAAGTTGAGAATCTACTTTAATCCATCTCCATCAATGAGGTATAATTACCAGATTGAATCTCTAACACAGTTTTAGTTAGAAAGAAGAGTGAAAAGTGGAGGTTCTTCTTTGACTTCACTGATCTCAATAAGTTTTGCCCTAAAGATAGCTTCAAACTCCCCAAGATTAATCAATTCATCAATTCCACCGCAAGGCATTAACAAATATGTTTTATGGATGCCAACTATCAATGTTTGGTAACTATGATGTTCAAAAAGTAGATCAATTCCACTATGGAGGTCTACATTAATGACATACTCGTCAAGAGTAAGCAAGGGATCAATCACGTCAAAGATATTTTAAAGACCTTCAAAATCCTCTAGGATTACAAGATGAAGTTGAACACCACTAAGTGCATATTTGGCATTAGCTATGGAAAGTCACAGGGATACCTAATAACATAAATAGGGATTGGAGCCAATTTGGAACAAATTAAGGTATTATAGGACATAAACAGGGTGACAATTATTAGAGACATTCAAGTCTTGATAGAAATGTTGACTGCCCTTAATTGTTTCGTATCTTAATCGTCTGACAAGTTTTGCCCATTTTCTGAAGATTTGAAGAAAGAGAACACTACAATCTGGACAGAAGACTACGATAAAGCATTAGATGGGATTCAGTAATACTTGTCATCTCCCCCTTATTGTCAACCCTTGTTAATGGTGAGAATGCCCACTTATATATAGTTGTTTCTCAACATAAGACTAACGGGGCGTTAAAGTGACTATAAGACATAGACATCTTCCGGTATGTATTGCCAGTCATACTCTTTTTTAGTCAGATAAAAGATATACGCCCATTAAAAAGATAGTTTGTGCACTAATGATGCCTGGAAGGAAACTGCATCTTTACTTCGACACTCATGCTATAGTCCTCCTAACATCTTTAACTCTCAAAGAAGTGATAAAAAGAAAGTTTTATGTAATAGGATGACCAAGTGGTCGATAGAATTAGTGCTGCAACTCCCCGACCCGAATTTTACATTACCATTGGAATAACCCAAATACGAATAGAGGTGTTAAAGGGGAGGGGGAAAAGTTTGCTTTATTATTTGAGAAAAAACATTTATTTAATTGATTTAAGGACATAATATTCATTTTTCAAGTTTCAATTTAGACATTTAACACACATAATAAAACCGACTTATGAACTTTTTTCATAAAAAACCATTAAATGCCACAATTAATCTATTGAAATGAAGTTCACTGAGTAAGATAACACTGATGATGCTGAGAATAAAACCAACCCTCAAGGTGTTTGTAAGCTCAATTCAGTACATAACAATGGCAGCACAAGTATAGTGAATATAAGAGAATGGGGCGAGGAGAAGAGGATTCAACACCGGAGTATAAGTTGTTCAACCAATCAGGCCTACATCCAATGTGAAGGTGTTGGTTAGTATCACTATATGAGGGCTCTAATGGCCATGGATACAATATCTCAAGCCCTCTCTAATGTATATTTAGACAGAGTTTCAGCTAGGATTGCTAATTTTGGATCCCTTTACAAGGTAGAGGATGACCTCTATATATAGTGCTTGGGGGTGTAATATACCCCCCTAGCACGCAATGAGCATGTGCATGAGGATCGAACCAGTATGAGAATAAAACCTAGATGATCTCATGTAGATAATGATGACCATAATATTCCCCCACGTGAGGGGAATGATTCGGTTATAACTGATTGTGTACACGTGTTCTCGATGATACATGTGCTGATAAGGGCTCGACCATCTGTGAATGGTCTCAACCTCGGCCTGGGAGAGGACGAGGTGATGAACTTGGCCTAACGGGAGAGATGAGGTAAGTCATGATGAGCTGTGACGTCGGCCTGGGCCGAGGTAATGGTGGCGTAGCAGGAATCTCATTTGATCCCCAGTCGAGATTCATCATGATGATGGGATGGCAACCTCGGACTGAACCACACCGAGGTTGCAAGCCTCGGACGACGAGGTGGATAACCTCCCCTATGGATCCTAGGAACCTCACCTACCGAGGTAGCTAGTAACGTCGGCCCCAGTCGCCCTTGCTTAGGAAGAGACAGTTGGTCGTTGATCTAAGGACCCTCTAACATCGATCGTCTCCATGGTCGAGGTTGATGTCTCTGCCGGGGGGTGCATTCAGGTCATATCAATTACCCCTAGCCTTAGTTACCTGTGTGATCTGGTGCCTAAGGGGTATATTTGCCCGAGGCTGGACTTCCTTAGGTGTTAGCACCTTTTTGACAAGTGTCAGTTGCTGAAGTGGCTAGCGTGCCTGGCTAGGGCAATCATTGCAGTCTTTTGGTCTCTCAAGGAAATGATGGGCCTTGGGATGCGTATGGGCTGTTTGAGGGTTAAACCCTCCTTTCCTCTCTCTTTCTTCCCCATTCTTTCATTTTCTTCACCTACGATTTTCACCCTCTCTCTCTCTCTCTCTCTCTACAAGAGCTCTGGTTAGAAGCGCATTGGGTGGACTTTTGCTTGCCAACTAATCCTCTCTTCTCTTCATTATCCATCAGGTATCATTTACCATCTCTTCTTCTTCATTTTTCCTGCCCTGTTCCTATTTTTGCATTTTCCGGTGAGCTTTAAGAGGTTTTCGGTTAGTTTATTAGTTTTTCGACAAGTTCATGTATTTTCTGGTGAACTGTTCTTAATCTTTCTTCATTCAAAACCCTAGTTTGATCCTTGGCAAAGCCAAGTTAAGTTATTTGTTCCTGGGGGTTTAACAAGTGTTAGGTCATCCACCTATGCTCAGACCCCTCTATCAACTCTTGGAGGAGTTCCCCTCTCTTAGGGAGAAGACCTTAGATAAAATTAGGAAAATAGAAAGATCCTAAGAGGAAGCTCGTAGGGCAGAGGTGTTCCCCCTCAGACCTATCTTTCAACCTCCTATAAAGGTCATATACCCTGAGCCATCCGAATCTGTTAAATCAGCAAAGGTCCCAGTTGAACCTACCCCCATGTTTGAGTCTGAGTCGTCTACCTCAGACCCTATGTCTGTGGACTCCTTTCAAGAGGTTATGGACTTTTCCACTCAGTGGGATCAGGTCCCTGATCAAGCCGAGGTTTCCAGTCGGTCCTCATCTCATAAAAGGTCAAGTACATCACATTCTTCCTCCGACGTTGAAATTATAAGACCTAGCATGGCTGTTCCACCGATCCTTGAAGCCATTCCCCTGTCGACCATCACAGTAGATGAATTCTCTCAGAGGTTCCCAAGTGGTGCCCCATCATCTGCTCAGGTCGATGATAAACCAAATGATAATGATGGGGATGAAAGCTATGTTGACACCTCGGAGGAAACCTAAATAGAGAGCACTGTCACCGAGCTCAACCTTCTTTCCTTCAGGCATCTATATTCCATTAGCCCCTCTATAAAACTCAGGAGACCTCAGAGGGAAGAGATGGCTTTTGGTGGCCGAGATGGTGAGATCTGCTTGTACGAGAAGATGTTCAAGCTGGGATTTCGCTTGCACATTCATCCCACCATTAGGGCCATACTTTCTTACATCAACTTAGCTCCCTCCCAGTTGTCACCCAATGCCTGGAGGGTGATAATTGGAGATATTATCTTATAGAGGGTCGTCCATCATTCAGACCTTCCTGTTCAGGTCTTCATCGGATGCTACATCCCTTCCTCTGCCAGGAATCATCCGAGCTATTATCACTTCTTATCTCGGAAGTCAACTAAGAAGATGTTGCATGTCACCCAAACTAGCAACCATAATTAGAAGCAGCGGTATTTATTTGCCTCAAGGTCATGGGAATTTTTCCCTTGTGTCCCCTCTTCTAACTTAGAGCCGAGGATACCCCTAAAATGGGGCAAGGTGTCAATGTCTGCTAGGGCCGACCCTGGGTTAAGTCAGAATAATCTTTAAAAAGTAAAGGACCTTCAAGATCAGGTGGAGCATGGTCTGTTGGTCAAGTTTGAAACATCTGATGACCCCTTACTATCTCTCTGAGACTGTCCTTGGGGGGAACCATCTTACTGATCTCTATAAGTGCTTATTTCATTATTTCAGCAAGTTAAACCTCTAAGTTCTTATATATCTGATCTTTAAATTCAGGCCTTTTCTATCTGCAGAACGCCCCAAAGGAATTTCAGACGAGATCTAAGAGATGTCTGCCCCAAGTCTGACGAAGCTTGTAAAGAAGGTAGTCCTGAATGTACCTCATCCCCAATCAAAGCTGGGTGTCGGCACCTCTAAGGCTGACGTCATAAAGAAGAGAAAGACCACAACCATTTCCCCTGAGGATCAGAGGAAAAGTAAGGCCCAAAAGGCCATCCCCATATCTTCTGAAGATGCACTGGCTGCTCGTTTGGAGCAACTGAAAATTAATGATAGCATTATAGGCCACAGTTTACAGGCGTTGGATGCCATCGACTTTGCTATGACCGATGCTGATAAACGCTTTTATCGATCCATGGACACCCCTCTGCTGGTTGAGTTTGGCCTTCACAGGTCCATTCAGGTATGACTTCGGATTTCGGTTTAGCTTCAAAGTGTAACCTTTGTTTTGAATTTGAACTTATACATACGACCACATGATTTGCAGGGCCTCGTTGCTATGCATCATCTTACAAGCTGGACCCTGAAGAAGTTGCCCCTCATCGAGAAAGGCCAAGAGGCCGAGAAGGTGAAAAGCTCTCTGAATGCAGAGGTAGATCGTCTGAAGTCTTCCTTTGAGGATTATGATAAGAAGGTTAAGGATTTGGAGAAAGAAATATCCAACCTTAAAAAGGACCACACCATTGCTCTGAAGGCCAAGGATGACGTTCTCTAGCTAAAAGTTGATGATGCAGTGAAAGCAGCCCTTGAGGATGCTTTTGAGGGGATTTTGGTCGATTACAAAGTCTCTGATGAATTCATCACCTTCGGCTTTGAATACCTTGAAAGAGGTATTAAATCTACTGGCAAATGGGCGGCTGCTAAAGAGAAGGAGTCAGGGAGCTTGAAAGCCTCTAACTTCGTAAGTCTGGGTTTTACAAACCCTCAATTTGCCCAAGCCCTTCAAGAGGTTGAAGAGGAAGACGTTTCCCCTGCAGAGACTGTGCCACTGGATGTTACAGAGACTGAGGGAGTCAACCCCAGAGATGATGGGGCCGAGGTGACCAACGTCGGCCAAGGGAATCAGGCCGAGGATGCCATCACTGTCCCTGCAAATCCTTAGGCTATTTTTATGAAGCTTTTTGTACTTTTTCACTATGTATTTAAACTATAACCTCTGATGACAAACTCAACTAGCTTATAGCTTGTAATTCTAACTTTAATCTATATTCACCTCTGACGAGGGCTTCGTTTCTTTATTTGCTGAATGTTCTGTGAATGATTCTCTTTGCCATGCAACGTGTGCAGTTCTAAGGTCCCCATAAATAATTTTCACCAAATTAATGATGTTTAAGGTCTGAGGTCATCCGAGTATGATGTCTGACCTCAGACCTTATCACCAAATCATGATGTTTAAGGTGTGAGGTCATCACCTAAGATGTTACCCCCATAAATAATTCTCACCAAATTAATGATGTCTAGGGTCTTAGGTCATCTGAGTATGATGTCTTACCTCAGACCTTGTCACCAAATCATGATGTTTAAGGTTTGAGGTCATCACCTAAGACGTTACCCCCATAAATAATTTTCACCAAATTAATGATGTCTAGGGTCTGAGGTCATCCGAGTATGATGTCTGACCTCAGACCTTGTCACCAAATCATGATGTTTAAGGTCTGAGGTCATCACCTAAGACGTTACCCCCATAAATAATTTTCACCAAATTAATGATGTCTAGGGTCTGAGGTCATCCGAGTATGGTGTCTAACCTCAGACCTTGTCACCAAATCATGATGTTTAAGGTCTGAGGTCATCACCTAAGACGTTATCCCTAAAATTAATTTTCACCAAATTAATGATGTCTAGGGTCTGAGGTCATCCGAGTATGGTGTCTGACCTCAGACCTTGTCACCAAATCATGATGTTTAAGGTCAGAGGTCATCACCTAAGATGTTATCCCCATAAATAATCTTCATAATCCGAGCACAATGAACCAAGTATTAACACAGAAACTGATCTTCTCATTAATAATCTCTTCACAAGATGATACATTTACATAAAAGCCTTGGCAAGATCATATGTACTACTTTTTTAGATGATCAGCATTCCAATGGTTAGAAAAAGGTTCCCCCTCGAGGTTTTCTAGCATGTAGGTCCCGGGTACAACCTCCTTAAAAAGCTTGTTCGCCTTCTGCAACGTCTTTTTCAACACCAGGTCCTCTACAACTATGGGTCTTGTTTTTACCCTTTGATTGTAGAATTTTGCTGTTCTTTGCTGGTAAGATGTTTGCCTAACTTCTGCATCTTCCCTTCTTTCTTCAATCAATTCTAGGTCGAGTATTTTTTCCTCTTCATTCTTCTCAGGTTCATAGGTCTGAACCCTATGAGTAGGGAGTCCTACCTCTGTTGGTATGATGACCTCTGAGCCATGTGACAACATAAATGGGATTTCCCCCATTGGTGTCCTAATCGTCATTCTATAGGCCCATAACATAGCATAAACCTCTTCAGTCCATCTTCCCTTAGCCTCTTCCAATCTCTTCTTGATCATGTCGAGGATTGTTCTGTTAGTGACTTCGGTCTGACCATTTGTCTGAGGTCGGCCAAGGGAAGAGAAAGTTTTCTTTATCCCAACTCTTTCGCAGTATTTTTCCAGGGAAGAATTCTTGAACTGAGTTCTGTTATCCGAAATGAGTGTGTTTGGGAGGCCATGTCTTCATATGATGTTCTTCCAAATAAATTGGAAGGTCTTATGCTCTGTAATCATGATCATCGGCTCCGCCTCTACCCACTTGGAGAAGTAGTCAATGGCAACTATAAAAAATCGGTAATTATGTGTTGTCCTTGACAAGGGTCCCACTAAGTCAATTTACCATACTGCGAATGGACAAGAGGAACTGATAGACGTCATAGGTTGGTGAGGTTGATGTGGGATAGTGTAGAATCTCTGACATTTGTCGCACCTCTTTACATAGGCTGCAGCATCCTTAGCCAAGGTCGGTCACCAGTATCCTTGCGTAATAATCCTCTTGGACAAAGGTCTTCCTCCTATATAACTGGAGTAAGAAACTTCATTTACCTCATGTAGGATGCGAGGAACTTCTGTGGGGTGAACGCATCTGAGGAGAGGTAATAAGAATCCCTTCATATACAGGACATCTCCTACTATTGTGAACTTTGTAGCTCTATACCTCAGTTTCCTCCTCTCTAACTTTGATTCTGTTAGCTCTCCCTCTCTAATATATCTGATCAGAGGATCCATCCATAAGTCCCCTAGGTTCAAATTTAAGCAAGGGTTACTGACCTCTTCTTCTTTAATGGTCGCTTTAGGTAAGATCTCAACTGGGACTATTCTTCTGATGTCTGTCCTCATTGCCAAAGTTGGCCTTGCTAATGCATCTGCATGACTGTTGTTTTGTCGAGGTATTCTCTTCATCTTTACCTCTTCGAAGCCTTCGAGTATCGTTTTCACCCTTTTCAGGCATCTGGTCATCCTTTCATCCTTGGCCTCATAAGCCCCCAATACTTGATTGACCACCAACCTTGAGTCACTGTGTAGGAGGAGCCGTCTTATCCCAAGGGACTTAGCCAAGGAGAGGCTTGCTATCATGGCCTCATATTCTGACTCATTGTTTTATGCTTTGAAGTTAAACCTTAGGGCATACTCGATGTTGGTACTATTCGGGGCTGAGAGTACCATCCCCGCACCGCTTCCACTTTCGCAAGAAGACCCATCGATAAAGAGGTTCCAGATGTCTTTATCTGATGAGAAACCACCTTCTAACATGATTCCCTTCCTGAAGAGGTATAGGTTTTCCTCATTCTCGGCTATTCTATCTCCGACTCCCTTGGATATAACCTCTTCTGGACCCCGAAAGACATTGCTGTTTGACATTTCCGCAGTCTCGCAGTTATTCTCAACCTCGACCTCTTCGCATGTGAACTCTGCGACAAAATCTTCCAGTGCCTGCCCTTTGATAGCCTTCCTAGGCTGATAAGTAAGGTCATATTCCCCCAACTTGATGGACCATGCCATCAACCTACCCAACTACTTAGGCTTATGGAGGACTTGTCTTAGTGGGGAGTCGGTGAGGATGACTATGGAATGGGCTTGAAAGTAAGGCTTCATCTTCCTAAAAGCATGTATCAGGGCGTAGGCCAACTTTTCCATCCGAGGATAATTCTGCTCAGATCCCTGAAGGGCTTTACTATTGAAGTACATAGGCCTTTAGACCCCCAACGTCTTCTCGTACTATGGCTGTGTTTATAGCTGATTCAAAAACCGCTATATAGACATACAGCTTCTCACCTGCTATGGGTCAAGATAAGAGTACGGGGGATTTGAGGTAGGACTTGAGCTGATTAAAAGCCTCCTCACACTCTTCGTCCCACTCGAAGGCCTTTCTAAGCACCTTAAAGAACGAAAGACACTTGTCCGTCGCTCTTGAAATGAATCTGTTGAGTGCAGTTACTCTTCCAGTAAGCCTCTGAATGTCCTTGATACTCTTTTGTGTCTTTATGTCGAGCAAATCCTTGATTTTCTAGGGGTTTGCCTCTATTCCTCTCTGATTGACAATGAATCCATGAAATTTTCTAGCTCCTTCCCCGAAGACACACTTCGTAGGTTTGAGTTTCATTTTATACAAGTCCATTGTATCGAAAGTTTTTTCCAGGTCTACTACATGGGTGCAGGCCTTTAAGATCTTCGTTAACAGGTCATCGACGTACACTTCCACGGTCTTGCCTATTTGATCTTCAAACATCTTATTCATAAGACATTAGTATATTACCCCCGCATTTTTCAATCCAAAGGGCATAACCTTGAAGCAATACGTCCCTTTGTCAGTGATGAAGGCTGTCTTCTCTGAGTCTTTGGCATCCATGAAGCTCATGAGCTCATGCCCTGCAGTTGCATCTACCATCTCGTCGATCCAAGGTAAGGGATAACTGTCTTTTGGGTAAGAGTTATTCAGGTCGATGAAGTCTACGCACATTATCCATTTTCTGTTGGCTTTGGGCACAATGACTGCATTCGATAGCCACTCCGGGTATATGACTTCTCTGATGAACTCAACCTCTTCTAATTTTCTAACTTCTTCTCGGATGATGTTGTACTTCTCCCTAGAGTAGATTATTCGACTTTATTTAATTGGAATGGCGTCCTTAGTCACATTCTGCTTGTGGCACATAACTTCAGGGCTAATGCCAGGCATGTCCGCGTGACTCCAAGCGAAGACACTCTGCCTCTTCCTCAGGAAGTTTATCAACTCTTCCTTGATTTCTTCCTTTAAGGCTTTACCGAATTGGACGGGTTTTTTCATCTCGTCCTTATTGAGGGCGATGGATTCTACCTCTTTCGCGACCTCTCATTTCTTTAATTTTGTTTCATCTCTGGGGTTGAGTGTATCAATGTTATATGTGGTAGTTGCTCTTTTGTGAGCCTCTCTCTCTCCAGTCGAGTTGAAGTAGCATTCTCGTGCTATTTTCTGGTCACCCTGCACTTTTCCTACCCCATAGGGGGTCGAGAATTTTAGCATCTGGTGGACCGTCGACGGTACGACCTCAAACTCCTTAAGGGCTACTCTTCCTATGATGAGGTTATAGGTCGAGAAGACATTTTTGTCTATAACAAAAAAGTTGATCTTCCGGGTTAACCTCTTAGGCCACTCATCGCCCATTCGCACGTCCATCTCATACATGCCCAACGAATGGA
The DNA here is from genome assembly GCA_949130495.1 of Sambucus nigra. NCBI lineage: Eukaryota > Viridiplantae > Streptophyta > Magnoliopsida > Dipsacales > Adoxaceae > Sambucus > Sambucus nigra. Next base: position 146,205,300 of record OX422210.1, on the reverse strand, counting down.
CCTTTTCGCCGCTGAACCCCATTAACGGATGATGATAGGGTACTAGACTAACTCTCCTAAGGCCTAGGCTTTTAAAACAAGGCCAGAACATCACATATGTTGAACTTCCTCCATCTAAAAGAATTCTCTGTACCTCGCATCCATGAACTCTTGTTGTGATTACTAAAGGGTCATCATGTGGAGCTAAGATGCCTTTGAAGTCGAGTCGATGGAACCCGACTATGAGAGTGTCCATGTCCACTTTCTTTCTCTTTTGCGTTGCCTCGGAAGACGTTAAATTTACTATTTCAAGTTTGGCCGCTGACTTAGGCTCCGCGATATGAGCTTTTCGGTCAGCCACCTCAGAACCACCCCTGTAAGTCCTCTGCATATGGTGTTAACACCAAAGGAGATCATGCCCACCCTCTTCACTAGGGTGTTATCATCCATTGGTGGGAGGTCTGGATCGTCCTCATCATCACCATCTGAGTCATCATCTCTTCTTGTTGGGGTATCGTCACGACATTTGTTGTTTCTCTTCTTCTTTGTGTCATCTCTTACCTTCTTGGGAGCCTTGCCGTCAACGTATTTCCTCAACTTTTCTGACTTCAACATCTTCTCGATCTCATCCTTCAAGGAGAAGCACTAATATGTAACATGGCTATGGTCTTGGTGGAATTCGCACCATAAGTTCTAGTTTCTCTTATGTGGAGGAACCTTCATCTTCTCTGGCAATCTTAGGGACTGATCATTCTTGATCTCATTGAGGATGTGTTCCCAGCTTACGGTAAGAGGGGTATATCATGCAAACTTATCATCAACTAGCCTCTTCTTTCTATCCTTCTTTCTTTAGAACTTTCCACTGCTACCGTCATTTTCGTCTTCATACTTAGCGGCCATGGCCTCTTCTGCGTTCATGACCTTTCCCGCAGTTGCCAGTAGCTCTGCCATGGACTTTGGAGGGTATTCCACAAGTTTCCATATCAACTTCCCCTTCTGAAGACCTCCTATGAGGGCGGTCATGGAAATATTATCTTCATAATCTTCAACCTCAAGTTTTTCTTTATAAAACCTGGCGATGTAGTCTCTTAGGCTCTCTTGCTTGCCTTGCTTGACATACAACATATGGGTGGTCTTATTTTGAGGTCTTACCTCGAAGGAGAAATTATGAATGAATCGTTCAGCCAAACCCTTAAAGTTCTCAATTGAATTCTTCAGAAGAGAAGTAAACCACATGTGCGCAGCTCCCATCAGAGTCCCAGAGAAGGCCAGGCACTTCAGCTCATCCGGTATTGAATAAATATCCGCCGCTGATTGGTATATCTCAATGTGATGTACATGGTTGGTACTACCTTCATACTTGGGAGTCACTGTAGGTGGCTTGAACTTGGCTGGGGTAGGGAAACTTACTATCTTAGCCACGAACGGAGAGCCTTCTGAGAAATCTCTTTGCAGTGAATCCCGATTTTGATGAGGTCTCCTATCTTGTCCTCAAGGCGTTGGATGGAGTCATTCCATGGTCTTGCAATGTTGGACTAGCTGAGGTTGTCCCTATCCACCTCCAAGGGGTGGACAGAGGGTTCCCCAGCCGCAGCACAACATCTGTTGTTGACCTCTTCTTGGTCTCTTCCTCGTCTCGGTTGGGGCCGACGTTGTCTCTCTTCCCTTTATGAATCGGCTGCACTTCTCGACCTTGATAACCTTTGTCTTAGGTCGTTTACTGGACCAAGCCTCTCAAAGGCTGACCCTCTACTCAGCTGATCAAAAGCTGATCCTCGTTGTTGGGTTTCTTCACCTCTTCTGCCCCCACAACCTTGGCTTCATTGAATAGGACGAACTGTATTGTTCGAAACCTCATACGGCTCCCAACAATATTTTGGAACATCTTTCGCCTCTAGATCATCATACATTTCCTTGGGGAAAGGGTTTCATTACCTCCCCAGGCGCAAGCGCCTAGGGTCAGTAATGTCCCTCCTTCGCTGGGGTGTAGTTTTGTCTTTTCGCGGTGCCTGGGGTCGTCCCCTGGCGTCAGGAGAAGGCTGAACAACCACCGAAGTGATCATTTTCGGTGAGACTCCAGGTGGCCTCATCATATTTTGGCTTACTCCTACATTTCTTATTGCGTTGTAGTTAAGGGCCTCAAGGCTACGGCCACCTCCACCATTTCGGACTGGGGTGGTGCCTAGCTAGAGCTAGTCCTCCCGCACCAGGCGACGAAAGAGTTGGTGGTAATTCCGATGCCGTGTGTTAGAACAAAAGAGTTGGTGCAGTAGATGAGCTTAATACCTTACATGACCTCTTTCATTAGTGAAATAACTCCACGCAAGGGGGTGAAACATGGTTCACCACCAGAGCCTTTTGTGAGGTTAAGTAACAGATGAGGAAGAGATGGCTTCTCGTTCCTACAGACGGCGCCAAAATAATGATGCTGAGAATAGCACCACCCCTCAAGGTGTTTGTAAGCTCAATTCAGTACATAACAATGGCGGCACAAGTATAGTGAATATAAGAGAATGGGGTGAGGAGAAGAGGATTCAACACCAGAGTATAAGTGGTTCAGCCAATCAGGCCTACATCCACTGTGAAGGTGTGTGGTTACTATCACTGTATGAGGGCTCTAATGGCCATGGATACAATCTCTCAAGCTTTCTCTCTCTACTGTATATTTAGACAGAGTTTCATCTAGGGTTGCTAATTTTGGACCCCTTTACGAGGTAGACGATGACCTCTATATATAGTGCTTGGGGGGTGTAATATACCCCCCTAGCATGCAATGAGCATGTGCATGAGGATCGAACTAGTATGAGAATGACACCTGACTGATCTCATGTAGATAATGATGACCACAATATTCCCCAACGTGAGGGGAATTATTAGGTTATGACTAATTGTGTACACGTGTTCTCGATGATACATATGCGAATAAGGGCTCGACCATCTGTAAATGGTCCTAACCTCGGCCTGGGAGAGGACGAGGTGATGGCCTTGGACCAACGGGAGAGCTGAGGTAAGGCATGATGAGATGTGACATCGGCCTAGGCCGAGGTAATGGTGGCGTAACAGGAATCTCGTCTGATCCCCTGCTGAGATTCGTCATGATGATGGGATGGTAACCTCGGACTGAACCACGCCGAGGTTCCAAGCCTTGGATGACCAGATGGATAACCACCCCTGTGGATCCTAGGGACCTTACTTGCCGAGGTAGCTAGTAACGTCGGCCCCGGCCGACCTTGCTTAGTAAGAGACTGTTGGTCATTGATCTAAGGCCCCTCTAACATCGATCGTCTCCATGGCTGAGGTTGATGTCTCTGCCGAGGGGGTGCATTCAGGGCATATCAAACACCATAGTCCAAAACCTATAATAGAGTGTCTCAACATATTAATTAACGTACTACAAATAAAAAATCTTAAACATATTATGGAACGGTCAACAGAGCATCTAACGTCGAGTCTCACCCTCAGCATCCTTACCGAGATCTTCTAGTGTCACCAACTGAAGTATCTGGGGTGGGGAAAAATAAGGGGGTGAACGAATGCCCGGTAGGGTGGGAAATACTAAGCAATAATTTGATAAACAAAATACTATACATAAACATTGTCTTTCGGTATTTTGTAAAATAATTTCCATTTTATTCATTGTTAACGCAACTATATGCAATGAACCCGGGCTATGTGCCTAACTCATACTTGAGCATTTTCATGTCTTGTGTCAGAGACTTAACTTATTAATCCAACTATGTTTTCATCATAATATTAATAAGTTCCATTTATTCAAATTCATCAATCCATTCATTTTCCCAATCTTTTATGTATATTACTTTTATTACCTTGGGATTTACCAACATCCATGATTTCATAGCCTTTCACCACTAGTATCGAGCACACATATGCTACACTGGGCAGGTTGTTTGGGTTTTTTAAATCTAGGTATGTCATACCCTCCTTAATTATTCTTCCAGCAACATATGAATATCATTATCATTTCATATATTCACATTCTTCCAAATATTCACATTCTTACAATTATTCTCATTATTCCAAGTGCTCGTATTAATCTTTCAGTGTTACTTCTTTACTTCATAATTTGCCCTACTTTTAAAATAGCCGAGGAGACCAACTAATAATAACACTGTACTTTGAAAACTCATATCCAATCTTCATTTACTTTATTTATTCATTAATGCATTAACACATTTTTAGTACCTTAAAAATTATTTTACTAGCATTTTAAAGTAGAGAAACATTATCTTCCACTAGTTTTTCACATAATGTCCAAAATTGCCATTATGCCATTTTTACACCAAAATGCATCCTTTAAATGGGTTTTCAAGAGAAAAAAGTATGTTTATAACACCTTTCTATTTTTCTATAATAATCAACCCATTCTAACATTTATTAAGTCATTACAACCACCATTTTAATATAGACTTTATTATACAAAGTTCAAATGGGTTTTTTATATCATTCTTACACCAATTTTCATCGTTTTAACTGGTTTTCAAGCGGGAATCATGATATTATATTTACTAATTATTTTTCTACATTATTTTACTTATTTAATCATAAGATTAATCATGAGGTCCATGACCAAATACTCATAATGTCCATACCTCGTCCGTAAAGTTGTCTTAGGGATATATTCCTCCTCAACTCACAATTGGTGATACTCAAATCGGAGATCAGTCATGGAGAAACTGCCCGCTCCCCGTAACTGATCAAATAAATCCTCGATCCTAGGCATATGATATTTGTTTTTCACTGTCACCCTGTTCAGTTGTCGGTAATAAATATAGATTTTGAGATTGTTGTTCTTCGTTGCAAAAAGTATCGGTTCTCCCCAAAAGGACACACTAGGGCGTATAAAACCCTTGCTAGTGAGATCATCCAATTGGAGCTTTAATTCTCGCAACTCCACCGTGGCCATCCGATGAGTAGGGATGGAAATAGGTGAAACACTCTGATGAATATCAATAGTGAAACCAATCTTTTGACTCGGGGTTAATCCCGAAAGATCCTTGGAAATACACCGGGAAAATCCGGCACAACAGTATAAGACTCTTCTTGCGCTACAATGTTTCTTAACCATCCAAAGAAATGTTTCTGATTTCAGGTAGAAGAGAAATTTCAAGGATAATCTATGCTCTGCTCACTGCCAAAGCGATAACGAGACCCATCTAGAAGAAATACTGACACACTATGCCGATGGAACCTGATAGTGGCGTCGAAACTGGATAGCTAGTCCATACCGAGGATAACGTCAAAGCCATACATATCCGTTAATATAAAATCGTACTCCAGAATATAGTCTCCAACTATGATTACACAATTCTGACAGACTTTGCTAAGGACAACACCGCTACATATGGGTAGGATAAACTCAACTACATATAACCCCAAACAGAAAGTTAAAGAAGTAGATTTAAATGAATGAGATGATCCTAAATCATATGAGTCTTTCAACCAAGTACTAAACAAGACATCCCAATCTATGGGCTCAATCAAACTCGCCATGTGAGTGGCCCACCACCGCTAGGTCTGCTCACTCAACTGGAAAGTATGAATCTTGACTTTGTGCCCAACTGATACGTCAAGAACATCCATAATCCAATCAAGCTCATCAAGACATTCTTCTGCCACATCAGCTCCTTTGGTACCATTAAAAGTTGAAGGGTTAAATCGGCGAAAATCCTTCAGCATAGAAGCTATAGTAGTACTTTCTACAGTCCCGCTATATTTACCCCTCTCTCGCTACGAGGGTATATCAGCTAAATAACGCACGACCCTTTCCATGTATTGAAGCTCGATGTTCCCAAAAGCGGCATTGTCACATCTAACAGTCATCCTATAAGAACATGTAATTTAATATTTTAGTTTATTCGAGAAAACATAAATAAGGAAGACATGTTATCACTCCGTCACGCACGTGGATCCTAATGCTCTAATACCAAGTTCTAACTCCCTAACTCGGATTTAGATTACCGTTGGGATAACCCAAATATGAATTGAGGTGTTAAGGTGGAGGGACAAAAAGTTTACTTTATTGTTTGAGAAAAATATTTATTTAATTGAGTTAAGGACATAATATTCATTTGCCAAATTTCAATTTAGACGTCCAACATATATAATAAAACCAACTTATGAATTTGTTAATAAAAAACTGTAAAATACTACAATTAATCTATCGAAATGAAGTTCACTAAGTAAGACAACACAATAGTCCAAATCCCATATTAGAGTTCCAACATATTAATTGAAGTACTACACACACACACACACACACACACACACACATATATATATATATATATATATATATATATAACATATTATGGAACGACCAACAAAGCATCTAACCTCGAGTCACACTCTCAGCATCCTTATCGAGATCCTTTCCAGTATCACCAACTGAAGTACCTGGGGTGGGAAAAGTAAGGGGGTGACTAATATTAAGCAATAGTTTGATAAACAAAATACTATATATATGCAATGTCTTTTGGTATTTTGTAAAATAATTTATATTTCATTAAATGTTAACGCAACTACATGCAATGCACTCGGGCTATGTGCCCAACTCACACTTAAGCATTTTCATGTCTCGTGCTAGAGACTTAACTTATTAATCAAACTATGTTGTCATCATAATATTAATAAGTTACATTTATTCAAATTCATCAATCCATTCATTTTCCTAATTTTTCATAAATATTATTTTTATTACTTTGGGATTTTCCAACATCTAAGATTTCATCCCTCTTACCACTACTATCGATCACACATATACTACACTGGCCAGGTTTTTTTGGGCCTTTAACCTTTTAGGGATTCCATGGCCTCCGTAATTATTTTTTTCGGCAACATCCGAATAATATTATTTTTCTGTATATTCACATTATTCCAAATATTTACATTCTTATAATTATTCTCATTATTCCAAGTACTCACATTAATCTTTCGGTGTTACTTATTTACTTCATTATTTGCCTTACTTTTAAAATAGCTGAGGGCGCCAACTAATAATAGCACCGTACTTTGAACACTCATATCCAATCATCATTTACTTTATTTATGTTTTTAGGACCCTAAAAATAGTTTTACTAGCATTTTAAAGTAAAGATACATTGTCTTACACTAGTTTTTCACATAATTACCAAAACTACAATTGTGCCATTTTTACACCAAAATGCATCCTTTAAATGGGTTTTCAAGAGGAAAAAATATCTTTATAATACCTATATACTTTTCTATAATATTTTACCCATTCTAACATTTATTAAGTCATTAAAATTACCATTTTAACATAGACTTTATTATACAAAGCTCAAATGGGGTTTCTACATCATTCTTAAACCAATTTTCATTGTTTTAACATGTTTTCAAGTGAGAATTATAACATTATATTTACTAACTATTTTTCTACATTATTTTACTCATTTAATCATAAACATAATCATTAAAATTGCAATTTTAATGCATAGTTCAAGTATAAGTTTTTAGAAGGTTTTTCTACACCATTTTAAGTCATTATCTTTACTTTTTAACAACATTAAAGTAGGGGCTAAAATTTATCATTCTTTCAAAACATGATGAAATCTATCTATTTCATTTCAAAACATATCATTTATCAAGTCTAAAAATAATTCAAGTATATTCACATGAAATGAGGATTTCTACCTAAGAAATCCATGTATATGCATCATACACATTCATATTTAAGTAGTATATGATTATAAGATTTTTTTAACAACTTTCATGTTCTAATAATTCATTTATACAATTAAGATATTATGAAATTTAACCAACATACCTAGTTTATTTTAACACATAAAAAGCATGAGTTTGCATAATATAAAATACAAGAACTAGCAATTTTTAACAAGCAATCATCTTTCATCAACATGGGTGTTTTAAGATTTGAAAAATATGAATTTAGGAAGAGAAAACCCTACTTTATTTATGACGAGGAGATAACTTTGGAGACAAAAACTTCAAGTCCTCCTATATTGTGTGATGGTTTAATGGAGTTTTGAGTTTCTTTAATGGAGTTCTTTTTAGAGAAAATATGAGTATAAATGTGAGCTACAAATTTTAGATATGTTTTTTTTTTTCTTGAGGACATAAGAGAGAGGAAGAGGATGGAGGATTTTATGTTTATTTGGCTTACTAGGTTCATGAATCCCACCACTTTTATTTATATCAATTTTCAAGCTTTCTTTTTCAATGTTTTGACCCATTCAAGTCTCCTAGACTTGAAAATACAAGTGAAACACGTTTTAACCATGTTTGGAAAATACAAATCCAACCACCCATTAAATGAGCCAACCAGATAACCTAAAATATTTTTTAGTATAATTTAGACATAAAATCCGCCTAAAATGGGTCTAACAATTTGTTTTGAAGACATCGAATGGAAAAGTTGTTCAAAATTAAATTTTATATTTTTTTGTAAAGTTTCAAGTTTTTCTGAGCACTTTAATTTTTTTGACGAAAAATAATTTTTATTTTATTTTTGACCCCATGGCAATTTTATATGTATCTTTATGAATTCAAATATATGACAAAATTAATTTTTTAACTTGTCAATTATCTGAAGTAATTCGTACAAAGTTAAATTTTCGCAGTGTCGCATATCGTCAAAGAGTGTTGTGTTCGACTACTCGTGTCCGTGCATCGTCCGTTTCTTGTTCGAATTGAGTAAAACTTTACCAAAGTGCTTAAATAAATCATATAGACATAAATAAATTCCCATGCGAGACATGAAACATATAATTTTCGTTAATGGCACATTGATATATAAATAGGCCAAAATACAAGTACGTAATAAAAAAAGTGTGGGTATTACAAGTGCAGTTCAACATCATCTATGAACCCTAAATAAATCAAGAGGTAGGTTTTAGACAACTTTTTTGCCAAATTCTCAACAATATTAGAAGGAGAGGAAGTTCAATCGAACTCCATTCTGGAGATGTTTAGTATAAATTAGGCAAAATTAAGAATAAATTTGGGAATTATTCATCAATTGGGTATCCAATGAATGTAGAACTGATGTAATAATTATATTCATTACTCCATAAGGGTGACACATTGAGAAGGAAGTTTGGTTAGGATTCAAGGGATCCAATAATTAAGTAGAATATGAACAAATGATCCCTGGCTTGCAAAGGGCAGTCAAATTGGGAGCAAAAGATATAGAAATCTATAGTAATTTTTGTATAATAACCAATTAACTCCTTAGAGAATATGAGGACAGATATCTAAGTATGCTCACCTATCAAGATAAGGTAAGTACAAGTTTGAAAGCTTTCAAGTCAGTGTCGGTAGAATAGTTATCTAGGATTGCAATACTAATGTTGATGCCTTAGCTACACCGATCTGAAAATGATAATCACGATAGAATATGTTGACCCTGTAAACATTTATGATCCAGGTGCTAGACTAGAAGTAATGTACTAGAACTTATAGGGTCTATCTAAAAAATGGAGATCTTCCCCAAATGGAAAAAAGGCCCATAAATTGAGGATCCAATCGGTATGGCTTTTCCTTAACTCTAAAGGAAAAATTTATCAATGATCATTCACAGGTATCCTACTCAAATGTGTCCACCCTCATAAAGTAGAGATCATCTTCGGTGAGATGCATGAAGTTAGCTGTAGAGCAAATGGAAGACGAATATCACTCTCTTACACGGAGGTCTCCTGAGGATAATAGTGAACTTTTATGAAAAAGGCGTCATCCAATTCGTCTGTAAATGTGCAAAGTGACAGTAGTTTTCCCACATCATGAAGCAGCAGGGTAATGACTTCAATCATCCCACAAGTCTATGGAATTTTTCTTAGTGCGGCATAGACATTGTAGGACCTTTACCTACAGCTCTAGGAAGCATGGATTACTTTATTACCGACACTGAATACTTCACCAAATGGGTGGAGGCTGAACCATTAGCTCATATCAGAGAACTTGATTCTAGGAATTTTGTATAGAGAAATATCATTACAGGATTTAGTATTCCTAGACTTGGTGATTGAAAATAGGGCATATTTTAACTGCAATATCTTTAAAACTTCTACGCAAAATATGGGATCAAGATTCACTATGACTCAGTGGTCTTCCTTCAATGTAATGGTTAATCCAAGATTACCCACAAGACTCAACTCGTTATGGATCTAATGGAGATTGGAGAATGTGAAGGGAATATGTGTGGACGAGATTTCATTTATCTTTTGGATTACAGAATAATGCCCAAAAGGTCAATGGGAGAAACCCTATGCTCCTTAGCATGTGGCATGAAAGCCATCATTCCATTGGAAATATACCTACCAAACTTGAGGATATAAATCTTTCAGTATGTCCACAACGATAAAGGTATCACTAACGAGCTTGAGGCAGGAGAGTAACGAAGAGTTCAGGCTCTTATTGACCTTGCATTAAGATCTCTCTAGGCAGCATGATAGGAAGCTCAAGCTCAGAGAGTTATAGGTCAGCGATCTAGTTCTTAAAAATCTCATGTCGGACACCAAGAAATACTTTGACAGAAAGATGGAATCAAATTGGCAAGGTCCAGATAAAGTGGTGTCAAAAGGAGGAGGTGATCATACTAATTGGAAGACTTGTATGGCACAATAATAACTAGGTCTTGGAATGTGATGAAGCTTGGGAAATTTTTTCATTAAGAAGATAAGTTAATTTTGAAAGTATTTTAATTCAATACAAATTATTCATGTAAGTATAAGTATTTATTTATAACAATAACTTCAAGATTAACTTCAATATTACACTCCACCACCAAGCCCACTAGAAAATGGTGGTACAATCAAAGTTGGGTTAGTGGGCCAAGAATAGGCATAAGCCGACCTAAGAATGGATTGTACAACTTAGAAATAAGTTGGTCATTTCAAACCAACCTAAATATGGTGGTACAACCCAAATTGGTTTGATCGACCTAGATTTGGCATAAATCCAAGATAATAATGGGTGGTACAACTAAAAATAAGTTGGTTGCCTAAGTATTGGCATCAAACCCACCTGAAAATGGGTTACTACTCAAGTTGGATTGGTTGGCCTATAATATGCATAAACCTACATAAGAATTGGTCATATAAGTTAAAAATAAGTTGGTCACCTAAGTTTTGCCATCATACCCACCAAAAAATGGTAGGACAATCAAAGTTGGGTTAATTTTCATAGAATAGGCATAAAGCCACCTTAGAATGGGCGGTAAAATTTAGAAAAAAAAAATTACTCACCTTAGTTTAGGCATCAAACTTACCTAAATATGGTGGTATAACTCAAGTTGGGTTGGTCAGCCTTTTATAGGCATAAACTCACCTAAGAATGCTACAACTTACAAACAATAATTAATTTGTTAATCAGTTAGCCTTTTTATTAAAAAAAATCGCAAGTTAATGGAGTCAGTTAGAAACCACGACTTCACTAACTACCAGTTAGGTTAAATAAAAACGTTAACTTGAAGACTTTAATTAATTGGTTAGTCAGTTAGACCATTTAATGAAAGTTTAAAAAGTCAGTGGAGTGGGTCATAAAGTACAATTTCAGTGAATACTAGCTAATTTGAATAAGAACATTAACTTAAAGACTTTAATTAATTAGTTAGTTAGTTACTCTTTTTATTCGGTCATAGACCACAACTCCATCAACTACCAACTAAGCTAAATAAAAATGTTAACTTAAATATCTTGATTAATTGGTTAGTCAGTTAGCCTCACGATTGAAAATTTTCAAGTCGGTGGAGTCGGTCACAGATCATAATTTTGTCGACTATCATCCAAGTTTAATTAAGACATTAACTTGAAAAGTCTTTGATATAACACTTGTTAAGATTAGTGGAGATTAAGATGCAAAAATAAACAAGACAACAATAATAGAAAAAGAAACAAACTTTCATTAATGGAAGATGGCACAAGGGCTACAAAAGAAAAGGCCAAAAAGGCCTATAAAAGAAAATACAAAGGGGAGGGATTTAAACTATGGCAATTAGGGGTGACCTCTCCATAACTTGTAGTAATAACATTCCATTGGTTGGTGATGGGATTTTCCTCTTAACCGACCACATCAGCAGGAGTAGGATGCTCAAAAACCTTTTGCTCGACCTCTTGGGAAGGTTCCAAGGAAGCATTTCCTTACCCTATGATAAGTTTTTATAAGCAAAGGTGCTTGCATACGCTGGGTGACTCTCCGGTACATCACCCCATTAAAGACTAACAAGCTCACAAATGTTGAAAGAAATAGATAAATGGTAGTCTAGTTGTGAAGCAACCTTTTGCACCGCTTCCTCAAGGCCCTCCTCATAGGCTTTTTCAGGGTCATCCTCCATCTTGTCCTCAAGAGGCCTCTTTCGCCTTTGAAAAAATAATTTCTAAATTTTTTTTGGCAAAGGTTTTCCTAAGGGCATCCAAGTCAGTGTCAGCCATACTAAACTCTAGTTGGATGCATTAAGCCTCTTTGACCGCCTTGTCTTTCCAAGTCGTTTCCTCTTTCATCTTTTCATATAAATCGGTCACTATTTTGGTGTTTTTGAAAAGAGTTTTGTTTATGGCGTTGCCTTTATCATGAAGGATATAACTCCTTATCATCGACTGTCGGCCCTAGTTGCCACTTCAAAAAAACAAGAATTAGTATGCTGCTAACAAATTGGATCATTGACAAAAATCATAATAAAATATAATGTACCAAAACACTATGGCAAAAAGTTTCCTTATGAAGGCGCTGTAAGGTAAAGGTTCTCAAAGCCTCCATGTCAATAAGAAACATGCAACTGAATAACCGCCTTTGACATTGTGATACGCCGATAACCAATGGAAGGTTAATACCCCCAGTTAGAGGTGGGGCTGGACTTGAGGAAAAGCCTTATCTGCCGCCCTCTTCTTGGCCAGTTTGGCACGTTTCTCTTTCTCCAACTTTAAGGCTTTTTCTCGTAAAGAGAGATCACCCTATTTTTGGTTCTACCAGTACCTTGAGATTTTTTTCCAACCTATCCACCATGTTTTTTCTAGTTGGTGCAGATGAAGGCGATCTATTATTTTATAGGGATGGCCCGTTAATTTCTTTGAGGTTGTCAGCGATGGGTGGGGAGCAGAAGACTCCCATTTGTTATTCTTCTTTCTCCTCCACTTACTCCCAGTCTCCCAGAAACATCTTGAGATGCCAACTCTTCGTATCAAAAGAGATGAGCGAAGTTGTCAAAGAAAAATGTTTCATTTTCTTCCTCCTGGTATCCCTTAACGCATGTTAAAATGACGTAGTGGGCGACTGATACTGATCTATTCATACCCTCTTATACGCTATGCTGGGAATAAGGGTGGTAGTGGGTATTGAGGAGTCACCGATCATAGTTCAGTCAACAATTGTAACCTCGGGGAGAATTAAGGTAAATATGATGTGCCTTTATATATTTGAATTTTTAGAATAATGTTTTTCAAGTTTATAAATCTAGTCTTTGTGGTACAAAAGTATTTATAAATTCAGTCCCTGTGGTACAATAGTCTTTATTTTTTTGGTCCGCGCCAGCGGTACTATTTTTCACTAGTTTTCATGGTATTTTTAGTCCAAGGACTAAATTTATAAAATTATATGGAGTGTTCTATTTTTATACATTTTGAGCATTACGATGACCTTTTTCCAAAACCGTCTTATTCAAGTGTTTTTGGCTAACACAACTGTAAGTTCATAGCCAAGAAGGATGTGGTAGCTCTCTAATAGGGTCGGATGCGGATCAGTGTGTCCTTAACCCAATTTTTCTTCAAGTTGACATCTTGATCTCTTGGTTTTATTTTTTAAATAGGCTCTGCACACAAGAGAAATGCCAATTAGTCATAGAAATGGTCGAACTCACATAATAACTTATGAAAATGATTGGCAACCTAACAGCAGATCCGGCATTAATAGGAACACAAAGACATCCCTATTACTGTTTTTTTGTGATCTAGACAACCATGTCACGAAATTATAGGACTTGTTTATGTTTTGGAAGTTATAGGTGTTGGACCAAGGAACCTGATTTCATTTAAGCCCATATTGAACCCACGAATCTGTTTATTGGCTAATTTGCGCATTATAATATGGAATAAGCTTTCAATTGCTTGGATTGTAATTATTCCATAGAAACATGATATTCTACTAATAATGGGTGAAGTTGGAAACAAACTTCCCCTTTCATTATTACAATAGTCATAAAGGTAATCCCTCCATTAATGTCATGGACATTTTATTCCTCATACGATGTCCTTATATTAATGTTTATAGAAATGCGATACTTGGTACAAAAGGTCCAAAACCATTTTCTGACCTCATACTTTCTCACTTACATGCAGATGGCTGAAAAGGGTGATAAAGAGAGAGATGAATAAGAAGAAGGATTTAATGTTGAGATTCAAGCTCAGAGAGAGACGGTAAAAAATGGAGCGTACCTTCAAGTGATCAAGTAAAATAAGGTATGAGGATGATTGAAACCCGTATACCTCTTTTCTGTCAAAACAAGCTGAAGTGATGACTCCCTTAGCTAGAGAGCCTCCCTTAACATCCCCTCAAGTCCCATGCTTCACGCATTATAATTTCATGGGGAAGAGAATCCACAGCGCACGTTATCCTATGCATAGGGATTACATGTATCACTTAAAATGATTACTCACCCATTAATCTTAAGTGGGTAATATTACCGAGCATACTTGAAATAGTTATATTTCATATATGATTCATTCTACTCGTATATTTTACTTAATTTATTTTGATATGTGGAGGTCTTATTACCTTTTCAGGTCATTGTTATATCATGACCTTTATTAATGATTATACTCATTGCACTTGTACATATCTCCTTGAAAATAAAGTTATTCCTTTATTTGTCTAAATTATTTAAATTATCACTTTTGGACAATGGTTTATAATAATCGATATGCTAATGGGTGAGAGTATATATATCCAACGAGTTCTGATCTCAACTTAATCAAAAAGGGATCTGACATCAAGTAACTAACACATGTAGTCTAACATAAAATGGAATGGAAGAATGAAAAAAAGGTCATCTTATAGGGGTGGTATCTAACATCAAGTAACTAACACATGTAGTTTGACATAAAATGGAATGGAAAAATGAGAAAAACATCATCTTATAGGGGTGGTTGTGTTGTAATTTGGATTTTATAGGGTACAATGGAGGATCCCCAAAGTATTACAACCCATCGCGCTCATACATCCCGTCAAAAATCATCCTTGAACTCAAATACAAAAATCAAAGGGTGGATAAAAACAAAACATCATAATTGAGGTTTTTGGAATGTCGGTTAACATATCAAATATTAAACATAAAGTTAGGGACATGAAAAACATAAGAGAGAGTAATATTGAAAGATAAATTTATATATCCCTTACTAAGCATATCAGTAAAAGAATCATCCTTAAAGCAAACTAACTCACCAATATGAATAATAAGTTAGAAAAAAGATAACGAATGTGAGCCCATATTTGTTAACAACCCTTTTGAGTGCAGTTATTAAAAATGTGGGGCCCATTCGAGTCCAGCTATTAAAAATATGTGGCCCATTGTTCTTAAAGCACTACACCAAAACAAGCTTTTAGTAACACACTATTTTTTTTATTACTAACAGTAATTTACCATTACTATTTCTCACAGTAAATAGTGTTAGCAATATAATATATTCGTTACTAATTTTAGTTCAATAATAAATAAATAAAACCCGAAATTTTCACCCTGCTAAAACCCAAAAAAAAAAGAAAATTTAGTTCATTCGTCTAAACCCAAGGCATGACATATGGTTTCTCCCAACCTAGGGTTCATTCGTCCTGTCCAAACCCAGCGCTCATTTCCGCTCTTCGATTGGCCAACACATCATATAGGGTTTGCTCATTCGTCACAGCGCATCACATAGGTAAACAAATCGTTGTTTATTTTTGTAATCCATTCAGTCAAATTGTAAACAAATCGTTGTTTGTTGATTTTGATCTTTCAAATGTCTGAGACGGTTTAGAAGTGGAGTTTAACTCTTGTTTATTTCTTTTTGGGTCATCTCCACAACATTAGAGATATGAATTCCAAAGGGATCCTATGCGAATTAATTAAAAAATTTCAAGTAAGATTGGTTAATGGGGGTTGGAGGCTCCTATGCGAATTAATTACCACTAAAGATGATAATTAAATTCCTAAAACATTGATTAAGGTTGTTTTTATTTTCTCACCAAATTTACCCCTAAAGATGATAATTAAATTCCTAAAATATTGATTAAAGTTGCTAAGCCACCTCCCATTCTGCTACAACTTGCTACCAACTAAACGAAATACTAGGCAATGATATAATTCCAGTAATCATTATTTTCTAATTATGCTAACTTCCCATATCACGAAACATTCGTCTAATATTATTTATCCCGTGGTTAACTAGTATCTTTATCTTCACAGTTTAACTGGTTCTAGACACAAGTGAAACCCATCACATTACTTCATTCCGTAAAGTCTTCAAACGGCATGAAATATTATGGACTCGACTCCCTCCATGTTTAAATAGCTTCGTAATTTGAGTTTTTGTTCACTGCTCTATCGTTTTCTTTGAGTTTTTTGTTCATTGCTTTGAGTGTTTGTAGTGTGTGTCCGGAACAATCTTCTGGCCAAACCATTTTGAGAAATAGACATTAAATTGGTACCATCCTCTTGTTTCACCCCCATCTCACTACACCAAAATGGCCAAATTATCACCTTTCAGCTGGCCACCCTTGTCACGCATTTTGTGTCACGATCATTGATCGTGACACGCCCGTGACAAAGTATTATCATGGTCATTGATCGTGACAAGTCCGTGACAAATGTTCTTGTCACGGACTTGTCACGGTCAATGACCGTGACAATACTTAAAATAATTGTCACGGTCAAGGACCGTGACACATCTGTGATAATTTAATCATAATTTTAATTGTATAGTTTTAGATGAAAGTAATTTAATAATTAGTGCCCATTTCATACGAAAGTAGGATTGCCCCCCATTGTAAATTAGTAAATTAATAATTGTATACTTGAATTGTTAGTTTAATTTATGAAATGAATTAATTGAGTAGATTAATTAGAAGGAGTACGGGATACACATTTGTTGTTGACATTGTTGTTGGATTATAGTGGATCGATGATGGGTTGGTTAACAGTAAAAGTGGCATTACCACTAGATTATTGTCCATATGGGGGTAAGATTTTTTAACTTTTTTTTGAAAATTACTTTGTATATCAAACAATATATAATTATTAATAATTATTATATTATTGTCCATATGGGGGTTGGCCAATGTGGGTTTTTAGGTGTATCTGGTGGGTATTCTTTTGTGGTTAATTCTAGATATTATTAATAAAGATAAGTAGGAATCTTTTGGTATGGCTGAAAATGGCTATATTATTAATAATTATTGTGTGTGTGTGGTGAGGGGTAGGGGGTTGTGTGTATGCGTGTACGTGTGCGTGTGTGTGGTGGGGGAGGGGGTGGGGGAAGGGTGGGGGAAGGGGGTAGGGGAAGGTGGGGGGAGGGGGCAGGGATGGGGGTGGGTGGTGGGGTAGGGGTGGGGGTTTACGTGTGTGTCTATGTGTGTGTATGTGCGTAGTGTCCCTTGTAAAAGAATTGATTAATTATTAATTTTTTTAATAAATTAATATATGATTGTCCCTTATTGTAAATTAGTAAATTAATATATGATTAATTATGAAAGTAGGATTTCTCCTCATTGTAAATTAGTAAATTAATAATTGTATACTTTAATTGTTAGTTTAATTGATGAAAATAATTATTGTGTGTGTGGTGGGGGGCAGGGGTGGTGTGTGTGCGTGTACGTGTGCGTGTGTGTGGTGGGGGAGGGGGTGTATGAAAGTAAATTAATAATTAGTGTTCATTTTTATTTGAAGTAATTGTACATATTTACATGTCTTCTTCTAATTTTTTTTGGATCTGTACTAATAATAATTTTTTACAGCAAATGTGTAATGACCCCCACTTTTATATATAGTTTGTTTTTACACTCTTGTGTTACTTATTATCTTATAAATGTTTTATTATTAGATATGTGGTATTATTGGCTATCAATATAACAAACCCCATTTTTAATTACGAAGAATCAACTGTAAATTGGATCAAATCGAAGTCTTATGACATATCTTAAGGCAAATAATAAGTTTTGGGGTAGAAAATATAATTTTATGAAACTTTAAGGACTAAAATAAAAATATAAAATGGTTCATTTTGTAAATAAAACATTTTCAAGGACCTCTAAGAAATATTCAAAATATATAGTGTGAAATTACCAAAATACCCTTCATGTGTGAAATGACCCTTATACCCTTATCACCTTTCCACCACGTGCTGGTCACTTCCACCTTCCACATGTCATCTGTAGAGAGAGATCTAAAACACTTGTCATCATTTGGTGATATTAACACTGCAAGACCACTCCGGATCACGGCACCTCGGTGTTGAATCACCCATCCAAAAAGCCTAGTCATTAGACACGTGTCAATACCGTAATACATTTGGAAACCTATAAATAGGGCCTTAGGGTTCATTTGAAACTCACACCAATTCCTTGAGAATTATAGTAAGAAAGAGTGATAGAAAGCTTGAGAAATATCTTAAGAAGGAGTTCTATAATTTTGAAGAAAGAATTCATTTCGTAGGTATGATTTTATTTAAATGTTATAATGTATTTTTATAGTTTTAATTTTGTGTTTTATAGCTTTACTTAGTACTTATGCTGGTAAAATACACAAAGAACTTCACTAATCAAAACTTAAAGTTTAGAAGAAATCCAAGTTGATTTTATTTTCATGTAAACTTGTTTGAAATTGTATATACGCTTTTAAAAATGAATTTTTAAAAGCAATTGCTCGTTATTATGGAATCCCATTTAAGTAATTCCAAAGTCAGGCCCGGTGAAATTCTGTCTAGACTAGATGGTATTTACGTGGTGCCCCTGTGACCCTCCATCTCTACTGGAAATGAATTCGAAAATGTTCTGTCTAGAGGAGATGGTATTTAAGCGGTGCCCCTGTGACCCTACATCTCTACTGGGAACCGACTGATTAGGAAGAACTATGAATTGAATCCTTTAATTACGATCAATAAGTTTTAAAAGTTAAGAAAATGGTTTTTTAGTAATCCTTTGAAACAAGTTACTATTAAAATACAATATGTAGACTGGACCTTGTTTAGAACATATACTTAAACCTTTATCGTATTTGTTAGATTAACGTGCGATCGAAGACTCGTTATCTATAATTTCGACCTCTATTTTATGTGACTACTCTATGCAATTTCTAGCGCATTTTGATTATATTATATTATGCAAATTATGTATATTTTGTGAAATGATTTTATTCTCAAAATGCATCTGATACCGATGATTTCGTCGTTTATATTTCTCCATATAAACATCTGATTTGAATTCTAAAATAATTGATTCGGCCTATGAAAATTCTCTTACTATGTTGGCCTTGACTACCGGGTGGAAATATTTGGGTGGTACCTTCCCAGCTGGTTTATCGCTGGTGTACCCTAAACAAGGCGTTGTTCCAGAAATCATGATTATCTGCCTGTGATGTTACCAGGTGGAAACATTTGGTAACACTATCTGTCTGGGTATTAGAGCGTACATGGCCACTAAAACTGAATAATTGACACATGTTCAATTATTTTATCTGCTTTGTTCTGAACTGTTTATTCTGAATATATATATTGTCATTTACTTTATATATATGACTTGAAATTCCTATCTCTATGTATATACCTTATGTTCTAAATTGAATAGGTATCTATTTTCTGAAAACCTTGGAATATTTGGAGATTGAATCTCATTCGGCTTTTAGCTGATGTTTAATAATTAACCATTTTTCAGGAAATAATTAGGAAAACGGATGGATGGAACATAAGGGGACTACGTTGAAGATTTAGCTTTTAGATCTCTTTTTGTTACATTAAATAGAACTTTGTTTTATTAGATAAAGGATGTTTGGCTCTTTAATTAAAAGGCTTTAAAATTTCTGTCAAGTTATAACTCTTGGATATTTTAATATAAATGCAGTTTCCTTTAGAAAGCTCTGATGATGTAATTCCTTCACTTTCAGTATTTTACGATTCATAACCATGTGATTATACTTCTGCTATATATATATATATATATATATATATATATATATATATATATATATATATTGAAAGAAAAATTTTGACGCCAGAATATTGGATGCCTTGGTGGCATGTCAAGACACTCGTCCCCTACGATTTTTGGGTCGTGGTTGTGACAGAGGTGGTATCAGAGCATAGTTTATGAACCCGTAGACTACTGAGCATAGGTTTCGAATGTTATAGATTCTATGTTTCCATCCTTAGGAGATAGTATTAAAAATCTAATTTAAGTGATAACCCTCCCTATGTGTAATTGGTCTTTTAGTTTTCAATATTGATCTAGTATAGTAGATCTTACGTTTGGCCATGACTGTATAAAATGACCAAGAGAAGATCATCAATGGGAACTAGTGATTCGAGTATAGAAGGACTGGAAGGTGCATACAAGGCAATTGAAAGTCTGGCAAAGATTGTGGAGTAGCAGGTGAACAATGGAGTACCAAAGAATCTTGAACTAAGTAGATGTACTATTAAATAGTTCAAGAAGTTGAATCCTCCATCTTTTAAAGGTACTCCTAACCCCACCGAAGCAGAAAGTTGGGTGATGCAGATGGAAAAGATACTCGATGTTCATAAGTGTACTGATGAACAAAGGGTGTCATTTGAAATATTTATGTTAGAAGGGGAGGCCGAACATTGGTGGAGAATGACTAAGAGAATACACGGGAAAACGAATACTTACATAGGTTGGAATGATTTCTTAGTAATATTTTATGAGAAATATTTTCCGAAAACTGTGAAAGACGGAATGACAGTTAGTCAATATGAGGCAAAGTTTACTGAGTTATCCCGTTTTGCACGTCATGTTGTAGCAACTGATGTTTTAAGAGCGAAGAAGTTTGAGCGTGGGTTAAGGTTGAATATTCGTAGTCGAATTTCCATCCTGAAATTAACATCATATATTGATGTAATGACTAGGGCTACAATAGCTGAGAGGGATGGTGAGGAGTACAATCGAATTAGAGATGGAAAGAGGAAGTTTGGGAAACAAAAAGGAAAGAACCCGAATAATAGAACTCTCTTTAGGAACACATCCAATGTTGGGGGATCTAGTGATAACAAACAGTATAATAACCAGACATGTCAGCAATGTGGAAAGATGCATGGAGGACGACCTTGTTATAAGGATTCATGAGCTTATTTTAGATGTGGATAGAAAGGACATCAGATAAAAGACTGCCCAAACCCAGCAAGGGTTCCGATAAAGCCTTTAAGTGCAAAGAAGGATCAAGACAGATATGGTAGAGTTTTCGCACTTTCTGATACCCAAGATTCTAATGCGGTAGTGTCAGGTACACTTTCTATATGTGCACAACCTTTTAAAGCTTTGATAGATCCTGGTTCTACCCATTCATTCATATATATACATGTATTAAATCGCTTTCATAAATTTCCTGAACCCTTGAATCATAACATACATGTTTCTACTCCTTCGGGTGAGTTATTGATGGGTAAATTAGTATACAAGGCTTGCCCCATAGATATTGATAGTCATAAACTATTTGTTGATTTGATAGTTTTAGACATTAAAGATTTTGAAGTCATTTTGGGGATGGATTGGTTAGCATAACATCATGCTAAGGTAGACTGTTTCGAGAAGAGTGTTACTTTCCAAATTCCTCACCAACCAAAATTTAGTTTTGAAGGAACTGGCATTATATCTCCGATGTGTATTATTTCTGCAATGCAAGCCTATTGTTTTCTTAAGAAGGGGTGTTAAGGATTTCTTGCAACTGTTACCAGTTTACAGACAATAGGGCCTAGCTTAGAAGATATTCCTATCGCTAAGAAATTTACTGATGTTTTTCCTGATGATTTACTAGGCCTACCTCCTAATAGAGAAATAGAATTTACGATTGACCTTGTTCCTGAAACTATACCAATATCAAAACCACCATATCGTATGGTACCTTTAGAATTAAGATATTTAAAAGTTCAATTAGAAGACCGTTTAGACAAGGGTTTTATCAGACCAAGTATATCACCTTGGGGTGCTCCAATGTTATTTGTGAAAAAGAAGGATGGGACAATGAGACTATGTATAGATTATCGTGAACTGAATAAGGTAACCATTAAGAATAAATACCCCTTACCTCGTATAGATGACTTGTTTGATCAATTAGAAGGTTCACAAGTATTCTCTAAGATTGACCTTAGGTCAGGCTATCATCAATTGAAGATTAAGGATGATGATATTTCAAAATCATCTTTTCGTACTAGATATGGTCACTATGAATTTCTTGTAATGAAATTTGGACTAACTAATTGTGACACCCCGCCTAATTAAATACCGGGAGATCACTCCTTTATTAAATTAAAATCAAGGTGAACAGTTCGTTCATTCTTAGCATCACTGTCGTAAAAATAACTTTCTCCAAATTAACACCCTAATTAATTAAGCTAAGTGTCAAAACCATTTTTTTAAACCTTTCTAACCAAATTGTATTTAAAAAAAAAACTTATTTATTTAATTATTAATCACATTTACAATAAGTAAGAACCATACCACAATTATCCTGGAACATGATCCAATTGATTTTAAACATTCAACATCCAAAATCCCAACATTTAAAACTTAATGTAAAACATACATGCTGAATAAATCCCAAAGTAACAGTACTAGAATTAACTGAAATACAAATGTCCCAACAAAACAGATAAATAGTGGAAAGGGCGACACATGCCCCAATAATAGAGAATCATAGGGGTGGAATCAAGTAAGTGAAATCGTCTAAGCAAGTGGCCTGCAACTCCCACCTAAGCTGCAGTACGTTCCTTCCAAGGGATCCTAAGCAAGACGCCCATGTGGCTGGGCACCTGTAGTACATACATATATATATACAAGAGAGAGAGAGAGAGAGAGAGAGAGAGAGAGAGAAACGGGTCAGAGCCCGATAGTGTATATGATTTAAAAATTGTTTAGCAAGTATTTAAATTGATACAGGTCAATGAAACAACATATTAGTGCGACACTCTCTTGAGAAATTCTCACCTCTCTTCTAATGTGCACACCTATCACACTAACCTTCCCAGTGGTCTATCTCATCATATATCACGCTATCCTTTCCCAATGGTTTAACTTATCTTAGGTTATTCGCAGGATTCAAAATTTAACGATTCAATTGTTTGAAAAGAATATTTCAATTAGTAACCAAAGTTCTCATTTTAACTTTATTAATCAATAAAGTTTTCTAGTGTCATATTATACTTTCTCAAAACAAGTATTTACAATTTGAGTCATCAACCATGTCCTACATATCAAAACGCAGTAGGCAGTTCCAGATTTCAGAATTTCATATATATATTAACTACTCGTAATATATATATATATATATATATATATATATATATATATATATATATATATCATAACAGCACCCTAAATAAAAACTATGGTGCGGGCATACTCTAATATCCAAACCCCGTATCACTCATATTAAGGGGAATACAAATTCGGAATCACTCTCGAATTGTATTAACACATACACAAACAATATTGAGGCGAAGTATAGATTCCAAGTCTCTAAGAGGATGGAACATACCCGCGTCTCTTAGGACCGTCTGAACTATCGATTCGATAGCCTGTACCAAGGATATCTAGCTTCTAGGGTACAAGTCAATATCCTCCATAAAGGTCCCATCGAGATAAGACTGTCCCAGCGCGGTAACCTCGGGGATAGCAAATAGCGTGGGCATGTTTTCACACATAGATAGCATATGCATACACAATCATATAACTATACTAATATTACCAGGTCAATATTGGGTATATTTCCAAATCCCATAGTTACGACTTTTATCCATATTATCATATTTTAGTAAAAACTTATAATGGTTCATTTCTAACCTTGATTCGGTATTATTCCAACGTACCACACAACTCTCATGACTTTATTCTCCAAATTATAAAATCCAGTAGGTATACACATTTGTCCCAAAGTAACTCTCTTACGTGTCTCTCTCTTTAAATCATAAATTCACCGACCCTTATGTAATTATCCCAAAATACAATCTTTGCCCGACATCAAGGGTCCCAAAATTTATTCACATGTCCTACTGGTCTTCCATATCCCCCAAAATATTTTATTAAGGATGCCTAAGAATTATTTCACAACAAATTGAACTTAACTAATTTAGAAAGGGAAATAGGAGTCTGCAAGGAGGGGTCGATCGATCGAGGTCTGGGGCTCGATCGATCGATCAAGCAGGTATTGCGATTTCTGCATTTTTGCAGTTACGGGTTCTAACACCTATCTTCATCCAAATTCCAGTTTTACATTCCCAAACGTCCAAAGATTCATACTACTAACATTATATCTCCATATTAGGTATTTCCAACGTAAAGCATGTGGATTTCTATCATTATACATGGATTAACAGCCCAAAAATTATCATATTTATCAAGAACCCTAGAATTCTCTTAAACATGGTTCTAACAAGTATTCCCAGAAATTTCTTCTTATAAACATCATAATTTCGTGGGTAATTCCGCTACATGGCAAGGGTTTCTAGAATTATCAATTTATCCATCACTACATGCAATTCCTATCTTAAATCTTTGGTTTTCTTCCATAAAAACTCATTCTAATTACTCCTAAACTAATATGAAAGATGCACCAACGAAATAAGCAAGATAAACACTGGCTTGGGGTTTTGGTGTTCTGATTTGCAGATGTTTTTGGAGTGGTTACATACCCCGTCGCGCGATCTACGCGTTGGTGGTGGTGGCGGTGCAAACGGATGGCTTTTGGGCCTTGGATTGCCTTGGAAGCTCTCTCATTCCCTCTCCTATATCCGTCACTTGTCTTTGGTTGTTCTAACCCTAGAAGACAACCTTAGACATCTGATATACCCCTTGAATTTTTGTGGGTTTAATTCCCCAAAAATGTAAAATGTCTAAAATGCCCTCCCGGGGTACCAATTAGGCCTAAAAACGATCCGAGACCCAAACTAAACCCCCGGGTACACTTTTCTGACTATCTCGACCCTTTCGGACGCGTTGGCGCACTCAAAATGACCATACGAATGACTTATAAAATATTCACTTTTATTTATAAATGTTTAGTCCCGACGCGGCACGGGCGCGTCCCGACTCAAATTTCCGAAATTGTCATTTTATTCACTCGTGACATTCAATATAACCAATATTACATATTACTTTGCTCATTAGTAATATTCAACAAATTTCCCATAATTACTAACTCTCGTCACGTTAATAATTATAACATAATTAATTTCCGAATATTTATTAAATAATTTACTCACATTAAATTTAATAAATCCCCAAATTAATATAGCATAAAAATACGGGGTATTACATACTTCTCCCCTAATAACAGAATTTCGTCCTGAAATTCGGAAAACAAGGCGTACCTGGTAAGAACAAATCTGGATATCTCTCGCGCATATCGGCCTCGCGCTCCCAAGTGGATTCCTTCACATTATGATGCTCCCACTGGACCCGTACAAGTGGAACTATCTTCGACCTCAATCTCCTCCCACTATAGTCTAGGATAGCCACCGGTCTCTCCTCGTAAGAGCTGTCAGGCTGTAAGTCTATCTCATCTATCACGATGTGAGTATGGGTCATATCATCCCGAAGATACCGTCTCAATGACGAGATGTGGAATACATCGTGAATGCGATGCAAATGTTCTGGCAGTCCCAATCTGTATGCTACCGGCCCAATCCTCTCGATGATGGGAATTGGTCCCACATA
Organism: Sambucus nigra; assembly: GCA_949130495.1. Taxonomy (NCBI): domain Eukaryota; kingdom Viridiplantae; phylum Streptophyta; class Magnoliopsida; order Dipsacales; family Adoxaceae; genus Sambucus; species Sambucus nigra. The sequence goes on along the minus strand of OX422210.1, from coordinate 146,179,425 downwards.
CCTCGGGGCCAATTTCCCTTTCTTTTCGAACCTCATCACTCCTTTCATAGGAGATACATGCAGTAACACTTGGTCCCCCACAGTAAACTCCCGGAAGAACCGTTTCTCATCGGCGTAGCTCTTCGGTCTGTCCTGGGCTACTCGAATGCGACTCCTGATCATCTCAATCCTCGCGGAGGTTTCCTGAATCACCTCCAGTCCTAGCAACTTGTTATCCCCCACCTCGAGCCAACAAGTTGGAGAATGACAAGGCCTACCATACAAAGCCTCAAATGGAGCCATACCAATCGTAAACTGATAAGAGTTATTATAAGCAAACTCTACTAGTGGAAGATGTGGCTCCCAACCTCCTCCAAAATCAAGAACACACATGCGTAGCATATCCTCTAACATCTGATTAGTACGCTCTGTCTGTCCATCTGTCTGTGGGTGATAAGCTGAACTCAACCTCAACTCAGTACCCATAGTCTCCTGAAAGCTTTCCCAAAAATGTGACACGAAAATCCTGTCTCTATTCGGACACAATATTCAGGGGCACCCCATGTAATCTGAAAATCTCATAAATGAACAACTCAGCATACTGACCCGTGGTATAATCTGTCCGCACCGGCAGAAAATGAGCCACCTTGGTCAAACGGTCTACAATCACCCAGATGGAGCCGTGGCCCCGTTGTGATGTAGGTAACCCTGTAATAAAATCCATGGATATACTCTCCCACTTCCATGCGGGTACTTCCAATGGCTGAAGCAATCCTGACGGTTTCTGATGGTCCACCTTTACCAGCTGGCAGGTAGAACACTTGGACATGAACTCAGCAATGTCCTTCTTCATCCCACTCCACCAGTATTGCCTCCTCATATCCTGGTACATCTTATCTCCTCCAGGATGTACTACAAATCGGGACCCGTGAGACTGGGTCATCACTGCATGATGTAATTCTGCTCCTTCTGGAACCACCAATCTCCCATTAAACCTCAATCCCCCATCAGAACTAACAGAGTAGGACTCAGCACCCTCAGCTAAAAGTCGTACAATCTGCTCCTGGCAAAACGGGTCTGTGGTTTGGGCCTGTATTACCCTCATAACAATCTCGGGTGTGACTGTCATAATGAATATAAAGGAATGGGCTACCGCGTCCTGGTGTCCTAACTCCTCATTTTGCTTTCCAGACGTCCGCTACCTCGTCTACCAGTCTACGGCTCAACGCATCAGCAACTACGTTGGCCTTCCCCGGATGATACTGTATGTCAAACTGATAGTCCTTCACAAACTCTAACCATCTGCGCTGTCGCATATTCAACTCTCGATGAGTGAATAGGTACTGCAGTGACTTGTGGTCTGTGAACAAACGGAACTTCTCCCCCAATGAGTAGTGTCTCCATATCCTTAATGCAAAGACGACCGCTGCTAACTCCAGGTCATGGGTGGGGTAATTCTTCTCATGCGGATTAAGCTTGCGGGAGGCAAAAGCTATAGCCTTTTCTTCCTGCTGAAGTACTCCCCCAAGTCCCCGTAAAGAGGCATCGGTGTAAACTAGGTACTCCACACCAGGCTTTGGTAAAGCAAGAACTGGTGCTGAAGTAAGCTTGTCTTTCAGCTCGTCGAAAGCCAACTGAAAAGCGTCATCCCAAACATACGGTACCCCCTTGCGAGTCAGATTTGTCAATGGACCCGCTATTTTGGAGAATCCCCGAATGAATCTCCTATAGTATCCGGCTAACCCCAAGAAACTACGCACTTCCGTCGGTGTCGTGGGCTGTCCCCATTCCCTCACCGCTAACACCTTACTCGGGTCAACTGCAATCCCCTTCTCAGAAACAACATGGCCCAAGAACTATACTTCTTACAAATAGAATCCACACTTCTCGTACTTAGCATACAACTGATGCTCTCATAGAGTCTGAAGAACCTGCCTCAAATGCTCGGCGTGCTCCTCCTCGGAGTGTGAATATATCAAAATGTCATCTATAAAGACGATGACAAACTGATCCAAGAACTCTCTGAATACTCGGTTCATTAAGTCCATGAATACAGCTGGAGCATTTGTGAGACCAAATGGCATCACTCTGAACTCGTAAGATCCATATCTCGTCAAGAAGGCAGTCTTTGAAACATCCTGCTCTCTAATACGTAGTTGATGGTACCCCGACCTCAGATCTATCTTTGAAAAGAAAGTTTCTCCCCTCAGTTGGTCGAACAGATCATCGATTCGAGGCAACGGATACTTATTCCGTATCGTGACCTTGTTCAACTCCCGGTAGTCCACACACAACCTCGATGAACCATCTCTCTTCTTCACAAACAATACTGGAGCGCCCCAAGGTGAGGTACTCCTGCGAATGAAGCCCTGACCTAACAACTGCTCTATCTGATCTCGTAACTCTCGTATCTCCGCCGGAGCCATACGGTATGGAGCGCGTGCTATAGGTCTAGTATCTGGCAATAAATCTATAACAAAGTCTATCTCTCGACTTGGGGGTAGGCCTGGTATTTCCTGAAACACATCGGAATACTCTCTACCAACTAGAATCGAGTTTAACGGAATCACAACCTCCTTAGAGGTATCCTCCTCTATATAATACAAATGAGCGGTCGAACCTCCCTCTGGGCGAGGCATTACCACTACAAACATCTCTTGCCCCGGAATGGCAAAAACAATGCTCCCACCGAAGCAATCAATCATGGCTCTATAAGCTACGAGCCAATCCATACCGATAATAACATCATGCTCATGCATACCTAAGACTAACATGTCCACAGGTAATACCAAACTACCAATCTCTATCCCCACTCCTCGACATATAAAGAAGATGAGCGACCCACTCCCCAGTGGTGAGTCTACACATGTCACTGTGCTCTCTGCTATGGCTAACAACCCTAAGGCCTTCGCAAAATGCGTAGCTATAAAACAATGTGTCGCCCCAGTATTAAACAAAACTTGACTCATAGTACCATGAATAGGAAACATACCCCAAATCGTGGGTGGTGTCTGTGGAGCTGCCTGGTGGACGTCATAGACACGTCCATACTATAACTGCCCCTGCTGTACTGGAGCTGCTAGAACGGCTGGTAGGACTGGTACTTGGGCTGGAGCTGGGAGGGCGGGTGGGAAAAGTGGTCTCTGCACCTCATTACGGGCACCCTGCTGTTGTGGAGCCCTATCTCCCTCCGGATAATCCTGGCGCCTATGGCCGTGCTTGCCACACACAAAACATCGGCCTCTGAAGTTACTCCCCCTCTGACCCTGCTGCTGACGGTGTCGGTCTTGCTGATTTGGGACTTTATTCCTCTCTCAAAACTGCTTCACTTTACCACGTTGTTGACTAGACTCACTTTTTCCTTGGTCTTTCTAACCTTGTGGGGAAATTTGCGGAAAAACTATGTCAGGGTGAGGACAATCCAACCACTTGTGATCCTACTGTACACATTTATAGCAGAGTTTCGAAATTCTTCGCTGGTCGGATTGTAGTTTATCCCCAGTCTGATTCGGATAAGATTTACGTTTGTGATCGTCCATTCCACAACTGAAACACCTCTTTGTGGTTTCATTCTGAACCTGACTTCGTTGGCCCTGACACTTTTGCCCCTGTACATAAGTCTCGTTACTTCTGGAACTGACTCGATCTTGATTGTTTTGTTGCCGCAGATTCGGTGCCTTCGCACAATTTTCAACGTTAGTCATATGAATTTGATCAACCTCTCTAGGTCTTTTGCCTCCTTTTAGTTGCATACCGCGTTCGTGGTATTGTAAAACTGCAGTGGTCAGTGCTTGTGCCACAATGCCCGCAAGTTTGGCTATTGGTACCCTTTTCGGAGACACCTGAGGCGTGAGTTGTCCTTGCTCATTAACTTCCTTAATGGAATTATCTTGTTCTTTCTGACGGGCCATCTGAAACTTTAAATAAAATTTACATCAGAATGAGTTCATCATTCGTATAAACAAATCGCAGAAGCGCGAATTTCAAATGTATAGAGATAAAAACAACATTCCTAGTATTAGGGCTCTATATCAAAGAAAGCAATGCTGAAAGCATAATAAGCTGCACATATCCTAAAGGACACTAGAACCTGATGCTCTGATACAACCTGTGACACCCCGCCTAATTAAATATCGGGTGATCACTCCTTTATTAAATTAAAATCAAGGTGAACAGTTAGTTCATTCTTAGCATCATTGTCGTAAAAATAACTTTTTCCAAATTAACACCCTAATTAATTAAGCAAAGTGTCAAAACCATTTTTTTAAACCTTTCTAACCAAATTGTATTTTAAAAAAAAAAACTTATTTATTTAATTATTAATCACATTTACAATAAGTAAGAACCATACCACAATTATCTTGGAACATGATCCAATTGATTTTAAACATTCAACATCCAAAATCCCAACATTTAAAACTTAATGTAAAACATACATGCTGAATAAATCCCAAAGTAATAGTACTAGAATTAACTGAAATACAAATGTCCCAACAAAACAGATAAATAGTGGAAAGGGCGACACATGCCCCAATAATAGAGAATCATAGGGGTGGAATCAAGTAAGTGAAATCATCTAAGCAAGTGGCCTGCAACTCCCACCTAAGCTATAGCACATTCCTTCCAAGGGATCCTAAGCAAGACGTCCCTGTGGCTGGGCACCTGTAGTACATACATATATATATACGAGAGAGAGAGAGAGAGAGAGAGAAACGGGTCAGATCCCGATAGTGTATACGATTTAAAAATTGCTTAGCAAGTATTTAAATTGATACAGGCCAATGCAACAACATATTAGTGCGACACTCTCTTGAGAAATTCTCACCTCTCTTATAATGTGCACACCTATCGCACTAACCTTCCCAGTGGTCTATCTCATCATATATCACGCTATCCTTTCCCAATGGTTTAACTTATCTTAGGTTATTCACAGGATTCAAAATTTAACGATTCAATTGTTTGAAAAGATTATTTCAATTAGTAACCAAAGTTCTCATTTTAACTTTATTAATCAATAAAGTTTTCCAGTGTCATATTATACTTTCTCAAAACAAGTATTTACAATTTGAGTCATCAACCATGTCCTATATATCAAAACACAGTAGGCAGTTCCAGATTTCAGAATTTCATATATCTATTAACTACTCATAAAATATATATATATATCATAACAGCACCCCAAATAAAAACTATGGTGCGGGAATACTCTACTATCCAAACCCCATATCACTCATATTAAGGGGAATACAAATTCGGAATCACTCTCGAATTGTATTAACACATACACAAATAATATTGAGGCGAAGCATAGATTCCAAGTCTCTAAGAGGATGGCACATACCCGCGTCTCTTAGGACCGTCTGAACTATCGATTCGATAGCATGTACCAAGGATATCTAGCTTCTAGGGTACAAGTAAGTATCCCTCATAAAGGTCCCATCGAGATAAGACTGTCCCAGCGCGGTAACCTCGGGGATAGTAAGTAGCGTGGGTATGTTTTCACACATAGATAGCATATGCATACACAATCATATAACTATACTAATATTACCAGGTCAATATTGGGTATATTCCCAAATCCCATAGTTATGACTTTTATCCATATTATCATATTTTAGTAAACACTTATAACGGTTCATTTCTAACCTTGATTCGGTATTATTCCAACGTACCACACAACTCTCATGACTTTATTATCCAAATTATAAAATTCAGTAGGTATACACATTTGTCCCAAAGTAACTCCCTTACGTGTCTCTCTCTTTAAATCATAAATTCACCGACCCTTATGTAATTATCCCAAAATACAATCTTTGCCCGACATCAAGGGTGCCAAAATTTATTCACATGTCCTACTGGTCTTCCCTATCCCCCAAAACATTTTATTAAGGATGCCCAAGAATTATTTCACAATAAATTGAACTTAACTAATTTAGAAAGGGAAATAGAAGTCTGCCAGGAGGGGTCGATCGATCGAGGTCTGGGGCTCGATCGATCGAACCTTCGATCGATCGAAGCTCTGGGCTCGATCGATCGATCAAGCAGGTATTGCGATTTCTGCAGTTTTGCAGTTACGGATTCTAACACCTATCTTCATCCAAATTCAAGTTTTACATTCCCAAACGTCCAAAGATTCATACTACTAACATTATATCTCCATATTAGGTATTTCCAACGTAAAGTATGTGGATTTCTATCATTATACATGGATTAACAGCCCAAAAATTATCATAATTATCAAGAACCCTAGAATTCTCTTAAACATGGTTCTAACAAGTATTCCCAGAAATTTTTTCTTATAAACATCATAATTTTTTGGATAATTCCTCTACATGGCAAGGGTTTCCAGAATTATCAATTTATCCATCACTACATGCAATTCCTATCTCAAATCTTTGGTTTTCTTCCATAAAAACTCATTCTAATTACTCCTAAACTAATATGAAAGATGCACCAACAAAATAAGGAAGATAAAAACTTGCTTGGGGTTTTTCGTGTTCTGGTTTGCAGATGTTTTTGGTGTGGTTACGTAGCCCGTCGCGCGATCTACGCGTTGGTGGTGGTGGCGATGCAAACGGATGGCTTTTGGGCCTTGGATTGCCTTGGAAGCTCTCTCCTTCCCTCTCCTATGGCCGTCACTTGTCTTTGGTTGTTCTAACCCTATAAGACAACCTTAGACATCTGATATACCGCTTGAATTTTCGTGGGTTTAATTCCCCAAAAATGTAAAATGTCTAAAATTCCCTCCCGGGGTACCAATTAGGCCTAAAAACGCCCCGAGACCCAAACTAAACCCCCAAGCACACTTTTCTGACTATCTCGACCCTTCTGGATGCGTTGGCGCACTCAAAACAACCATAAGAATGACTTATAAAATATTCACTTTTATTTATCAATGTTTAGTCCTGACGCGACACCGGCGCGTCCCGACTCAAATTTCCAAAATTGTCATTTTATTCACTTGTGACATTCAATATAACCAATATTACATATTACTTTGCTCATTAGTAATATTCAACAAATTTCCCATAATTACTAACTCTCGTCACGTTAATAATTATAACATAATTAATTTTTGATTTTTTATTAAATAATTTACTCACATTAAATTTAATAAATTCCCAAATTAATATAGCATAAAAATACGGGGTATTACCCTAATGCACCAGCCGCTTTTATAGATATGATGAATAGGGTGTTTAGGAAATATTTGGATCAGTATGTGGTTGTTTTCATTGATGACATCCTTATTTATTCCAAAAGTATTGAAGAACACGAAAAGCATTTAGAGACGGTATTACAAATCCTTAGGAAAGAGAAATTATATGCAAAATTAAAGAAGTGTGAGTTTTGGATGCCTAGTGTTTCTTTTCTAGGACATGTCATATCCAAAGAGGGAGTGTCAGTTAACCCTCAAAAGATTGAGGCTATATTAGATTGGCCCAGACCAACTAATGTGAGTGAGATTCGTAGTTTCCTTGAATTAGCAGGTTATTACCGAAGATTTGTTGAAGGATTTTCTAGCATTGCCAAACCTCTATCTAGGTTAACTCAAAAGAAGGTAAAATATGAATGGTCTGAGCAAGCCAAGAAAAGTTTTCAAGAACTTAAGAATCGATTAGTAACTGCCCAATTTTGACTATTCCTTCTGGGACAGGGGGATTTGTGATTTATAGTGATGCTTCTAAAAATGGTTTGGGATGTGTACTAATGCAAAATGGAAAAGTAGTAGCTTACGCCTCGAGACAGTTAAAAATCCATGAGTAGAATTATCCAACCCATGACCTAGAATTAGCAGTTGTAATTTTTGCTCTTAAGATTTGGAGGCAGTATTTGTATGGTGAGACTTGTGAGATTTATACCGATCATAAGAGTTTGAAGTATATATTTACTCAGAAAGAGTTGAATATGAGACAAAGGACGTGGTTAGAATTGATGAAGGATTATGATGTAAATATTCACTATCACCCGGGGAAAGCTAATGTAGTAGTCGATGATTTAAGTAGGAAGTCTACACCAAATTTAGCATGTCTTATTACAAGCCAGGAAGCACTGTCAAGGGATTTGAGAAGTATGGAAATAGATGTACGTATCTATAGCAAAGGAGGAATAATTTCAAACTTACAAGTACAACCCATGTTGATGGAGAGGATCAAAATTGCACAAGTAAATGACCCACAACTGAAGAAGATTAGAGAATAAGTCATCGAACGTAAGAGAACTGAATTTGCGATGTGAGATGATATATTGAGGTTTGAAAATAGAGTGTGTGCGCCATGTGATGCCCAACTAAAGAGGGATATTTTGAAGAAAAGTCATTACTCAAGATTCACATTCCATCCCGGGTGTACAAAAATGTATAGGGATCTTCGACAAGTATTTTGGTGGAATAACATGAAGAGGGAGATAGCAGAATTTATATCTCAGTGTTTGGTTTGTCAACAAGTAAAGGCAGAACATCAAAAACCATCAGGATTACTGCAACCCCTACCTATCCCTGAGTGGAAATGGGAACATATTACTATGGATTTTGCGACAGGTTTATCGAGGAGTTCAAATGGTAATGACTCTATTTGGGTAATTATTGATAGGTTAACTAAATCTGCTCATTTTCTTTCCATTAAGATTACCCATTCTTTAAAGAAGTTAGCTAAGTTGTATGTGCGGGAAATTATTAGGCTTTATGGAACCCCAATTTCAATTGTTTCTGACCGTGACCCTAGATTTGTGTCTCGCTTGTGGAAAAGCCTACAAGAAGCCATGGGAATAAAATTAAATTTTAGAACTGCTTTTCATCCTCAAATAGATGGACAATCAGAGAGAACTATTCAAACCTTAGAGGTTATGTTTAGGGCATGTGCACTTGATTTAAAAGGGAATTGGGATGATCATTTATCGTTAGTGGAATTCGCATATAATAATAGCTATCAAACAAGTATTCAAATGGCTCCGTATAAGGCACTTTATGTTAGAAGGTGTCGTTCCCCTACATGTTGGGTAGAAGTTGGGGAAAGAAAATTGTTGGGACCAGAATTGATTCAGATCACAACAGAGAAGGTGAAATTAATACAAGACCAACTTCGAACTGCTCAAAGCCATCAAAAGAGTTATATTGATAATCAACACCGACAGTTAGAATTACAAAGAGGAGATTATGTGTTCTTGCGAGTATCGCCTACAAAGGGAGTAATACGATTCGGTAAGAAAGGGAAATTGAGCCCAAGATACATAGGACCTTTTGAAATCCTTGAAAGGATAGGAGCTGTTGCGTATAAAATAGCCTTACCACCGGAACTCTCTAGTGTACATAATGTGTTTCACGTATTAATGATAAAGAAATATGTCCCATATCCAAAACATATCTTAAGTCATGAGCCTCTTCAAGTTAGAGAAGATTTGTCGTACATTGAGCATCCAGTGGAAATTTTGGATCATAAAGATCAAATATTACGAACCAAGGTTATTCCACTAGTTAAAGTATTATGGTGGAATCATTCTGTTGAAAAAGCAATGTGGGAGTGAGAAGATGAGATAAAGGAGTGATATCCATACCTTTTTGAAAATTAATGCAAGTAAAGTTTGGGGACCAAACTTTTTATAAGGAGGGTAGGATGTAATGACCCCACTTTTATATATAGTTTGTTTTTACACTCTTGTGTTACTTATTATCTTATAAATGTTGTATAATTTGATATGTGGTATTATTGGCTATCAATATAACAAACCCCATTTTTAATTACGAAGAATCAACTGTAAATTGGATCAAATCGAAGTCTTATGACATATCTTAAGGCAAATAATAAGTTTTGGGGTAGAAAATATAATTTTATGAAACTTTAAGGACTAAAATAAAAATATAAAATGGGCCATTTTGTAAATAAAATATTTTCAAGTTCCTCTAAGAAATATTCAAAATATATAGTGTGAAATTATAAAAATACCCTTCATGTGTGAAATGACCCTTATACCTTTATTACCTTTCCACCACGTGCTGGTCATTTCCACCTTCCACATGTCATCTGTAGAGAGAGAGCTAAAACACTTGTCATCATTTGGTGATATTAACATTGCAAGACCACTTCGGATCACGACACATCGGTGTTGAATAACCCATCCAAAATGCCTAGTCATTAGACATATGTCAACACCGTAATACATTTGGAAACCTATAAATAGGGCCTTAGGGTTCATTTGAAACTCACACCAATTTCTTGAGAATCATAGTAAGAAAGAGTGATAGAAAGCTTGGGAAATATCTTAAGAAGGACTTCTAAAATTTCGAAGAAAGAATTCATTTCGTAGGTATGATTTTATTTAATGTTATACTGTATTTTTATAGTTTTAATTTTGTGTTTTATAGCTTTACTTAGTAGTTAAGCTGGTAAAATACACTAAGGACTTCACTAATCAAAACTTAAAGTTTAGAAGAAATCCAAATTGATTTTATTTTCATGTAAACTTGTTTGAAATTGTATATACGCTTTTAAAAATGATTTTTTAAAAGTAATTTCTCGTTATTATGGAATCCCATTAAAGTAATTCCAAAGTCAGGCCCGGTGAAATTCTATCTAGACTAGATGGTATTTACGTGGTGCCCCTGTGACCCTCCATCTCTACTGGGAATGAATCCGGAAATATTCTGTCTAGAGGAGATGGTATTTAAGCGGTGCCCCTGTGACCCTCCATCTCTACTAGGAACCGACTGATTAGGAAGAACTATGAATTGAATCCTTTAATTACGATCAATAAGTTTTAAAAGTTAAGAAAATGGTTTTTAGTAATCCTTTGAAACAAGTTACTATTAAAATACAATATGTAGACTTGACCTTGTTTAGAACATATACTTAAACCTTTATCGTATTTGTTAGATTAACGTGCGATCGAAGACTCGTAATCTATAATTTCGACCTCTATTTTATGTGCGTACTCTATGCAATTTCTGGAGCATTTTGATTATATTATATTATGGAAATTATGTATATTTTGTGAAATGCTTTTATTCTCAAAATGCATCTGATACCGATGATTTCGTCATTTATATCTCTCTATATAAACATCTGATTTGAATTCTAAAATTATTGATTCGGCCTATGGAAACTCTCTTACTATGTTGGCCTTGACTACTGGGTGGAAATATTTGGGTGGTACCTTCCCAGCTGGTTTATCGTTGGTGTGCCCTAAACAAGGCGTTGTTCCAGAAATCATCATTATTTGTCTGTGATGTTACCGGGTGGAAACATTTGGTAACACTATCTGTCTGGGTATTAGAGCGTACATGGCCACTAAAACTGAATAATTGACACATGCTCAATTGTTTTATCTGCTCTGTTCTGAATGTTTATTCGGAAAATATATATTGTCATTTACTTTATATATATTACTTGAAATTCCTATCTCTATATATATACCTTATGTTCTAAATTGAATAGGTATCTATTTTCTGAAAACCTTAGAATATTTGGAGATTGAATCTTATTCGGCTTTTAGCTGATGTTTAATAATTAACCATTTTTCAGGAAATAATTAGGAAAGCGGATGGAACATAAGGGGACTATGTTGAAGATTTAGCTTTTAGAGCTCTTTTTGTTACATTAGGTAGAACTTTGTTTTATTAGATAAAGGATGTTTGGCTCTTTAATTAAAAGTCTTTAAAATTTCTGTCAAGTTGTAACTCTTGGATAGTTTAATATAAACAAAGTTTCCTTTAGAAAGCTCTGATGATGTAATTCCTTCACTTTTAGTATTTTACGATTCATAACCATGTGATTATACTTCCGCTTTATATATATATATGTATATATATATATATATATATATATATATATATATTAAAGAAAAATTTTGACGCCAGAATATTGGATGCCTTGGTGGCATGTCAGGACACTCGTTCCCTGCGATTTTTGGGTCGGGGTCGTGACAAAATATCTCCTATGGTAGCGGAGGCGACGAGGGCTCCTTGGCCCCTAAGATCCCTAAATGTGGCAAATTTGGGATTACCATCGAGAACAAGTCGGAGCTATTGGCGAGATCCCTCGATCTGGTAAAGACGGTCATCGGCCCAGGGTATATGAGTTGGAAGGAGGTGCCATATGAGCTCAAGTTAACTGTTTGGGCGGCACTACAGGTAATATATTTATATTTATATGAATCTTTCAATTTCAATTTCAATTTCATTTTATTATTTATATTTATATTTATTCGCAACTAACATTGTATTTGTTGGACAGGAACAATTCAACTTGGATCCAAAGCTTACGCGATTCCGTCTTGGAGAAGTTGAGGGAGCAACACAAGATGGGAAAGAAAAATATGCGGACACGGTAATTTGGAAAAACACGAGATTCCATTATTCAAAGGCGTTAATCTGTCCCGCCAAAGGGGCCGATCTCATTGGCACAATGGCAAAATTTTATTAACAATGAGATCGGGAAGCGACAATTGGCATCTCGCCAATCGGGGAGGGAAAATCGGGCAAAAAAGACGGACGTGCACTACTTTGGTCGGACGTCTTACGCTGATGTGGAGCATAGGATGATGGTAAGATTTAATTTGTCTATAACTACATAAATATATTATTCTGCATTATTTTACTTTGCGGGGCTGATACTAATTTTACTTTATTTTATTTCAGGGGATAGGGAGTGACCTTGGGGGTAAGCAACATAGGCTCGATACTTATGTGGCTCTTCGGACGAAGAAGGGGAAGGACAAGGAGGTGTCCCCCAGGGCGTCGCGGCCACGATTGTAAGTAGTCCAACAGTTTACTTTTTATTAATTACATTATAATTTTTTAGTTTACTTATTTTACTAATCATGTGCTTTTTGTCGTTTATGGCAAAGCTTAAGGAAGTGCATGAGTCACAGTCTGATGCCGACAAGGCATCTTTGTCCACAGACGCACTCAGCCAAGTGCTTGTCTCTGATCGCAAGGGGAGGACAAGGGGGGTGAGCTCGTGGGTGGCCAACTCTAGGATCATCGGATTGAAGATGAGCGACACCGGGTTGGCTCGAACGGTGGATTCACATAAAGCGAAGCTATCCCATTTGGAGGCTACGGTCCAATATATGTACTCATTCATGAAGCGTACGTTGGGCGGAGACCGTAAGGGGAAAGGGAAGGAGAAAGCGGTGGACGAGGATGAAAAACGTCACTAATGCCGTTAAATACAAGATTAAACTATATAAGCAACTCCGAGATGTTTGTTGAAGAAACCATTTTCTTTTGAAAATAAAAATTATAAACAATAAGATGTGTTTACAAAAAAAACTTATGTACGAGAGTAATCAAGACTTTGTAATCAGTTTTTAAAACTAAGACAGTTTCAAAAATTCAGCACACTATAGAATCAGATGAGTAGATGAAGACAATCAGAACACACAGTTTTTAACGTGGTAAAACCTCTCCCAACAGAGGAAACATCCACGGTGACTTCTAAGTCACCAAAGCAAAAAAAATCCACTAATAAAAAATAATAGTTACAAACAATACAACATACATGCACACAAATTAACCTATTCTAAGTTTAGGAATATACCCCACTTGGTGTCCTTCTAACTTCTCATAGATCTGATTGTTGATGATGTTCTTCCAGTTTGATAACTTCCTTTGCTTTAGCTTCCTTATGTCGACTCAATAATCTTTGATCTTATTCACAACACTTCCAGTGTAGTAGTGTGTTAAGTGTTTGTGAAGTGATTCCTATCAACATGCATGAACTCACACACACTTAGTTTTACAGACAGTCCTAGAAAATTACATATAAAGACTATATGCTATGATTTTCTTTTCTTTCTTTCTCACAGAACTTGAAACCTTTTTGACCTTTAAATGTATCCCAGATTCCACGGATATCTCTCTTCTAAATCGGTCAAGATCTTAATCAATCTCTGTTTTCAAAATATTTTTGAGATTGAAAATCTCCAAGTGTGAATCCAACTAGGTCAAGGTTTAAGTTTCGTAAGAATAGAAACCATAAAACATTTCAAAACTAAATCAGTAAAGATTTTCTTAAATCAAGAAAGAAATATGAAGATCTAGTGAAATGTAACATGCAGAGTGTAGATCTATAGTTTCTATGAAAGAGAAATGCAGATCTTCACACGAATGTTTAAGTTGTAAAAAAGATCATAGACAAAGAGGTTACAGCTTCAATATGAACTAACCACTCTCTCTCAAACACTCAAGGTTGTGTTTGGGGTTGTGTGTATACGAAGGTTTGATTCAGAAAATAAAGTGTTTAGGGTTAGGGTTTGGTTTTGGCTAACACAGTTTTCCTTTCTCTCTCTTCTCTCTTTTCTTTTCTCTCTTCTCTCTCACTTCTCTCTTCTCTCTATTTTTTTTCTCAGAAATGACGAATGCCCAAAAGTCTTGAAAGTCTGAGAAGTGGGGGGTTTATATAGGGGTTGAGGAAGGTTCTGGAGATGCGAAGGGAATCAAGGGCTGAGATTAAGTCATCCTAAGACTGACTTGATCTAAGGGTTATAAAACAGCGGTGGTAAAGTCGATTGTGATTGGTTCATAGGATGGCACAAGGATAGGTTTAAAACACATGCAGACCATCGATAAGCTTTGATCCAACGATCAGCAATCCACCAGCTGACCCTCTCACATAACAAACACAAACATATACATCAGGACGATGACAAGTGTTGACATATGAGTGGCTCACAAACGCGCGTCCAAAGTAATTACAGGCAGCACCCTGAAGTCTCTAGCGCATTTACATTCTACCCAAACAAACATTCCATTGAAAAATGAAGTTTACAAAATAGAAAATTTACCCGACAAATTATATAATCACATTTTATTAATGAAAACATTTATTTAAAAAATGTCTAAAAATGTTTAAAAATTCCCAAAAAAAAATTAAAACCACATTTTAAGGGGAATTAATCACACAATCAATTTTAAGCAATATATACACATGTATGCACTTCTAATGTGTGTAGTGTGATTCAATTTATACCTTCTTGGATCATTGAAGAGGATTAGAGAGAGAGATTCTGAGGTTCTTTGGATTCTAGGATAGATAACCAATTTTGTCACTATTTCCAAACTAGTTGAACACTTATACAGTATAGACTTAAGTAAGTCAAAGGTATAAGGTGCTTCAATCTCCCCCTTTGGAAATATGAGACAAAATCTCCTTTGAGTTAGCTTAAAACTCGTAGGGAACCAAAAAAAATAAAACCTAGTCCTATACAAAAGATACTATCTACCCATTTCCTAGAAAGTCAAAGATTATATTACTCAACTATTTACAAATTTGTACACTAGAAATGGTAGACAATCAGTAGAAGAGATTCCTCCAAATATGCACACTAAGATCAAGTAGTTTAGATGAAATGTGAACAAAACATTGAACCCGTAAGACTGAAATTTCTCCCCCATTTTGTCTCAAATGGACAAAGGGTAAAAATTAAGGTCTTAAGAGTTTTAATCAGCGCATACCATACCTATAGAATTTCACAAATACAGAAATCGGTTATATTCTAAAGGTTTAGTGAACATATCTGCAAGTTGCAGATCAGTAGGCAGGTAATGGATTTCTAATTCCTTAGTTTCAACAAGTTCGCGTATAAAATGATGTCTTATTTTAATATGCTTAGTTCGCGAGTGTTGAACCGGGTTTTTAGATATGTTAATAGCGCTTTGATTGTCACAATACAATTGTAATTGATCTTCTTGAATCCCATAGTCGCTTAACATTTGTTTTATCCATAACAATTGAGCACAGCAACTTCCAGCTGCTATATATTCGGACTCAGCCGTAGATAAAGATGTGCAATTATATTTTTTGCTACTCCAACCAACTAAATTATTTCCGACATAATAACAGGCACCTGATGTACTTTTACTATCATTAGTACATCTGTCCCAATCAGCATCGGTATACCCTATGATGGTGCTACAAGTATCATTAGTGTACCTAAGTCCAAGATTGAGAGTGCCTTTTATCTACTTTATTATACGTTTTACACACGAAAAATGGCTCTCTTTAGGGTTATTCTGGTAACGAGCACACAGACATACATCATACATTATGTCTGGTCGTGAGGCAGTTAGATAGGGTAGGCTACCAATCATACTACGATAAAGTGTGGAATCAACTGACTTTCCATTTTCATCTTTACATAATTTAACAGTAGTACTCATAGGCGTTTTGGCAACTTTAGCATTATCTAAACCAAATTTCTTAACAAGATCTAAGGCATACTTAGTTTGAGAGACAAATAGTCCATCAGAATTCTATTTCACTTGAAATCCTAAGAAAAGTTGTAGCTCCCCCATAAGGGACATGTGAAACTCCTTATGCATAATAGCAGAAAAAGATTTAACTTCAGATGTTGAAGTGGACCCAAAAATGATGTCGTCTATATAGACTTGGGCTATAATAATGTTTTTGTCAAAATGTTTGACAAAGAGGGTCTGGTCACTTCCTCCTCTCTTAAAACCCTTATCTAACAAAAAGTTGGGAAGGCGTTCATACCAAGCTTGAGGAGCTTGTTTGAAGCCATACAAAGCCTTTTTTAGACGAAAGACATGGTTACGGTATTTAGGATCAATGAACCCTTTGGGTTATTCTACATACGTTTCTTCGAACAGAATTCCATTGAGGAAGGCAGACTTGACATCCATTTGATAAAGTGTAAATTTTAAGTGACATGCTATGGCGAAAAGAAGTCGAACAGATTCAAGATGAGTAACAGGGGCAAAAGTCTCGCTAAAATCTATTCCTTATATTTGTGAGTAACCTTGAGCAACTAGTCTAGCTTTGTTTCTAAGGATTACCCTATTTTCATCAGATTTGTTCTTAAAAATCCAACATGTCCCAATAACATTTTTTTTGAGGCCGCGGTACAAGATACCAGACATCGTGAATGATAAATTGTAAAAGTTCATCATGCATTGCAGAAATCCAGTGTGTGTCATTCAATGCTTCATTAACATTTTTCGATTCCACAAGGGAGACGAAACATGCATAATTAGCATAATTGTTAACTGGGATCTAGTACGAACTGGCTCATTAGGATTACCGACCACGTTGTCAATGGGATGATCTTTAGAAACCCAGCCAGGTACTTCTGGACTCTCAATAGGTAATGAGTCATCTATTTCTGGTGAATCAGTTTTGAAATCATTTTCAGATTCAACCACAATAGGTGATTCAGATATCTTATTTTCGACAATAGTGTCGCTTACAATTACATTTATCGATTCCATAAGGGCCTTAGTACGTAGATTGTATATACGATAAGCACGACTGTTTGGGGAGTATCTTAAGAAGATGGCTTTATCACCACGAGTCTCAAATTTAGACAGATGTTCTCTATCTTTACAAACATAACACTGACTTTCGAAA
This sequence comes from Sambucus nigra, assembly GCA_949130495.1. Lineage (NCBI taxonomy): Eukaryota > Viridiplantae > Streptophyta > Magnoliopsida > Dipsacales > Adoxaceae > Sambucus > Sambucus nigra. The sequence continues at coordinate 146,162,083 of OX422210.1, read as the reverse complement.
GTTCTTAGATATTTCAGATTAGGCTTCTTACCGTACCACAACTCATAAGGAGTTTGTTTAGAGTTTTTCTTTAGATAGACCCTATTAGTGATATGACATGCAGTTCTAATAGATTCTACCCAAAACTATTTAGGTAGATATTTGGCATGTAACATGACACGTGCCATCTCTTGAAGAGTTCGGTTTTTCCTATCAGCAATACCATTCTGCTGAGGAGTCTTAGGGGCACTGAATTCGTGTTTGTAACCGTTATAGTCAAAATATTCAACTATTCCTATGTCTATGAACTCTCCCCCTCTATCGCTACGAATGCGATTGACTTGTGTGTCCTTCTCATTTTCATTTTCAATTCTTAGTAAAATTTTCAAAAAATTCTGAAACGTGACAGATTTTTGTTTCAAGAAGGCAACCCAAGTGAATCGTGTGAAATCATCAACCATGACAAGGATATAACTGTGTCCACAAAGACTAACAGTTTTGGAGGGACCAATAAGGTCCATATGGATGAGATCTAGTGGTCTAGAGGTGAGAATGTCTTTAACTTTTCTATGCGAAGTCTTAACTATTTTTCCTTCCTAGCAATGACCACAGACAACACTGGAAATAGGTTTAATTTTAGGAATTCCTCTAACAATCTCTTGACTAGACAATCTACTAAGGATATCATAACTTAGGTGACCCATACGATTATGCCAGATTTCATTGTCATCCATTCTGACAATGTTACAGGTTTCAGAACCAGTCTTGACAGTATAACAATTTTCAAGTGTTATAAATCCGGTAATAATGCATTTACCTTTATCATTTAGAATTTTACAATTGTTCTTTGAAAAGGTAACTGTGTGGTTAGAGTCGCAAAATTGTGATATACTTAGGAGGTTGGCTTTAAGGCCTTTAACTAATAGAACATTTTTCTAAACAGGCATTCCTTCTTCTTTTAGGGTTCCTTTACCTATGATCTGGGATGAAACTCCGTCACCAAAAACTACTTTGCCACTAGCAAATCTGGTTTTGTTTAAAAGTTTGGTTTCATCTCCTGTCATATGTTTGGAGCATCATGAATATAAATACCATCCAGATGAAGTGTGTTCAGCTTTTAAAGCAGTGATGATAATGTTACACTTCATTTGGGGTAAAAGATCATCTTTTCTAACCCAAATAGCTCTAGTTTTAATTTTGCGCATGTTTGCCCTCATTTGATAAAACTTTCGAGAAACAGCTTTTTGTCGAAAAACATTTGGGGCAACAAACTGATTATTGTGGAAAATTTGAGCTTTTGGTTTAGGAAAGTTTCTGGGAGCCTTTCTCTTAAATGAACTCTTAGTTTTGGTCTTTCTATTTCTGTAGTTAGAGTTTTTATCAGGTTGTCTAGGAAGGACATAATGGTTACGATTTTGCCAAGAATAGTTAAAGTTCTTGTAGACAGAAGAGTTGTACACAGGGGTGTTTAGATGCCTAGCATAAAAACCTTCAAAGGAATGACCATATATGTCACAGTAGGAGCAATATTGATTGCTTGAGGGAGGAACTTCCTTAGGAAAACTTCTAAAGATGGGTTTAACAGCATTCTGTTCAGGAGTCCTATTCCTAGGAGGGATGGTTTTAAAGGTAGATTCAGCCTTTCTGATCAAAGGACAGACGTATTTAGTCTTAAGTGTAGTGTCAGCCTTAGAATCACTAGACTCTCCAATGTCTTTCTATTGTTGCTTTTGATCAAATTCCTTTTTAATAGAATGAAAATCTGGATATGTATCAATTGGTCTTTTGCCCCCAGACACAAACTTAATAGGTTCAAGATTTGTAGTTTGTGGTTTGTTCTTAGGGCAAAATCCAATACTGGTTCTATCATCAGAATTGGTCTTGGAGTCAACAACAAAGTCAGTAAAACAATTTGAATTGTTTTCAAACTTAGAATTTTTTTGAAAACAGTAGCTGTCTTTGTTTTTGCTTCCTCCAGTTCTAATAATGTTCCCTTATATTTCATTTCCAGGGTTTCATTAGTTTTAGTCAACTCTTTTAATTTTTGATCAAAAGTTTCAATTTCAGATTGATGAGACAGACACTGGTTAGTGTACTCTTCGGCATTCAGCTTCACAATAAGACTTAGATCATCTAATTTCTTAGTCAGGTCTCTAACAGTCTTCTCCAGTCTAGTGCCTTTTAAGATTTTTAGCATAAAAAGTATGGATATCAGGGAGGTCATCTGTGTCTGAGTCGCTAAGTGAAGTGTGTGTAGTGACCCCTAACGATTCAGTTTTAGTACTCACGCACCCATTTACATCGTCGTTATCGAGATCACTTTGACTCACACACACGAAACTAGAACTAGCCACATTTTCAGATAATAAAGCATCTAGGCCAGTCAAAACAGTATTCACACAAGAGGAGTAGGAGCATCATTATCACACACATGCATATCATCATTGTCAATGATCTTAGCTTAAAAGGACATGCAAGGGTCAAGTACATTTGATGCCTCAAGTTCCTCTTCATTAGAGTCACTTGAATCATCCCAAGTTTTACAGACATTGGCTCTATTGTGTGTGTTGGCTTTATTCAGATTAACTCTGAAATCATGAGCAATGTAACCTAGTTTCCCACATCTAAAACATTCAATATTTTTAAGGTCTCTAGTGGGTCTGGAGTTGTTGTCCTTAGGATGTTTGTCAAGACCTCTCTCATGAGGTTTGGGATTAGACAGAGTATGATAATTAGGCTTGCCTTGTTTAGTTGCTTGTTTGTTTCTAAATTTAACAATTTTCTTAAATTGTTTAGACATTAAGGCAATCTGATTATCTAGTTTGTCTATATCGAACTCCTCATCAGAGTCAGAGTTGATCAAATTAGACTCAAGTTTAGATATCTTAGAGGCAAAACTCAAGTTAGAGTTGGGATGTTTTCTTTATGAATGATTTAATTGTTTCTTAAAGTCTAATTCCATTTCCACAGTCCTAAGTTTGCTACTGAGTAACTCAGGGGTAAGGTTTTGATCACTCATTTCCTCAATAGCATACCTCTTGCTGTCAAACTTTTGTGGTAATGATCTTAGGATATTAGAAACAATCTCATTCCTATCATAAGTAATACCATTAGCATGCAACTTAGTGACTACATCAGTTAAGTTCATGTAAAAATCATCAAAAGACTCAGAATCAGACATGATCAAAGAGTTGTACTGCTGGATAAGCATTTGAGTTTTAGCAGCTTTAACTCTTGAGTCTCCTTCATGGTCAGTGATTAATGTGTCCCACGCTTCCTTAGAAGTGGCACAAGATGAGATTCTCTTGAACTCATACTCATTAATAGACATAAAAATGGCATTCTTGCCTTTATTGTTATTTCGAGAAATAGTTTTCTCTTCTTGGGTAAACTCACTTAAGATTTTCTTTACCCTCTCATCACTTCCTTCAGTGGCTGGTTTAGTAGGATAAGTATATCCATTTTCAATAATGTCCCAGACATCATCTCCTAAAGTCCCTTGGATGAAGGCAACCATTCTTACTTTCCAGTAAGCAAAGTTGTTTCCATCAAAGAGTGGAGGTCTGGACAGATTACCAAACCTTTCATTCCTTTCGTCCATAGTTAAGTTTTTCAGAAACACAAGATCTTTTTGAAATAAAAGTTAACAGGGCTCTGATACCAATTGAAAAACGTTGCTAATGCTGTTTAATACAAGATTAAACTATATAAGCAACTCTGAGATGTTTGTTGAAGAAACCCTTTTCTTTTGAAAATAAAAATTATAAACAACAAGATGTGTTTATAAAAAAAACTTATATACGAGAGTAATCAAGACTTTGTAATCAGTTTTTAAAACTAAGACAGTTTCAAAAATTCAGCACACTATAGAATCAGATGAGTAGATGAAGACAATCAGAACACGCAGTTTTTAACGTGGTAAAACGTCTCCCAATAGAGGAAACATCCACGGTGACTTCTAAGTCACAAAAGCAAAAAAATCCACTAATAACAAATAATAGTTTCAAACAATACAACATACATGCACACAAATCAACCTATTCTAAGTTTAGGAATATACCCCACTTGGTGTCCTTGTAACTTCTCATAGATCTGATTGTTGATGATGTTCTTCCAGTTTGATAACTTCCTTTGCTTTAGCTTCCTTATGTCGACTCAATAATATTTGATCTTATTCACAACACTTCCAGTGTAGTAGTGTGTTAAGTGTTTGTGAAGTGATTCCTATCAACATGCATGAACTCACACACACCTAGTTTTACAGACAGTCCTAGAAAATTACATATAAAGACTATATGCTGTGATTTTCTTTTCTTTCTTTCTCACAAAACTTGAAACCTTTTTTACCTTTAAATGTATCCCAGATTCCACGGATATCTCGCTTCTAAATCGGTCAAGATCTTAATCAATCTCTGTTTTCAAAATATTTTTGAGATTGAAAATCTCCAAGTGTGAATCCAACTAGGTCAAGGTTTAAGTTTCGTAAGAATAGAAACCATAAAACATTTTAAAAACTAAATCAGTAAAGATTTTCTTAAATCAAGAAATAAATATGCAGATCTAGTGAAATGTAACATGCAGAGTGTAGATCTATAGTTTCTATGAAAGAGAAATGCAGATCTTCACACGAATGTTTAAGTTATAAACAAGATCATAGACAAAGAGGTTACATCTTCAATATGAACAAACCACTCTCTCTCAAACACTCAAGGTTGTGTTTGGGGTTGTGTGTATACGAAGGTTTGATTTAGAAAATGAAGTGTTTAGGGTTAGGGTTTGATTTTGTCTAACACAGTTTTCCTTTCTCTCTCTTCTCTCTTTTCTTTTCTCTCTTCTGTCTCACTTCTCTCTTCTCTCTATTTTTTTTCTCAGAAATGACGAATGCCCAAAAGTCTTGAAAGTCTGAGAAGTGGGGGGTTTATATAGGGGTGGAGGAAGGTTCTGGAGATGCGAAGGGAATCAAGGGCTGAGATTAAGTCATCTTAAGATTGACTTGATCTAAGGGTTATAAAATAGCGGTGGTAAAGTCGATTGTGATTGGTTCATAGGATGGCACAAGGATAGGTTTAAAACACATGCAGACCATCGATAAGCTTTGATCCAACGATCAGCAATCTACCAGCCAACCCTCTCACATAACAAACACAAACATATACATCAGGAGGATGACAAGTGTTGACATATGAGTGGTTCACAAACGCGCGTCCAAAGTAATTACAGGCAGCACCCTGAAGTCTCTAGCGCATTTACATTCTACCCAAACAAACATTCCATTGAAAAATGAAGTTTACAAAATAGCAAATTTACCCCACAAATTATATAATCACATTTTATTAATGAAAACATTTACTTAAAAAATGTTTAAAAATGTTTAAAAATTCCCAAAAAAAATAATTAAAACCACATTTTAAGGGGAATTAATCACACAATCAATTTTAAGCAATATATACACATGTATGCACTTATAATGTGTGTAGTGTGATTCAATTTATACCTTCCTGGATCATTGAAGAGGATTAGAGAGAGAGATTCTGAGGTTTTTTGGATTCTAGGATGGACAACCAATTTTGTCACTATTTCCAAACTAGTTGAACACTTATACAATATAGACTTAAGTAAGTCAAAGGTATAAGGTGCTTCAGAGGAGGTGCGGGAGGACGAGGTGCAGGATGATGAGGATGTGGACCTCGCTGCTTCATCACCCACACGTGCGTACTTCGATGACCCACTTCCTTATTTGGCTCCCTTCAACAGACCGATGTCGACACTTGGTTGGCCATGCATGTTCATATTGGACGTATTTGATGGCCAGCGGATAAGATGGGGGTTGAGGGACCCGAATATCGTCCAGAGTGGAATAGTTCATGGACGTGAGCTTCAAGAGATCGAGTTCAAGGTGCTCGTCACGCATGTGATACCCGGGAAGGAGAACTCCCTATTCTGGTTGCGCGAACAATGCGACACGATGTATATTAGTGGGTGTGTCAATTCGTATATCATGTGGCCTACTCACCTCCTCACATTTACCACAGACATGTAGTGACATTATTTTCAAGTTGGTACATTTGAATTATATTTGGATTATATCGTCATGTATATTGTTTCTTTTTTGAATGTATATTTGCATTATCTTTAATTTATTTGGATATATGATGTTCGAACAGGTACAACGTTGCTATAACAGGTACAAATATACTGCTGGGTAGTGGCAGTGGCCATACTGCCCAACAATTTTTTTTTAAATTCTGCCCAGAATTGTCACGGTCATTGATTGTGACAAGTCCTTGACAAATAAGGTTGTCATGGACTTGTCACGGTCATTGACCGTGATAATTTTTTTAAAAAGGGTCAAGGCTTTGTCACGATTATTAACCGTGACTAAACTTGTCACGGTGAAGGCCCGTGACACGAACGTGACAAGTCTAACGAACTTATCAGGGTCAATGACCGTGACAAGTCTGTTATAAAAAAAGTTGTCTCGCCCCGAATTGTCACGGTTGTTGACCTTGACAAGTTCAACTTGTCAAGGTCAATAACCGTGACAATTCGGCAGATTTGGTGTAGTGTCTAAAAAAATTACATGTTCTTACTGTGATATTACTTATGTGTATCAATAATTAACTTGTGTGTAAACCATATTTTTTTGTTAGTGCAAAATCTCACAAACATTGAACAAAGAGTGGATGAATGAGAGGAATAGAATAAGTGAGGTGTACACAAATGGAGTTGTGTCTTTTCTTAATTTTGCAATTGCAAACAATGACCATCAATTCTCGACCTTTCCTTATCCATGTGTTAAGTGTCGAAATAAGAAGTGTTTCACTGCGGTAGATATCAAGGGTCATTTGATAATGCATGGTATAGACAGGCCATATACTAAGTGGGATTTGCATAGTGAAATACTATCATCGAACCTAACATGTCCCGTAGTAGAACCTATTGATTGTGAATGAAAGGTTGCGAAACTTAGTTGATGTATGTTATGGAGTGCACGAACAACATTGTGTAGAACAACGATTCTCCGAAAAATCGTATGTTGGCAATGAGACGTATAATCAATATAATAAAGTAGCGATCGAGAAATTCTACCCTTCATGTGAGGGTCCTGAGATTACTCTCTCTGCAATTGTGGAATTGCATAATTTGAAAAAGCTGTTTGGTTGGTCGGGAAATAGCATAACCTCCCACTTGTCGGTCTTAAAGAGGTGTCTTCCAAAAGAAAACACTTTACCAGAAAAATATCCGCACATGAAGAGAATGATAAAAGAATTAGGGATGAAAGAAAATTATATTCATGCTTGCGTTAATAATTATATTTTATACTAGAAAGAGAATGAATATTTGGAGGAATGTCCTCGATGTGGAGAATCGAGATACGCAGTGACATCAAAGAAAGGGAAAAGGTTATGCAAAGAACCAATGAAAGTGTTGAGACATTTCCCTTTAATTCCAAGGCTAGTGAGATTGTATACTATACCTTGGATAGTTCATGAAATGACATGGAACCATCGGGGAACAAGTTCATGGGATTATCAACGATATCCTTATGATTCATTCCAATGGAGAATGCCAAAAAGTAGATGGCATGATTTTGCCGAGGAAGGGCACAATGTTTGGCTTGAAATAGTAACAGATGGGTTCAATAACCATGGTATTCAGTCTAGTAGTTATAGTTGCTGGCCTATCATGACCGCGCCCTATAATGTGGGCCCTTCTTTGTGCTTGAAGTGTGAGTTCGAAATTTATCGTTACTGATTCCTGGGCCAAAGGCACCGGGTCAAGACATTGATGTTTTTCTTCAACCATTAGTAGATGAATTGAAGAAACTATAGGAAGGAGTTTCATCTATTGACATGCACAAAATGCAACCTTTTACGTTAAAGCTATGTTGATGTGGGGGATTCATGATTTTTACGCATATGGAAACTCATATGGGAGTGTAACACATGGTTACAAAGCATGTCCTATTTATGGCGATGACACTCCATCCATTCGGCTAGAACACAACATGAAGATAGTTTACACAAACTATCGTAAGTTTCTTAAAAGCAATCATCCTTTTAGGAGTGGTAGAGGTTTGGGACTTAGGACACAAGAAGTTGGATGTCCCCCGGTTCGACTAAACAGAGATGCACTTGTGGAGAAGTTAAGAAATATAAAGTATGTACCTGGAAAAGTCTCAAAAGTTCCCGCTAAGAAGAGAAAGTCTAATAATGCTAATCAGAGTGATAATGTTGAAGTTAAAGAAGCTTGGTATAAAAAATCTATTTTCTTTGATTTGGAATACTGGTAATATCATCAAGTTCAACATGTCCTTGATGTGATGCACATCGAAAAGAATGTTGCATAGCATTTAATAAACACAATTCTTGATGATAACAAAAATAAATGATACTGAAAAGGGGCGATTGGATATGAAGGGTATGGACATATAGAACGGTCAATGGCTTCAAGTTGATGGACGCACTAGAAAAATGATAAAACCAACAGCACCATTTATCTTGGATAAAGAAGAAAAAAGACAATTCTGCCAAATTTTGAAGGACTTAAAGCTTCCGACCAGTTTTTCCTCTAACTTGAGCAATACAGTAAGTCTTAGTCCCCCATCTTTGCGCTCTTTAAAATCGCATGATTATCATGTCATAATTGAACATCTGCTACCTGTGTTGCTCCAACATGCCTTTTTGAAACATCGAGATTTGAGAAGAGCAATCCAATAATTAAGTTTATTCTTTAACATGTTGTGCTCTAAGGTCCTAATTCGACAAGATATCCAAAGAGCCAAATACATGGTTGTTGAAGCATTGTGCGTGTTGGAAAAATATTTCCCACCTATCTTTTTTGATATTATCATTCACCTCACTGTGCATCTAGTTGATGAAGCCCTGGCTTATGGACCAACCGACGCTCATTGGATGTATCCGTTCGAAAGGTGATTTTTTTTATCTTTTAATATAATAAAATATGCCCCATTTAAGTTAATAATGCCCCATTTAAGTTAATAATGCTTGTTATTAATTTTTACTACCTTATACTAATAGGACAATGAAAGATTTCAAAGATATACCCAGCAATAAGTAGTATGTTAAAAGTTCCATTGCAGAATCCTACGTTGTTGCTGAATCTGTTAGATATTGCATGGAGTGCATGCCAAATCCATCTGATGGAAATCATAAACTTTCACGTGAAGCCTTTTTAGAGGAAGGTGGAAAGTTCTCTAATGAATGGTCTTTGCTTGATGATAAGACTATAACGTTAGGACCCGTACAGTTTCAACAAATACGTCGATGGGTATTATTTTGACTAAATGTTAATGGACTTCAACAGTACTATAGGTTTGACTTCTTTCGTTTGTTTATAGTTAAGAATTAATTATCATTTTGAGTTATAATTACTTATATCAAACTATATATTGCAGTGAGTACGAAGCATCACTGAAATCTGTGTCTCGTGCTAAAGGGAAGGGTATTAAAATGACAAAAGTGGAGAAACAAACTTCTTTTATCCCTTGGTTATCCGAGAAGGTGATTATATAAATAATAATATTTTTATTAATCTTTCCATCAAGTATGATGAAAATTGAAACATTGTAGTAATTATGATTTGTTTCCATCAAACAGTTGCTGAAAGCAGGAGAGACTAAGACAAATGAAACATTGTGGCGGTTAGTTCAAGGGTCGCGATTCAAGGATAAAACATATAAAAATTATCGTGTAAATGGTTTCGTATTATCTCCTAAGTATCACGACGATACTGTTGTCACATAGGATAGCAGTGTTTGCTTGAAGGCATGGAAAAAATTTCTAGCTAGAAAAAGTGATAAGAATCTCATAAATACTTGGACTATGTGGTATGGAGTAATCAAACAGATTATTGGGTTGGACTATACCTTATTTAAGGAGGTGGTATTTGATTTTGATTGGGTGAGAGTAGAGGATAAGACTATTGGTTGTAAGCTTTGTCCCCAACTTAGTGATGGTAAATTTTGATAAGTTTAAAAGCGTTGATAATGAGTATGATGGGCCTGTCATTCTCGCATCCGAGGCTAATCAAGTATTTGTTCGAAAGATCATAAAAATCCCAATTGGTGGGTTGTTATATATTCATCGAAGAGATTGACGAGTCAAGTGGACAACTTAGAGACACCAAAATTCTTCCAATCTATTCTTGAAGACCAAACACCATTGAAAAGTTTGCTCAAGCAATACAACTCCATTTAGTTTTTTAAATATTTTATTTTGGATATTGTAACCGTTGAAAGTTGTTTTGTTTTTCCAACATGACTACATTTTGTTTTACCCCGTTGCTAATATATAAATTTATTGGTGGTATGTTAACAGTTGAAAGTAGTGTCTTGTGATTTTAATGATATCATCTTGTGATTTCTATATATATCTCTATCAATATGTTAATGTTGTAGTAATTTGATAATTCAATAAATATTATTTTATGATTTTATTTATATTATTGGCATCTATTTTTTGTTTTGGCAGCACTGTATTGGGCGTTATGGCTTCAAGTACAAGTGGTGGTTCGAAACAACAAACTTCATCAACACTGCAACAAATATCATCCACTCCGCAATAAGAATTAGTTAATGGAGGTTCAAAGAAACCTACCTCAAGTGAAAATAACAGGAAGCAAGAAGAAACGGATAAAAAGGATAAAAAATTACAATATATGACCCAAGATGGTAAAATGATAGTCATCGTTCTAGTGGATGGGAGTGTAGTGAGTCCGTGGAGTGGGAGATGAAGCACGCGTGTCGGTGATCTTGTTAGATCTTCTATTCCGATTAGTTACGAAGATTGGAGAGTTGTGACAAACAATTACAAAGATGATGTTTGGAATGCTTTAATGATAGGATTTGATTTAGATGTTAAACCGGAGGTGGCCTGCCCGCTAATGGAGAAAAGGTTTGAACAGAAGTTTAGGACACAAAAAAAAATATGAGATGTTTTTTGCCTACCAAAGACAATCCTGGAGTCCCCCCGGAAGGTGTTGATCCCAACGTATGGAGATTATTTTGTGAGAACGAAAGTAAAGCAAAAAAGAAGTCACAAAACATTAAAAATGCCAAGAATCGATCCAATTTAGAATATTCCCATACACTTGGGCGTCGCACCTATGCTGCTTTACAATATAAATTGGTATGTATCATAATTTTTTTCAATTATCAGCACTACTTTTGTGTGTAACATGTGATATTTAAATTGTAGGTTCTATAAAACCCAGAACAAGAATTAGCACGAGTATATACATGGCTTACGGGACACGAGGACAAAACGGGGAATGTCTTAAACAGTGCTAAGCTTTATTATGTGCATATTTACATGAAAAATAACATTATTTTTAGTATTATTCAATGCGTTTATTATTGAAATTTTCTCATTCTCATTTATAACTATCATTTGATTGGATAAAGTAAAGGATACGGTGGAGAAAAGAAAGGGCGAGAGTGGAGAGGGTAGTAGCATGAGCCAATACATAGAGAACAATGAGTTGATAGATGTTTTTGGGAAGGAGAAAAGGGGAGGAGTTCGTGCAGTTTTCCCCTTATTTAGAAGAAGTAGTTGATGCATTTAGGGGTGGCAAAGGCTAAACTTAAACAAAGAAAGAAGGAAAATGATAATGTGGATGCATTGAAGGAAGATATCATCTCTTCTGTTAATAGAAGATTTGAGGAAAATAACATACAAATAATGGTATATATGTATTTAATATAATTTCATTTATTAAAAAGACCTATCTAAATATAATAGATACTAACTTACTATTGTTTGATCCGTTTTTTCATAGGATGCTATACAACGTTTGGTTGATGCCTTCAATGCTCAAAACGAAAAGGGTCCACCAATCACACCGATAAGTAAGCATGCATCCAATACAAGTCTACAACTTAGGAATCTCTCTCAAAATTTGGATATTGTGTTTGCATCCACTTCTCATCCTGTTTGCGTGACCACACCTTCTCTTACCAATAATCCCAAAGTCCTCTTGCTTGATAGGTATAATGAAGAATTGGCAAAGGGGCATGTCATGACAGATGCAACAAAGGATATATGTCATGGTAAGTTAATTGGAGTTGGGGAGAGGAAAGTATATGTGGAGGAAGTGATGATGTCAGATGCTAGGTTGTTTGATGCTCCTCAAGGTGGCCAATTCACTTTTGCTGACCTAGTCTTGGGGGGACATTTGATTTGGCTGGATTTTTGGCTTAAATATGTTTAGTTTTTGTTGTGAAATTTGTTTGAGCTATTTATATGTGGACTTAGTTTGTATTATGTGTTTGTTGTGAACTTTGTTTGAGCTATCTATACTTGGACTTAATCTGCAATATGTTTTGTTATGAACTTTGTTTGGATATATCTATATTTGGTTTCGAATTAATTTGCACTATTTTTTTTTATTGTAAAACCCCTTTTAACTCCGTCAATGCTAATATTTATTTGAGCATTGTCGGTCCCAAGTCCGGATAAAGGAGGAGGGAAAGGTAAGCATATGTTTAATTTTGAGTTCTCATTCTTGATTTGGTTTTTCTTTCTATCACAAATGTCATTGATATCTAGATCTTTATGCAGGGACTTGAGTATAATTGATGATGTATAATTTATGCCGACGATGAATGTTTGTCCGACATCTAATAATGTTCATGGACTTGTGTTAGCACTCTCCTCCAGTATTTTTATTGGGTCTAGTTTTATTATTAAGAAAAAAGGTCTTAAAATAGCTGGAGCTACTGGACTCAGAGCTGGTTCACTTTTCTTCCTTTTTTTCTCCTTAATTGTATATCTGCAATTACATACACAAAAAAGATCTTAAATGATGTATTAATGTGGTAGGTGTTTGATATTATGCAGCTCCAATGTCTTAATTGTATATCTTTATTTATTTAACTTCGTTTCTACAGACATTTTTAGCACACCTATATCCTTATTTGTGAAAGCTTCAGACAATAGTAATGAATGAAGCAGGGCACCGTGCCTTATCCCACCACATATTTGGGAAAGTTCTAGTGCACTTTTCATCATAGAATTTCCCTTTTAGACCCATTTGTTTATGTAGAAATTGGAGGAAGTTTCTTTTACGGATTGCTTGTTTAGCATATTAATTTTATTTTCTTTACATCCCTGGTGAATAAGAGCATAATGGATTTCCTGATAAAACTGTGTTGATAAGTTGCATGTTTCCTCAATTTAGCAATGCCACACTATAGCAGATAAGCAAGACAGTACCCAGAAGTAAGGAAGAGCTTCTTGAGATTAACGGCATTGGAAAGTACGTTTTAAATCACGTTTCACGATTAGTAAGTATTCATCTTAATGTGCAAGGGTGGACACATAATGGCCTTCGCAACAAACTGCATAGTTTACGGGGTCTCTTGCAGATGTAATGTAATGTAAGAGTGGTTAAGGTTGGTGCTTAAATAGCATCAAGGCGGCTTATGCAGACTCAGACAACGGGGAATTTGGGAGAGTCAATATTTGACAGTGAGATGGTGCGAACCACGATTACTAAGCATTCCTCTCGACTGCTGAGATTTATGTTTGGCTCAATCTCCTAGAATCGTTAAACAACTTTAATTTTCTGCTTCCCCACTGTCCAATTCTCACCCAGTGGGTGGTTCACGGCCCCTGCATGGACCATTCTTTTATCACCATCTGCCTCTCTTCGGACTCTTTTGGGCTTGACAATTGGGAAAAAATAAAAAGTGAATACTTGTTTTATTAGAGGGGTGGTTAATTTCCAAGGCATTTTAGTAATTGATCCTTTTTTGTGAATACCTGTTGTGCATCCGTCTACTATGGATTTGAAAGTAAATACCTACTGTGCATCCGTCTATTGTGGATTCGTAAGGCAAAGCATACTAGTACATCACTTTGTTGTGAATTTCCAAAATCTTGTTTTACATTATATTTTTAGAAGATTAAAATGAATAAATTTTCTAAAGGTGGAGTTAGCTTCTTGATTCCTCATCCTTTCTTAATGTGGAGAAGATCGAATGTCAAACTGTCTGGACGAAAATGCTGGCGGGACCACGTAAAGGTACTTTATCCATTCTAATAGTATCCCTGGTATATTTATCGACGGTCTATAGTAAAAGAGTTGGAGATTTCATTGCCGATGGTTGTTGACGCGTCACTTCAGCCACAACATTCTTGCCTCATAAATTACAGCAGGTATCTTTTCATCTTTTACCATTTTGTCTTTCATTTTTTAATAATTTTTTTATAATCTAAAGGATTTTAAAGATATGTTTAGTTTGACATCAAGTGATTTTTTGGCCTTAAAATGTAGCAATTGTACTCTCTATGATTTTGTGGTAGAATATAAACTATGAATTAGGCATTTCTTTTTTTACTTTTGGTGGTAGAATATAAACTATGATTTTGTGGTAGAATATAAACTATGAATTAACCCTTTTTTTTCTTGTGGTATTCTGGCTATTTCAGCCGATCTCACGTTTTGTCTTTTTGCAGTAAGCTCTAGTGGCTACAATCCCTCTGGCGCGGGTTATAGTATTTGAGGATTATGTTACCACCTTTGAGAATGAGAAAAAAATGAATAAAGAGCTTCAGACTCAGGTTACCAGTTTGGGTAAGGTGTTAATTATTACTATGATTGAGGCTACTTAAGCTAAGGACGCTAAGGCGAAAGTATTTGAGTCCAATCTTAAGATGAAGGTGGAGGTCGTCGTGATAGAAAGCTTGAATGGGGATTTGTCCAAAGCTTGTGAGGCAGCCATAGCCTCACCAGTACCACGTAATTGTGGATCCTCACTGGGAGGGTGACAGCGACAAGACAATGCCTTTGTCCGAAGGAGATGAGAAGGATGTGGATCCTCCAGTTCAGGAGACCAGCACTAATAATCCAGTTCAGGAGACCAACACTGAATTTAAATGTCAAGGATGTCGAACGAGTTGACCCAGCTTTGATCCCTGAGGTTGAGACTCAAGGAAATGCTCAAGATCCTATAGTGGCCAATCCTTTTACCGTTGGTCCTTCGACAAACCCTCCAGCAACTAAAGTCTTGTGAAGTTTTTGTATTTCATATGGAATCTTTTTAATAATTTTACCATGTAATTGAATTGAATGTGTTTTGGTTTTCTTTAGATGGTATAATGAATGTATGTTTTTAGATGGTTGAATGAATATATGTTTTTATTTTCATTCTTGACATTTAAATTCAAGATATTGGATCTCGAAAAATATTTTTTTTAAATATATAGTAACATTACTAACAGACTTTTGCCGTTACCAATAATGAATTTTACCGTTACTATAAGTAACAGAACTTTATCGTTGCTAATTCTGAATTTTACTGTTACTATTAGTAACAGAATTTTATCGTTACTAATTCTAAATTTTATCGTTACTATTCACTACAACAAATTACACATTTAACTGCGAAATTTTTCGTAGTCAAAAGTTCATATTTCGTTGCTGATAGTTTTTGGCAACGAAAATTATTTCGTAACATGTTCGTGGCCAAAGGCCCGTTGGTAAATGTATTTGGCCACGAAATTAATTTTCGTTGCCAAATGTTTAGGTCATTGGCCACGAAATTATTTTCGGTGAGAATTATCATATTTAGTCTACAAATTTTTTCGTAGGTAAAAGTTCAACAGTTCGTTGCTAAATATCTTAATTTCGTTGCCAATTCTATATGTCAACTACTTCTAGAAACTTTTAGCTACGAAATTTTCAATTTGTTTTGTAGCTAATTGTTGAACATCTCGTTGTTAAATGTCTACATTTCGTTGCCAATTCTATATATAGAATCTGTTAGATACAAAAATTGTACCTTCCCTCAAGATCTATTGGCTACGAAATTCAATTGTTGAAGAATGATTCTTAATTATTAATTTTTCAATAATAAACTATCAAATCTTAAGCCACACTTTTATTTATCAATTGCATATTTAACTACTAAAATATTTATTTTGCTAAAGGAATGTTTCCAAATATATATTTTTTATTTTGAATTTGGTAAATTAATGTATACCACCAAATTTAAACAAATTACCATCTAAAAATAACACATTCGTTAAAATTCATAAAATAACTAAATTATCATAAATAAAATTCACATTAAGTTACATACACATACATTGTCAAGTCAACTAAACACTAGTTAAAGGATGTAGAAGTCCCACATTTCATCCCCTTACAAACGACAAATATCCACGATGCAAAAAAATAACTTAAACTAGTTAAAGGACTTAAAAGTTTTCAATTCCATTTGCAAATGTCAAAACTTTATCGTGACCCAAAAATAGCTTCTTGTCACGTCAAATGATGTCTAGATTATCATTGTTCGGAAGATGAGGAACGTGATGCGATCAATGACTGAATCAACTTATCGGACTTCGCTTGTCGAGCGAGAATATCCTCTAGCATTGCACGTTGATTCTCCATATCGGCCTTTTGTGCCACTGACTCTTCTCTTTGAATTGTTGCCTCTACCTCACGAGCTTGTAAACGTTCCATCAAATCTTCTTGAACTTTCATAGACTTCTCAAGTGCCCCTTCCAATTCAGCATTCCTCAATCGCAATAGATTAATTCTAGAATCCTTTTTTTTGGGACCATACCCAAGCCCGTTAATATATCTTGGTCTTGTGCCAAGAACTTTATCTGCTATCTCATCTGAGCTCATCATGGTACCATTCTCGGATATTGATTCAGATTCAAGGCGTTTCATCTCATTCTGCAAACAAAATAGAAGAAAAAGGATTACAGGTTTAGCTAAACTGTCGAGATGTCTACAATTTTTAAGCTAATTAAAGACAATAATTTTAACTGCGGAAAGAATAATGCAGTATGTGTAATTTTTATACCAAAGATAAGAGTACCAAAGGAATTACAAGCCAACAACGTTTGTTGGTTTGTAATTCTGCAAGAACAGGGTAAATTCAAAATAAAATTTATAAGACTTACATAGAGCGTTTCGTCTTTGGGAGATGTCCACTTATTCTGATTTACAATACATTGTCTCTGCAGTAATTTTTCAAACATCATAAGTATGCATATTTTAATAAAAAAAATATTTACAAGTTCCAACATCAACAATAGTTCAAACCTGATATCTTGGACTTCCATAAAGATCGCATAGACTAAACCAATTATCCTTAGTCATATTAGTAGGGACATTTTCTCGAGCCTCCTCCGATGATCCATATTTTTTATACACTTCACTAAGCTTGCTCCATTGACTCCTACTTCTCCCTTTCATTAGCTCTTCCAAACACTCCTTTGTATGATCATCCAGATCAATGTCGAATTTCTCCTGAAATTTTATACTCAATCAGTAACTGATAAAATAAAACGACGTAAGAGAAAGAGTCCATACCTTCTTCATGTTGATAGTAGATCAAATAACATTGCTTATAAAAATAGCTCATACACAAAATGTAAAATAGCTTACTAAAGTTAAACAAAATTCCTTATACACAAAATGTAAAATAATGCCTTATATCAATATTAGAATTTTATACAATAAACTACAAAATTGTATTAATATGGTGTTAGACATAAGTAGCGGATATTTGATTATAAAAGAGATCCAAGCTTTGTTCCGAGTTTTCTCAAATATACAAGCAATGAACAGGCCAAATAAGAATGGCAATGTCCTTGATATTCTACATAAAGAAAAACTTTTCCCATGAAGAGGGCAACACCATTAGATCGAGTTGTCCCATCATATGTATTAATGAGTTAAAAGGGAGTTGTCCCATCATATGGTGATAGTATTACCCAAATTGGTATTGAAGTCCGAACTAATATCCAGTTTCAGTTGAAAGCAATCCAGTAGAAACCCTGATCTCAGCGACTTAGAATTATTGAATGCAATCCAGCAACAACTAGACAAGATAAAAAAAACTTATAATAAAAAAGAGTTTGAAAAGGATATGTGTATATATATGTATGTACCAGAGAAAAAACTTGTCTTTTCTTTTCCACTTTTGTAGGTTCATTTACATAATTACACAGTGGGTATTGATGATGTTTCACAGGAAAGATTACTTGCAATCTAGAGTATCAACTATTTGTGAAAGAAAGATAGGTGAAACGGTACATGATGTAAGAGTTCTCATAGCTGCTGTATGTACTATACATAATGAGAAAGCTATCGAAATGATAACAAAGACCAAAATACATGATGAGCATGGTTCAAAGTCTCAATCTCGGTCATGTATTGGACACTCGATTATCAACTCAGTCTCGGTATCGGTGAGGTATCAGGCGATACGCATCGATAATCTATTTAGAGAGCTGGGGGCTGGGGGTGGGAACATATCTGCATTATTCTCGAGGCGAATCACATTTGAGTGAACCCCATCTAAAATAACTTCATCCTTTATTTTTTGTTTTTATATGAAGAACTATGACTAACAAGCTAATCACCATAAATCTTCTTCAATCCATGGTTGGTAAGAGATTTTTTGTTTTATTTATTTAAAAATAAAAGGTGAAACAAACATCTTATGCATAAATTAGTTTTATACCAGAGCAAAAACTATTTTTCTTCCTATTTAAGGGAAGTGAACATTCAGGAAATGGCCAAATTGTTCTGGAAGGAAACCTAAGTACGTGAAGAAGCGGATAAGGTGAATAAGAGAGCGTTTCAGTCTAAAACACTATTTCCATTCATGAGGTTGTCAAAATTCAATCGCCGTACAAATTTTCACAGTACCAAATTCACTACAACACAAACCGAATTTTTTTAAATAGAAGACATCAAATACAGATTTCGAGAGATTAATCTAAGCCCTCTCGCCCCTTATCCTCCTAGCCAACTGAATATCTTTGGGCATGATTGTGACCCTCTTCGTGTGAATGGCGCACAAGTTGGTATCCTCAAAGAGACCCACCAAGTATGCCTCTGTCGCCTCCTGGAGTGCCGCCACAGCGCTGCTCTGGAAACGGAGATCGGTCTTGAAATCCTGAGCAATCTCCCTCACCAACCTTTGGAAGGGCAACTTTCGGATGAGAAGCTCAGTGCTCTTTTCGTACTTCCTGATCTCTCTAAGAGCCACAGTTCTGGGTCGAAATCTGTATGGCTTCTTCACTCCCCCAGTGGCTGGCGCAGACTTGCGAGCGGCTTTTGTGGCCAGCTGCTTTCTCGGGGCCTTGCCACCAGTGGACTTACGAGCTGTCTGCTTGGTTCTTGCCATTTGAGCAGAGAAAGATTAATAGAGGTTTGTTTTGATATGAAAGGAAGCCATAACCTACCCACAAGCCCGTTAAAAAGACACCAACCTCTGTGAAGCCACAACCTACCCACAAGCCACCATACAAGCTGCAAACTCCATAACCTGGAATCTGAGTTTTCAAAAGCAAATGTTTTGAGAACTGCTACAAATAAGAGTTGCTGCTTCATCCTCATAAAAATTATCGTGTTTCGTTTATAGCACTCTTCCTAGGAATGCTACCGTAAAGCATTATTCAATGTCGCGAATGCTCAGCATATATATCTTTCCTCTCGTGTAAAGCAATAATTAATTATATATATCTGCAGTTTTGTAAACGTCATGTTTTGTAAATTTCTTTTCTTTTCTTTTCAATTCCAATGTTAGAATTAAACTATGTTATTGCTCCTTAAAGAATAAAAAAGTTTTAAATAGTAGCCAATTTTGTTCCTACCTTTAAAAAGAGGGCATCTCAGATATTGAATAGGAAGCTTTTTGAATTTCAAACCGGTGGACAATTCAATCTGATCAATTTTGCAAGGAGGCTGTTCAACTGCTACAGAGAAATCTTTTAAAATAGTTAAATTTTTTACCTGATATGAATTCATACCAGTTCAGAAAATCAGAAATAGCCGTTAAGCTCCTTTTGTCTCCTTTAGAAAAAATGATCACATCATCAGCAAAGGCTAGATTAGAAATCATTGGGCATCCACTTAGGTGATAAAATGGCTTGACTTTACCAGCCTTCATGTGCAAATTCAGACCTGTAATTAAGAACTCAGCAGCCAAAATAATTAGGTTTTGGGAGATAGGGTCCCATTGCCTAAGCCCCTATTAGATTTGAAGTATCCCCTAGGAGCCCCATTAATCATTACTGAGAACCAATTGTTTACTACCATCCTCCAAATGAAATCTATCCATCTCTCTCCAAAGCCAAAGCATCTCATGATCTTGATCAAATACCCCCGACGCACTCTATCATATGCCTTTTTTAACAATTGCAGGTCCAATGGCAGGCCTCCTCTTTATCTCTACTGATAAGGTTGCCTCCTGCAGCTAGCTCAGCTAGTTTAAAGGTTATGCTTGTTTAAAAATCAAGCTCAATTTGGCTCGGCTCATTTGAATGTCGAGCTCAATTAGTCTCAGGTAGTTTAATCTCTTAAAACAAAAGGAGCTCGTTGAAGGATCGAGCTCAATTAGGATCACCTCGGTTCATTTTGCAGTCTTAGTTGTACCAACCCATTTCCCAATATTCAGAATTAGGTCAATGAGCTAATAACACAAGAAAGGCTACTTATATACTAGGTAACTAGGAGTTTTGAGAGTTACAGAACTAGAGCCTCAAGGATCTCAGGAGATGGTGATATCCTAGTTACTGACGATAACTTTGAATTTTGGTTTATGGGATTCTTAGATTATCACAAGACTATCAAATATATTCAAGAGGCAATATGTCAAGCTCAATGAATTACAACTCTGTCACAAGTAGCAGACCAATATGCCACCCCACCACCACCCCTTCCATCACATGTATTTATGTCGAGTGATGACTAAAGCTATATACTTTCAGCTGTACAACTTTTTTAACATATGTTTCATTTGCCTCGATGACATATTACATTTTTTAAAGAACATAACAGTTATAGAACTTCTGATATCAGTATACATCATTCAAGTAGTTCTGAAATTCCCAGAGATATCAGTTATATAACTACTATTTTCATTAATGATTCTACATGACAAGTTCCAATCTACATATGTATATACTCTTAATTCAAAATCACAAAATTAAAGTAATAATGCCATTTTCAATAAGAAAATACTTACATTAAGTCTGTCGAACACTCTTGTCTTATCAGCTTCAGTGAGGTCTTTCCATTTGGTTGGGACTGGAATTAGGTTACGAATGATAATCCCTAGTTCATTTGATAATTTTGCAGACTGTTCTTTGTCAAGTGGCCTGTTTTTCTCCTTCGATATCTCAATACGCATCTTTTTCCCGGTAGCTTTGATAATCTTATGAAGCCCCTTGCCACCTGTAGGTCCACGAACTTTTTTCGTTATGGTAGAATCTGTATTCGAAACT
This sequence comes from Sambucus nigra, assembly GCA_949130495.1. Lineage (NCBI taxonomy): Eukaryota > Viridiplantae > Streptophyta > Magnoliopsida > Dipsacales > Adoxaceae > Sambucus > Sambucus nigra. The sequence goes on along the minus strand of OX422210.1, from coordinate 146,140,826 downwards.
TTAAAAGAAATTAAACAATATTAGCAACAAATGAACAATAGTAAGAAACATTTCAAAATTAGTTTTGTACCTGCATGGCTTGTGGAGGTTTCGGGACTAGTCTGTTGTGTTGATGGCGAGATATTTGCAGATTCTACATCCATTAAGTGTTCAATCGTGGGTGTCATGGGAGCTATGGGAGTCGTGAGTGCCATGGGAGCTATGGGAGTCGTGGGTGTTGTAGGTGCCGTGGGTGTCGTGGTAGTCGGGGGCGCCGTGAAATCCGGGGGTGCCGAGGGAGCCTCCTTCATGCTATATGACCGAAGATGTCTTCCTGGCGCCATACTGAAAAAGAACATCAAAACACAATTTTTGGCATATTTAGTAATGAATAATAAGAAAGAATAACATGTAGTATTATAAAATATTGTAAATCCTACACCACTTGACTGAAATAAAACAAAACTATAAATAGACATAAATCCACAATTTCACAAAATTTTCAATAAATCCAGCAGTACACTCCATTACATAGTTTCTATTAATAAATTTAATCTATATCACTATCATCATCCTCAACCACTACGAGTTCTTCTGTATTTTCACAGTATTCATCAAGTGTTTCGTCTTCATCATCGACGCCATCAAGGGAAATAATGTCGTCGTCTGATGGTACTCCTTTGTCTATATCCACAATTCCAGCATCAATAGTGTTCGCCTCTACATCATTTCTCTGCAACTGACCAACATCAACTTCTATAATCTCAGAAGCCCCTGATGAAGCATTTTCCTGGTACACAAAATCGTTTGTTTCTGATACATCTGTGTCCATTTCTTCCACCCCAAGATCATACAAGTGTCTATGCTAGAATTCCTGAACAACTTGCCAATATTTTCCCAATTTTGTGTCATTGAGATAAAACACTTGTTTTGCTTGAATGTCTAGCACATAAGGATCACTCTTATACCACCTACCATTAACATTGATGCTTATAAAATGATCATCGATTTGTATTCCTGATTTTTTCTTTTTATCAGCTTCAAACCAGTCACACTCAAAAAGGAGGACTTGATTTCCTTTGACATACTCTAACTCGATAATATCGTTCAATAAACCATAAAAGTTAATCTCTTCGTCATTATGATCTCCTTTAACAACTAAAGCGCTGTTTTGACTTCTCCTGCGATTGTCACGATCTTTAGTGTGAAATCTAACTCCGTTTACTATGCAACTTTTGTACTTATTTTCCCGTACGTCAGGACCACATGCTAATGCATATAATTGCTCAGTACATTCTGGAGACTTCTGGCCGTAAAACTTTTTCATCTATTAAAGATAAAATTTGAATGATATAAGTTAGACCAATTATATTTCTTAAAAATTAATTAAATTTATACATCAATATTATGTTATGATAACTTTACTTAAACTTACGCGTTCTTCGAACTAGCTAGGGAAATTTCTTCGACTTCTCTCTTCTAAATTCAAAGGGATTTCTTTCTTCAGCTCCTCCATATGCTCACTAACAATGGTAATAATTATAACAATAAGCTTCGTAGAAGTTGTAAAATTAATACTTATGAAGATTACTTCCTAGTTATTAACTTACTCTATATATGGAGCCACTTTCTCACAATTATTCAACGTATACCACCGCATCATTTCCATCTCAGTCACTGTGAGAAAGTCAAAAGTACATGCCCCAAAAGGGCGTACCTTTTGAGAGAATACATCCAATCCCTCCTCTTGCTCCTCCCCATCATAATTTCTTTCCGAGCGGTTGAGTTTAGTTTCAATCCCGTCAAAGTACATCGAGCAAAATGTCAAACATTCATTAACGATGTAGGCTTCTGCTATAGAACCTTCTGGTCGAGCTTTATTACGCACATAACCCTTTAATGTGCCCAAGTACATATTAGCATTTACAATGATATAAATTACCTCATGTTAAATCTATAAACTATACATAAAAAATAAGTATTTTGACTTAAACCCCCACTTTTAATGTCAAGTTTGACTTAAAAATTGGGGGCTATGTCGAAATAGCCCTAAAATATGACAATGAGTATATTGACATACCTTTCAATAGGATACATCCACCTATATTGCACCGGTCCTCCAAGCATAGCCTCTCGTGGCAAATGAATAGCTAAGTGGACCATTATATCAAAAAAAGCCGGTGGATAAATCAATTCTAGTTTACACAAAATCACGAGAATGTCTTTCTCCAACCTCTTCAGTTCTTCTACATCCAGTGTTTTACAACACAAATCTTTGAAAAAATTCCCCAACTCAACAATTGCATTGTATACTTCCTTGCGCAAATATCCACGAGTCCCAACGGGCAATAAACGCTGTAATAGAACATGACAATCATGGCTTTTCAACCCCGATACCTTACCATCACCAACGTTCACACACCGTGAGATATTCGAAGCATATGCATCTGGAAACTTCACTGATTTCAAGAACTCACAAAAACCTTGTTTCTCTAACTTACTAAGTGTATAACATGCATGCGGCATTATATATTTATCCCCATTCCGCTTCAAATGTAATTCCTTCCTTATCTTCATATCCTCCAAATCTTGCCTCGCCTTATACGTGTCTTTTGTTTTTCCTTCAGTATTTAATAAAGTTCCCAACACACTCTCACAAATATTTTTTTCAATATGCATAACATCAAGGTTGTGTCGAAGTTTTAATGTTTTCCAATATGGTAATTCAAAAAAAATGTTTTTTCTTGTCCAATTGAGCTCTTCAGGTCTACGTTTCCTCTTTTTATTACCCGAATGTTTTCCTGGTATATAACCATCGACATGATTCAATTGTCGTAACAAATCATCCCCATTTAAGTTCATGGGCTTTAACCGGAGCTCTTGCTTACCATCAAATTTTCTACTCTTCCTCCATATATGGTTGGGATCCAGATATCGGCGATGGTCCATATAACATATCTTACTCCTTATTCTTTTCGAAGAAGTATCTTTGTTACACGTAGGACAAGCCATATAACCCTTAGTGCTACAACCAGACAAATTACCATACGCCGAAAAGTCATTTATAGTCCACAAAACTGCTGCATGCATTTGAAAATTCGTTTTGGTGGATGCATCATATGTTTCTACACCAACTTCCCATAAACTCATTCAACTCGTCAATTAATGGTTGTAAATACACATCCATATCCTTACCTGGTGCCAGAGGTCCTGGAATAAGTAATGACATCATAAAAAATGACTCTTTTATACATAACCAAGGCGGCAAGTTATATGGCATAAGTATTACTGGCCACATGCTATATGAGTTGTGCATATTACCAAAGGGGTTAAAACCATCACTTGCTAGGCCAAGCCTTACATTACGAGGTTCTTGAGAAAACCACTCGTGCTCCGCATCAAAATCCTTCCATGCACTAGAATCTGCAGGATGTCTCAATACATTATCTTTGACACGTTTTTCTTTATGATACTTCATATCATCAGCCATTTTTCTCGACATAAACAGTCTTTGGAGTCTTGGCTTTAGTGGAAAGTAATGAAGTATTTTGTGAGGAATGCGTTTACCCCCGTCATTATTAACCTTCCATCTAGACTCTCCACATATTGGACACTCATGTTTATTTTCAAGCTCCTTCCAAAACAAACAACAATCATTTTTTCATGCATGAATCGATACGTATCCTAATCCCAAGCCACGCAAAATGCTCCCATCCTCATAATCTGATTTTGGAAGTGTCTCACCATCGGGGAAATCTTCCTTCAATAGTTCAAGCAACATCTTGAGTGATTTATTACTCCAGTGATTGATCACTTTCAAGTGGAGCAACTTCACGAGGAAAGACAGTGCAGAGAATTTTTTGCAACCAGGATATAATTCACGCTCTGCATCTTTCAATAATTTGTTAAAATTTATCTTATCCCCGACACCAACTTGTCTAGGAGTATTACATATTTCAAATGCTTCAGCTGGACCAGCATCAAAGAAAAACCCTTTCTGCATGTCTTCCAACACTTCTTGCATCTCGTCCCCTTTTTCATTTTCATTATCAATCCAATCATCGACATCAATGTTATCATCATTAGCATCATCATGAACTATATCATTAGAACATTCCCCGTGATATGTCCATTGTGTGTAGGTGGTACAAATACCTTTTAAGAAAAGATGATCTTCTACTTCATCAATATTTCTGAGATCGATGTTAAGACAGTTGCAACATGGGCACCTAATGTAACTGTTGGGTCCCATATGATCCTTTGCAAATCAAATGAATGATCTAACACCCAAGACATACTTTTCACAAAATCTATTTGTTTCTTGCATCCAACTCTTATCCATCTAGTTCACATGAAAAATCAAACACATTAAAATATTAGTTTATTCTTTCATATAATATTTTTGTTGTCTAAGAATCCAGAGCATAAGATAGAATATGTTTATTCATAAACACTAATCAATATCCATAAAACTAGAGGATATAGGGAAGCCCTCAAGTCAAAACACAACATTTCTAATTAGGTTCCCACTACATAAACCTAAGTCCCCTTATCAATGAAAAAGCAACACACAACATTAACAATTAAACAGGTGTTTTCGTCAAACTTATTATAAATTTTCTACATATTTATACTACCTATTGGGCAGGCGCACTACATATACAGTGCGTAGCAAGTTAAGTAGAAAAAAACTAGTTAATACAAGTGGGATCTAATAATATACTAAACAAAGTCGTAGTAAATACCTTAAAATTATAATCCATAATTTGAAGGGTACAAGTCATTGGAACAAATAAATTACATATTATTGTTACAAAATAGGTCTTAACAATGGTTTAGTACTAGAAAAAAATAAATTAGTGATTCCATTCTGATGACTATTAATCAAACACTCAATTTTCACCAGTTAGAACTTTAAAAAAATAAGAATCGTGTTATATATTTATATTCAACAGATAACTCTTCACTAATTAATATAGTGGAGATAAAAATTATGTTTTCTGAGTAATCTAATAGGAATCTAATTAACTATCACCCAAAATAGGACCACAAACTCGATTTCTTTCAAACCTATTTACCCGTCCTATTAAAACTTTCTTAATGTAAAACGCAAGACATGGCAGAGCGCCAATGTTGGTAGATTTAAAGGAGCATGGAAAAAGAAACTTTGAATATACGGATTTTGAGAACAATGTCAAAATTCATGTCTATATCTAAAACAATAAAAGTACATAGGTATGCACCAATAAATTTAACATAAACAAGATATTATCAAGATCCTACTATTAAACAGGATAGAAATCTGAATGAGGTAGGGGTTATCACAAAAAATCAGCAAACACAATAAGAATAAATCAATACACGCGAACAAGAAAAAATCAGCACACACCACCAAGATTAAATCCCCGAAATTTTATTTCAAGATTAAATCCCTAAAAATTTATTTGAAGATTTAACAAGATTAAATCTATAGAATTATGTCAAACAAGATTTGTTTCGAGATTAAATGTGTCAAAATAACCCAAAACCCACTTAAAAAAATTATTCTATCTTTTTAATTCTTGTAGATTGTATATTAATGTGTTACAAAACAAGATTATAGAGTGAGTGTGTTACAAAAGAAATCACAAAACAAGACTAAGGGTATTACAAATATTAAAAAACAAGACTCCCAAACGTTTTGCCTAAAAAAAAAATGAAACCTAAGGGATATAATTTAAGGGGTTGTCTGGATTTTAGCCTAAAAATTACAACACCAATGTGGGGATTTGGGGAAAGGTTTTAAAGAACCGTATATACCAAACCATTCCCTCCAAGCCTTAATAAAGACCCAAAATCAGATCTAACCCTTTTTTCCCAATCTGAAATGATGAGATCATGAGATGAACTCAAAGCTTTAATGTATACACCGAGAGAGAGATGAAATAAAATCAAACGTTTTGGACTAAAAAAAATGAAACCTAAGGTATGTAATTTAAGGGGTTGTTCACCGAGAGAAAGAGAGAGATATGTATGCACCGAGAGCGAGCGAGAGAGAGAGAGCGAGCGAGAGACAGAGAGTACCTTTCAGTTCACCGAGAGAGAGATTGAGATGGAGATCGTTTCAGTTCACCGAGCGAGCGAGAGAGAGAGAGTACTCCCAAACGTTTTGGAGGGCTGGGTACAGGTCGTTTGGTTTTGGAGGGACATTAAAAAAAAGGATTACCTTTTACCACTAAAGAAAGGGTTGTCAAAAAACATATATATTAGGCCACGAAAATAATTTCGTTGCAAAAACAATACATTAACTATTACAAAATATTTCGTTGCCAATAATAAATATTTTGTTGCTAAACATTTCGCATTTAGACCCAAGCGCGGGAAGACGTGGTCGCCAATTTTTTGGGACCTATTGTCAACGAAATTTTAATTTTCGTTGCCAAATATAATACTTTTCGCCACGAAATAAATTTCGTAGCAGATGTTGATATTTAGCCACGAATTTTTTTTTGTAGGTAAGAAAATCGCAGCTAAATGTAGGTTTTGTTGTAGTGATTACTAATTCTCAATTTTACCATTACTATTAGTAATAGAATTTTACCGTTACTAGCTTCGTGCCCCACGCCTTTTTTCTAATAGAAAAATTGTGTTACTAATATATTTAGTAATGGTAAAATTATGTTACTAATGGCGTGTTTTGGTGTAGTGAAGCCTGGGTCAAAATGGGTCTCATATTTTAAAACTGATGGACATATAATATACAAAATGGACACCCATGAATATGAGTTACTCTTTAACCCCATCCTAACTGCAAGTTAACACTATCCAAAAGCTCTCTTAATCGTAACAATTAGTAGTGACAAAATGATATCTAAATAATAAATTAACCCATATTAACTCATACATTTAAATACGGGGCCCATATTTAAAGGCTATGAGTAGGGGTGTTCACGGTACGGTAAAAACCCGTACCGTAACGTTTTATACCGAAAAATTTTGGTAATGGTTTACCTTTTTTACTTACTGAAAACCAAAACTACCGAAACCGAAATTACCGATTTTTTGTGGTTGGTTTTGGTTTACACATTTAAAAAACCGATTTATCGAAATTACCGCTTTTAAAATACCAAAACATAAAATATCAAATTTATTGTAATAATGTACCTAAATTGGTATTAACATCAAACTAATGTTGGGGTTATAACTAAGGAGCTAATGCTTCTCAGTTTGAAACAAAAAAAAATATCATTTACAGAACAAACCTATAAACTATAAACTATAAACTAATGTTTTTCATTATAACTAAGGAGCTAATGATGAGTTATAACAGTTTGAAACTATAAACTATAAACTAACCCAGATAATGGGGTATAACTAACGAGCTAATACTTTTCATTAAAAACTAACGCTCCTTCCATTATCTAAGGAGCTAATGATGCCCCACGTTTAAAATTCATTTCAAACTATAGCTCCATAACCAACAATTGTTATAACTCAGATGGATGTAAGAAAATGAAAAATGCTGTTAAAGTCCTAGTGATAGAGCGCGTCCACTGCCAAAAGCCAACCAAGGAACAAAATGATGTTAAAGTCCCACATCGATTTGGGTTGAGAAATAACTCCACATGGCTCTTTATAAATAAGCATTCGTGCATTTTTCAAATTTAATTGGTTCTGCTATTAAAAGTGAACCCACTTTAGTGCAAAACTTTGGTGGACTTTATTATTTTGGTCAAAATAATTTGACTAAATATAAAATCATGTTGAGCCTTATTTTTTTTAGTTATTTTTTATCCAAGAGTTATGTTATTTTGGTGAACATTATTTTGATCAAAATATTTTTTGACTAAATGAAAAATAATGTAACCTAGTAATTTTTTAAATCTAATAATTTGAGTGGGCAAGTTATAAATAAAATTGTTGCCGAATTTATCGATATTACCACGGTTTACCGCAAAAATGTGTGGTACGATTTTGGTTTAAGTAAGGTTGTACCAAGTGGTACAAATGGTAATTTCGATTTTAGCGTATTAGAATTGGTTTGGTATTCGTATTCCTTATTTACCAACCAAACTAACCAATATCCAACGCTAGCTATGAGTCAAATATGGATCCCGTATTTAAAATCCATGAGTCAAATATGGAGTCCATTAATAAAAACTATGAGTCAAATATATAGTCCATCTTTAAAACCTGTGAGTAAAATATGTTATTTTTTACATTTACATGGAATTGTAATATGCAATTGAATAGCAAAAAATGGGTTGACTCAATTCATATTTGGTCCGACCATATTTGACCAAACTCGTATTTAATCCAACTCATATTTGATCCGTCCATAATTGCCCAACCCATAGTTTTACCGGTATTAATTGGATCTCAAATCAAAAAGCGAGGTTCACTTTTTAGACTTGACACAAAAACACATTGAAACTATAGCGATGGTGAAAATTTGTGTAAAGGAACCTACTTTAGAAGATATGGACATTAATTGCTCCTGAAGAATTCCAATTTGATATTGCAACCGACTTAGATTATTCAATCCATGAAAATGATGAGCTATAGAAGCCTAAAAATAGGGATTATTTAAGAATAGAGTAATGCTATGAGTCTCAATTAACTCCCCCAAATCTCCCCCAAAATGACTTGTGCATTGTTAAGAATAAGTGGTGCGACTATGCCTATCGAACTAGAGGGTCAGCTCCAAGTAAACTTTGTATTCAAATATGGATGGATTTTATAAGCCCTCATATTATTGTAAACAATATCCCTATCTCTATAATGGGACCATTAACTACAAGTAAACTAAATCGATCCACAGAATTGGTGTACGCAAGGGTGAAGCAAGTCAAAGGCAGGGCTCCCAAAAATCAACGGTAATGAAGGTGTCTCTCCAAGAGGTCATATGAAATAAGTTTAAGATTTTATTCTTGGTAAAATCACAATCATGCCGTAAGCCCATTAAAAACTAATACAAGCGATGTCGATTAAGTTGCTTCATAAGAAGCGATGTCGCCTCCGGTGGAAAATCACTACGATATACATACAAAGAAAGATCTTCATAGTGGGATGAAAATAACGAATAAAATCTTGAAGTCTATAAGACTATATATGTACTCAGGTGGCTCTGGTTTTTTGGGATTGCCTTTATTCCGTTCACCAAATGCACACTTTGGATATTCGTCTTTGTTGCTCATAAAAGCTTAAAAAAAATGTCAAGAATTGAAGTAGACTCATCATCGTCGTCCATGCCACAATGAATCACTATTCAGCATGAAGATAAGAGACTTGAGCCCATTTGACAGGCCACATTTTTAATGGTAAATGTGACAAATGGTGGTAAATAAAAACAAATTCTAGACTTTTGTGTGCTTGATAGCCCTTATTTTCACAATGAAAATTTCGTGAATACCATGTTCACCTACATATTTTTCCATCACTTTGGCAATTTTTTGGGCAAATTTTGATTACCTATATGGGATAACAAAGTTTTTTCACAAATTTGTCATCGCAGGGAATATTGTTTTTTAAACTTGTTTTTCTTGGTAAACTTTTTTTTTTGTTTTAAAACTTTTTTTTTTAAATTTTTCGTTACAACTATGTTTTAGGCTAAAAACTATTTTTTTTTTTAAGTTTTTCACAAAAACTGTTGTTTGTGGGTTAAAACTATTTTTCTAAAAAATAGTTCTTTTCTATAAACTTTTTATATTCATCAAAACTATTTTTTTATTGTTAAAATTTGTTAGTCATTTAAAACTATTTTTTAAAGTCTTTTATTTTTCTTTATAACAAGTTTTGGGGCTAAAAACTGTTTTTTTTAATAATTATTTTCACTAAAAGCTATCTTTTGTGTCAAAACTGTTTTTCAATAAGAAATTGTTTTGATTTGGTGAAAACAATTTTTTTATTGCTATAATTTATTTTTCACTGAAAACTATTTTTTGTTACTGTGGGTCCCTTTCTATTGCTTATGTGGAAAGTGTTTTAAGGATGACAAGACAATTTTCTCTTTTTATGAAAAAAAAAATTCCAATTTTTTTAATTCGCACCAAGTTGTGAACCAATTTCAACTTAACCAAATTTTATCTTTATTAACCCTAAACATCCATCTAGTGATTAAAGCAAGTAAAATAAAGTAAAGAATATGAAAAAATCTCGGACGAGCCAAGCCAAACAATCACTATGAATGTGGAATTACAACGAACAAACACAAGTCTTACTCAACGACTCGACCCCCACGAGACTTGACGCTCTTTTGATCTTCAACAACTCCTCTCACAGTGCCCACGCAGAAAGTCCTTCTTCCAAGATACATGTCCACGTATGTCTCGGTGTCCACCGATATGACTTGTAATGTCTACGATGTTGAACACGACGCTTCTGCTTCTTCACTGTAAGACCCAACAATGTTCTTCAGAGAAAACTTTCATCAGCAAATAAGATCACTACTGCATATAGTAATGAAAATTCGGATCTTGTAAACTCTAAGGATGTGTTTAGCTTTGGAATACCTTAAAAAACAATGTGCACGTACTGTTATGAAAACTGTTTTCGCAGAATGCACGCTTACGAAATTTGATGGAAACACACCGTTATATATTTTTCTTAAGGCGACGCCTCGCTCAAACGACTGAAGCTATCGCTTGAACTAGATTCCCATATCGTTCGAACGCCATGGTGATCTCGCTCAAACGACTGTTGAACTCGTTTGATGTCGTTTGAGCGACGCACGAATTAGAGTCCTAATTAAACACTGCTCTAATCCGTCCTTATCAGAATAAAATGAACTGTAAACAATTTCAAACACTTTTAAACATATTTATTTAATAAAATAACATCCTTGGACATTTTAAAATAAATTTTCAGTCCCATTAAAATTACGCATTCATACCGGAGTGATCTCGAAATGCAATTTAACTTGAAGATGAACAAACTTGCACCGATTAAATTTTCAGCATAAATAATTCTATAAAGCTTTGTCACAACGTCTTCAATAAACTATAATACGTCATAGTTTGTGTGGGATCATGACGATAAAAATCTCCCTATGACTCAAACATCTTTTGTTCGAGGAATAAGTCAAAACTATATAATGGACTCAATTGGAAATTTTGTACTTACAAATCTCCCCCTTTGACTATTCTGGGACAAGATCAACAGTGAAATGCCTAAGCCGGGTCGTCAAGTCGTATGATGCCTAAATCTCATCCCATAAACCCCCAAACAAAATATATAGGACAAGACTAGAAAAGATCGTTCGGCAAGCATGAACTATCTCTGAATGTCTGAATCTGATGTAGACTTGAAATCTCGAATCTCTTAAGCATACCTACACACATGAAACAGACAAATACCCAGTGAAGGATGGAGGAACAAATTATATATACCAACATGTAAAAATAAAATCCAAACCACTTGTTATGTGAGAAAAACATGATATTAATATGTAAACAACATCTAAATCATGATACCAAGCTCATCACACAAAATCTCCCCCTACATCACCTACATGTCTCCCCCTTTTGTCTCGAATAGACAACCCGGTGAAAAGATAAACATATCTAGAATCAAATAAATCAATGAAATATATCCAGATAAACATGAAATAACTAGCTAATAATGATCAACAATGTCAAATTCGCAGCTAGAAAACAATAATCACACAATAGTCAACAACAATCTAAGCAGGCGAGTAAACGATCCAATGCAACAAAATATCAAATCTTATCAAAGTAAATTGTATAACAGAAACCAGAAGCAACCAGCAGTACCAAAATATATAACCATAAGCAGCAGGGTACTAAAATAGAATTAAACAGAATTCCATTGGTCGCTCGAACGAGATACTCTTGTCATTCACACGACATGAGGTTCTCGCTTGAAGGCTTCACGCGACACAGGGTTGTTGCTCGAACGAGGAAACCAAGTTCTTACATCCAATCCAAAAAATCATACAGGTTTACCGAGTGAAACAATTTCGTGAAAAACTGACTGGAAGTAGCAGAAAATCACAAAACAGTAGCAAAAACTACAAAAACAATATGACTTACATGCTAACATAGTTCCAATGTGCTCAAACATGAACATTGAATGTATGGGCGTGAACTACAATAAATGACTCACAATTCCAACACATCAAAACAATCAAGAACCTATGATTGATAGCTATAAATCATCAAACTTTATTTTAGCTGTATGTAACAATTAAAGTGTGAGATAAAAGAACTAAACAATGAAACATGCACATAAATCCAGAATTTTGACGATTTTACAAACAATAGCGTCATGACACGATGCTTCAACGTTAGGATTCATGGTGCAAACCCATTTAAATTTTTATCCATCCAAACTTCCTCAAATATATATCATATTTTTCTTTTGAATGAATATAAACTAATTTGGTCCAATTTTTGGCATATGATTATTTTCATTTCCACTAATTTTTTTGGGCTCTTTTAGACGGTGGCTTTCACGACGCATCAATTTTATACTCTTGCAGCCCTTTTTCATGAATCCTCATCATTTTTTAATTACAATACTCACGGTAAACGATTCTTACATGAACACCTCCTCCTTATGTCTACTTACGCATAGATGACAAAATTGAGATAAGAACGTCTCACCAAACTCAAATATGTAAGATATGTCAAACATCCATATAAACTCGTGCATGTGTGGAAGGCTGACATATATATATATAAAGTCGAATCAAAATACATATCAACTTCGAAACAACCCCATAATATAATGTAGGGGTGCACACGATTCGGTTTGGGTCGGTTTTGAGACTAATCTGAGAACCGAACCGGGATGGGTCGGTTCTAAATTTTTGGAATCGGAACCGAACCGACAGTTATGCAGAATCGAACCAACGGTTCCCGGATCAGATCGGATCGATTTTTGATTCCAAAGTCATTGTAACAACCCTTAATTTTGGGTAATTGATTTTATATAATTTTTCCATGTGAGATAATTATATAAAATAATGGAAGTTAAAGTAAATATTATTTTAAGTGATTTAAGAGTTAATATTCACTCAGATGTGCATATTTACCGTCGAGAGGAGGTAAATGGCATCCTGTTATGTTTTATTGCGTCGTTGTGCTTTAAGCGACGGTTATGGCATATATTTCAATTGGATTATGATTGATGAATTAATATAATGTCGGAACATAAAATATTGTACGACATTTCGGATGCCAATTTGGAGGGTGCGGTTAATCCTGAAGTAGTCGAGATAGTCAAAATAAGTGTCATAATGTATTTTTGGAGTTCCGAGCACTTTTACAGGTTATGATTCAATTATGTAGTTACGAGTCATTTTAATGGTGTATGAACATTTAAATATGGGAACGAATGTTAAATGAACGGTTAAGTCTCCCAAACCCTCCTATTTCCCTCAATAATATGTTTTACAATTAGAGAGAGTAGAGAGAAGAGAGAGCTTGGGAGAGAAAAGAGAGAGTTGGAGATTTGGAGCTGGAATTGTTGCTACGAGAAGGAAATCCGAGATAACAAATTTGAGGCAAGTTTACAACTTGCTAGTGTATGATTTAATGTGGGTAATTTGCATATATAGTTGTGTTTTTGGAGTCTTAACCATTATTGGGTTTTATGATGATTTTAGTGTTTAAACCCTTAACATTGGATTAAAATTTGATTTGAGTTGGAATTACTAGTATGTTTTTGTGTAGAAATGATTTGGGTAGGAAATAAGTTGAGTTGGTTGAGATTTGAAGAGAGAAATTGAGTTTTGGGAACTTAGGGTTCTTAAACCCATTGCCGAAATAGGGCATTCTCACCCATGCGAATCGATTCGCCCCTAGCGAATTGATTCGCTAAAGGGGTAGGCTACAGGTCTGTGTTAGGAGAATCGATTTGGACTATCCAAATCGATTAGAATATATACAGAATGTTGGGTCCTCTTGACCGAATCGATTCGGCCTATCCGAATCGATTCGCTTTCGAGACCGAATCGATTCGACCAGGGCGAATGGATTCGGAATTGCTAAAGTTTTAGGATACTTTTCCACTAAATTTCTAGTCCTTTTATTTTAGGTTTATGGAGTATGAAACTTATTTTGGGGAGTAATTAAGAGTATTAGAGGTTAATATTAGGGATATTAATACCCTAGATCAGTATGGGGTAAAATGGGTTTAATTCGGGGGATATTCAAAAGGCGTTAGCGTCGTTTCATCTAGTGAGCTAGCTTCTGAATAAGGGAGAAATGGGTGAGATGGTTTGGAGCTTTTGGGGAGACTAGTATTGTGGAGAACTTACCCTTGATGGCTTATGGTACTATTTTGAACTCATGGAGACTAGTGTGAGGATAATTGTACACCGGGGCCTATATCATTAATTAAATATGATTTAGGGAATAAGAAATGCACATTTTAATTTGTCACGTAATTGTTAAGTATAAATGATTTTTAGAATGCAAAAAGTGAATGTTTTAAATGGGCATAACTTTTATATGATAAAATTGGATAGATACAACTCTCTAAATGCTATCATAGGGGAAGTACGCACATGAGGTGAAGTCCCCTGGCTAGTGAATGCAGGGTGAATATAGTCCTCGGCCATAGGACTGATTATTATATATTATGTGATTATTTTGCGAAGTGAGGTAATTTCGGGTGTGGTTATGACTCACTGTCACAGGTATATGGCCACTTCCCGACGTCACGCGAAGTAGGATGCCTAGGTTGCCTTATTTGATAGGCTCTAAAAGATAATAACCATTTATGGGCGCGTCCAGTGGGGAAACTCGGAAGGACGGTCTTAGAATCATTATATGATGTGAAATATAACTATTCATAATAATGTGGGACATTATTGATGGCAAAGCACTTTATGAAATAAATTGCTTTAAATACGTTTTCTAGAAAGAAGAAAGGGAAATGTGGATTTATGTGGTATAAAACTGAATTGGTGAAGCGTTTTGTGAAATAAATTGCTCTATATATGTTTCCTAAAGAGAAAAGGGAAAAGTGCCTTTAAGTTGTGTAAAACTGAAATGAAATCTCATTAAGTGAAACTTAGATATTTCCCTCATATGTATATGAACATTGAGTAGTGTCATTGAATATGCGCTAGGTTGTGCTTTAAGATTGAGAGGTGAGAATTCTAATCATTATTTGGGAGAGAAAGTTTAATTTTCGATGGATGATAAAATATTCATAACTTTCGTGCATTTTATTCACATGGTGATCATATCAAACCGGGCCCTGGCTCGTTCATATTTCTTTGTTTTGCATGAATCATATATTCGCCCAAGTACTCCACCGCAAGGACGCCCGTATTTACCTATCCATCATAGTTGTGTTGGAGATATAACATGTTGTGGATGTTGTAGGATATTCGTTATAAACACTTCTTTCTTCTGTACTCTAGCTGTGATCAGTTTACACATTCGGGTGTGTTACCCAAGCTTTGTATTTGCTTAATATAATGTGATATTAAATTGTAATACTCGGTGTAGCGTATTTATATTGGTCTGTTAACCGACAACTTATTCGGTTATTTTATTGTGCATAATTGTTATACATTACTCGTTTATTTTTTATATCCACCTTCTTTTCAAATTGTATTGTTTAAATGATTTTCTTTAAACCTATAAATTAAATTTTGACTGTCCATTTTCTAAGATAATTGGTGGTTATCTCTTACTATTATTTTAACGACAGTGATGCTAAGAATGGACCATCTCTGATTCCAGTATTTACTGGAGTATTGGGATGGCCACCTTTTATTTTAATAGGCGGGTTGTCACAGATGGTATCAGAGCATCAGTTTCTAGTGTCCTTAGGAATATGTGTGGACATACTACACCTTCTGCGTTGCTTTTGAATTGATGTAGAGCCTTAGGATTAAGATTGTTGATTTCTCTTGTGAGATTTCGCTCTCATGCCAAAATGTAAGATTTTAGTCAATCTTTTGAGCGATTGTTAGAGATTCGTGTGTTGAAAGTTAAAAGGCGACTAGGGAAGGCCGTTATGAGGGCACAAGGAGACGGAGTTTAATTACGATTGTAATTCAAAGTCGTGGATGAGGCTAGCTTTGGAGGTTATCCCTTTATGGCATTATCTTAGATTGCTACACCGACTACAAGAATATAGTAGCTAAAATTTCCCAAGTACCGCTACAAGAAGAGAGTGGTGCTAAACTTAGATTACTCAGCAAGTTAAATTGATGTTTGAAAGGCCCTTGATAAAAAACATGTCTGAAGTTAAGTCATGCGGAGGCAGTGTAACTTCATTCGGTGGAAGTATGGGGTTCAGAAGTTTGGGTTTAGAGAGGGGTATAAGAATACTCAAAGGTGAAAAATTGAGGAAAATTTTTCACCCGTTGGAGTAAGGTCAAAATGGTGGGTACGATAGTCACCACATTTGATGGAGCAAGAAAATTTTCTCGTAGAGAAGCCTCGGGGACGGTTTTAACAGCAGGTTCCTCTAAAGTATTATAAATGATGAGAATGTAGACTCTTAAGTATTCACAGGAGGATCTGTCAGAGGCCGATAGTGAATGAATAGATATATGGTTAAGAAACCTTGCACCGAGTAAGGTAGATATAAGGAAGGAAGAGTCATTTAATGAAATGATACGATCACTAGTAAGTGTTGTCAACACTTATGAAGAAGTCGTGTTCACAAAACCTCATTGGTGGACTTCCACCAAACCGGATTCATGGAAATAAGGCAACTGAGGCCGGTAGCATGCTTTCCTTTACTGAGGAAGTTAAGGGAACTATGGGGGTGATTGTCAGGACTGAGGCTATAAAATCGGAGATACTGAAAACTTTAACATGGTCAGGGTGGCCAGAGATGGGGAATGATTGTGATGAGTAACGTAGAACCACACGCTTGAATGTTGTCCGGTAGGAGTTAAAGGACAAGAATAGGGTGCCTAGATAGGGCATTGATTGAACTAGTTATTGGTACAGATAGAACAAGGGTATTGTATCTGGGAACTCTTTGGGGGCAACTAGAGTAATTGGTAAGAATGTTGTTGTGAGTTTCACCTCGGATAAAGGAAGTGTGTTTCGTGGGGCAAGATTGAGCCTCATTATTTTATTAACCCTAGACTCGGGTGTGTAATTCGAGCTTTGGGGTAGTATTGATATTAATATAGATATTATATCTATATGTTTCCCTTGGAGTTGAGATTCTAATTTCTTTCATTCATAGTAAGTGGGTGATGATATTTGATAATTTTGTTTGGTTTGTACTACTCGTTCTGTTTGTGCTATACGAGTATGAAATATTCTGATTTGAGATATAATAGGCTTATGATTGTGAGACTATCATGTCTTCAGTTCCAGGGTGGAACTACTTACACTACAAGAATTTGCACTATTATCAACATACAAATTATGTTGCTAAAGTTAGAAATATGTTGCTAAAAGGTATTGGCGACATATTTTGCTATGTTGTCAGCTTGTTGCCTATTATCTATCTAGGAAACCCTTTGGCAACACAGCAGGTTGTGTTGCTGAAGGTATACTTTTGGCAACACGCAATTGTGTTGCCAAAAGTATTTTATAATTTGTCAAATTTATAATAAAAAAAATATTATTTATGTTGCCAAAAGTCACTCAACAGCAACAAAAATAGTTGTGTTGCCAAAAGCTATATACCTTTTGGCAACATAAGAGCTGTGTTGCCAAAAGGATACACCTTTGTCAACAAAGGTCTTGTGTTGCCAAAAGAAATATCTTTGGCAACACAAGATTTGTGTTGTCAAAGGCTATACCTTTGGCAACACAAGAGCTGTGTTGCCGAAAGGCTATACCTTTGGCAACACAGCTCTTGTGTTGCCAAAAGCTATACCTTTGGCCACACATCTCTTGTGTTGACAAAAGTTATCTTTTCGCAACCAAATATTTGTTTCCATATCCAAAGTGATAGATGTAGATGATAACTTTTGGCGACAAAAAATTATGTTGCCAAAAGTACTAGATTTTTATTTATTACCTATTATTTTTTTCGCAATTGGAAACATTTTTAAAATTGCAATTTTTTCATTAAACATACAACCTTATAATCAAAAATAACATTGCATATTTTTCATACAATCATAAGTAATACAAAATTCCACAATTTTCAACCAAATCTCATAAATATGAATTACAAAATAATATTTCATCACAATTCAACTATATAGGTACAAAATAAATGCCTCCCAAATACGAACATAACAAGTCCCAACACATCAAAATATGTAAACATTATCTAACATAAAACATTAACAAATCAAAAGATGTTAAAAAGGTTCACGTAAACTAAAACGACGGAGACAATATGGCTCCCTTACACTATAAGAAACCCCAGCTCTAAGCCACCACAAACATATTAACTCCAAGCAAAATCCATCATCAACCTGCACAAAATACAAAAATAAATGACTATATGAGTTTTTATAACTTCAAATGCATGTATGTTTTGACTTAATCAATTTAAAACACTATTTAATTTTAAAAAAATCGGCAGAATTTCCTTTGTTTATTCATGAAATCCAACCTATTTTTAACATTAAAACAAACCCAACAGCAAAATATACAATATTCATCAACTGAATTCACATTGGACCTAAAATAAATAAAATGACAATTTTTTAAAAAAAATTGGACATAACCTCCTTTATTTATTGGACTATCCACCCTATTTTAGGGACAACAACACTTCCAACAATATTCAAAGAGCCCAAAAATAATTCACAACAATAATAGTTCAAAGGCTGAGCTCAATTAACTACACTATTTTAAGATGCACATAATAAATTACTAACCCTTAAGAAGCTTCAATAGTTTCATTTGTCAATCGAAGAAGCTCTGCATTATGCTCCTGGATTAGACTCTAAGACTGCAATATTTGCAAATTTGGTTACACCATTGAACGCAGTGTTTGGATAAATGCATATACATACCAACAACCTCAAACCAAGACAGCAAACTTAAACTTTATTCTATATTCTTATCCAGCAATACTATTAAAACAAAAGATTTTGTAAAAACATATTGAATATATGTTGCCATATTTCTTTTAGAAACATTTTCCAACCCCACTTCAATTTCAACCTTGCCATATATTTTGTAGAAACATTTTCCATACCCACCCCCTGACCTGGTTAACTCTAACCTCTCTTCCATATCTTCAAAATTTCCATAGTCAAATTTATAGGCACAACACACATGTCAACCTTGAATGGGTTAACTCTTGTTCACAAACACGGAACTTGGTTAAGTGATTATGTTCAAAAAAGAAAATTGAAGCCTTAATTAGAAAATGGAACAAAGTATGAACCTACGCAGAGATGAACAAAAAATAGAAAATGAAACCTACACTCACACTAAATGAAAATGAAACCTACACTCAACAAAACATAGAAAATGGATTCTACACAGAGATGAAAAAAAAACCACAGAGCAATCTTTCTAGCAGTAAACCACAGAGTAATTTTCATTTTCACCCAAATCCATATAGATGTGTAAGACAAAATGCCAAATAGATCTTTAAAACCGAAACAAATGAAGATTTTGTTATGTTCTTACCTCAAAGAATCAGAGATTAAAGTCAGAGAAGGATGGCCGAAGGTTTATAGCAGGGAAAAGTGGCGCAATAATAGTGAGTCTCGGGAAATAAAGTGAAAGAATCATCATTTTTTTCTCGCCCTGGACATGATGTATGGACATGAATAAACACTGATCAGTCATAAAGCATAAAAACAAACGAAACACAGCTTTTTGAAATTGAGTTTCCATCTTGTCATCGTCTGGAAATAAACACTGATCAGTCATCGTCTTATTTGAGTTTTGAAATTGAGTTTCCATCTTGTTTTCTGAAGTATGGACATGAATTAAATATTTGAAATTTGAATGTACCAATTTAGGCATAAAGCATAAAAACAAACAAAATGATCATTAAAAGCGATCAACAAAATACTTATCAGTGTTGAAAAGATGAAAATATTATGAGCTCCAGATTAAATATGACGTCAATCTCTCATCTGTAAAAGGTTTGTCCAGTTACATCCAAGTGAAAGAGAAAAAAGTGACACTGGTTACAATGAATTACCAGCTTAATGGTCTATTTACATGTGTTTTTACACTAGTTAAAATCACATATATGTGGAGATTTATAAAGATAAAAAACTGACCTTAACTCTCAAGGATGATCAAGTGAAGAATGCAGCTTTTCATTTGCTTCCTCTTCATCTGGAGGGGCTTGTTCTCCACTTTCACTATTTTTAGAGTAGAAGAATGCAGCTTTGGACCCTATCAATCAACACATTTTAGGGAGGATCATGTCTTAGAACCTCATCATCGTAATCATTGTTCACATAGTAGCCCACTCGGATAAACTCTTGGACCCAAATAAGAGCTGGTTAGCGTCACCACTATCACACCAATTCTGTCTTTTCCGAGCATCTTTAATGGATCTGGAGGGTCTGCCTGAAGAATAAAATGAAAATACCAACTTTAACAGGATCAACAAAGAAATTTTCTAAAATTCGCTATTGGGGTTACGTCTACCACACACACACAATAGCTACATGTATCACAATGAGTAGCTATTGGGGTTACGTCTACCACGCAGCCATAACACACATATATGTATATGAATATGGCCTGGAAAGTTTTCAGCAATATAGCAAAGTTGGATGCCAAATAGACAAATGTACCTATTTTATATATATATATATATATATATATATATATATATATATATATATATATATATATATGGTATTAAATGGGATGAAGTTTGTTACCCTCATGCTGAAGGGGGCCTCAATACTAGATCTTTATCAAGTATCATAGAGGGAGCTAGCTTAAAGCTATATTGGAAATGGAAATTTGACAGAGGTCTATGGGGTTCCTTCATGAGGAACAAATTTAAATCTACTTTTACTTCCACTACAAGTTCAAAAGCCTTCAATCGGATTGTGGAAGTTCAAGAAAAGGCTGCTAAATTTATAGATGAAGAGAAGGAGATTTGGACTCTCTCTACAACAGGGGACTTTGACACTCAAAACTGCCTATGATGCAGTGAGGTCTTCCAGACCTCCTTTTAGTTGAAAATTTGTCTGAATGACAGTTGCCCTCCCAAAATCAGCATCTTTATTTGGAAAGTTTTGCGTAATGTAATACCTACAGATGTTTTTGTTCAAGAAATTGGCATCAAACTTGCTTCTCGATGCAGAATGTGTGAGTTAGAAACAGAATCTATCAATCATCTGCTTATTCAGTGCCCAGTTTCAACTAAAGTGTGGAACTTCTATGGAACAAAAATGGGTGTTAGCATGAATTTCCAAAGTTGTAGAAGTATACGTATCTCTTGGTGGCTGAAAATGCCAAGAAGAGATCATCAACAATTTATTTACATTAATATGTCGAAGATCATTATGTGGGAGATATGGAATGCTAGAAACCTTAAGCATTTTGAGGAAAAGCTTCTTAATTCAGACGACATCATTTATAATGTGTGCTCTTTAATCTCTAAGCTGACAGCTATTTATGTGTTTAATGGCAGAGTTACCGAGGATGACTCTTAGGTTATTAAAGGGTTTAGCTTAAAGACTAAGACCAAAGAGCATCTGATTTACAAATGCATACGTCGTACACTCAAATCGGAAGCCCCGTGACTACGCGGCCGGTTCCTACGAGTCACATTGGTCACGTGAGAGGTGTTCGTGACTCTTACGGGACCGTTTTGTGGCTGTTTTACATTTTTACCCTTCGATGTCATGTTTTATGCTTAAGTCTAATTTTTTGCAAATTTACGTCGTACACTCAAACCGGGATCCCCGTGACTACGCGATCGGTTCCTACGAGTCACATTGGTCCCGAGCGAGGTGTTTGTGGCTCTTACGGGACCGTTTTATGTTTGTTTTACGTTTTCACCCTTCGATTGCATGTTTTTATGCTTAAGTCGAATTTTTTTTGCAAATTTACGTCGTACACTCAAACCGGGAGCCCCGTGACTACGCGGTCGGTTCCTACGAGTAAAATTGGTCTTGTGCGAGGTGTTTGTGTCTCTTACCGGGCTGTTTTGTTGCTGATTTATGTTTTCACCCTTTGATGGCATGTTTTCATGCTTAAGTCTAAATTTTTTACAAATTTACATTGTAAACTCAAGCTGGGAGCCCCGTGACTACGCGATCAGTTCCTACAACTCACATTGTTCCGTGCAAGATTTTCATGACTCTTACGGGACCGTTTTGTGGCTGCTTTACATTTTCACCCTTCGGTGGCATGTTTTTATGCTTAAGTCTAATTTTTTGCAAATTTATGTCGTACACTCAAATCGGGAGCCCCGTGACTACGTGATCGGTTCCTACGAGTCACATGGGCCCCGCACGAGGTGTTTGTGACTCTTACGGGACCGTTTTGTGGCTGTTTTACATTTTCACCCTTCGATGGAATGTTTTTACGCTTAAGTCTAATTTTTTGCAAATTTACGCTGTACACTCAAACTGGGAGCGCCGTGACTACGCGGCCGGTTCCTACGAGTCACATTGGTCCCTTGCGAGATGTTCGTGACTCTTATCATACCTTTTTGTGGCTTTTTTACGTTTTCATCCTTCGATGAAATGGTTTATGCTTAAGTCTAATTTTTTGCAAATTTACGTCGTACGCTCAAATCGGGAGCCCCGTGACTACGCGATTGATATCTACGAGTCACATTGGTCCCGTGCGAGGTGTTCGTGACTCTTACGGGACCGTTTTGTGTTTGTTTTATGTTTTCACCATTCGATTGCATGTTTTTATGCTTAAGTATATTTTTTTTGCAAATTTACGCTGCACACTCAAACCAGGATCCCCATGATTACGCGGTTGGTTCCTACGTGTAAAATTAGTCTTGTGCGAGGTGTTCATGACTCTTACTGAACCGTTTTGTGTCGGTTTAACATTTTCACCCTTCGACGGCATGCTGTTATGCTTAAGTCTATTATTTTATAAATTTACGTCATACACTCAAATCTGGAGCCGCGTGGCTATGCGATTGTTCCTACGAGTCACATTGGTTTCGTGCGAGGTGTCCGTGACTCTTACGGGACCGTTTTGTGGCTGTTTTACATTTTCACCCTTCGATGGCATGTTTTTATGCTTAAGTTTAATTTTTTGAAAATTTACGTCGTACGCTCGAACCGGGAGCCTAGTGACTACGCGGTCAGTTCCTACGAGTCATATCGGTCCCGTGCGAGCCGTTAGGGCCTCTTATGGGACCATTTTGTGGCTACATTACGTTTTCACCCTTCGATGGCATGTTTTTATGCTTAAATCTAATTTTTTTGCCAATATGCGTCTTACACTCGAACCGGGATCCCCGTGACTACGCGGTCGGTTCCTACGAGTCACATTGGTCCCGTGCGAGGTGTTCGTGACTCTTACCGAACTGTTTTGCGACTGTTTTATGTTTTCACCCTTCGATGGCATGTTTTTTATGCTTAAGTATAACTTTTTGTAAATTTACGTCGTACACTCGAACCGGGAGCCCCGTGACTACGCGGTCGGTTCCTACGAGTCACATCGATCCCGTGCGAGGTGTTCGTGACTCTTAGAGGACCGTTTTGTGTTTGTTTTATATTTTCACCCTTCGATGACATGTTTTTATTCTTAAGTCTATCTTTTTGCAAATTTACGTCGTATACATGAATCGGGAGTCCGATCACTACCTGGTCGATTTCTACGAGTAAAATTGGTCCCGTGCGAGGTGTTCGTGACTCTTACTGGACCGTTTTGTGGTTGTTTTATATTTTCACCCTTCGATGGCATGCTTTTATGCTTGAGTTTAATTTTTTCTAAATTTACGTCGTACGCTCAAATCGGGAGCCCCATGACTACGCGATCGGTTCCTACGAGTCACAATGGTCCCGTGCGAGGTGTTCGTGACTCTTACGGGACCGTTTTGTGGCTGTTTCACATTTTTACCCTTCGATGGCATGTTTTTATGCTTAAGTATAATTTTTTGTAAATTTATGTCGTACGCTCGAACCGAGAGCCCAGTGACTGCGCGGTCGGTTCCTACGAGTCACATCGGTCCCGTGCGAGGCGTTAGGGCCTCTTACGGGATAGTTTTGTGGCTATTTTACGTTTTCACCCTTCGATGGCATGTTTTTATGCTTAAATCTAATTTTCTTGCAAATTTGTGTCGTACACTCGAACCGGGATCCTTGTGACTACACGATCGGTTCCTACGAGTCACATTGGTCCCGTGCGAGGTGTTCGTGACTCTTACCATACCTTTTTGCGACTGTTTTATGTTTTGACCCTTCGATGACATGTTTTTTATGCTTAAGTCTAACTTTTTGTAAATTTATGTCGTACACTCAAACCGGGAGCCTCGTGACTACGCGGTCGGTTCCTACGAGTCACATCGATCCCGTGCAAGGTGTTCGTGACTCTTACATGACTATTTTGTGTTTGTTTTACGTTTTGACCCTTCGATGGCGTGTTTTTATGCTTAAGTCTAATTTTTTGCAAATTTACGTCGTACACTCGAACCGGGAGCCCCGTAACTACGTGGTCGGTTCCTACGAGTCACATTGGTCCCGTGCGAGGTGTTCGCGACTCTTACCAGACCGTTTTGTGTTTGTTTTACGTTTTCACCCTTCGATGGCATATTTTTATGCTTAAGTCTAATATTTTACAAATTTACATCGTACACTCAAATCGGGAGCCCCGTGACTATGCAATCGGTTCCTACGAGTTACATTAGTCCCATGTGAGGTGTTTGTGGCTCTTTCGGGACCGTTTTGTGTTTGTTTTATGTTTTCACCCTTCAAGGGCATGTTTTTGTGCTTAATTCTAATTTTTTTGCATATTTACGTTGTTCCCTCAAACTGGGAGTCAAGTGACTAAGCGGTTGGTTACTATGAGTTAAATTATACTTGTACAAGGTGGTCGTGCCTCTTACGGGACCGTTTTACGTTTTCACCCTTTGAAGGCATGTTTTTATGCTAAAGTGTAACTTTTTACAAATTTAGGTCATACACTTAAATGGAGAGTCACATGACTATGCGATCGATTACTACGAGTTACATTAGTCCCGTGCGAGGTGTCCGTGCCTCTTACGGGACCGTTTTGTGCCCATTTTACGTTTTCACCCTTCGAGAGCATGTTTTTATGCTTAAGTCTAACTTTTTACAAATTTACGCCGTACACTCAAATCGAGAGTGTTGTGACTACGCGGTCAATTCTTACAGGTTACATTCGCCCCGTGTGAGGTGTTTGTAACTCTTACGGGACCGTTTTTCAACTGTTTTACGTTTTCACCCTTTGAAGGCATGTTTTAATGATTAAGTGTAACTTTTTGAATTTAGGACATACACTCAAACTGGGGGTCACATGACTACGCGGTCGGTTCCTACAAGTTTATATTGGTCCCGTGTGAGGTGTCCGTGACTCCTTCGGGACCATTTTGTGGCTGTATTACGTTTTCACCATTCGAGGGCATGTTTTTAAGCTTAAGTATATCTTTTTGCAAATTTATGTCGCACACTCAAATTTGGAGCCACGTGACTATGCGGTCAATTCCTACGAGTTACATTGGTCTCGTGCGAGGTGTTCGTGCCTCTTACGGGACCGTTTTGTAATTTTTTACATTTTCACCCTCTGAAGGCATGTTTTAATGCTTAAGTCTAACTTTTTACAAATTTACGTCGTACACTCAAATCGGGAGTCACATGACTACGAGGTCGGTAAAGTTACATTGGTTCCGTGCTAGGTGTCCGTGCCTCTTACGGGACTGTTTTGTGGTTGTTTTAAATTTTCACCCTCTGAAGGCATGTTTTTATGCTTAAGTGTAACTTTTTACAAATTTAGGTCGTACACTCAAATCGGGAGTCACGTGTCTATGCAGTCGTTTCCTACGAGTTACATTGGTCCTATGCGAGGTGTTCGTGCCTCTTACGGGACCGTTTTGTGGTTATTTTACGTTTTCACCTGTTGATGGCATGTGTTTATGCTTAAGTCTAACTTTTTACAAATGTATATCGTACACTCAAATCGAGAGTCACGTGACTATGTGGTCAATTACTACGAGTTACATTAGTCCCGTGCGAGGTGTTCGTGCCTCTTACGAGACAGTTTTGTGGTTGTTTTTCGTTTTCACCCTTTGATGGCATCTTTTTATGCTTAAGTCTAAATTTTTGCAATTCTGGGTCGTACACTCAAATCGGGACTCACATGACTACGCGATCAGTTCCTACGAGTTACTTTGGTCCCGTGCGAGGTGTTCGTGCCTCTTACGGGACCGTTTTGTGACTGTTTTCCATTTTCACCCTTTGATGGCATGTTTTTGTTCTTAAGTCTAACATTTCGCAAATTTACATTTTACACTCAAACTGGGAACCCTGGGACTACGCAGTCAATTCCTACAAGTTACATTGGTTCCGTGCGAGGTGTTCGTGACTCGTATGGGATTGTTTTGTGGTTGTTTTATGTTTTCACCCTTTTATGGCATGCTTTTAGTCCTAAGTCTTACTTTTTGCAAATTTACGTCGTACACTCAAATCGGGAGCATCATGGCTACGCGGTTAGTTCCTACAAGTTACATTGGTCCCGTGCGAGATGTTCGTGACTCTTACGGGACCGTTTTGTGGCTATTTTACGTTTTCACCCTTTGAAGGCATGCTTTTATGCTTAAATCTAACTTTTTTGCAAATTTAGGTCGTACACTCAAACTGAGAGCCACGTGACTATGCAGTCGGTTCTTACGAGTTGCATTGGTCATGTGCGAGGTGTTCGTGCCTCTTACGGAACCATTTTGTGGTTGTTTTACGTTTTCACCCTTTGATGGCATGCTTTTATGCTTAAGTTAACTTTCTACAAATTTACGTTGTACCCCCAAACCGGGAGTTACGTGACTACGCGGTCGGTTTCTACGAGTTAAATTGGTCCTATACGAGGTGGTTGTGCCTCTTACGGGACCGTTTTATGATCGTTATGTCTCTTACTTTTTGCAAATTTATGTCGTATACTCAAACCGGGAGTCCCGTGGTTATGTAGTCGGCTCCTACGAGTTATATTGATCCCCGACGCATATAACTTAACATTAGAATATGAATAACATTTCCATATAACATGAAGACGACGATCAAACTGTACACTATACTTCATCTGAAGTTGAAGTTGAGTTATTAGCAATGAAAACTTCAAATCTTGGCTTCCAGAAGAGAAAATCTTCAAAAAAATTGAAATATTTTATAGAGATCGTGATTTGTTACCTCCACTGCTTGAAATTCTGTACACATCCAAAAAAATTGCCGCTTTGACAGAAGCTCATGATAGCGGCTCGGACAACAACTCCTTCCCTTTAAAGAAGTACCTTATCTTACTCACACATCCAAATAACTTGCAGCAGCACCCGTATGACAAATTGCAAGAATATTTTCAACTGAAACAGAATATGAAAAAAAATTATTATTCGTTCAAATCCAACCAAAGAAAAAGAAAATAATTAAAAATTAACAACATGTATGGTAGAATTGGATCAAATTCAACAATTCACCTTGTTTGCTGGAATTATCTCAACTTGGGTATAAAGTTAGAAGTATTGGACCTTTTCTTGACAGTTTCAACTTCAAATATAACCCCATCATCGAAGACCGATAAATATATACGTATAAAGCAATACATAATTGTAAAAAATAGATAGTTAAAATGAATAACATATATTAAAAAGTCTAAAGAAAATAAACAACGGATGTAAGAATGTGAATAAATCTCACTCAAACATCTCACTGAAGACTTGAGTCAAGAAACAGACAAAAGAGAATTCCTGACCTACTCGATCCAGAAATAAAACAAAACAGAAAAAGGAAGACACTAATTCAGACCTGCTCAATCCAGATCTACTCGATCCAATTCAGACCTACTGTATGATTTTGATGACATAACTGTATGATTTTTCTATAAGACACCAATTGTAGCTATTACACATTTTGATGACATAACTATATGATTTTTCTATAAGAAAGAATAAAAATACAAAGTTTAAACTGAGATTACCTATCAATAGACCAAACAAAATCACAACAAAAGTTCATAACTTCTGAATCAATACTTAAACTAAAATGATGAAAGATAAATACGGAGAGTAGAGAGAACAATATACTCACGACGGAGAGAGAAAAAGTGAAGATGGAGTCCGAGAGTTCAAACATAAATAGGTCTGAAGCTTGAACCGATTGTGATGCTTTTGATTTAGCTGATTGAGTAGCACTTTCTCCTCCTGTAGCTTGAGGAAGAAATAACCCGTAGGTATGGGACCAGACACAACCCTAGAGAAGGGATAACTGAAGCAACGATGGCTTTGGGGATTTCACCACCATGATTTCATGGTGGTTTTCACGACAACGATTTCACGGCGGCTAAGGAGCTTCGTGAATTTCACCGCGACGGTGAGGTTTCAGAAGGTTGCGGCTCGTTTGGGGGTTGTGGCTCATCTGGGTTTTGACAGAAAGAAGGGTTTGATAAAAAAAACGTATTTAGTGTTATTTGACAAAATATTAAAAAAAGGATAAAATACTTTTGGCATCACACTATACTTTGTTGTCAAAAGTCACCTATTTTTCTCAACAAACTCCTATGTTGCCAAAAGTTAAATGATATTTGGCAACAAATAACTATGTTGCTACAAACTAAATTTCTCCCCCCTTTTATTTTGTTAGCTTCTCGCTTGAAATTTTAACCTTTGGCAACAAATTTTATTTTATGTTGCAAAAGTACAATGTAAAATGGTCTTTTGGCAACATAAATAAGATTTTGTTCCCAAAAGGGTATCTTTGGCAACAAAAATAGCTTGTGTTGCTAAATATTATTACTAATGGTGCAAATTCTTGTAGTATTATTCAATAATATCTCTCCTGGATACGAGTTGAGACTTTATAGAGATGGTTTAATGTGAATTGTTATTTTACTTGTTTTATGCTACCATATCTCCAGGACTAACAAAGTTATGTAGTAGTGTATCAGAGGGGTTCCTTGTTTGGATTTCTCTTGCGAGACACTCCACGCATGAACCTTAACAACGTTAGGACTGGAGAGATGTTACTTTATATTAGGATGTGGGTTTTGGTGGAATTAGCCGAGAGTTACATAACTGATTATAAGGCTAATGAAAGGTATATGTGCGGTGCAGAAGAAGTTGAAATAGTTTTCTCACCTGATAGATGTGGATGAGACAAAGATAAGAAAGTAGTATTAAGGCTTGTAGCCAGGCCGTGATTAAAAGGAAAATTAAAAGGATATATATATATATTTGGAAAAAAGGATTCATAATACTTGGCAGAAAATAGGCTCCCTGATTAGTTAGATTTTTTTTATTTTGCCAAAACGGTGGGACATAGAAATAGAAGCGCGTTAGTAGGATTATGATTTAGGATCTTTAGCGGTCCATATTTGGGTGCCTTAGGCCGTTATATCTTGATGACCGACGAAGCGAGGTAGTAGTGTAATGGGAGGGTTCCTTATTTGGATTTCACTTTGCGAGACGTCCCACACATGAAACCGAGCGGATGTCGGAAATTCAGAATGGTATTGGCACTAGGGACATAGTTAGTATACTACTTATTTCAAGTGGGAAGGATAACGCATCAACCTTAATATTCTTAGGATATAAGGCCTATGGGGCGTTGTGGAACATGGGACCATTGCGTGTATATCGTGTGGCTTGAACCTCGCGAGGAGACCTATCCCATGCAAGACTAAAAGCACGCTGAAATAGTGTTCACCTTAAATATGTGGAGGCATTTCCTTTCTGGGAGGGAACTTAAGTCTTTTTACGAACTTAAAATTTTGCGGCAAATCGGAGGTTGGATTTTGTAATAGACTATCATTTGGATAGTCATTATCACCCAGTAAAATCAAGGATGGTAGCGGATATGCTAAGTAGAAAACCGTGGGGAAACTATCGACAGCATGGAAACCCAAGTGGAAGGAGCTCAACTAGGAAGATGCGGTTACAAGGGAGTTTATATCAGTGTTAACCATGATGCATGCTATTAAGATGAGAGTTATGCAAGATGAAGGAAGGGTCATTTCTAAGTTTGTCTCCCTATGCACCACTTGTTAATTGGGTAATGTGGACTACCGGTCACCGATTGGACCGATACAACTGTTAGAAATACCGGTGCGAGAATGGAAGAGTGTATCCATGGATTTTTATAATTGGATTACCGATGTTGTAAGGAGAGCATGAGTATGGTTGGAGGATAATATGGAGTTTATGAAACCTTATGGGGCACTTATCTATATAGGGTCAAACCGAGATAAGATTTTAGTATCCCATTTATTTAGAAGTTTCCAGGAAATAATAGAGATCGATTAAGGTTGAGTACCTTCTACAACCCGAAAAGAATTGGTAAAAGCGGGGAGAAACAACGTATGTTGGAGGACATACATTCGATGTGCATACTTATTTTGATGGATGAGAGAAAAATCTTCTTTTGGTTAAATCTGTAATTCATAATGGGCATGGTATCGTGGATAACGTCGTATAGGAAGACGAGTAGATCATACTTGTTGGTTGGTAGAAAAAGACAATAAGCTCTTAGACCCAAAATGATCCAATAAATGTTTTTAAAGATTGAGTTCATTCGATTTGAGGCAGAAAATCAAATTTAACACGGGCATTTTTTTTATGGGGGATGTAACACGTTTTGTGAAGAAAGATAAGTTTGCGTCGGGTTAGGTAGATTTTTCCCATTGTTGTAAAGGTAGGCCTGATAGTTCATGTGAGGAACAAACGGTTATTAATTTTAGATTGGAGAGTATCTATGAATTTACATGGGAACGGGAGAATGATATTTGAGAAATGTGCCCCTAGTCTTTTTATGAGATAAGCCTGAATTTTGAGGGCAAAATTCCTTTATATGAGGGGGAGTATGTAACAACCCTTACTTTTGGGTAATTGATTTTATATAATTTTTCCATGTGAGATAATTATATAAAATAATGGAAGTTAGAGTAAATATTATTTTAAGTGATTTGCGAGATAATATTTACTGAGATGCGCATATTTACCGTTGAGAGGAGATAAATGGCACCATGTTATGTTTTATTGCGTCGTTGTGCTTTAAGCTTTCAATTGGATTATGATTAATGAATTAATATAACATCAGAACATAAAATATATTATACATTTCGGATGCCAATTTGGAGGGTGTAGTTAGTCCTAAAATAGTCGAGATAGTCAAAATAAGTGTCATATTGTATTTTTGGAGTTTTAGGCACTTTTTACAGGTTATGACTCAATTATGTAGTTACGAGTTATTTTAATGGTGTATTAACATTTAAAGATGGGAAAGAATGTTAAATAAACGGTTAAGTCTCCCAAACCATCCTATTTCCCCCAATTATATGTTTTACACTTAGAGAGAGTAGGGAGAAGAGAGAGCTTGGGAGAAAATGGAGAGAAAATAGAGAGTTGGAGATTTGGAGCAGGAATCGTTACTACGAGAAGGAAATCCGAGACTACAAAATTGAGGCAAGTTTCTAACTTTCTAGTGTATGATTTAATGTGGGTAATTTTCATATATAGTTGTGTTTTTGGAGTTTTAACCATTATTGGGTTTTATGATGATTTTAGTGTTTAAACCCTTAACATTGGATTAAAACTTGATTTGAGTTGGAATTACTAGTTAGTTTTTGTGTAGAAATGATTTGGGAAGTAAATAAATTGAGTTGGTAGATATTTGAAGAGAGAAATTGAGTTTTGGGAACTTAGGGTTCTTAAACCCATTCCCGAAATAGGGCATTCTGGCCCAGGCGAATCGATTCGCACCTAGTGAATCGATTCGCTAAAGGGGTAGGCTACAAGTCTGTGTTGATCAAATCGATTCAGACTATCCAAATCGATTCGGCCTATCTGAATTGATTTGCTTTCGAGACCGAATCGATTCGACTAGGGCGAATCGATTCGGAATTTCTACAGTTTTAGGATACTTTTCCACTAAATTCCTAGTCCTTTTATTTTAGGTTTATGGAGTATGAAACTTATTTTGGGGAGTAATTAAGATTATTAGAGGTTAATATTAGGGAGATTAATACCCTAGATTAGTATGGGGTAAAATGGGTTTAATTCGGGGGCTATTCAAAAGGCGTTAGCGTCGTTTCATCTAGTGATCTAGCTTCTGAATAAGGGAGAAATGGGTGAGATGGTTTGGAGCTTTTGGGGAGACTAGTATTGTGGAGAACTTACCATTGATGGCTTATGGTACTACTTTGAACTCATGGAGACTAGTGTGAGGATAATTGTACTTCGGGGCCTATATCATTAATAAAATATGATTTAGGGAATAAGAAATGCACATTTTAATTTGTCACATAATTTTGTGAATGTTTTAAATGGGCATAACTTTTATATGATAAAATTGGATAGATACAGCTCTCTAAATGCTATCATAGGGGAAGTACGCGCATGAGGTGAAGTCCCCTGGCTAGTGAATACAGGGTGAATATTGTCCTCGGCCATAGGACCGGTTATTATATATTATGTGATTATTGTGCGAAGTGAGGTAATTCCGGGTGTAGTTATGAATCACTGTCACAGTTATATGGCCACTTCCCGATGTCATGCGAAGTAGGATGCTCAGGTTGCCTTGTTTGATAAGCCCTAGAAGATGATAACCATTTAGGGGCGCGTCCAGTGGGGAAACTCGGAAGGATGGTCTTAGAATCGTTATATGATGTGAAATATAACTATTCATAATAATGTGGGACATTAATGATGGAAAATCACTTTATGAAATAAATTTCTTAAAATACGTTTCCTAGAAAGAAAAAAGGGAAATGTGGATTTATTTGGTATAAAACTGAATTGGTGAAGCGTTTTATGGAATAAATTGCTCTATATATATTTTCTAAAGAGGAAAAGGAACAGTGCCTTTAAGTTGTGTAAAACTGAAATGAAATCTCATTAAGTGAAACTTAGATATTTCCCTCATGTGTATATGAACATTTAGTAGTGTCACTGAATATGCGTTAGGTTGTGCTTTAAGATTGAGAGGTGAGAATTCTTATCATTAATTAGGAGAGAAAATTTAATTTTCGATGGATGATAAAATATTCATAACCGTCGTGCATTTTATTCACATGGTGATCATATCAAATCAGTCCCTGACCCATTCATATTTCTTTGTTTTGCATGAATCCTATATTCGACCAAGTGCTCCACCGCAAGGATGCTCGTATTGACCTATCCATCACAGTTGTCTTGGAGCTATAACATGTTGCTGATGTTGTAGGATATTCTTTATAAATGCTTCTTTCTTTTGTACTCTAGCTATGATCAGTTTACACATTCGGGTGTGTTACCCAAGCTTTGTATTTGTTTAATATAATGTGATATTAAATTGTAATACTCGGTGTAACGTATTTGTATTGGTCTGTTTACCGACAGCTTATTCGGTTATTTTATTGTGCACAATTGTTATACATTACTCGTTTATTTTTTGTATCCACCTTCTTTTCAAATTGTATTGTTTAAATGATTTTCTTTAAACCTATAAATTAAATTTTGGCAATCCGTTTTCTAAGATAATTGGTGGTTATCTCTTACTATTATTTTAACGACAGTGATGCTAAGAATGGACCATCTCTGATTCCTGTATTTATGGAGTATTGGGCTGGCCACCTCTTATTTTAATAGGCAGGTTGTCACAGTCATATTTCAAACTTTGTGAAATCCTAAGATTAATGTATTTCATAAATAATTTTTTTAA
This sequence comes from Sambucus nigra, assembly GCA_949130495.1. Lineage (NCBI taxonomy): Eukaryota > Viridiplantae > Streptophyta > Magnoliopsida > Dipsacales > Adoxaceae > Sambucus > Sambucus nigra. The sequence continues at coordinate 146,107,141 of OX422210.1, read as the reverse complement.
GGTCAAAATTAATTTTGATCCTCAATAACATAAGTTAGAAACTTAGGTAATCACAAAAATATAAATTACAAGTGTTAAATATATAAAATAAATATATATGTAATTATAAATCAGTTCGGTCCCGGATTGGTTCGGTGTGGATCAATTTTCGAGTTGGATTGTTTTTTCCCCTAGAACAGAGAACCGAACCGAAGTATCGGTTTTGTTTTTTTCGAATCGTAATTAAGCCATTGAGCGAAAAAACTGATCCAAACTGAACCAATGCATTCGATTTGGTTTGGTTTATCGGATTTTCGATTTTGTTATGCACCCCTAATACAATGGTTAAGATCATTCTAAGCATCAATAATTATGATCAAATGTCCTAGCCACATGGATAATGAAAGGATGGGTGTCCAAGCACACCAATACGCCACATCAAACATGCAAACTCAAAAACCAACCGAAAATCTTTTTGGTTTTTCAACATATTTTGACTCAAAGAAATGCAAAAACTTTTTTTGAATTTTTCAAAAAAAAATAATAAACCACAAATACTTTTGTATTTTTCAAATAAGACTCAATAAATTAAAAATATAATACAAAATGATACACATGTCATAACACTAGAAAGATATAAATCATGATGCAAAGACTAGCATATCATAAACATGGTAACATAATCATCCTTTAGATCTAGCATGGGAAGAATCAAGTGCAACCAAGTTTTAGTCCTAAAGCCTCTAAGTCCGCTTTCCTGACCCAAGTAGGTGTGATGTAACGGGTGGGATTTTTGAGATCCAACACGACTTTATTCCTAAACTTCCTAGGAGCATTCCTAAGGTCGCAAAAAGAAGTCTAATGTGACCTTTCCTACCGCAATGTTTGTAAGGGTAAATACGGTGGGAATGATTACCATAATGTATACCTCTCCTTACGTTCCTAGTAGTCTCTCTCACATGGTTGGCATTGACTTTAGTAATAGGAATAACTCTATCATCGTATCCTATACCACACCTATCACTTTTGACTTGGATGATGCCTAACGTCCTACCAAACTTCTTCGACCAAGATTCCAAATCAAACTTAACCTTATTCGAGTCTTTCAACTTCTCCTTCAACTCACAAATCCTAAACTAGAGTACACGCCTAGACTCCTCAAACTCTAGAATCTCTTTTTTCAATGCCTCCATCAAACCACGAAGGCTATCTCTCTCTTTCTCCACATATTCTAGCTTCTCCCTAAACAGTTTCTCCGTGCCCTAAGATCCTTAATCAAAGCATCATTATTTTCTATGGCACACTCATTCATCCTAGCTTGAAATTTAGAGTTTTCCCTTTCCGCCTTCACCGTCTTGACATACAACTCATTAAATGCAACTTGCAAATCTTTCACACCAATTTCTTCCTCCTCACTCTTCTCACCCTCACACGCTCGGGATTTAATCTTAACGGCCTCGAAAGATTCATGCGTATGAGAATCTTCGTGGGAAGATTTATTGTCATCGCTCACATGACATGCCAAGAAAGTAACAAACTTGCTCTCATTGGGGGAACTCTCTCCCTCTTTCGATTCACTATCACTTAAAGAAGCACTATAAGCTATCGATTTCTTTCCCTCTTTCTTAAGTCTAGTGGGACACTCGACAACTTTTTAACCCTACCCCTCACACCTAAAACACCCATCCAACTCAACCCTATTAAATTTCTCACTTTTATCTTTAGGGGTGGACTCTACCTTCTTGTTCTTAAATTTCTCAGACTTTTTGGCATCTTTCAATTTCTTTTGAAATTTAACAATTTTTTTGAACTTTTTAGCCAACAAGGCGACATACTCAAATTTGAAATTGGATTCGTCATCCGAAACTTTAGTTTCCTCCTTTCGAACTTTCAAAGCAATGCCCTTTTCTTTCTTTGGCACTTGCTTGGAGGTAAACATATCAAGTTCATAGGTTTATAAGTCACCTACAATCTCTTTAAGTTTCGTCGAATCAAGCATACATAAGGAGTTTAACACGGTCACTTTTGAATTAAACCTACTCGACAAAGATCTCAAATTTTTCTTTATCACAGGATTGTCAGGAATATTATCTCCTAAGTTAAACGACGAGTTGACAAAATTAGACTACTTAGTGTAAAACTCATCAAACGACTCACTATCTAACATCTTAATCGTCTCAAACTGTGTAGTGAGATTTTTAACCTTAGACGCCCTAACCGTGCTAGTGCCCTCATGAGTAAGTGCAAGTGTATCCCAAGCCTATTTTGAAGTTTCACAAGTCATGATTCTATTATACTCTTCAGGGGTGACATGACAGGAAATTATGTGCAGACCTTTAGAGTTATAAAGTGCAAGCCTATCTCTAGCCTCAGTCCATGACTCAACGGGTTTCAAACTAGTGACCTCATGCTCTCGTGTGACTGGTGGTGACCACCCCTTTTCAACCGCTAACCACACACGCTCATCAATGGATTTTAAACCACTTCTCATTCTCATTTTTTTAATAAGCATAATTTGTTCCATAAAAAATAGGAGCATGAAAACTTTCAGAACCTCCAAAAGTCATCTCGAAAAATACAAGGGATCAAACACAATAAAAATATATTTCTGGCTCTGATATCAATATGTGGGTCCCTTTTTATTTCCTATACGATTTTTTAAAGGATGACAAAAAATTTTCTCTTTTTTATGAAAAACCTCTTTCTATTTTTTTTTTAATTCACACCAAGTTGTGAACCAATTTCAACTTAACCAAATTTTATCTTGATTAATCCCAACTTCCATCTAGTGATTAAAGAAAGTAAAATAAAGTAAATAATTAAATAAAGTAAAGAATACTCACAGTGCCGAATGTACGAGGAAACCACAATGGGAAACAACCTCTGAAGGCCCACGCCAAACAATCACTATGAATATGGAATTACAACGAACAGACACAGGTCTTACTCAACGAATCGATCCCCATGAGACTTGATGCACTTCTAATATTCTACCACTCCTCTCACAGTACCCACACATAAAGTTCTTCTTCCACGATACCTGTCCACAACACACACGTCCATGTATGTCTCAATGTCCATCGATTTGGCTTGTAACATCTACGATGTTTAACACGACTCTTCCGCTTCTTCATCGCAAAACCTAACAATGTTCTTCAAATAAAACCTTCTTTTTGATGCAAACAAGATCATTATTGTATATAGTAATGAAAACTCAGATCTTGTAAACTCTAAGGATGTGTTTAGCTTTGGAAAACCTTAGAAAACAATGTGCAGAATTGTACTGTTACGAAACTATATTCGCGGAATGCAAACTTGCAAAATCTGATGGAAACAAGACATTATATATTTTTCTTAAGGCCCGGGCTCTCTCGGACGAATGAAGCTATCGCTTGAAAGAGATGCCCATGACGTTTTAACGACATGGTGATCTCGCTTGAACAACTAGTGAAGTCGTTTGATGTCATTTTAGCGATGCATGAATTATAGTCCTAATTAAACACTCCTCTAATCCTTCCTTATCAGAATAAAATGAACTGTAAACAATTTCAAACACTTTTAAAAATATTTATTTAATAAAATAACATCCTTGAACATTTTAAAATAAATTTCAAGTCCCATTAAAATTACGCATTCACACCTGAGTGATCTCGCAATGCAATTAAACTTGAAGATGAATAAACTTGAAACAATTATATATTCGGCATAATTAATTCCTTCAAGCATTGCTGCAACGTCTTCAATAAACTATAATACGTCATCGTGTATGTGGGATCATGACAATAAAAATCTCCCTATGACTTAAATTTATTTTGTTCCGGGAATATGTCAAACTATACAATGGACTCAATTGAAAATTTTGTCTTTATAGTTTAAAAAAAACTGTTAAAAATTTCACTTTGGGGCTATTTTTTTTTGTGTGTTAAAAGTGTAGTTTTTAAAAAAAATATTTTTTTGTGTTATATTTGTTTCAGTTTTGGGATAAAAACTATTTTTCTTAATATTTTTTGTCACGATTTTTTTTTCTTGAATTTTTTTTCTTCTCCTTATAAACTGTTTTTATTGTTAAAAACAATTTTTTTAAGAACTGTGTTTTTCCGCTGTAAGTTGTTTTGCTGTTAAACATTTTTTTAGAAACCATTTTTTGGTTAAATTTTTTTTTTGTTAACAATTGTTTTTTTATCTAAAAATCATTTTTTATATATCGGCTTGTTTACATTTTCCACTTTTACTAATGATTCTATTAAACATCTCACTTTTTTCACCTAATAATTTGATGTTATCAAACAACCCTAACATGTTTACCATAGAATTTTCCATGAAAATGTTTGCCAAGGCATGGAACAAAATTCCATCTTGGCCATTTGCCAACTTTGCCACCAAACGGAACCTTAGTTACTAACCCCTCATCTTGGTTAGAAAATCTAAAACATGGTCAAAATAGATTAAACATTGTGTGTGTGTGGGGGGGGGGGGGGGGGGGGGGGGAGTTAAATACATAGGTGTTTTGTCATTATATGGCATATACTTATAAGTATGAAATATATTTTTCGTAATCTAAAACATAGTATAAAGTGTTGCAACTTCAGCTCAACGAGCCTTGTATCATTTTTTGTGAATCTCCTTGCATTTTTTGGCAAAAGTACTTGGTTAGTTTCCCGACCTTGCCACTATTGGCTCATTCTAGCGAACAAATCCTTTATTTCGAAACATGATAAATTATCTCTAGGTGGATCCTCGTGATAGCTAAACATCTATTTCGATGATACCTTGCTCTATAAAAATCTTGATATTTTTATGTTTCACTTGTAGTTTTTGACAAAAATATCTGGTTTATGATCTTTGTGTATAACTTTTTTTTTCATGGAATCAAATATTACTCCATCTTTAAAGAAGACTTTTGTATGTAGAAGTTCAATCCTAAATGATGATATCAAGATGTTGAGATACAAACAAAAATTGTAAAATTCTTTGTTTTTTAAGATTGGTGAAAAAGTTGATTACGGAGGAAGCAAGGAAAGTAATGTAAAATATTAATACACCATGTACGCTGTTACCAAATTTTAGTAGGATTATTTCATTGTCCTGGTGTAGAAACCACATTCAACCACCCCTTAAGTCTCTCTTGAGGTCCCTAATACCTCCTCATTTCACTACAAATCAAAAATCATACTCCGAGTACTGATCTAGAGACCATCGGGCGCTTTCGGGACCCAATTGACTCAGATAAACTCTATCATCAAGAAGATATCTCTTTGAATCTTAGAAGGGCTCTGAATTCCCTTTCCAACGGTCCGCTCTGTGCACAAATCGGCATAACGGTTCGGACGAATATACCATTTTACTATCAAAAATTGATCTAGAGCAACCGGGCGCTCCCGAGCCCCAATTTGACCCCAATCAACTTCATCTTCAGAGTGAAAGCTCTTTGAATATTCGAAGGACATCGAAACCCCTTTCCAATGGTCCTCCCCGTTCATAAAACGGCATAACTGTTCATACGAACGATCTATTTTCCTCCTAAAACTTATTCGGAGGCCACCTAGCGCTCCTGGGCTCCGTTTAACCAAGATCAACTCTTCAGCTCGAATGATACTGAATGAATATTCTAAGGGCACTGAATGAACTTTCCAACATTTTTCCCTGTACATGATTCTGACTTAAGGTACGGATGAACGATCTATTTTATTTCGAGAGGTCACCGGGCGCTTCAGGGGCCTAGTTGACGAAGGTCAGCTTTTCGAAATGAGTGAAGCTATTTGTAATGCCAAAGTACATAACCTAAACTTTCCAAGGTTCCACCCCCATACGCGATTCTGACTTATCGTTCGGATGAACGATCCGTTTCCGTTCGACGATCTCCCGTCCAAAGGACCGACGTGCACTTCCGAGTCATATTTAACCCAAAGTCAACTCCCGAACCCAGGAGAGGTCCGAATGACTCTTGAAGGTCTCTGAATAAACTTTCTAACGGTATGACCCATGGACGATTTGGATCAACAAATTGTGTTCTACAACCATTTTTCCAAAACAATCAGCATGAGATTATCGATTGGCAAGTTCATTTCCCTACCAATCGGCAGTGTGTCTAGGGTTACCTGCCAATTGGTAGGGCTAGGACCATGACAATCGGCACTATCACTGACCCTATAAATAGAGGGAATGACCTCATTCTCAACACACCTCAGATCCATCGTCATCAGTGATCTCAGCAGCATTCTCTCATTATTAGCAAAGTTTCCTTATGTGAAATTTCATTCCATCTTAAATTTCCATCCTTTTCCCAACTAATTTGTAAAAATATCATTCTCTCATCCAACATTCATATCAAGCTTCAAAGGAGTTCATCCAAGATTAAGATCAAGCTTCAATTCTTTAAAGAAGGTCCAAATCCTTCCCCTTATTTTTAAATTTATTGTTTTCTCATTAATTACATAAGTTCTAATTTAGTTATTTTACTTTAGCTCATACAAATTAACCTCCCACATTTTTATTAGTTATATTACACATACTTTATTTTCTATAAAAAAACCAAGATAAACAAAAAGTAGGTAACACCTATAAATTCCAACGGGATTATCCATCACACTTTTTTCAAAACTAAAAAACTCATTTTCTACACACACATATAATAAAATTCTATTAGAATCTATGGGATAAACCCCACATTTATGCATCATTCGAATTATGTGGACATTGATGCCTTTATAGGCTACATAGGCATCTTGGGTTAAAACTTGAGACTCGAGTCGAGTTTTCTAATTCTCTAAAATATCCAATTTTACAAATTCCCCATTTTCGTATTTATCATATTCTTGCATTATTTTAATATATATTATGTTTGTAATCACTACACCAAAATGGGTAAATTGGCACCCTTCCAGAGGCTAGCCTTGTCACGGTCAATGACCGTGACAAAAAATACGCATTTTGTGTCACGGTCATTGACCGTGACAAGGCCTTGATAAAGTCTTGTCACGGTTAACGACCGTGACAATTCTTATAATATTGTCACGATTAAGGACCGTGACATGTCCGTGACAAATGTCACGGTAAAAAACCCTTTCCCCTTCTTTTTTCCCCCCGTCGATTCTTCCCTCCTTTTTTTTCTCTCTCTCTCTACGCTGCTCTCCCTCTCTGCCTCTCTACTTTCAGGTTAGTTTCTCTCTCTCTCTCTCTCCCCCTTCCATTTATATATATATATATATATGTGTGTGTGTGTGTGTGTGTATGTGTATATATATGTGAGTGTGTGTGTGTATGTATGTGTGCGTGTGTGTGGTGGGTGGAGGGTGGGGTAGGGTGGCGGAAGGGTTGGGGCAGGATGGGGGGAGGGGCAAGGATGTGGGGGGGCTGTTTGTGTGTGTGTGTGCGTGTGTGTGCGTGTGTGTGTAGTGGTGCGTGTGTGTGTGTGTGTGTGGTGGGGGAAGGGGGAAGGGTGGGGGGCAGGGTGGGGGGAGGGGGCAGGTATGGAGGGGTAGGGGTGGGGGGTTGCATGTGTGTGTGAATGTGCGCGCGTATGTGTGTGTATGTGCGTGTTTGTGCGTAATGTCCCTTGTAAACGAATTGATTGGTTATTAATTTTTTTTAGTAAATCAATATATGATTGCCCCTCATTGTAAATTAGTAAATTAATATATGATTAATTATGAAAGTAGGATTGCCCCTCATTGTAAATTAGTAAATTAATAATTGTATACTTTAATTGTTGAAAATAATTAATTGAGTAGATGAATTAGAAGGAGTACGGGATACACATTTGTTGTTGACATTGCTGTTGGATTATAGTGGATCGATGTTGGGTTGGTTAGTTTTAGAGGTGGCATGACCACTGGATTATTGCCCATATGGGGGTGGGATTTTTCAACTTTTTTTTAAAATTACTTTATATATCGAACAATATATATATAATATGATAACTAAATGAAACATACTTGAAATTACATATAGTGCGCATAGATACTAGCCTTCTAGTTCTTATGCGTACACATTCAATAGCCCTTAGACCCGTTCGAGGGTCATTACCCTGTAATGAGATCTATCGAATTGTCCCGTTTGGACAATTTGGGACTGCATATTTATGTATAATATTCTTAGTGGATTAAAGTTGTTACTTTTGGAGAAAGTTTTTCAGTCGTATCCTAATGTTCTCTAGGTACATACTTGATTGACAAGTGTGACTGTTATTTCAATTGATTAATTGAAACAACACTCACACTTGCCAATCTACGTCGTGTACTTGGATAACTACAGGGATATGCTGTCGAATTTTTTTCAAATCGTAACAATGTGCATGAGTTGTTAAGTATATTACAGAAAAATGCGGTCTTGAATGGGATAAGACCACTCACCCTTTAAAGGAGATGGAGGAAATATAAATTTCTATTATAAATTGAATAAATAAAGCATAATTAAATGAAACATACTATAAATCTAAGTTTTGTTTATACTAATCCATGAATATACACTTCGTACCTTTAATAGGTGATTAGTTGTGGTAGTTGTGATGGGATATCCGAAATACAAAGAGTGGATGGGTGAGACAAATTGAATGGGGGGTGTTTTTCGCAGAGGTGCTAACGAATTTGTGGAATATGCAAAGAGATGTCATAATGATGAAGAGTTTTCATGTCCGTGTGCTAAGTGTAATTATGGTAAGGTATTTGAGTGGAAAACAGTTGAACTACATTTGTTAAGATCGGGTATGCAAGATAGTTATCTATTTTGGAGTTTTCACGGTGAATTGAAAGTTCCTTTTATCCCCGACCAACCTTCACAACAACGACGATGTAGATCATAATATGTTAAAGGATTTAGTTAATGATGCGTACGGAGTTTATGAAGCAGAAGAGAGTGAAGTTATTGATGATGTAGAAGGTTCAAGTTCTCGTGAAGATATCACGATAAAACTTGACGATGACTAACAAAGTTTAAAATTTAAGCCGACCCAACCGTTATACTCTGGCCGTGAGAAAGATCAAACAACTTTACATGCCATGGTTGGTTTGCACAGTTTGAAGACGCAATACGATTTGACTGGCAATAGCGTGAAAGGAATTCTGAAATGGGTGAAAGGCTTATTACCCAAGGAGAATACACTTCTAAATAGTTATCCTGTTATGAAGAACAGTTTGAAAGGTTTGGGAGTGAAGTATAAATTGATTCATGCTTGTGTGCATGAATGCATACTATACCGAAAGGAGTAAGAAAATCTCGATCTTTGTCCGATATGCGATGAACCTAGATATGTCCAATCTACTAGTAAGGAAGACACAAGCTCAAAAGTGACCCAAAAAGTATTGAAATATTTTCCCGTTGGGCCTAGATTAAAGCGATTTTTCACAGTACCATGGATAGCGGAGGCAATGACTTGGAATGCTAGGGCAGAAGTAGGCGGTAATATCATTCGTCATCCTACTGAATCTACTGCGTGGAGGAGGATGAATTATGAGTATCCCAATTTTGCTCGAGAACAATGCAATATTCGTTTGTCTATACCAATAGATGGTTTCAATCCATTTGGAAATCTAAGCACCAATCAGAGTGTATGGCCAGTGATCCTAGTCCCACTCAACCTCCCTCATTCACAGTGTATGAGACCTGAATTTTTTATGATGGCTTTGTTGATACTTGGGCCAAAGGCTCCAAGTGATGACATCGACGTCTACCTGGCTCCTTTGGTAGAAGAATTAAAGGAGTTATGGTAAGAGGGTGAGCAATCATTTAACTCTTTTAGAAAATAAGAGTTTATGCTGAAAGTTATGTTGATGTGGGCAATTCATGATTTTCTAGCTTATGGGACATTATTCGGTTGTGTAGTACATGGTTATTTGGGATGTCCTATTTATGGAGAGGAGACTGAATCTCTTCGTATATCCTTTAGCTTAAAAAATGTATACCATTGCCACAGGAGGTTTTTATCCCCGGCTTATAGTTTCAAATTTGAGAAAGGTTCCAATTTTTTATTGGGCGGGGTTGAACATAGGCTACCGCTGAGATAACTTTTGGGTTCTGAAACTGAAAGTAAATCTTCTAAATGTGACCCTAATATGCCAGGTAAGAATCCCAAACTTAAGAATGTCAAGCATAAAAAGACCCCAATTGGGAATGAAACTGAGACAAGAAAAATAGTCTAGGAGGTTAATTTTATTTGACTTGCCTTATTGGAAGAATAACCCGATGCGCCATGTATTGGATGTGATGCATGCAGAGAAGAACTTCGTTGAACATATTGTGGGCACTTGCCTTGGGGGGAGTCATTTGAAGGATGGATAAAATTCACGAAATGACCTTAAATCGTTGAAACATAAGCCACAACTATGGTTGAAAGAAGATAGTAGGGGAAGGACAATAATTCCCCCTGATGCGTTTACTTTAACGAGTGGGGAAAGGAAGGTGCTTTTAGACATAATATATAATTGTAAGGGTCCATCTACTTTTTTGTCCAACTTGCAAAGGATTGTGAATTATGCTACTCATGATTTACATAAGTGTAAGTCCCATGATTGGCATGTGATCATACAATTGGTTCCTTTATTGTTTAAGCACTGTTTCTCCAAGTACAAGGATTTACGGAGGGCTATTATGAACATTAGTATTACCTTCTCACTCTTGTGTGAGAAGGTATTCAATCGAGAAGACATAGTGGCCGCAAAATTGGCGGTGACCGAAGCGATTTGTGTGTTGGAGAAGTACTTTCCCCCAGCATTCTTTAACATAAGTGTTTACTTGTTGGTACACTTATGTGACGAGGCACTTCTTTATGGTCCAATCAGATATCGGTGGATGTATCCATTTGAAAGATTGATGAAAGTTTTTAAAGATTACGTCAAGAATACGCGATACATTGCAGGATCAATTGCAGAGGAATACATCACCATGGAGTCATTAATATATACTCAGGAACATATGCCTGACTCTACTAGCGTTGATGACACTGATGAGTTCGTCGATGATGGTGGTCACGTGATGGGAAAACGAGTGAAATTAACGAGTTTGCAACATGAACAAGTATCTCGTTATCTATTTGACACACATGAAGATGTCGAATAATGGAAAAAGTAAGTTTCAATTATTATAATGTTTAACATTATTTTATACATGATTAATTTTGTAATATGCAGAAAATATGAAGCCTTTGAGAACAATAAAAGAGGAAAAATAATGGTACAATCAGACATCGAATTTAGGCTGTGGTTGACACAAGAGGTAAGTATAATAAAAATGGCCGTTATATAACGTTACATTAAACTCAAATTTTACAACTAATATAATTAATTTATCTATATTCCCATCTCTTAAAGACGGGTGATGTGACGTCAAGGCTTGCTCGTCTAGCCATTGGACCCTTGTTCATGGCACAAGAGTACAAAAAGTATCGATTGAACGGTTACGTATTCGGCGCAAAAGTGTACGAGGAAAGTACAAATGTACAGTACTCGGACATTTCATGTAAGGATCTTACTTTCTTTCGAGCGAGCGCAAAAGATAAAAACCTCGTTGAAGCTGAAATGACTTACTATGGTGTAATTCAAAATATATTTGAACTGGATTATATAAGCTTCAAAGAGGTTGTATTTTACCGTGACTGGGTAAGAATTGAGGATAAAAATGCTTGTAAAGTTGATCCTGTCACCAATTTGATCATGGTTGACTTGTCCAAGTTCAAGAGAAACGACCACGTGAGCGATGAGCCATTTGTTTGTTCATTTCAAAAGGTTAACCAAGTGTTTTACTCGAAATATATCAACAACGAGCCGTGGTAAATTTTCCAACACGCGCAAAAACGTCTAAATAGTAGTGTGGATGACTTGGTTGCTCCTACCGAATATCAATCCATTTTTTATGATAACCCGAATTTTAAACAATTTTTCAATTTGGAATAAGTATTCCAATTTGTACCAAAAGATCCATTTTTAATGCTTTTAATTGATTTGCACTTTATGCACTCTTATGTAGTGTGCGTGTGTGGGAAGTATGGGTGGGGGTGGGGATGTTTCAAATTTTTAGTAATTGTACATATTATGATCTAGATGCTGTTGTTTTGGAATTCCGAATTGAGGTATTTGACAGTAACAATTCATTTTTATTTGTAGTAATTGTACATATTTTCATGTCTTCTTTTATCATTTTCATATGTACTAATAATATTTTTTATAGCAAATGTCTCTTTCAGGTATTAAGACGAGGATGATGATGCTTGTTATGATGATGTCGTCTGGGCTCGGTGGTAGCGGAGGCGACGAGGGCTCCTCAGCCCCTAGGCTCCCCAAATATGGCAAATTGGGGATGGCCATCGAGAATAAGTCGGGGCTATTAGCGAGAGCCCTCGAGCTGGTAAAGACGATCATCGGACCGAGATACATTAGTTGGAAGGAGGTGCCATATGAGCTCAAGTTAGCTGTTTGGGTGGCACTACAGGTAATGTATTTATATTTATATTTATATTTATATTTATATTTATATTCATATGAATATTTCAATTTCGGTTTCGATTTCGATTTCAATTTCATTTTATATTTATATTTATATTTATTTATAACTAACATTGTATTTGTTGGACAGGAACAATTCAACCTGGATCCAAAGCTACACGATTTCGTCTTGGAGCATTTGAGGGAGCAACACAAGACGTTGAAGAAAAATATGCAGACCCGGTACTTTGGGAAGACACAAGAGTCCATTATCTAAAGGTGTGATTTCGTCTCACCGAAGGAGCCAATCTCATTGGCATAATGGCAAAAGTTCATTGATAATGAGATCGGAAAGAGACAATTAGCATCTCGCCAATCGGGGAGGGAAAATCGGGAAAAAAATACGGACGTGCACTACTCTGGACGAATGTCTTATGTCGAGGTAGAGCATAGGATGATGTTAAGATTTAATTTTTCTATAACTACATAAATATATTATTCTGCATTATTTTACTTTGCGGGGCCGATACTAATTTTAATTTATTTTATTTCAGGGGACAGGGAGTGGCTCTGGGGCTAGGCCACATAGGCTCGATACTTATGTGTCTTTTCGGACGAAGAAGGGGAAGTACAAGGAGGTGTCCCCGAGTGTCGCGGCCATGATTGTAAGTGATCTGACAATTTAGTTTTTGTTAATTACGTTATAATTTTTTAATTTACTTATTTTACTAATCATGTGCTTTTTGTCATTTCAGGCAAAGATTAAGGAAGTGCATGAGTCGTAGTCTGATGCTGACAAGGCATCTTTGTCCACAGATGCATTCAGCCAAGTGCTTGGCTCTGATCGCAAGGGGAGAACAAGGGGGGTGAGCTCGCAGGTGGCCAAATCTAGGATCATCGGATTGGAGACGAGCGACACCGGGTTGGCTCAAACGATGGACTCGCATAACGCGAAACTTTCCCGTTTGGAGGCGACGGTCCAAGATATGTTCTCATTCATGAAGCGTTTGTTGGGCAGCGGAAAACGCAAGGGGAAAGGGAAGGAGAAGGTGGTGGGGGAGGAGGTGCCGGAGGACGAGGTGCAGGATGACGAGGATGTGGACCTCGCTGCTTCATCGCCGACACGTGCGGACTTTGATGATCCACTTCCTATTTGGCTCCCTTCGACCGACCGATGTCGACACTTGGTTGGCCGAGCGTGTTTATATTGGACATATTTAATGTCCAGCGGATAGGGAGGGGGTCGAGGGACTCAAATATCTTCCAGGTTGGACTAGCTCATGGACATGATCTTCAAGACATCGAGTTCAAGGTGATCGTCACGCTTGTGATACCCGGGAAGGAGAACTCCCCATCGTGGTTGCGCGAATAATGCGGAACGATGTATATCAATGGGTGTATCAATTCGTATATCGTGTGGCCTACTCACCTCCTCGGATTTAACCTTACCCTAGACATATAGTGAAATTATTTGAATTGAATTGTATTGTTTTTAAGTCGCTACATTTGAATTGTTCATAAGTTGGTACATTTGAATTATATTTGGATTATATCATGATGCATATTGTCTATTTTATTTTCACTATCTCTATTTTGTTTGGATATATAATGTTTGAACAGGTACAACATTGCTATAACAGGTACAAATATACTACGGGGCAGTGGTAGTGGGCATACTGCTGGGTAGTGGCAGTGGCCATACTGCCAGCAGATTTGTTTTCAATTCTGCCCAGAATTTTCACGGTCAAGGACCGTGACATTTTTTATTAAATGTCACGGATTTGTCATAGTCCTTAACCGTGACAAAACTTATCGTGGTCATAGACCATGACATGACCCTGACAATTCTAATGAATTTGTCACGGTCAATGACCGTGATAAGTCCGTGACAAAAAAAGTTGTCAACCTCAGAATTATCACAGTCATTGACCTTGAGAAGTCCAACTTGTCAAGGTAAATGATCGTGACAGTTCGGCAGATTTGGTGTGGTGAAACCTTATTATAATTCTATCTAACACATATTATCATTTTATCATAATGATCAACATCATGATAAATGTATAAATCGTATTTTCTATACATTATTTTGGGAACATTCCTATAGATGACCTTACTCTATCTTTTCCATGGCATGAGTTGGGCGATTCCGATCTCTATTATATATATGCACACACACTTCATGGAGAAATAAAGGAAAATAATAACACAATCCCATGAGAGATCGAAAGGGAGGTCTGGGTACTAACACCTTTCCATTCAGTAACTTATCCCTCGAACCCCTCGAACTAATGGTTTCGTAAGCATTAGTTTCTCTTTGATGCCGCTCTCTTGAGACGGTCACATGTTCTTTTGCCTGTTTGTGCAAAATAGGCTGGCAACTCCTTCTATTTACATTCACCTCACATCGACGACGATCGAAGCTCTCCTAGAGAGTACAAAGGTGACGTAACTCAAAATGTGTCTCTAATGTGCATTCACTCTAGGCTCAAGTGCAAGCCTGTCGCGTTAGTAATAAACCCGGTAAGTCGGGATCGTATCCACAGGGAAAAAGGACAACGAAGTTGTGACGACGGGAATAGACAAAGAAACCCTAACTCTGACTCTAAAAAGAAAGGAAAAAATGATTTGGTTTTTGATAATGATTATGCTAAATGCAATTATGAAATTATGAAGAAATGTAATTACACTAAACTACCTAAAATATGAACGAAAGATGATTTAAAACTTTGAACTAAGTGATGGGAAAAACCGTACGAGAATACAATCCCCCAACCCTAGTGTATTGCAGTTCTAATATTAATAGTAAATTTAACTGATTAACTTGACCCGGAATTTAGTACTCCCAAGCATTATGTATACGAGGTTCAAGCCCGTGTCATACCTAATCTGAGGATGAGTAAATCGGTATCGCAATAGTAACACTCGAATTGCATTCTAAATCATCACGGTTACCCAGAGGCAAACGAGATATAAAGACCTACAATTGTTATGTTCCTACGCAATACGGTCGTATTCAATCACTAAATTCGGGGGATTAATTTTATAGATGAACAATTAACACATCAGCCTGGGTTCATGTATCCCAGCCTTCTAAACCTAGCCGGACATATTAAACTGAAGGATGCATGAAATTGTAACGTTGCATGCAAAAGATATCATGATAAAACTAGATTGAAATACGTAGCTAAGTATTATGAACGCTGAAATTTATTCAAATCACGCAGAAAAATTACCATGAAATAATAATAATCATAAGAATGAAACTTGGATTACAACTTGAAAACAAACCCGAAATTGTATCAATCTTGTAGCAATTAATTCAAGTTATGTTCCTTGATTTTCTTCTCCTTTTTCTCTACCAAAAACTAAAAAAAACTATTCAGAACTGCTGTTGCTAGGTCACTTGGTATGTCCAAAACTGTTTTTTAAGGAGTTTTAACCTAATGGGATTCTTTGGACCAATCAGAGTAAAGGAAAAAAAATTCACGCTTCAGGACCCCCGAACCGGTTCGCCTGTTCCCCGAACCAGTTCGCCCCCCAAACCGGTTCGCATTGGGTTTGGGAAAGTTCGCTGGTTTGGATGTCCTTTTCTTTCATTCTAACACTTAGCATTTTTTTCTTGTTTTCTTCCTTTCTTCCTTGGATCTTTCTTCAACTTCAACTGGTCATAACTCATCAATCGTAGCTCAGATTTGGGTTCCGTTTCTTTCAGTGTTCTCGTTGTTTCAAGATTTTCAACTTTCCAGTTGACTCCTCCTTCGGGATCTGACTACAGAATTACCAAAATGTCCT
The DNA here is from genome assembly GCA_949130495.1 of Sambucus nigra. Classification (NCBI taxonomy): domain Eukaryota; kingdom Viridiplantae; phylum Streptophyta; class Magnoliopsida; order Dipsacales; family Adoxaceae; genus Sambucus; species Sambucus nigra. The sequence goes on along the minus strand of OX422210.1, from coordinate 146,090,957 downwards.
TGAACTTGCCTTCCTAACCTTTCTTTCATCGTTTCACTTTCTCTTTTGCACCACTTGCATAATTAACCTGTAAAACAAATAGGAGAAACACCAAACACGAAATACTTGCCAACGATGGTTAGTAGCATAAATGTGCATTAAATCCATATCGGTTGCATCACTTGGGTTCACAAATGTACCGAAATTAGGGGAATAAATATACAATATTTATGCCTAATCAAACCCCTCTTAACTTAGAATTTTACGCGTCCCGAGCAATGTAAAAGAATCCTAACAAGGCTTAACTCTTGAAAATCACATTTTATTGGGATAGAATACCTTTTTCGCGGGCAAGAGATTGTATTTAGATTATGCAACAAGCCTTTAAACCCCTAGGTCATCCTAGTAGGACGCGTTGTGTCTCGTGAGGGTTTGTAGAGAATATACCCACAAAATTCGACTCAAAGAAAATTCAAAATACGCAAAAATTGTGCAATTCAAACTTTTCCAGAAATAGTCATCATCAAGTCATATTTAGAAGTCTCAAACCATAGTGCGTGTGTGCGAAGCCGGAAATATAACCGCCAATTTTCACCGATTGATCATTACGTTACTTATTCGAAAATTCGTTTTGATTTCAAACTCTCACGGAATGCTCTCTCAAACTAATCTCTAGGATTATGGCTATTCACTCGGTATGCGTGATATAAAGAGTAAATATAATGGACGCAAAGTCACGCATGCAATTAGAAAGACGTAAATTTCATGGTGAAAGGATCTCATCAACGGACTGCAGTTTTAAAAATGGGAACATTGCCTCTTTTTTTCGTGCATTCAATCTCCTTTATTATCTTTTGTGTTTTAACTCTCCACGCGGTAACCAATTTCGCAATTCGGACTCGGTTAGGACTTTTTCGGGTTTAAGGTGTATTGGGTAATATGAAAATGGTTGAAAAATTCGGAATTGGAAAATTTTGCTTATGATGCCCCTTAGTGCTTTTTTTTTTGCTTTTGCTCATTTTCTCTTCTTTTTCTCTATTTTTGTTTCTATTTTTCAATTCTTTTCTTTTCTTGCTATTTTTGTTGAGCATATCTATTTTTTTGGCCCCTTTTTGTTGCACTTTTAGGACTTAAATTATGACTTTTTTCATTTTTCACAATTCTGGGATATTTGGGTCTTTCGGGTTACCAAACGAAAAGGTTAATTTTTTTTTTCCGGCTCAATTGGGTTACAAAAGGGATAATTTTTCACAACTTTTTGTGGCCAATATTTTTGGGTAACAAACGATGGCCTACTTCATTGTCCAAAATACCAATTGCGTTACCATATGCGTTTCGAGATGAATTTAAGTTTAGAGATCACTTTTGGCACGTTTTTCAAAGCAATATTACACACATTTTTCAAAACCGATCAAAATGAAAGGATTGAGATCCTTGACAACTTTTTAGGCGCTGAAAAGAACTTTGAGTTAACAATTAACTCGGATTGATTTAAAAACTCGCAAAAAGTAATAGGCTCGAATCTCACCGGGTTTGTTAATCTCCACACTTATTTGTTAAGTCGTCAATTTTCGCTCAATTTCCATCTTTAGTCAATTTCGACTTTGTGTATGTTGAATTTTACAACTTGAGACTTTAAACCGACTTTTAATGATATTTTTGAAAAATTTGAATTCCAATTTGTATTTATTTTGAACAAAAATATTTTTGGATTTTTCAAAATTTTTATGATTTTTTTTTTTAGATTTTTGGGCATTTTTGAAAATCTGTGAAGTAGAAATACGCACTTGTAACCCCCCCTAACTTAGACTTTTGCATTGTCCTCAAGCAAAAAGGACTAAAATCTAACTCAAAGCGAATAAAAAGTGCGGAAAAATAAAACAAACAAATATGGAAAATGCAAGATTTGATAATAACAATGGGGAAGCATGTGTTACATAAGAGATGGGAGGGCAACTTTGAGAAATTTGAAACCACTAGCAACAACTAACATCCACACAAATACATCAAAATAGTTATGGGTTCAGGGTGGAGGTGGATGTGAGGACCCGGGTGCATTGGGATCATACGGGTCATAAAAGAAGGGGGGTGGTCCGCCGAAGTTGAGTTGGTGAAGGTGGACTTGGAGTTGGTACATCATCCGTGTGTCCCTCCGATAAGTCGCTTGATCTTGATTGTATTGGTTGATGAACCCGTTAAGCCGGGATTCAACCACCGAAAGGCGTCGCTCAAAATTTTCCCCCGGGGGCTCGAAATCGAAATCCTCCTCTTTGTCCTCAAACTCCTCCTCTTCGACGTCCATCATCGGGGCATCATGTGCTTCATCTCCCGCACCCTCATCGAGAATGGGACGTTCGGGGTGAGCTATGCGCATTTGGCATTCTCTCCTAGTGGTGGAGGTGCCTCCAATGGGGCGGGTAAGTCGAATTTACTACCCCGGGTCATCTACTCCGGCTTCCATCAAGAGCTCCGTAATGAAATGGGTGTAAGGGAGTGCGGTTTTGCCCCATTCGTCGTAGGCGACATTGATGATGTCCGCGTAGAAAATTTGTGCGAGATTGATGGTGCTCTCGGGGTCGAAAAAGTGGTAGAGGAAATTGGCGTGACGTAACCGGACCACCGAGTCATTGGTGGTTTGGTGGATGGCGCCACAAGCAATGAGGTGCGTGAATCGCACCGTAGCCGCCAAACCTTGGATGGGAAAAGAATCTCATACCCATTCCTCCCCGGGTGACATATGAGCAATGAATTCGTCTTTGGTGTGGGGAATACCATTTGTGGGGTATTGGAATGGCACGGGGAGGATCATCCCTTTAGCACGCATTGTTCGCCCGATGATGGCCGCCGAAAAAGGAATCTGGATACCATCAAGGTATGCCTCGTGAAGCGTAGAAGATTTGCGAACCAAGGTCGCATAAAACTAGCAGATGGATATTTCAAACACGTGAGTGCTCGTTGGAGCGAGTAAAGAACACCACCCTCGGCGATCAAATAGGGCGGTTACATCGCCAGGAAGTTGTTCCCAATTAACGAAACATTCGATGTAGATTGGGTGCGTAGCCGAAAAGTATTCCTCGGCCCAATGGAGTTCTTGGACGCTACAAAATGTCCCTATACCCTCATCATCATGGACGGTGGTATCATCATATTTCTTGGGGAGAAAATTTGCTTGGAGAGGATGCGGCATGATGATGGAAAGAGAGAGGGAGAGGGAAAGGATATGGTGTAGAGGAGAGGGAGAGGGAATTTGTGGTGTGAGAAATGGAGGAGGGGTAGGGAGTAATTTATTGGTGTGGAGGGGTGGGTTTTGGTGGGAAATATGAGTGGGTGGGAGGGAAGTGATGGAGGGAGTGAATTAGGATGGAAATTGGAAGGGGGGAAGAGTTTGGAGGGAAGAAAAACGAAGGGGAATGAATGGAGGGGAAAAAGGAGGGAAGAGGATGAATTTGGAAATAAAGGGGGGGGGGGGATTTGCGAGGCACCCCAAACTGGTTCAGAGGTACCGTGAACCGGTTTGCACCCCGAACCGGTTCGGTCTGGAGTTCGGGAAACTGTGCTAGTTCGTTTGCTTGGGTTCTCTCTTCTCTCGAATTCTAAGTGTGCTCCCATGCTTTATCTTGTGTGTAATGCCCCTAAAGACATCCTAGACCCTCGGGCTCCCTAAAAATTCCTCAAACCCAACCTCGTATTATGTGCTAGATCCCTCGAAGTGCGTGCTAATCGGTCTCTCTCGTGACCCATGCTCCCGACTCCTAACTAACCTATTCACACACGACTACTATACCCAAGAACTCACCCCATATGCATCGGGGGTGCGACGACCTCACTTTTTCAGCTCAATTGACCCCGTAAACGGGGTCTGACAACCAAACAATGTCGACTTCTTCCGCACACGCCTCTAGATATGGCTTTAGGCATTGTCCATTCACTTTGAATGTGTTTCCCCCTTTTAAATCGTCCAGTTCAACAGCTCCATGAGGGAAAACATTCTTCACGACGAATGGAACAGACCATCGTGACCGCAACTTGCCCGGAAAGAGGTGAAGCCGAGAGTTGTAGAGAAGAACTTTTTGCCCAGGAAGAAACTCTTTTCGTCGAATGATGCTATCATGGGCGAGTTTCATCCTTTCTTTTGAAATTTTGGCATTCTCATACGCATCATTGCGTAGTTCTTCTAACTCATTCAATTGAAGCTTGTGGGCTTCACCGACCTTATCTATGGCATAATTCAATTGCTTAATCTCCCAATACGCCTTGTGTTCGAGCTCAACGGGAATATGGCAAGGTTTTCCATACACAAAGCGGAATGGGTACATGCCGATTTGATTCTTATATGCGGTACGATAGGCCCATAGTGAATCGTTCAATCTAAGTGACCAATCTTTTCGGGTAGGATTGATGGTCTTTTCTAGAATGTTCTTAATTTCTCGATTCGCTAGTTCAGCCTGCCCATTCGTTTGTGGGTGATAAGTCGTTCCGACCTTGTGAACGACACCATACTTTCTCATGAGCTTCGCGAATGGCTTATTGCAAAAGTGTGTGCCATTATCACTAATTATCGCTTTCGGTGCACCGAAATGGGAAAGTATGTGTTCTTGCAGGAATTTTATCACCACATTGTTGTCATTTGTCTTGGTAGCTATGGCTTCTACCTATTTAGAAACGTAGTCTACCACGACAAGGATGTATAAAAAAACAAAAGACGGGGGAAAAGAGCCCATGAAGTCAATACCCCAACCGTCAAAGATCTCAATAATGAGTATAGGGGTAAGAGGCATCATGTCTCATCGGATAATGGCCCCCATCCGTTGGCATCTATTGCAGGATTTGCAAGCATCGTTCACATACCGAAAGATTGTGGGCCAATAGAGGCTGCATTGCAGAATTTTTGCGGCCGTCTTTTTCGTCAAAAAGTGGCCTCCACAAGCTTCCGAATGATAAAACTGGATGACTTTTGAGATTTCATCATCCGGTACACATCGTCAGATGATTTGGTTGGCTCAATATTTAAAAAGGAATGGATCGTCATAGAAGAACATGCACGACCAAGTAATAAACCTCTTCTTATCCTGCGGTGTCCAGGCAGGAGGGACGACTCCCGTGATAAGATAGTTCACTATATTCGCAAACCAGGGATACAAAGAGGTAGCAAAAAGTTTCTCATCCGGAAAGTATTCATCTATGGGTACGGGATCACTAGGTACGTCGGATGAAAGCCGGGACAAATGGTCGGCAACGACGTTTTATACTCCTTTCTTATTTTTATGGAGAGATTGAACTCTTGTAGGAGTAGGATCCACCTTATGAGGCGCGACTTGGCATCTTTCTTCGCAAGTAGGTATTTCATGGCCGCATGGTCAGTGAAGCAAGTAATGGGGGAACCAATGAGATATGACCGGAATTTATCAAGGGCAAATACTACCGCTAGCAACTCCTTCTCCGTGGTAGAGTAGTTGAGTTGAAGTCCGGTAAGGGTTCGACTAGCGTAGTAGATGACATGAGCTTGCTTCTCTTTTCGTTTGCCCAAAATAGCCCCAATTGCATAATCGCTAGCATCACACATAAGTTCGAATGGTAAGGACCAATCCGGAATTTGCATGATGGGAGCGGACACAAGCATATTTTTCAAAAGAGCTTTGGCATGCTTTCGTTCACTCAAATGGGGTGTCCTTCATGAGTAGGTTTCTTAAGGGCCTAGCGATGGCGCTAAAGTCCTTAATGAACCTTCGATACGTGGCCTAAGAATGAGCGCACGTCCTTCAGCGATTTTGGTGGGGGAAGATCATCTATGACATCTATCTTTGCCCTATCGACTTCTATTCCTTTGGATGATACTATGTGGCCAAGAACTATTCCCTCAGTGACCATGAAATGGCATTTCTCCCAATTCATCACTAAGTTCTTTTCCACACACCGGGCGAGTACTTTTTCCATCTTTTCCAAACAATGATCGAAAGAGGTGCCAAAAATGCTGAAATCGTCCATGAACACTTCGAGTCCTGTCTCGATCATGTCGCTAAATAAGCTTAACATTCACCTTTGAAAGGTCTCAGGTGCATTACACAAGCCAAATGGCATACGTTTGTAGGCAAACGTACCAAAAGGGCAAGTGAAGGTCGTCTTCTCCTGGTCAAGAACATCCACCTCAATTTGGTTATATCTGGAATAACCATTAAGAAAGAAATAGTAAGGGTGTCCCGATACTCTCTCAAGCATTTGATCAATAAATGGCAAGGGGAAATGGTCTTTCCTAGTTCCCGCATTGAGTTTTCGATAATCAATGCAAACGCACCACCCGGTGGTGGTACATTGGGGAACCAGCTCTCCCTTGGCATTCTCAATCACAATCATACCCGACTTCTTCGGGACGACTTGAATAAGTCTCACCCATTTTCTATCCGAGATTGGGTAAATAATCCAGGCATCCAATAATTTGATAATCTCGGTTCTCACAACTTCTTTCATGTTGGGATTTAGTCTTCTTTCCATTTCTCTAGAGGGTTTGACATCCTCTTCGAGGTGGATCTTGTGAGTGCAAATCAAAGGACTTATCCCCTTCAAATCAGTGATGCACCAACGAAAAGCACTTTGGTGCTTCCTCATAATTTTCAACAATTTACCCTCCTGCTCATCGTCTAGGCTAGAGGAGACAACAACAAGAAATGCCTCATCCTCTCCTAGATATGCATATTTAATGTGGGAGGGGAGTTTATTTAATTCAAGGGTTGGAAATTTGTCACAGGAGGGAACCATGCGTGTATCCCTCAGAGGTAACTCCTCAAATCTAAAAACCCAGCTAACATCTCTCACATCCTTGTCCGACATGCTCTCATCGAGTAACTCTCTCCACTCTCCAACCTCCCTCTCGAAGTCAGTGTACGTCCCCTCAATCTCGTGTGTCTCTGCTAAACAGGACTCTAAGGCATCACCTCAATAAGTCTCCTCAAAATATTTCTCTACTATCTCATCTATGAGGCTCACCGCGTGAAGATCATCGTCCTCCCCCGTATGTTGGGTTATGTGGAAGATGTTGGTTTCCAAGGTCATGTTCCCAAAGGTGAGTTGCATTCGCCCATTCCGAGTATTGATGATTGCGTTAGCCGTAGATAATAATGGATGACCAAGGATGATGGGAACATGGTTGCTCGAGTTGAAGGAGGGCTCCATGTCCCAAATGACAAAGTCTATCGGGAAGTAGAAAGTGTCAACTTGGACGATCACGTCCTCGACTATGCCTCGTGGGATCTTCACTGTTCGATCCGCTAATTGGAGAGTGGCCTTTGTGGTCTTGAGGTAGCCCAAATCAAGTTGCCTATAGATGGGGTAAGGGAGGATATTTACGCTTGCTCCAAAGTCAATTAAGGCTTTTTCGATTTTATTCTCTCCAATGATGCATGATATGGTGGGTGCACCGGGATCTTTGAATTTAGGCGGGAGCTCATTTAGTAGAATGGAGCTCACATTTTATGCTCGAAAGACGTTCTTCTTCACCTTCATCTTTCTCTTAACTGTCAACAGGTCTTTGATGACTTTAACATAAGATGGAATTTGCTTGATGGCATCGAGGAAAGGTAAATTCAGCTTTACTTGCTTAACACTTCTAGCACGTCTTCATGTGGGTTTCCTTTTTGGGCAGGAATCAACCTTTGAGAAAACGGTGCAATGGATGGTGGTTTCACTACCACCTCTGGCTCACTAGCGTCTTCCTTGTCACTCTCGTTCAAGGGGACATCTTCAGCCTCTTTCGTGCCGGGCGAAATCTCCTTATCTTTCATTGTGTCATGTCGAGGAGGTGATAAATCAATGACTCTACCACTACGAAGAGTGGTCATAGCTTGACATTGCTCCTGATGTTCAGTGGAGGTGGAGCTAACACTAGTTTGACCTTGGGGAGGTATTTGGCCTTGGGCGGGAAACTTTCCCTTCTCTTGGACACTCAGCGAGGATTGTATCTTTTACAAATTCACATTTATGTCACCAATTAGACGATCATATTTGGCATTGGTTGTGGTCTGGCTTGCGATGAATTGATTTATGGTATCCTCGAGAGTTCTCCACAGTGGAGAAATATATGCTCCTTGAGGTGGTGGTGCTTGTACTGTCCTTGCATGTGTGGAGCTTGTTGAAAGTGTTGTGGTGGAGGAGGGGCAACATGTGAAGGAGGGTTCATTGCGGCATGTTGTTGCCCATAGCTAAAATCGGGATGGTTTTTCCATGAAGGGCTGTATGAATTCCGGTGCGGGGCACCGAAATTCCCTTTAAACCCTCCTCTACCACTAACTTGCTCCTGAAGTATAACTTTGTAGGCGGGTATCGTCAGGCATTCCTCAGTTGAATGGACCGCCTCACAAATAGAACATACCTTTTTGATGGGGTTAGGTACGGATCCAGCTAGTCCTTTTCCATATATCTCGCATGGGTCTCGAAATCCTTTCTCAAGGGAGTCCAATCGACTTTCCGTCATAAAATTCTTATCTACGTGGAATAGGCCGGATGCCGGTGGAGTGGTGGTCACTTGTCTATTTCGATTTTGAGCATTAGGATCAGTAGTATCCCAGGATTGTGTAGTCTTGGCGACATACCTCATGTCAAGCTCAACATCGTGGGCATCTAAATTGAGAAACGGACCACTTCCCATGGTTTCAACAAGTTGTTTGGAGTTAAGATTCAACCCATTATAGATAAAAGAGATGATTTGCGCTGAATCAAATCCATGATGGGGGCATGAAGTAACTAACTCGTTGAAACGTTCATAACATCGATGGAATGGCTCATTTTCAGCTTGTCTGAACGCTTGAATTTGAGCCTTTATGGAGATTGTTCGATGTGGTGGGAAGAATTTCTTGAGAAATCTCGATTGGAACTCGTTCCAAGATGGAATCGAGCTTAGAGGTAAAGACCATAGCCAGGTCTTAGCTTTATCTTTGAGCGAGAAAGGGAAGAGTTTGAGGAAGATCACCTCTTGTGTGCAGGTTTGATCATTGAGAGTATCACACACGTCTTCAAATTTCCTAATATGGAGGTATGGCTTTTCAAAATCCATACCGTGGTAATGCGGTAACATCTGGATCATCCCATTTTTAAAACGGAATTGTCCGGCATTATACGGGAGTATAATGCATCCTGAAGTGACAGTGCGCTCGGGATATAAGAATTCTCTCATCGGGCGGTATGGGGGCTCTTCCTCACCGGTGGATGCACTGTCGTGTTGCGATATCTCTTCCTCACTTATTGACTCGATGCTCTCACTGGGTGGGCTTGGAGTGTGTCCTAATAAGGAAAACTAAGTGTTATTGGAGATTGTGTGCGACGGTGTGGGAGGTGGGATCCAGAACTGTGGGGCGTTTGGAGTGTGGGGACTATCGGGATTATACTCACCAATTGGATTTTCGTGAATGTTGGTTGGAGTATTATGGGGTGTGGGAGTGGTTTCAGAATTTTGCATTAAAGCTTAGGAGAGATAATGATTGTGAATTTTTTTTATGTTTTTGGATTTTTTTGAATTTTTTTTGGTCAAAGCTTTGGATTGACTCGATCTAATCTTAAGTCTACCTATTTCCCCAGCAACGGCGCCAGAAACTTGACGTGACTCAGAATGTGTCTCTAATGTGCGTTCACTCTAGGCTCAAGTGCAAGCTTGTCGCGTTAGTATTGAACCCGGTAAGTCGAGATCGTATCCACAGGGAAAAAGGACAACGGAGTTGTGACGATGGGAATAGACAAAGGAACCCTAACTCTGACTCTAAAAAGAAAGGAAAAAATGATTTGGTTTTTGAGAATGATTATGCTAAATGCAATTATGAAATTATGAAGAAATGAAATTACACTAAACTACCCAAAATATGAATGAAAGATGATTTGAAACTTTGAACTAAGTGATGGGAAAAACAGGACGGGAATAAAATCCCCCAACCCTAGTGTATTGCAGTTATAGTTTAATAAAAAATTTAACTGATTAACTTGACCCGGAATTTAGTACTCCCAAGCACTATGTATACGAGGTTCAAGCCCGCGTCATACCTAATCTGAGCATGAGTAAATCGGTATCGCAATAGTAACACTCGAATTGCATTCTAAATCATCACGGTTACCCAGAGGCAAACGAGATATAAAGACCTACAATTGTTATGTTCCTACGCAATAAGGTCGTATTCAATCACTAAATTCAGAGGATTAATTTTATAGACGAACAATTAACACATCAGGTTGGGTTCATGTATCCCGACCTTCTAAACCTAGCCGGACATATTAAACTGAAGGACGCATAAAATAGTAACGTTGCATGAAAAAGATCTCATGATAAAACTAGATTGAATACATAGCTAAGTATTATGAACACTGAAATTTATTCAAATCACGCAGAAAAATTACCATGTAAGAATAATAATCGTAAGAATGAAACATGGATTACAACTTGAAAACAAACCCGGAATTGTATCAATCTTGTATAAATTAATTCAAGTTATGTTCCTAGATGTTCTTATTCTTTTTTAACTACCAAAAACTAAAAAAAAACTATTCAGAACTGCTGTTGCTAGGTCACTTGGTACGTCCGAAACTGTTTTTTAAGGAGTTTTAACCTAATGGGATTCTTTGGACCAATCAGAGTAAAGGAAAAAAATTCGCGCTTCAGGACCCCCGAACCGGTTCGCCTGTTCCCCGAGCCTGTTCGCCCCCCAAACCGGTTCGCATTGGGTTTGGGAAAGTTCGCTGGTTTGGATGTCCTTTTCTTTCATTTTAACACTTAGCATTTTTTTCTTGTTTTCTTCCTTTCTTCCTTGGATCTTTCTTCAACTTCAACTGGTCGTAACTCATCAACCGTAGCTCGGATTTGAGTGTCATTTCTTTCAGTGTTCTCGTTGTTCTAAGATTTTCAACTTTCCAGTTAACTCCTCCTCCGGGATCTGGCTGCAAAATTACCAAAATGCCCTTGAACTTGCCTTCCTAGCCTTTCTTTCATCGTTTCGCTTTCTCTTTTGCACCACTTGCATAATTAACCTGTAAAACAAATAGGCGAAACACGAAACATGAAATACTTGCCAACGAAGGTTAGTAGCATAAATTTGAATTAAATCCATATCGGTTTCATCACTCGGGTTCACAAATGTATCGAAATTAGGGGAATAAATATACAATATTTATGCCTAATCAAAGGGCACAAGACCCTTTTTCTTTATCCCCTATTTTCCACCTGCCCCATAGGAGGAAGCGAGGATAGGAGATAGCTAAAAATAGGGGATGGCCACAGTGGCGACTCCACAGGTGAAGTATTTTTCATATGATGTCTATACTCTATTTGCATGGGTGTTTTATTTTTCTTGTGTGTGTATGCACCTACCCGTTTGTTCCCTTTTTCTCCTATATTGTTTCTTATATACCTCATGCTTATATGACTACTCACTCACACACTTGTAGGTACTCTCCATGTGCACTTCATACTACGTACACCTAGGATCATTTATACCCACATGTTGCACACACCACTTCGAATATCCATACTTAGGTGTCACTAACACACATTTGTCACAGCTCTCCTAACTAAATACCGAGTGATGAGTCATTTATTAAATTAAAATAGTTTTCTCATCGGGTTCATTCTTAGCATCACTGTCGAAATTTTTTTAAAACTTACTAACCACCTAGCATTCCAAAAGTCGATGTCAGATTTTTATCTTTTTATTAAACAATAACAACATGCGGTACAAGTAGTTATTTATTACATTAACTTAATTAGTCATATTTAATTTAACTATATAACATTCTCACTAGTTATATACGTACATAATTAATACAATTGCAGTACATGTAGTTTACCAGTATATGAATCTGCACCACATATATGTTATCATTATATTACAACATTCACACACATGTCGTATATCTAACCATCCTCCTGAGTAGACACTCATCGGATGTTCTAAAAAATTCTATCACCCCAGGTATACTCATCCACTCAGACACCCCGACTCGATTAGCTCCCTGAATCAGTAAAAATAAAAAAACATAGCGGAGGCGATCATAGTTACCACCGAGAGTGAAACCGAATCATACCCAAAGTGCCTCGCCTCTAATAACGGAAGCTATGACCTGGGGATTATACTCTCTCTGCTCCTCAAGCCAGGGGATTCACCCACATCACACAACTACCTATGATAGTACTAGAGGGGTATGTATTTCGATAAATATTATTCACACCAATATTTATAAAGCGCACACGCACACACACACACACACACACACACACACACACACACACACACACACACACACACACACACACATATATATATATATATATATATATATATATATATATATATATATATATTCCTGACTCTAAGCTTTAATTAATTTTATTAACGTGGTGTCACGCCACCAAAATACCCGAACACATTCGCTCAACCCGTAATTTTTAACATTTTTGGATTTATCGCATCAAATCCTTTCAATAAGTTTAACCAACTTAGTTACCTTTATAATTCTTTATTTTTTGTCCCTTAAGTTACTAAGTATGAGGTTACCAAGTCTCACTAATTAAACCCTTTTAAAATTAATCATGGAAATATCATGCCACATAAAAAAGGAATGATGTGTCCCAAATACGACAATGTCATTCGAACGATGGGTCGGGTCGTTCGAACGACTAGCTGCTGCCAGCACTCCCCTTTTTCCCAGAGGACGGTTTCTACCATGATGGCCATCCGAGTTCTAGTTTCAATTTAGACCCTTTTTTTAACATTCCCAACTTTAAATCTCTCCTTTACATAGACCGAGATTATGTATAAAAACACAAACCCCATCAATTCTTCACGACAAACAAGCAACTCTCGTGTGGAATCCCTACGCTAATTCCACCATTAGCGATAATTCGAGCTTCTGGATTTCTCCAAAAATTACAACCCAGATGATTTTTAACCTAACTAATTATCTAAGATGGATTTTCATCATCTTACTGACCTTTACGCAAGTTGGGTTCTCATCACGAGATAAAGATTCTAAATTGAGTTTAACGGTTTTGTTAAATCGACTTCTACAATTAGACCTTACGATCCATGCTACCAAAAATTGGTTACTGATTTCTTTTCACAGAGAGGTAGCAACTGCAATTCAACCTATTTTATCATAATTTAACCCTAAATCTTTACTAATCGTTCAATACGTCAAAAACCCATTTTTTACGTGATAACTCACCCAAAACAAATTTTCATATTTCTACATGATAATTCACCCCAAAATAATTTTTCATCACACCCACTTTGATATGAATTGATTATCACAAATTTACATTGAAGCAATTTAACCACTTGTGTGTAAATAATTTGTAGAGTTTGATTCCTTAGATGAAGAGTACAGATTTGTCTCCAAAAATGCTCCCCAAAGTTATCCCTCTTTTCTTTTCTGTAGAACTAGATTTTCTCTTTGAGTTGTGTGTGTCAAAAGTTCTCTAATTTGGATTTTATAATACTCTTCCTTTAGAGTTGTGTTCACCCCAAACTCTTAACTTTTGATCTTCTAATGTCAATCCCGAAATTATGCATGTGGGCTAAACTGAAATGGCACAAACACCCCCGTGTGGGCCCAGTTATGCCTAAAAGTGCCCGAGACCCATATACTACCCTTGCGTACACTTTTTCGACTATCTGGACCTAACTGGAATCAACCGCGTACTCATAATTATTATCCGAATTACTTTATAGCATTCTCAAATATTGACCTCAAAATGTGTCACACGCGAAATTTAAAAATGATCTGAATTAAAAACTCAATACACCAAATTAAATAAATCCCCCACTCAAATAAATTATCCAAATCATAAATTTAAATTTCCCCAAATTAAATAAGTTATATTTTTCCTAAAAATAATTAAATTCAATCCTCAAAGTTAGGGGGTGTTACATACTTCCTTTCTTATAAAGGGATTTCTTCCTCGAATTTCAGATAAGCCTAGTACTCTAAGCCTCGACTAGATCCTTGATCCCCTACCCAGAAGATCGCTACACCTATTTCTACTCTTCTAATCTTGAATTATTTTAAAAATGAAATTATTTAACTAGGGTGCGTATACACCCTTTACCCGTGCTTAATCGCACAAATGATACCTGACTCCACTGGCCTTAAATTGTAATATAACTTTCAAATCACAGTTATAACTACATACATGTGATAATCGAGGTACCAAACCCATGTACTAAAGACCAAACATCTCCCCACTTCCAACGTTGTGCCAAGTTTTATGCGTGGGACGTCTCACAAAGAGAATTTCAAATAAGGAACTCCCTGATGCACTACTACCTAACATTATTGGTCGTTGAGATCTATTAGACCCTCAGTCCATAGAACGTACCCCGAAATACCCATCTCTCAACATAAAAGTATGCACATCCACTCTCATGCTACAAAAGACAACATACAATACTACGCCCTTACTATCACTAGTTTCCTTGCGTGAAAATAAATCCCGAGCTATATCCCCCCGCTCGATAATAAGTCTATCCACCCTGAATCACATCATTAACATCCCAAATTTTCGCACAATTTCGTCCTTTTCAAAACAGGACCCTATCCATGAGCCTGGAAACAAGTCCAACTGTATTTTTACATATTTTTGAAACCCAATTTCGCCAAGCTCGAGTCCCTTCCGATGTTTCTTTTTGCATTTAGGCAAACCCAATTCAAGTGAGAACATAAAGAACATAATAATAAATAATCATTCTGAGACCTTTCTCTCGTTTTTCCTCTTTCTTTACCAAAAGTGTCAAAAACATTTTCCCCCTTTTGTCAAAAATACCAAAATCTTTTTTCCTTCCATATATCGAAAATATTATTCCTTCTTTTTACCCCAAAAAACATTTTTTCCTCCCTTTTTCGTATAAAATGTCAAAAACCCTTTCCTTCCTTTTTAAAAATAATAATTTCCCCCTTTTCTATTTCAAAAATAAATCCGAGTTTTTCTCTTTCTCAGGTCGATTTCATAGCCGATCCTTGGCCTGGATCCCTATTGGCTTCGGTATTTCATTGAACTAACCCGAGGATCCATCAGTTCCCTCACTAACTCCTTCGAGTCTAGAATTTATGCAGAACACAAACCAAGTACCAAATGTGCAGCGGGATTTGATGACGGTCCTAGCCCAACTCACTGCCAAGATTGACAACCTTCAAACCGAGGTTAATGAGATGTAATTAAATTGTGTCCTTATTCCCGATGAGACCGAGGCGCTCTTCCCTCTCACTATGGGTCCGCCCGTACCTGAGCCTATTTAGGTCCCCGAGGAATATCAGTATGCTCCACGTGCTCCTCCTACTAATGGGTCGTCGCCAGCTCAACTCCCCATACCGAATCTTGCCTAGTTAGGGGTTAACATACCCACAACTAATGATTCGAAGAAGGAAAAATTAAATAAGGTCAAGGAGGACCTCAAGATGTTGACCAAGATGTTCGACCAAGTCCGAATCTCCAGGAACTACATGGAATACACCCATATGTCTACCTATCTTAAAACAAGGCTGACGAAAAAGTTCAAGATGCCCAACACTAAAAAATTCAGAGGTAGTGGACCCCTAATTGTTTATCACGGAAGTTACCATCGAGCCACGACTCTCCTTTGTGCCTTCGAGAAAATAATGTCCCAAATATTCCAATAGAATTCTAAGGACAACCCTCTTCGTTGGTTCTTATCTCTTAAGAGTCCAGAATTCACAGTTGGGAGGATGTTGCCGACGAGTTCATGTCACAGTATCCCTTTCTTGATTTAGAGTTACTCAAATAGAATCCTCATGAATCAGTTAGTAACTTCATAGTGAGGTGGAGACAGAAAGCATCTACCAAGACCAACTAACCTTCCAAAGAGGAGAAAGTTAGTATTGTGAAGAAGAATTTCTTACCCCATATACGAGTGATAATGGGAGGACTGTATTACTCTTACTTTTGATCCCTCCTAAAAAAAGGAGTACAGATCGAAGAAGGTCTTACCAAGATATAAGTTGAGCCGAAGAAACTATCTGGACAGTTCATTCCCAGAAAGTATGAGAAGCCTACCAATACCGCAATTTCATCCATCAACCACATCTCTCAGCTTGCCACTTCATCGGCTCCCGAAAGTCACCCCAATACAGTAAAAAAAGGAATACACTAAGCTACATTCTCCCATCTCTAAAGTTTACCAGGCCCTCTTAAGATGGAATCTCATCAAGCCATTAGACCCTCATCCATTACAAAACCCAGATCCCAAAAATTTCAAACCCGATGCCCATTACGACTTTCAAGAAACTACTGGCCATACCACTGATCAAGGGTTCCATATCCAAAATGTAATCCAAGGTATGATTGAATGAGGTATCATCGTTCCACCGACCAATCCTAAACCAGACACTGCTTACAATACACTCCCAAATCATAAAAATGCCATATTCCTAGAAGAAGACCCATAATTTGATTTATCTATCTAGACTATACCCAGTAAATCATCTATCGTACCCATATTTCTCCTAAATCTCTCCAATTTTGACCATATTTTATCCCACATCCTACTGATTTTGCCGATCAGGCTCTGTTACTCCTTACAAGAGCATGCATTATTGTTCGTACCCGCTTCGAAGGGAAAGATATGGAATTATCAATAGTATTGATCTAGATTCTAGAGTTCGGGCTAAAATTTCCCTCTAAGATGACTATTAACTACCAGAGATTTAATACACCATTTTGGAAGCTCAAAAATGGGCTCGAGAATCAGATAATCGGGTGATACCTACCGATGAAGTCATGATAGATGATGTTGTCCAGATCATGGCCGCCGTATTTCGACCGACTGGTGAAATTTGTAGCATGTTTTAGCTACTTGATGCTTTGAAGCTATAAAGGTTCCTAGTCCCTTCACTTCTACATCTCCCTGTCGAATGGGAGGATCTATACGAAGAGGCCGTTAAGGTTATGGAGTGTATTGACTTCTCTTGTAAAGATTATGTCATTGCCACCGAATAGGGGGGTAAAGTAAATAATTTAGACGAAGAGAAAATCATAGAAAAGACTAACATGATAGTCAACATATGTGGAATGATATCATTTGAGGAGTTATTGGGAGAAATAAACAAGGTAACTGAAAAACCCGAGATCGATGAGGAAACGGGGTTTCTATTTTTCCTCTCTTTTGTGAACCATATGACTAGATCAGGAAGGAATTACCAAGTCTAAAACACACAATCATCAACGATCGACAAAGTAAAAGGTGTTGAAAATCTTCATATGCCACAAATGACCCTCGAGGAGAGAAAGATCCTTGATCAGTTAAAGAAGACCCAAGTTAACATCACTATGTGGGGAGTCCTTATGTCTTCCTAACTGCACAAAAATGCCTTGATCAAACTACCCACCAGGACCATAGTCCCTCCTTCCACCACGTCAGAAGAAACAGTGAACCTAATCGAATCTCTAACCTCTACTAGAATGCTCTCCTTCTCCGAAGAAGAAATCCCTAAGATTAGGCCAAACCATATTTATGCTCTTAATATCTTTGTCGAAGCCATGGAAAACACTATCCCACTCTCTCTTGTCAATAATGGGTCAGCTGTTAATATCTACCCATTAAGGACCCTCAATTGCTTATGACTAAAAGTGAGAAACCTTTCTCCAACCTCTGCCGCAATACACACTTATGTTAAACTCCTTATGAAGTGATGGGATCCATAAAGCTTGGAATAGGTGCTGGCCCTATAAATACCGTTATTGAATTCCAAGTCACCGATATCTCGTCTTATTTCAGTTTATTACTCGAATGACTATGGCTCCATAGTATCAAGGGTGTGTCTTCTTCCCTACATTATAAATTTAAGTTCTGAGCCAATGGGAAGGTCATCACCATCTTGGGAAAAGATGATAACACTGAGAACGCATGCACCAGTAACCCGGTACTAGAGATCTAATATAAGGCAAATGATATGCTTCTGTCAGGTTTTCAAGTCGAACCACTTCTACTCCCAACAGGGGATGATTTCAAAGATAGAGTTTGTCCAGGTTATAACCCTCATGGCAACATTAATGTGATCTAGATGCTCAAAAACATGAATTCCATGTCTAGACTGGGGCTGGGATGACGACAACAAGGGATACTTGAACCCATTGTGTTGAAGAAAGCCTTTCCTCCTTGCGATTTAGGTTATTAACCATCAACAAAAGAACTCAGAATGCTCCATCAACCTCGACTAAAAAGAAGGCTATAAAGAACCAAGATTGTCTCAAGAGATTCCTTGGATAGAAGATTCATTAGGAAGGGTGAAGATTTCCCTCTTTGCGGCTTTCCTGAACTATGGAATGATCATGTGGACAAGAAGATAAAATAAAAAATGGAGGTCGTTTCCCAAGACAGCTACTCATGTGATGAAAGTTTCCAGCATCATATGCAACCACTCAAGACCATAGCTGATATCGAGCAATACAAGGGAAGTGATTCTAAGGATTTATTCAACTTACAGACAATGGGGCTGACACTTTGCATGATATACTCAAGCGTTACATCATCGGATCCATCCCGACTAAATAGAGTTATGGATGCACCTCTCCTCAAGTGGAATGTTGTACATGTTCCACCTATTGAACTACAACTTAATTATTATGTTTATCCCACTTCTTCTTCTATTTTTCATCCTTTTTCTGATGTAATCGAGACCTCCTTCGATGAGGTTCTTAATGTCATTTTTCCTAACAATGAAATACGCGAAGATTTTGATTATCTTGTTGTGCCTCATATTAATTGTCTTAATTCTAATCAAAATCTTTATAATAATGATTTTTCAAATGAATAATTCTTAACTGATCTAAATAAGGTTAATAACAAACAACATAATCGCATTTAATTTAATGAAGATAAAACTGTTGTTATTAATCTTGATTCTAGTAGCCAACTGTGCGAGATTAAGATAGGGGCCACCCTTGACGAGCATGATTGCATGCAACATGACGAATTACTGAAGTAATATATGGATATCTTTGCATGGTCCTATGATGACATGCTCGACATTGATACCAAGATAGCTCAGCACGAGATTCCAACTCTCCCATAATGCAAATCGGTTAAGCAGTCTGCTAAAGCTCTGCACCTCATGGTCAATCAAGGTTAAAGAAGAAGTGGTCAAATAGTTGAACGTGGGTTTCATTCATGTGATCTAATATCCCATATGGCTAGCCAACATTGTACCCATGTCGAAATCAAGAGGTAAGGTTCGCATGTGCATTGATTACTAAGACTTGAACAAGTTCTCTCCAAAGGATGATTACACATTACCTAATATCGACATGATTATGGATAACACAACCAGTCACGCTCTTAAGTCACTCGTTGATCAGTTTGCTGAATTTAATCAGATCAAGATGCACCTGGATCATCAAGAGAAAACTGCATTCATCACCCATTAGGGAACATTTTATTACACCTTCATGCTATTTGGTCTTAAAAATGCAAGGTCTACCTACCAAAGGACTACCACAACCATCTTGCATGATCTTGTACCCAAAGAAGTCGAGGTCTATGCGGATGATATGATTATCAATTCGAAGACTAGGGAAGGCCATGTTCCCGCTCTCCAAAAGTTTTTTGAGCGAGTACGATAATATAAAATGCGACTTAACCCATAAAACTATGTCTTTGACGTTACCAAAGGAAAACTCTTGGGATTCATGGTTAGTGAGAAGGGGATTGAAGAATATCCTGTCAAGATAAAAGCCATACTCGAAATGCAACCACCCCGAATGAAAAAGGAAGTCTAGGGATTCCTTTGAAAATTTCACTATATCAGTTGGTTCATCATCCATTTGATTTTTATTTGTGAACCCATCTTCAAACTTCTCTGGAAGGATTCTATTAAGGATTGGAATGAATCTTCCCAACAAGCCTTTGACTAAATCAATAAATACCTAATTCAACCTCCAGTAATCATGCCACCGTAGCCTGGTCTTCCCCTACTCCTATACCTGACCATAACGGATACTGCAGATGGGTCTTTGCTAGACCAATACCTTAAAGAATCCTATAAAAAAGAGCCATATACTACGACAATCACAAGTTGGTCGGGTACGAAGTTAACTACATAACCTTGGCCGTCTGGGCCATGCAAAAATTATGACAGTATATGCTTACCTTTACCATTAAACTTGTATTCCGAATGGATCCCATCAAGTGCCTACTTGAGAAGTCTTCCTTGTCCAGTCAAATGTCCTTATGGTTGATGTTTTTAGCAGAATTCAATATTGTGTATGTCACGTAGAAATCTAAGAAAGGAAGAGCCATCTGTGACTACCTCCCTGACTACCCTATGTAAAAAACCGATGTTTGGATTTTCGATTTCTCGGATGAGAATACCCTTCGTACTTCCCAAGAAGGCCTCTAGTGGAAAATGTTCTTTGATGGAGACTCCAACCAAAAAAGGTAATGAATTTTGATACTCCTAATTGCTCTTGATGACTCTCACACTCCCATTTCCATCAAGTTAGATTTTCCCTACACAAACAACATGATTGAATATGAAGTGTGTATGGTAGGCCTAAAAGTTTCTCTCGGGAAAGGAATTTGATACCTAGATGTTTATGGGGCATCAGCCCTCATAATCGACCACGTACTAAGAAGATAAAAAGTTAAGGATAAGAAACTCTTATCATTCCATGTGCATTAATAAGAGATGGTTCCTAATTCCAAGATATCACCTTCCACTACCTACCCTAAGCAAAGAATAACCTAGCCGATTCCCTTTCTACCTTACCCTTTATGTTTTACAAGCCCGAAGGAATAACAATAGCCCCCTTCCTATTTCAAAATAAAGATAAACTATCCCACTTTTACCACATTGAGCTCATCAAAGAAGATCCTGATATATTCAAATGCTGGTACTACGATATTTGGTGCCTCCTCGAGCATTGTAGGTATCTCCAAGGTTCTAATAAAAAAGATCGAACAACCCTTCGTAAACTAGCTATCCAATACAGTGTTTACAATAAAGCACTGTTAAAAAGAAACTTCGATGGAACCAATTTACACAGCGGGGAGTGCGTACCCCATATGAATGGCCATATGCTCGCCAATAAAATCATTCGACATGGTTACTAATAGACTACCATGGTTCAGGATTACACCGCCTATGTTTAGATATGTCTCAAATGCCAGTAATTCTCCAACCTCCAACACTTGCCTCTGCGGGAATCGTACAACATGACTTCTCCCTAACCATTTTCCATATGGGGTATCAATATCATAGGGAAGGTTACACCCTAAGCCTCAAATGGGAATGAATTCATCTTGGTTGCCATAGATTACTTCACTAAATGGGTTGAAGCAAAATCATATGCAGTTCTGAATGCAAAGAAGGTAGCAGGGTTAATCAATAAAAATATCATCTACCTATGGGGTCCCATATGAGCTAGTGTTAGACAACGGATTGCATTTCGAGGCAGAACTCATAGAGGTTATCAACGAGTATGGGATTCAGAGACACAAATCTACTCCTTAACAATCTTAAACCAATGGAGCAGTTGAAGCTGCAAATAAAAACCTCAATGCCATCATCAGCAAGATGAACGGAAATTGCCATGATTGGGCCGATCGGATCCCTTATGCCCTCTAGGGCTACTGTACTTCAGTACGAACATCTACTGGGGCTACCCCTTACTCTCTAGTATATGTCATGTAAGAATTCCTACATATGACGCTAGAAATTCCTTCACTACGCATCATAATTGAAAGAAAAGTCAGCCAGGAAGACTAGCATCAGAGCTGTCTTGACAAGTTATCACTCTTGTATGAAAGGAGACAGAAGGCTATATATCATATACAAGGGTACCATCACCAAATATAATAATCATTTAATAATAAAGTCAAGGATCGTGGTGTCTGAGAAGGGGACTTAACCCTCAAAGAAATTATAGAGACCATCTGGGACCCCAAAGGAAAATTCAAGCCCAATTAGAGCGCCCCTTATATTTTGAAGAAGATCTTGTCAGGTGGCGCCGCTATGCTTAACGACCTCGATGGATAATAGATGGCACGTTCGGTCAACTTGGAACGTCTCAAGAAATTCTACCCCTAACCCAAAATCTCGACGCACTACGACTCTTCTCATCTCCCTTCTCTTCTATAATAAATAAAGAAATTCTTCATTTCCCTCTATTCAAAACTAGGTGGGACTGATCCTCTAAAAATATTCTTACTTTCAAAAATGAAACTTAGAAAATTTTCAAACCCCCAGAGGCACGTAGGCAGCTCGTCCGCTTTACATGAGCACGACCCCTTTCTTTTTCACAAAATACGATTCTTTTCTTATCCCCGAGAATGATAGTTCATTTTAACATATACATGAACAAAAGGATTATGTATTCCTTAGTGATTGGTATAGATAATTAAAATTCAAATACTCAACAAGAGGCACAACAATATAATTAAAATTTTATTTATTTCATTAATAAAAAATTCCTTTACAATTACATAGGCATGGGGAGTCAAACAACTTCCTTTTCCAACTACTCCTGAAAATAACCCTTCTAAATTTATTCCCATACATAATGAAACACATCATAAAAGATTCATAATAAATCCCCTGAGGATTCTACCCACAGCTTCTAGAGGAACCGAACCCATCATTATCCATATCCTCGGGTCCCCAAACTTCCCCTGCCTGAATAAAATGCCGCAAGATGCTCCATAGAATGGTAAGCCCGAACCACCTTAAGGAAAATAACAACACCTCCCTTCATGGTGTCAGATATGGAGAACCACCTTTGCTCGGTCTCCACAACAAGCATCTTGGAAACCACTCTTCTCCATAATCACTTCATGTAATCTCCAGAAATATGCTAGACTCTACCAATAGATTGTGAAGGCGGGTCGATGGTTGACGATTATCCCACAGAGATCCCAGCCATATATGCATGCGTTCTGTCAAGTCCTCCAAGGGAAAATAGTCTAGTGTTAGAGTTGGCACAATCTATTCCCATCTAAATTGGCGCAAGAGCCATTGGGGAAAGTAGAAAGTGGCTTGCCTAAGCCCAACTAACATACTGGTATTCCCATAGTTATAGAATAGGTAGCAATTCTCCCCATCAAGGCACTGACCAACACAAGCCTCAAGCCCCATGCTCCACAAACCATTTCTCCCAGCTCTCTATGTTCAGGCCTACGCTGATAAAGTAGCAAGAAGAGATGTTTGGCATAACCAACAAGGAATATTCAGGAGGGACCGCCATGTATAATTTCTTCAACAGCCACATGGACAACATTATAGGACTACCGCTTATGAAATCAGAATGACCATCCCGCCAGCCATCCAGACCTTTCAGACTCTCCACCAATATCACCGCCACAGGATTATGATGGTGCGATATCCATGAAGTGATGGTTGCAAGTTGGGGGTCCACTAACATTTCCCTAGCCACCAACATTAATTTTGAAATCAAGTCCAGAATGACAGCTCCATCATAGCCAACATCACCTACATCCTACAAGTGCATAGAATGCAGCATAAGAGGGAGAGAAAGTATCCCTCTTATAACTAGTTACTGAGTCACCGAAGGTGAGATATGGATAAGTTCCACTAATAACTCCCGAGGAGACCAGGAGAATTCAAGAATAGCTACCGTAATACTGGAATTTATCCCCAACATGGTAGAGAACTCTTCATAAATCAGACAGACTTCATCCATGCCAAAGTGAACGACATGGTCTTCAGTCTACCAAAATTCTATGACCTCCATCAGCATGTTTCATTTAATAGGCCGGTTGCGCCATAATGAAACCTGACGAATATTGAAAGCATTGTAGTCAATACTGCATAACCACATCGCCTTTAAAGTTTTGAGTTAAGAAGAAAATTCAACATTTACGGGGAGAGCCATATCGTAAAATGGTGAGATAAGAAGCAAGAAGAATGCATAAGAGAATGAATGTGGAGGTGTGAGGAAAATGATCCACCCTTACCCCTATTTATACTTGGAAAACCTAGACAAATACAAAGATTCTCTAAATCTCGGAGGAAAACTTACCCCCACCATGTACCAAGATATTAAAGAAAGTGCAATCAAAGCCTTGGGTTGATTGAACTGGACTGACATGCCGATAGGCAGAACAAGTGGCATGTCAATCAGTAACCCCCAATTTTTGAAAAATTCTCTTTTTCCTTTTTTGTCAAAATTAAAAAACTCAATAAAAATAAATTTTAGTCTTAAAGAATTCCAAATTTCCCCTGTCCCCTATGTTTTTACTTATCTTGTTTTAAAATAAATTATGTCTCAAATCATTTTTTATTCTTTTTACGATCTCAGCAGCAAAGTAAAAAGAGCATGTGCGTTAAGTCACTAAAAGAAAAAATTAACAAAAACTTCATTTTATTGCATAAATATTGTTATGTTACATATTTCTTGCAGGAAAAGGAAAATACAATGAGACTCTATCCGAACCACCAACTCTCTCTCCCTCACCTACATTCTCTCTCTCTCTCCTTCTCTCTCTCTCTCTCTCTCTAAGAACCTTCGTCCTTATGGTGTGCGCGCTTTTGCCAGTAATGAGATGACGTACCTCCACAACCCAAACTAGACCCTTCCTCAAATAAGGTAGATGACACCAAGAAAGAAGGAATTGGGATCGACTCCCAAATGTGAGCCATCGCATAAGTTATCCAACCTGAATATCCTTCAACTAGTTGGTCGATACCCAAATGTGCTACAAGAAAAAAGCGAAAGGAGCAAATCAATCAATCTGAGGAAAAGAAAGAAATCAGAAAATTAAAAGCCAAAGAGATGAAAGGTATACCATTGGCTGAAGGCCCTCCTCTGTCATCCCCAGCTCCTTCGAACCCATCGCATTGGGATAGTGCAGCATATGCACCAACCCTCCATCAGCCCGCCCAATATTATAAGAAGGAAGATCCAACCGCATAAAGGGAACCTCCAAGGTTGTCGTCGCTGCCGATGTCGACACACTACCTGCGGTGTAGAAAGACCCCACTGGCTACCTCGAACCCGCCTGGGGCAGAGGCATCACATCATATATATTGGGCGTCATCGACCAGATCGACACGAAATCCCGATAATCTTGTATGTCACCACCATGTCGGTATATGATAAGTAAGGCTCATTGATCATCACCACCACCCACGCATCCTCTAACATATCCCGGTCTTGCCTCATATACATTGAGGGCCTCGTAGTAGGCACCATAACCTCCTCCTCCATAGTCTTTTGAATTACTCTTTCTCCCATATACTAGGAGTAGCCGAACTCATGCGCCAACAAGCGCCATAGCTGCGCGTTCCCCCCCCCCCCCCCCCCCCCCGGTCACCCCCGTGTGCTGGATGGCCGTCCCCCAGGGTTAGAAGGTCACTTGAAAAATTCCCAACATGAAATAAATATTAAAAAATATCATAAAGGAAAAACAATCTCAAGAAAATAAAGGAGATTTACCCGATAGCTCATCAGGTCGTTCGAGATCTGATGCACCGCCTCCAAGGAGAGGGATTTTCTCGACTGTGGGTTGGACTTCCACCATCGGTACATCCGCATAAGTCCCCAATAGAATTGTCCTTTAAATTTATCAATTGATTGTTAATCCCAATCCCTTCATAGAACCACATCTGCAAAGGATAAGGTTCATCAATTAAGAAATCAAGAATAAAATGCATAAAAGAAAGTGCGCAAAATAATGAATATGTCCATAAGATACATAGCGCCAATAAAGGTTTGTCAGAAACACCGACTTAATGAATCCAAATAGAAATAAAGGTTCGCAAAATTCAGGCCCCCAGGTAAAAAATAGGGACATTAAAAAATACCCTAAAAATGAAAAAAAATATAAGTGGACGATGTCGCAAGTCATCGCCACTAAGAACCCTACCAACAAAAATAGAATATATAAATGGGTCATCTTTCGGACCTGTTTCCCATTGTCCTCATCAATCCTTTGACTCATCAATAACTCCCTCGAAAAGGATAAACAAATAGTGTTCCCAGAGACTATCCTCCCCACATCACCTACCGTCACTATTACCACCATTGGTGTCACCCGCAAAGTCCCGTCCATCTCTATCTGCACCCTATCGCAGTCCAGCCCAAGAAGCTACCGCACGTCTATAGGAGTAACCTTCATCTATCCAAAACAAAAAAATGCATGGTATGAGTGGTGTCCCACCACCTCTCCCCCAAAGCACAAATAACACCCATAAAATGAGGCGTCTCATCCAGTACAGTCACGACTCTCCCAAAGCCGATTGATGACACCACCCAATGCACCATTGGCATATGGTGCTCCAAGACATCCTTAAGCCCCGTTGTCCCTCTAGATCGCAGACTCGACATAGAGATATCAGACTGTCAATAAACAAAAAGTAAAAATTCTTGTCAAAATTCAAAGAAAAAAAGGAAATATCACTAAGAAAGAAGAAAAGAATACTAATGATCATCAAAACTTACGTAACCGCCAGGATTCACCACCTAAGAATAATGATGATGCACCGACTTGTGTAAGTGAGTAGGCTCATCTGTAAAAATGTCGAATGATTCGAAAGCATTTTCACGGCCCAACATAAGGGGTGCCCTATCCCTCCATTCTAGGTTTGCCCAGTCATCGACATTTAGTCATGCCATGTGTGTCTCACTTCTTAAAAAGTCAGCCATTTCTTGGTTTTAGAGCATTAAAACAGTTTGCAGAAGTTAATAGCCGAAGATAGCAAGTCTGGAAGCTGTAAAAAATGTGGAGAACCCTCCCCCTTTTTATACGAGGCTAAGGGGCATGTCTATCGACAGATCCCAATAGCATACCGATCAGCACTATCCCTTCACCTGCTCGAGGTACCCTCAAAGATTGTGTAACTTCCGTTTGGCACCTTCCCTAAAATTTCGTACAAAAATTCTCAAAAGTGGCAAAAAATCCTTTAAAAATTCCAAATGAATTTTTAGAACCGTTTTCGACAAGAAAAGTATTTTTACTACACTCATTTCTCCATCATAACTCTTACCTCCCCAGCAGAATTATCAAATCAATTGGATATCTCCCCAATAACGTCTCCAAAGGACACCACAAAAAAATGAAAAAATTCCCCAGCAAGGACACATCAAACCCTCAGACTATTTCCTTTTCCCCAGTGGAACCTAAAACTCAAAATTAAATGATTTCCCAAAAATCCCAGCAGAACCACAAGATAATTTCCCTGAGTGGAGTCTCCAAATTCCCCTAAGAAATCCTCAACTTAAGCCCTCAGAATTGGCTTCGACCCTCAAAATTGGTCATCTCTTAAGCCCTCGGAATTAACTTTGACCCTCAGAATTGGTCACCTCTACTTAGGTCCTCATAATTGAACTCCACCCACAGAATTGGTCACCCCCATTTTATTCCCTTAGAATTGGCTTCGACCCGCAGAATTGTTCGCTTCTACATAAGCTCATATAATTTGCTTTGACACGCATAATTGGTCATTACAATATATGCCCTTATAATGGCTTCGACCCACAGAATTAATCACCTCTATCTTAAGCCCTTAAAATTGGTTTCGACTCGAAGAATTGGTCACTTATGATTAAGCCCTCGAGATTGGCTTTGACCCGCAAAATTGGTCATCTTTACTTAAACCCTCAGAATTAGCTTTGGCCCTCATAATTGGTCATCTCTACTTAAGCCCTCAGAATTGTCTGTGACCCGTAGAATTGGTCATCTCTATTTAAGCCCTCATAATTATCTTTGACCATTAAAATTGGTCGCTACAACTTAAGGTCCTCAGAATTGACCTCGACCCGCAAAATTGATAGCTACAACTTAAACCCTAAGAATTGGTCGTTACAACTTAGGTCCTCAGAATTGAACTCGGCCCATAGAATTGGTCTCTCCCTATCATAGGTCCTCATAATTGACTTCATCCTGTAGAATCAACCATCCCCAACATTTCCTTAGGTCCTCAGAATCGACCTCGACCCTCTGAAATGGTCATCCTAGTCTCTTTAGGTGCGTAGAATTGACTTATTTCCTAAACATCGTGTGGTGTACATTCGATGGACTTTACTTGTTCTAAGTTTCCCTGTCGAGGGTTTCTATAGACACCATATTCTAAGACCCCCAAAGTCTCTCCTTAGGTCCCTAGCACCTCCTCATTTCACTACAAACCCTAGATCATACTCCGAGAACTGATATAGAGGTCATCGAGTGCTCTAGAGTCCCGTTTGACTCTAGTCAAATCTATTATCAAGAGTGAAATATCTTTGAATTCTTCAAGGGGTCCTAATCCCATTTCCAAATATCCACCCCATGTGCAAATTAGCATAATGGTTCGGACGAATGGGACATTTTACTATCGAAAATCGATCAGGAGGCCACCGAGCGCTCCCGAGCCCCAATTTGACCTCAATCAACTTCATTGTCAGAGTGAACGATCTTTGAATCTTCTAAGGTCATTAAAATGCCTTTCCAATGGTCCACCCCGTGTGTGAAACGACATAACCGTTCAGACGAACGATATATTTTCCCCTGAGAACTGATCTAGAGGCCCTAGGGCGCTCTCGAGCTCCATTTGACCAAGGTTAACTCTTCATCTCGAATGAAACTAAATGAATCTTTGAAGTGAATTGAATGAAGTTTCCAATAGTCCGTCCCGTGAACGATTTTGACTTACAGTACGGATGAACGATCCATTTTACTCCGAGAGGTCACCGGGAAGATCTTGGCCCTGATTGACTAAGGTAAACTTTTCAAACCGATTGAAGCTTTTTGTAATGTTGAATCACATCACCTAACCTTTCCAATGGTTCACCCCGTGTGCGATTCTGACTTACCTTTCGGATAAATGATTCGTTTTCGTTTGATGATCTCTCGTCCAAAGGACCGACGTGCGCTTTCGAGCCACATTTGACCAAACGTTAATTCCTGGACCCAGGAGAGGTCACAAGGACTCTTGAAGGTCTCTGAATTAACTTGGTAACGGTATGACCCATGAACGATTTGGATCAACGGATAGAATTCTACGACCATTTTTCTAAAAAAAATTGCACGAGACTACCGATTGGCAAGTCCATTTCCCTGCCAATCGACAATGTGTCTAGGGTTACTTGTAGATTGGTAGGTATGGTACCATGTCGATCGGAAACACCCCTGACTCTATTAATTGAGGGCGTAACTTCATTCCGGACACACCTTACATCCATTAGCATCAGTGATCACAACAACATTATCTCGCAATCAGAGAAGTTTTCTTGTGTGAAGTTTCATTACATCTGAAATTCCCATATTTTTCACACCCAATTTGGCAAAATATCATCCTCATTCTTCCAACGTTCATATCAAACTTTAAGGGAGTTCATCCGAGATCAAGATCAAGCTTTAATTATTCAAATAAGGTCCAAATCTGTAATACCCCATGATTTTAATGACTTTTAAAAATGGTTTATATTTTAAATCAATGGATTAATTAGATTTTATGATAAATTAATTCATTTGGGTTTTATCCGAATTATGGATATTAAAATGGACTATTTCGAATATTACTTGAAGATATTTAGGTAATAAATGAATGTGATGTTATTGATATTGCTGTGACTTGTTAATTCAATAATTTGAATTTTTAATCGGACGCGGTATGGGACGTGTCGGGACTATTTTATTAAATTAAAAGGGAGTTTATTTTCTATCGACCTTATAGTCATTTCAACTGTGTCGTTGCGTCCGGAAGGTTTGAAATAGTTAGAAAACTCTATTCAGGTGTTGAATTTGGGTCTCGGGTCATTTGGAAATGAAAAGACAACCAAAAGAGAATTTTGGTCATTTTTATAAGCGGATGAATAGTGATTTCGGATTTTGTCCTATTATAATTATTTGGAGATTAAGTGTACGTGGGTTATTCATCTCTTCTACACAAAATTGAAAGGTCATCTTCTTAGAGAGAGTGAAAGGTTTCTTGGGAAGAAGAAAACTTACTTAGCAAGGAGAAGAACAAAGACCAAAGGTCACCACTACCAACTACCACCGAAAGTTGGCCGGAGAAGTGAGAACCACCTGTGATATACTACAGCAAAGGATCATACCTTCATTCGAGGCAAGTGTTTGATAATGGCAATCTAAATTTTTATATTGTCCATGTTAGAATAGTTATAAATAAAGATGATTTTTCATGTTTGGAAGATGAAAAGATAGAGTTGGTAATGGAATTCGGGAAACTGAAAATATATAGGAATCAAACTCATGTTATAGGTAGTTATTAATCCACGAAATAATTATAAAACGGTTGAAGAAACTCTGAAAACCATTGATGTGTTCTTGAAGATACGATGTTGATAATTTCTGGAAAAAGAGGATAAAAACATGCTTTAGATTGAATCTCTTGATGATTCTAGGAGGTTTAGATTATTAGAAATCATTTATATATGTTGATATATCATGTAGTAAGGATTATAAGTCATTTGGGTGGTTAATATGAAGGTTTGAATGATCAAAAATGGTTAAACCCGTAGTAGAAGAAATGAAGAAAACTGGGTCGTTACCTGGGCGATCGATCGATCGACCCCCTGCCTTCGATCGATCGACCTCCCCAAAATGGTTAAAGTTGTTTCTTTTTAATGCTTGTTCTTATCCCAAACCTTTTTTAAATCTTGGGTGATTCTTATTTGGATATTACGGGACTTAGGGAATATTAGTAAGCTCTAGTTAAGAATTGAATTGATTTGATTGGGATTCAATTGATTAGAATTATGTTAATTAATTTTGAAGGAAATTTCGGTTGCTAGATTCATGTGTTGGATTCTAATTGGTATTCATGAGGATTAAGGATAGGTCCAGTAGGGGAGATTTAATATAACACCTGGGTAGCCTTAGGGTTATAATTTGAACAACAAGGACTGAGTTTAAGCTCATTATTGATTGCGCAAGGACTGAGTGTAGTACTAGAGCTTAGTGGTATGACTCCTGGATAAAGATGGGAGTTTAGACCACATTTGGTTGAAAAAGGGGATGAGGTTATCTTGGTTGCGTATTTGAAGTTGACGTACCTCCATGACCGACAAAGTTAAGTAGTAGTGTATTGGATGGGTTCCTTGTTTGGATTTCGCTTCGCGAGACGCTCCGCGCATGAGCCTTAATGACGTCGGGAGTGGAGAGATGTTATAGGATGCAAGGATGTTTATTTTGTTGATAAGTCATATAGTGTGAATGAAACACTATAGACTATGAACCATGTGATGTTGATATTCAATCCTAGTTGATAGAAGATGTGTTTATAAGAGAATAGAAATTGTCGGTTTTAACCATAATTAAAGGGATAGTTTAATTCATAATAATTCGGGAGATATGACAATATGGACCAGTAGGGTATTAGTGACTTCTTACTGAATATATGTTGAGGAAAAACCTATTTGGACCTTCAATATTGAGTGAGGCTCGGGGATAATTAAATTAAGAAGTAAAGTTATGATATTTTAATACGTGGGATTTAAAGAGATATAATACTACGTATGGGAATAATCTAAGGGTAATGTGAGTACCTTGTTGATATTATATTATAGGTATGATAATGCCTATTTGATTGATTGATGAATATGTGTATGACATACCTAGCTTACTTGCTATCGATGGGAGGTTTACGCGTGAGGGCAGTCATATCTTGATGAATCCATGGGATCTTTGATTTGTCGATCAAGAACATAGGTCTATGAAAGACTTATCGGGGGGTTGATAAGTCTGCTGACTATGGGAACGTAGGTGTGTGCTTGGCCCATGGGTACAAGAACTATGTTCGCCTCCAATTTGTATGTTATTTTTTATGGTTCGAGAAATCCTTACCGAACCTTTAGTCCCCAATTCGGCGACCAACGATATTGGGACATGATAGCAGACTAATGCATTGCACCGCAGCGGTGGCTCAGGGTGCCGTATTATATATATATATATATATATATATATATATATATATATAGTGAATTAAATCAATGTATATAGTGGTTAAATCTATCTATTGTGTGATAATTGTAGATAACGGTGAATAGAGAAAGAGAATGGAATTAAGTTAATGAATGTTTATTTTTATAGAATTGAAAAGCTTAATTCAAATAAATGAGAAACGATTCATGTTAATGTGAAACGTATATGAATGATTATACTACGTATGGTATGGGACATACGGGGTTATGATATGGGATAGAATCATATTACGGAAATTAGTGAAGAGGATCCATTAACTAGGAGGTTAATAGGAAACGTTAAGTGTCTACTCTAGATGAGAGGTGAGAATAGAAAGTGAGAGTTGGATACTAACATGTACATAATAAATGCTTTATTGCACTTGTTAAATACTTGCTATTTCAAAATCATTTTCACATCGGGCTCTGACCCGTTTCCTTGCATATTTTCTTTTCTATTGTACCTTCTATATCAGGTGTCCAGCAGCAGGGACGCCAACCTTATGGAATTATTACGAGCTATGGATCTATGGATTATTTCTTAGACGCCTATCTTTATTTGATTCACAGTATTCTTTTAGTTAGGGCATGTCTCCCAAAGGAATTCAATTATCTCTTCTATCGGAGTCAAATACTCTTGTATTCGTGTCGTTTTAATACATTTATTATTGTTGGGATTATGGTATTGGATTATTATATGGGAATGTTTATTCCAATTGCATTTAAATTCTTTTGTGTTATCTATTGTAGAATAAAATGTATAGTGTTATTAGTTTACTAAAAATGGATTTTGTTGAATTAAAATTTGGAAAGTTTTTAACACCAGCTTAATTGGATATTGGGTGATTAGTTAATGTTTTCAACAGTGATGCTAAGAATGAGCCAAATGTATATTCTGTTTTAATTTGGTATGGGACTGGCCACCCGATATTTAATTAAGCGGGGTGTTACAGGTGGTATCAGAGCATCAGGTTCTAGTATCCTTTAGGGTTTGTACGGCTTATTGTGTTTCCAGCTTAGCGTTCTTTGATGTAGAGCACTATGTTTTGGATTGTTGACTTCTTTTGTAAGATTCTGTATATATTAGTGAATCTTATTTACGTTCGGACGGATTCATACAAGAAGTATGGAAGATGAGAGCCATTGGACGGATAGCGGAGATCGTACTTAGGAGGTTATGAAGTATGTTCGAGTATGATGACCGTAGTTGAGGTCACCCCTATTATGGAAAATTGAGGAGAGTCATCAGTAGAAGTTCTAGAAATTCCGGAATTGCGTGTGTGACCTAACGAAGGCAATATATTCAAAGGCTTGGACATATAGTGGAGTGTGGTTAACTAGAGCTAAAAATTTGGAGTAAAATTTTTCTTAACTCATCGGAGCAAAGTTATATTTGTGCGAGTCAACAACCACTGCCCACGAATGAGGGTATGTTTTCTATCTAAGGATTTATGAGGCGTATATTGATTTTTGTAGCGATTAATATTGTATGGGCAAAAGGCTTGCTAGACTTAGCCTATAGCACTGTTATTTACGTAGACTCACCGAGGGCTATGGGACACCTATATTTTACATGTCACTACGTGGGTCTGATTTTTTATCACGGAATTTCTTATTTTGGGCTTGTCCGGACATGATGTGACTATCGGCGTGGATTGATTTGTGGTATATGAGAGCGTATGTACTATTATAGCCAGCATCTTGTCTTTAACAAGAGAGTAGATGAGTAGACTTTTATTTGAAATCGATAACACCTGTAGAGAGGTTATAAACTATTGACTAAGGACCTGAGGAGTTTCGATGACCGACTACTTTAGGTTGTAGTGTATCGGGGGGTTCCTTGTTTGGATTTCGCTTGCGAGACACCCCTCGCATGAAACTAATAACCGTTGGGAGTCAAAATCAGTTAGGTCTTTAGGATATGAGTTTATAACCTTTGTGATAAATATTATAATGAAAATGGTACGATAGGGTGTATGGGCGCCCTGGATAGTTGGATTGTAGTAGTTTTCTTAATTGTGAAAAAGTAAGTAGTTGTGACTTCAGGATTTATTTGTTTAAATACGTAAGGATAATATTTCCTAATGGTTGTCTCGAGGATGGTATAGGGAAGATTGGGTATCGTTTAAATTTCTATTCATTTGAAACTATATGGTGAGGCTTGGCATATAACATCAATGGGGATTTTTGATAATGTACAATATGGGCGGTACACATAGATTTCTTACGATGTGAGATTTATACTCAGAGTTGAACTTACTAGTATAATTTATCTTACCGAATTTCGGGACGAAATTCTGTTATAAGTGGGGGAAGTATGTAATACCCCATGATCTTAAAGACTTTTTAAAATGGGTTATATTTTAAATTAATAGATTAATTGGATTTTATAATAAATTAATTCATTTGGATTTTATCCGAATTGTGGATATTAAAATGGATTATTATGAATATTACTTAAAGATATTTAGGTAATATATGAATGTGATGTTATTGATATTGCTGTGACTTGTTAATTCAATAATTTGGATTTTTAGTCGGACGCGGTATGGGACGTGTCGGGACTAATTTGTTAAATTAAAAAGGGAGTTTATTTTCTATCGACCTTATAGTCATTTCGACTGCATCGTTGCATCTAGAAGGTTTGAAATAGTCAAAAAAGTGTATTTAGATGTTGAATTTGGGTCTTGGGTCATTTGGAAATGAAAAGATGACCAAAAGGGCATTTTGGTCATTTTTATAGGGGGATGAATAGTGACTTCGAATTTTGTCCTATTATAAGTATTTGGAGATTAAGTGTACGTGGGTTATTCATCTCTTCTACACAAAATTTAAAGTTCATCTTCTTAGAGAGAGTGAAAGGTTGCGTGGGAAGAAGAAAACTTACTTGGGAAGGAGAAGAACAAAGACCATAGGTCACCACTACCAACCACCACCGGAAGTTGGACGGAGAAGGGAGAACCACCTATGATATACTACATCAAAGGATCAGACCTTCATTAGAGGAAAGTGTTTGATAATGGTAATCTAAGTTTGTATATTGTCCATGTTAGAATAGTTATAAAAAGAGATGATTTTTCATGTTTGGAAGATGAAAAGATAGAGTTGTTAATGGATTTATGGAAATTGAAAATATATAGGAATCAAACTCATGTTATAGGTAGTTAGTAATCCATGAAATAATCATAAAATGGTTGAAGAAACTCTAAAAAGCATTGATGTGTTCTTGAAGATACTATGTTGATAATTTTCTGGAAAAAGAGGATAAAAACATGCTTTTAATTCAATCTCTTGATGATTCTAGGAGGTTTATATGATTAGAAATTATTTGTATATGTTGATATATCATGTAGTCAGGATTATAAGTCATTTGGGTGGTTAATATGAAGGTTTGAATGATTAAAAATGGTCAAACCCGTAGTAGAAGAAATGCAGAAAACTGGGCTGTTACCTAGGCGATCGATCGATCGACCCCCTGCCTTCGATCGATCGACCTCCCCGGAATTGTTAAAGTTGTTTCTTTTTAATGCTTGTTCTTATCCCAAACCTTTTGTAGATCTTGGGTGACTCTTATTTGGATATTATGCGACTTAGGGAAGATTATTAAGCCCTAGTTAAGAATTGAATTCATTTGATTGGGATTCAATTGATTAGAATTATGTTAATTAATTTTGAAGGAAATTTCGGTTGCTAGATTCATGTGTTGGATTCTAATTTGTATTCATGAGGATTAAGGATAGGTACAGTAGGGGAGATTTAATATAACACATGGGTAGCCTTAGGGTTACAATTTGAACATCAAGGACTGAGTTTAAGCTCATTATTGATTGCGCAAGGACCGAGTGTAGTACAAGCTCTTAGTGGTATGAATCCTGGATAGAGATGGGTATTCATACCACATTTGGTTGAAAGAGGGGATGAGGTTATCCCGGTTGCGTATTTGAAGTTGACGGACCTCCACGACCGACAAAGTTAAGTAGTAGTGTATTGGAGGGGTTCCTTGTTTGGATTTCGCTTTGTGAGACGCTCCGTGCATAAACCTTAACGACGTCAGGAGTGGAGAAATGTTATAGGATGCAAGGATGTTGATTTTGTTGATAAGTCATATATTTTGAATGAAAAACTATAGACTATGAGCCATGCGATGATGATATTCAATCCTAGTAGATAGAAGATGTGTTTATAAGAGAATAGAAACTATCGGTTTTAACCCTAATTAAAGGGATAGTTTAATTCGTAGTAATTTGGGAGATATGACGATATGGACCAATAGGGTATTAGTGACTTCTTACTGAATATATGTTGAGGAAAAACCTATTTGGACCTTGAGTATTGAGTGAGGCTCGGGGATAATTAAATTAAGAAGTAAAGTTATGATATTTTAATACGTGAGATTTAAAGAGATATAATACTACGTATGGGAATAATCTAAGGGTAATGTGAGTACCTTGTTGATATTATATTATAGTTATGATAATGCCTATTTGATTGATTGATGATTATGTGTATGACATACCTAGCTTACTTGCTATCGATGGGAGGTTTGCGGGTGAGGGAAGTCATATCCTGATGAATCCATGGGATCTTTGATTTGTCGCTCAAGAACACAGGTCTATGAAAGACTTATCGGGGAGTTGATAAGTCCGTTGACTATGGGAACGTAGGTATGTACGTGTACCATGGATACGAGAACTATGTTCTCCTTAAATTTGTATGTTGTTGTTTGTGGTTCGAGAAGTCCTTACCGAACCTTTAGTCCCCTATTCGGCAACCAATGATATTAGGACATGATAGCAGAGTAATGCATTGGACCGCAGCGGTGACTCAGGGTGCCGTATTATATATATATATATATATATATATATATATATAGTGAATTAAATGAATGTATATAGTGGTTAAATCTATCTACTCTGTGATAATTGTAGATAACGGTGAATAGAGAAAGAGAATGGAATTAATTTAATGAATGTTTATTTTTATAGAATTGAAAAGATTAATTCAAATAAATGAGAAACGATTCATGTTAATGGGAAACGTATATGAATGATTATACTATGTATGGTATGGGACATACGGGGTTATGATATGGGATAGAATCATATTATAGAAACTAGTGAAGAGGAACCATTAACTAGGAGGTTGATAGGAAACGTTAAGTGTGCACTCTAGATGAGAGGTGATAATAGCAAGTTTGAGTTGGATACTAACATGTACATAATAAATGTTTTATTGCACTTGTTAAACACTTGTTATTTTCAAAATCATTTTCACATCGGGCTCTGACCCGTTTCGTTGAATATTTTCTTTTCTATTGTACCTTTTATATCAGGTGTCCAGTAGCAGGGATGCCAACCTTATGGAATTATGACGATCTATGGAGCTATGGAGTATTGCTTAGATGCCTATATTCATTTGATTCACAGTATTCTTTTAGTTATGGCATGTCGCCCAAAGGAATTCAGTTATCTCTTCTATCGGAGTAAAATACTCTTGTATTCGTGTCGTTTTAATACATTTATTATTGTTAGGATTTTGGTATTGGATTATTATATGGGAATATTTATTCCAATTGCATTTAAATTGTTTTATTTTATCTGTTATAGAATAAAATGTATAGTGTTATTCGTAAACTAAAAATGAATTTTGTTGAATTAAAATTTGGAAAGTTTTTAACACCGGCTTAATTGGGTATTGGGTGATTAGTTAATGTTTTCAACAGTGATGCTAAGAATGAGCCAACTTTATATTCTGTTTTAATTCGGTATGGGACTGGCCACCCGGTATTTAATTAGACGGGGTGTTACAAAATCCTTCCCTCTCTCTTTGATTTTCTTATTTTCGCATTAATTACATAGTTCATAATTTAGTTCTTTTACTTTATCTCATACACATCAACCTCCCACATTTTTATTAGTTATATTCAACATACTTTCTTTTCTATACAAAAAAAAGAGGGCTACACCTACAAATTCCAGCGAGATTATCCATCACACTTTTTTCAAAACTAAAAAACACATTCTCTACATACACACATATAATAAAATCCCGTTTGAATTTGTGGGATAAACCCCACCCTTATGCCACATTCGAACTACGTGGACTTTGATGCCTTTATATGCTACGTAGGTGTCTTGGGTTAAAACCCTATACTCGAGTCCAATTTCTTAATTTTCTAAAATTTCCAATTTTATAAATTCCCTATTTCCATATTTATCATATTCTTGTTATATATATTATGCTTGTAATCCTTACTAGCATTCTATCCAACACATATTATCATTTCATCATAACGATCAATATCATGATAAACGCATAAATCGTATTTTCTATACAATATTTTGGGAACATTACAATGGATGACCTCACTCTATCTTTTCCATTGTATGAGTTGGGCGATTTCAATCTCCATTATATATATACGCACACACACTTTAGGGAGAAATAAAGAAAAACAATAACATAAGCCCATGAGAGACCAAAAGGGATGAATGGTTGCCTAACAGCTTTCCATTCCGTAAATTAGCCCCCGAACCCCTTGAACTATTGGTTTCGTAAGCATCAGTTTATCTTTGATACCATTCTCTCGAGGCAACAACATGTTCTTTTGCCTGTTTTGTGAAAAATAGGCTGGAGACTCCCTCTCTTTACATTTACCTCACACCGACAGTGACCGAAGCTCTTCTATAGAGTATGAGGGTGCGAGGCCCTTTTCTTTCTCCCCTCTTTTTACTCCCTTCCCTGCGGGTGGGCGCGAGGATAGGAGATAGGCAAAAATAGGGGATGGCCACACTTGGGGTTTTCCTTTTAGCGGGTTTTACCTCGTATATCCTTTGTTATGTCTTGATTTTTCTCTTTCTATTGAGTTTTGATTTAAATGTTTAACAATATGTAATTTGGATTATGTAATAAAATATTAGTAAAGTTAATTACATAGATCTTTTTTACTTTTTGCACCATTGAAATTAAAAAATTACTTATAATTATGTACTCTGTTTTGAGTACATAAAATGCACTCATGTGAAAAGTGAGGCCTTTTTAGACACGAAAGATATCTTAATACTACTCAAACACCTTGGAATCATTATTGACATGTTATTACATATTGTTTAAATTCATTTAGAGTCTACGAACAAAATTGTAGGATATAAATATATTATATATCCTATTCCCCCATCGATTTGAACATCCAACTCGAGATTGTAATATTGCTCTTATAACATTGAGAATACTTTGGATCATTTTATGATCATCTTTCTCTCATTTCCCCAAAAGAGAAAAAATTTACCCTTCTCTCTAATGTATATGCGGAGAAATGAGACCAAGAATAAAATTTGCAGCAATTCAATAGCACATTAGTAACCCGTGGTGATCGGGTATGGTTTGTAAAAGATAAAATATCTTTCCTACAATCCAAATCACATAAAATAATTAAAATAAGATTTAAAAAATACCAAAAAGTTACTTTAGTGTGAGGAAAAGTAAGAAAGGGATGGATTATAACATAAATATTAGTTAGAGACATATTAAAATCGACACCAAGACATTTCCAAACAAACTAGTAACCCCGATAAAGGAGATGACAATAATAACTCCCAACACATCAAGTCAAAATCAAACGTAAAGGCATATAAATTGTGGAAAATTATAATACCCCATATTTTTGGCAATAATTCATTAATTATTAAAGTGATTATTTATCTTGGATGTTATTTTAATGTGACATGTGTTATGTCACTTAGTATATCGGATATATGTTGTTACGTGGTTATATATGTGGACGTATATGTGTTTCGTGTATTAATATTTTTTGAAAAATGGTATACTACACGATAATTCATATAGTAAATATTTTTAAGTGACTATTACTATATGTGACTATAAAATTGTCAGGGTCTAGGTGTGGCGGTTTTCTTATTTGTCTTATTCCTTCAGTGTCGAGTCCCACTGATCATGAAGTAGTTTCTTATATTGTCGAGTCACCCGTAACAGATTAATAATTAATTTTTAGCTTAATTGACTCGTACCGAATTATAGTTTAAGTTAATGAGATAATTAAATTAGTATAATATGTTTTATTGTTGTGTTGACTTTTGGGATGCTTAGAGCGTCTATTTTGACTAAAATACTGGGTTTTAAGTCTATTGGATTGGTATGTGACTTGGGTTGAGTTTTGAGCCATTTAGATTATGTTATGGGCTCATTGGATTGAGGCTTAAGCCTAATTTTAGGGGAAGCTTGATTTTTAGGTTACATCGATTAATAATCTAATGGGGATTATGTTATGATAGTAGTAACTTGTAAAATTTGTTTTAATCATATAAATTTGATTTTCATAATTATTTTAATAGCTAAATTGGACATTTACCCGATGTTAATGAATGAGAATAGTTTGATAATAATCCTACGAATTATTTTTCAAATATGTATGAAATTGATATATTACGAATCATATTTATAAATCGTATAAAATCCCCTTGCTTAATTTAAAAATTGAATCAAATGTGAGATGTTTTGGTTAGATTAATGAACCTAGCGTTCTAAATCTTAAAATTTGAAATTAATGATTAAACTCTTGGTTAAATCACCCAAAACTTATAGTTATAGTTTAGTTATTAATCAAATAGTTTTTTAGGTCACCATAGGAAGTTTTTGAGGGTTAGAACCTTAAAACATGTCGTTAATGGTAGATTAGGATTGCAAATGTAATATCAGGGGTTGTGGAGAAAAAGAAACATGCTTCTCAAAATTTATGGTTACATGCACCGTGTGCACAAAGGAATAGTCTTGTACAAATGACAAGCATGCACATGATTCAAAAATCCCATGCGATCGGTCGATGTGTGCTCGACAAAGGTTATCCTCGTGTGCTCAGTGTTGGTAGAAGTTTGGTTTGTGAAGTTTTTTATGTAGCAATGGTTTGTAGAGGGTTTATAGCAAATCTTAGGTGAATATTATGATGATGCGTCGATCTAACATGATCGGGTATGGGTTCGGTCGACTCTTACATATTTGGAGATTAGTTCTTAATTAATTAGAAAATAATTAATCTAAAACGCACAATACTTTTAGCAATCAATGAGTAGATGGGACTTTCCAATGTAAATATCTGCACACCTTGAGTATATGACTGAGTATGGGGATATATTATGAGAGCTATATATATTTAGTGATTATGTAGATCACACATTAGTTTAGAATGTTCGTGTGACCTATTGAATAGGGTAGTTATTATTCAAATAATTCTTAAGAAAGTTAGATATGAGAAGATGTCTAGTTTTGGAAAGCCTTGGATATTCGGTCTAATTATATATATAACCAATTTAGTTAACATGCATATTAAATAATAACAAAATAGAAATTTTACGTAATACAAATAAATGGGTTGGATTATATTATGTGTAACCCAGATGAGTAGGGTTATGCTTGTTTATTTGACCCAACTGTGTAAGGTAAAGGTTGTTTACTTAATTTATGTGAAACCATACCATGATGTGTGAGTCCTCATGGAGGATGTACTAGGAGGAATTTTATGAGGAGAGTATCCCGTTGACGGAGCGTCGTATTCCTCGTGATTAGATGAGATCTACATAGGTCCTATTTATCCCAATCCTACAACCGTCGTACCCTTATCCTTGAGGGGGATAAAGGAGGGTGTTCTTTGTATAGTCTCAGGTATAGAGTCCAAAGGATATATGGGACGGATTAATGATTTATGTTTATGTTTCTTTGAGGTTATAATGATGTTACTACTGATAACTACACCTAATGCACATGAGTGATCCATTAATGAAATAGGGATAGACCTTCGTACTTTTATTTGGAAGCTCGAGCATAGCCTATGTGACATGACGTATGTTATGTACACTCACAAATATTATAGATTATATGATTTTTTATCGCAGTACTTTTGGATGGTTTTATCGAATTATGACTTATATTAGGGATGTATAATCATATAGTTATAACTCGGTAATATTGTGGCAGTAATATACTAGACATGTATATGCTAAACTGTGACTTGAGAACATCAAAGACTATTAGATATGTAAATATTTAGAAAGATTACCGGGGACAATTAAAATTAGAGAATAATGCTTAGTAAGATAATTATTATTTAATCACAACTTTATCATAAAATACGAGAATTTTAATAATAAAGATGAACTTAAAACTATTACATTAGACATAATTAACTAGTGGTGAAATTATATAATATTAGGCTAGACAAGGGTTTAGGAGTAGAACTGCATGATTATTTAGGTAGTTTTGGTTTGGTAACTTAAATGACTTAAAATCCACTTAATATTAGTGAAATATGCATTATTATTGTGGCCTAACTTCAACTAAATTCTTACTCTTTATTTAATTTCTAGGTTTAATCCTCGTTGACAAACTATTTTCAAAGTTCTTAGGTCGTTGTTGCTGCAATAGACTTGGGTCACTCGTTGGAGGAGCATATCTAGCGACAATTTCTAAGGATGTAGGTATGGAACACAATCCCTACTTTACATCTTTATATTTATTTATATTTCATCTTAGGAGGTTGTTTGTATTTTAGATTTTTCCCGAGTCAAAAGATTGTATATGATGTACTTTTATTTAGGATGGTCATTGGCTTATTGATATTGTATATTTGATAGTTTTATGTTCCTTCTTATTTTGGTATAAAGGTATCAAAGATGTTTTATTTGGTTCAACATTTTATATTCCTATATTGTATTTACTTATTCATTTTAGTTAATTCGTTATGTTGAGAATGTTACTGAATGTTTTTTATTACCACAATTTTTATAGTAGACCTTATCAATCTATTTATGGATTTTATGGTATGTCACAATTGGTATCAAAGATATCCGTGTCCTAGTGTCCTAGGGTATTGAGTGCGTTTGTCTCTTTTCCACGCTACGTTATTGGACTAGTTAAGAGCTTTACCGTTTAGGGTTAGTACTCATCATAATGATAATCGATTGGGAGGTTTTCATGTCATTTTTAGAAACAAAGGATTCAAATAGATGAAATGTATCGGGAGGGATCCTTTTTGTATTTCATTTATTAGATGCCCTAGTCATGGGGTTGACTTCTGTTTGGAATTATGGACTATTAGACACGAGACCTTTAGTGTATGCTTAACACATAATTTGAGGGGAAATATTTCCACTCATCATCCATAATGGCATAAAGAACAAGTTTTTAAGACCACATTAGGGCAACCACATGGTAGCCAGTTTAAAGGGGAATTTAACTATCCTTGTCTTTATGCACCAGTATATGAGAGGACTTATTGCATTTACAAAAAAAATTGCGTAAAGAATTTGGTTGGTGTTATTGATTGACTATACTTTACCATTTTTTCCTAGGTGGGGGAAGTTTCCCTTCTACCTCGTTAGAATCATCATTCATATTTGAAGGATAAATTTCCTAAAATGGAGAAGATTGAGAATGAATTAGGTCTAAAAGACTAGAGATGGTGTACTATTGTCTTGAGAAGGGGAGTCCCTCACCAGCAGAAGCAACTGTACAGAGGAAGAAGATCTTAAGAGTTTCTAGTAGCAGACAACGAAAATTATTATGGACATTAGATTCTACGGTATTTTGGTCTATGGGGCCATGACTAATGGGAATAGGGCCAATAAAGCCATTTTTAACAAAATCGATCATAGAGATATGGTGAGCATAACCTTCGATAAATCTGTCATTTTGATGTTTCATTTAGTAGAAAATGGTTACATTTGCGGTGAGTGTGACCAATTAGTTATATATGCCTTAGGGAAACTAATATTATTGGAGGTAACATCGGGGGATTGTTACATTTATGTTTATGCCTCACACATATGAGCCTTACTTTAACACTGAGGAGTTCTCGTTCTTTCATTTAGTAGCGTGATTACTACACTTCTAGAATATATAGATTTTATCAATGATCTTTCTTTATATATGAATACCCCAACAGGTAGTGGTATTGTCACACGTCGTGACTGTGAAGACGTAGTAGTGTGTTTCGTCAGCTTGGTTTTCAACCTATTTTTATCTAGACATGTGGTCGTATGATTTTTATTATGAATGATTGATTAATGGATATATATTACACTTACATCCACTACCTCAGGTATGATTTTATGTGGGTTGTTTCTTAGAGATGAGATAACATTAGAGGGGATTACGATTTCTTAGACACATGACCGATAGTATAAAATTTCCAGTATATTTAAAGAGGCGCCGAGTTACCACCTACACCAGAGACAAATTTTAACCATAGTGTTGGAATTGACAGTAAACATGTTATGAGGGAATCTTATTTAGTTCACTCCGTTAAAGATGGTATAGTGCATTGGG
The DNA here is from genome assembly GCA_949130495.1 of Sambucus nigra. Classification (NCBI taxonomy): domain Eukaryota; kingdom Viridiplantae; phylum Streptophyta; class Magnoliopsida; order Dipsacales; family Adoxaceae; genus Sambucus; species Sambucus nigra. The sequence continues at coordinate 146,046,748 of OX422210.1, read as the reverse complement.
AGTAGGCACAATGGTTTGAGTTAAGAATTTATTCAAATAGTACGTTTCGGAGAAGCTCTAGTACTTTTCATTAAAAAGATGGACCTTTCACTTGGTTTGTGTGGATTACAGGGAGATGACAATGTCATGATATAAAAACGTTTTTGTTACCCAATTTCGATGACCTATAAAATTATTTGAAGGAATTTCCTTTGTTATGAAGATTATATTGTGAGCAAGTTGTCACCGGTTGGGGAATCGGGAGGAGGATATTTTGAAGGCACTTTTCTGACACAATGCATGTTTAGGTCATGCCAATCGATTTGACCAATGCTCCATTTATGTTTAGGTAACCGACATGATGTGTATTTTTATCATACATGAATTCATCTGTTGTTGTGCTTATAAATAACATTTTGTTAAACCAGGGACATTTGTAACATAAATGGCCATTATACGTGACATTTTGTCATGGGTTGTCCAAGCCGAAGCGTTGGGCTCCTTTGTTAAAGTGAGGAATGTGAATTGTGTTGGGAGGATTCTGACGCAACTCCGAATGTGTCTCTAGTGCGTGATAATTACAATTCAAGTGAAAGATTATCGCGTAAGTAATAAACCCAGTAAGACGGGGTCGAATCCTTAGGGAAATAGGACGTAGAATGTGACAACGATAGGTAAGACGATAAATCTTAAGGTTGACTCTAGAAAAAGAAGGAAAAGATGATTGATTTTGAGTTTTATATCTACTAACTAAGTAAAAATTAAATTAAACTTCTAAGTACACTAAGTGGGCAGAAGTGAACTAATGTGATTAACGAATCATAAATGAGAAAAGTAGGTTCGAATTCAATCCCCCGAACCCTAGTATGTTTCCTGGATATAAAACTAGTCATGAATTAGATAATTAATTAAAATCAGTCTTTATTAATCTCAAGCATTACATATATGAGGGTACTAGAACGCATCATACATAATCAAGAGTAAGAATAAAGCGGTGTAGAAATTGAAAATCCCTTACTAAGTTATTTAATCAAAAGTTAAAACAGTTACGAAGGGTCTGAATGTTTTCTTGAGGAAACTCTTTTAATAACACCAATGAAAACTCAAGTTATGTTGGCAAATGTTTTTGAACAAGAAATTTGAGTTACTTAGAAAATTAAACGTTTAAAAGAATATTAAACACTTATAGAGGTGATAGCAAAAGTAAAACAAGTATAAAAAATATTCACACGAGACAATGATTTTAAAATGGTAAAACCCCTATCAAACAGGGAAAACATCCACGACTCCCTCTACAGAGTAAAATAAAAAATCCACTAGAATAAGTTATAGAGTACAAGCAAGCAACAGATTATCCAACAAAATCCGACCTAAGAGTAAGTCAATAAATTATACCAACACTCTATGTTTTTCCCTGACTTTTCTGGCTTCTAACTGTTGTCTTTAATGTCCTCTAAGCTTTACTCCTTAGTTCCTTCTTTACGTCGACTCTGATGGTAAAAATCTCTCTACCAACAAGTTTAGTGTTGTTGTGTGACAGTGTAGTGATGTGATGTGCATAACACATGCAAGCACCTCATTCACACTTATACATATGATTTCCTACAAATTACAAATCTTATCTAAAATGATATGCAAGACTTCTGAATCAACTTTTCTTGAAATTAGACTTCTCTTCTTTAGGCAGATCAAAAAATAATCTTGCTATAATAAAAGATCCAAGATCATATATGTCTCACACTTATTTATTTACAAAGTTATTTCACAAAATGTGAAATACAAACTAGGAGACATAAACGTATTTAGATCTGAAAATTTTGAAGTCTTATTTTTCAAGAAAACTTGAAAACCGAAAAGGTGTCACATTTGGAAAAATTTGATAAAAACATTTTAAAACTAAAACCTAACAGATAGATGATTTCTAATTAAGAAATCAGTCCTAATCGTAAATCGTGAATGTATCACTTACTTAGATCTACAAATATCAAATGTATGAGAAAATATCAGACTTGGTGAAAGTGTTGGACAATAGATGTAAATCAAAGAGGATTTAGAACCACAAACACAAAAAAATTCTCAAACTCTCAAAAGATTTCTAGAAAAATTTGGCCAGAGTTTGGTTTACGTTTTTCTTTTTCTCTCATATTTTCCTCTCTCTCTCTTATTTTCTCCCAACTATCAGACTTGCCAAAAGTTAGAAACGAATGACCCTCAAACCCTATTTATAGTGAACGATAGAAAAATCTTGAATGGGGACTCAAATCAAGGGTCAAGATTAATTCGAGTAAATGGTTGTAAATCAAACGGTTGAAGATACACCGCAATAAAACTCTCTGTGATTGGATCAAATAGATAAGACATGGATTTAGTTAAAACGCATGCAGGACATTGATGAATTTAAACCAACGTTCTAGATTAACTCTCAGATATGTGAGTGGAAAGAAACAAAATTCTAATCGTTGAGAAGGCAACACGTGTGTGATCTAAATTGATTGTAAAACGCATGTTTTTTTTCTTTTAAAAATATCACTTTCTACCCCAAAAGTCTCTGCCACTTTCGGATTCTACCCAAGGCAAATTTTAGGAACTATAGGATTTTATAAAATGGCCCACATAATTTCAAAAGCTAATTTTAATTGTTTAAAAAATAGATTTTAAATTCTTTAAAAATACTAAAAAATATTTTTAAGCCAATGTGAACACACACACACACACCTCATACATAAAAAATGTCAAATAAATGTAGTCCTAGGTGTTGTGAGTTATGTTGGTTACTACCTTTTACCTCCTTGATTATTCTTGATGCAAATCATGAAGAGTCATGAGGCTTAGGGTTAGACAAAGGATGACACAATTTTGTATCTATTTTAAAACTAGACAAGCTCCTATATTTTAGACTCCACTGAGTCATATATATATAATTCTTCAATCTTTCCCTTTGGAAATATGATACAAAATATCTTTTGTGTCTTCTAGGACTCATAGGGATACAAAAAATAGAAATCCTTAATCATATACAAAAATTCTATCTGCCCCATATCTTAGAAATGAAAAATGCATAACTCAACTAATTACAGGCCAATACCCTTAAAATATCCAGATGCACAAAAAGGTACTGATTCCTGTAAATAAAACCACTAAGATCAAGCCTTTGAGAAGAAATGTACAATAAATATCCAAGATGAACTCAAATATTTGTCCACCATTTTGTCTCAAATGGACAAAGGGAAAAATCATAAAAATAGTTATTTGATATAAGCATAACATTGTAAATTTAAATGATGATATTCGATTCTTCCATAACCATACCTATGGATTTCCTTAAAGATTCAAAACGAGTGTGATCCAAAGGTTTTGTGAATATATCTTCTAATTGAAGATCAATAGATAAATAATTAATTTCCAATTCCTTAGATTCGACTAACTCTCGTATAAAATGATTTTTGAATTTAATGTTTTTGGTACATGAGTGTTGGACATGATTTTTGGAAATGTTAATCGCGCTCTAATTATCGTAATAGAGGTGTAATATTTCTTTGTTAGTCCCATAATCTCTCAATATTTGTTTTATCCACAATAGTTGAGCCCAACAGCTTCCTGCGACTATATATTCGAATTCAACTGTGGATAAGGAAGTGCAATTTTGTTTTTTACTATTCCATCCTACTAAGTGAATGTAATAACATGCTACTGACATGCTTTTAATGTCGTCGGAACACCCAGGCCAATTAACATCGGTGTATCCAACTATCGTACTGGATGTGTCATTTGTGTACCAAAGTCCTAAGTTGAGAGTTCCTTTTATATATTTTATAATTCTTTTAACACACAGTAAATGAATCTCTTTAGCGGAATTCTAATATCGAGCAAACACACAAACAACATACATAATTTTAGGGCGTGAGACAGTTAGGTATAGAAGACTTCTTATCATGCTACGATACAGTGTAGGATCGATGGATTTCCCATGTTCATCTTTAGATAATTTTACTGAAGTATTCATGGGTGTCCGAGCATCTTTGGCATTTTCTAAGCCAAACTTCTTTACTATCTCTAGAGCGTATTTGAATTGCGATATAACTAAACCTTATGAGTTTTATTTTACCTAAAACCTAAAAGTAATGGTAACTCCCCCATAATAGACATTTGAAATTCCCCATGCATATCTTTATAAAAAAATTTAACCTCAGATGGGTATGTAGATTAAAAAATAATGTCGTTTATGTACACTTGGGCTATTATAAGATCAAAATGTTCGACAAAAAGAGTTTGATCATTCCCACCTCTCCTAAAACCTTTATTTAAGAGAAAAGTAGACAATCATTCATACCAAGCACGAGGGGCTTGTTTTAACCCATATATACCCTCTTTCAGATGATGGACGTCATTTGGATGGTGAGGATCAATGAACTCTTTAGGTTGTTCTACATAAGTTTCCTCGATTAAAATACCATTATGGAATGCATACTTTATGTCCATTTGATATAAGGTGAATTTCAAGAGACACGCAATAGCTAGAATAAGACGAACATATTCGAGACGTGTTATAGGGGAATTTTTTTCTTCGAAGTCTATTCCTTGAATTTGAGAATAACCTTGGGACACAAGTCTGGCTTTGTTTCAAACTACCATTGTAGACACCCCATTTTGTTACCCCCTAAACTCTCCTTAGGTCCCTAGAATCTCCCTTCATCATTATAAACCCAGGTCATACCTCGAGTACTAACCTATAAGCCATCGGGCACTCTCAGGCTCCGTTTGACCAAAAGTTAAAGTCTTCAAATTGACCAAGACTGAATGAATCTTAGAAGGGAACTAAAACCCCTTTCCAACGGTCCATCCCGTGCGTGATTCCGACTTACCATGCGTACGGACCACCTATTTTCCCTCGAAACTCAAACAGGAGGCCACCGGGCGCTCCGAGGCTCTGTTTGAACTAAGTCAACTCTTTAACTCGATTGAGACTGAATGAATCTTCGAAGGTCACTGAAAATCCTTTCCAACGGTCCATCCCGTGCACGATTCCGACTTACAGTACGGACGAACGATTCGTTTTACTCCAAAAGGTCACCGAATGCTTCCAGAGATCGGTTGATCAAAGTGAACTCCCCGAACCGGATCAAATTGGAATTTTGAAGTACATCTCCTAAACTTTCCAACGGTCCACCTTGTGCACGATTCGAACTTACCATGCGTACGAACGATCCATTTGCGTCCGACGATTCCCCGTCCAATACACCGACGAATGCTTCTGAGCCATATTTAACCCAAAGACAACTCCCGAACTCGGGAGCAGTCCAAAGGACTTTCAAAGGTTTCTGAATTACCTTTCTAACAATCAGCCGTCTGTATGATTCTATCCAACGGTTTACGTTCTGCAATCGATTTTTTGAAAAGGCGTGAAAGACACTACCAAACGGCAGATCCCAGACCTTGCCTATCGGCAATGTTCCTAAACACACCTGCCGATTGGTAGGAACATGGCTATGCCGATCGGAAATGATCTGGTCCTATAAAAAGGAGGCCTGACCTCACTTGCAAGGAGAGCCCAGATCTGATAGATATCACTCTCAGCAAATCCAGAAAACCTCTCTCGAAGTCAGCGTGATTTCCATACCGAAATCCTTTTCCAACCTTAACTTTTCATCATAATTTTCATCAAACTTGGTGAATTAACTACCCTCCATCATCATCCAAGTCTAAGGGCAACTCTCCAACATTCAAGATCAAGCTCAAGATCTTCAAGAAGGTCCAATTTTCTCAACTCTTTCCTTAAATTCGAAATAACTTGTTTTATTACTTAGCACTTTCATTATCTCATCTCGCACATCTTAATATACTTTTTATTTAGTATTATTGCACATCTCTTATTTTCATAAAAATAAAAACCCAAAAAATAAGAAAAAGAGGGTTTGCTCATAAATTCCAAACGTGAATTCTCATACTTTTCTTATACTTTTCTCACAACTAAAAGACTTTTGCTACACACACACACAAAAATAAGAGAATCCCCCGGTTGGATTTATGGGATAAATCCCACCCCTCATTTTCCATGCGAACTACGTGGAATTTGATGCCTCTATAGGCTATGTAGGCGTCTCAGGGTAAAACCCGAGACTCGAGTCCTATTTTTACTTTTTCTCTCATTTTCTATTTTCTCTAAATTCCACTATCTTATATTATGTATATACATATATTTGTTCTTAGTCGCGTAATATTCCACATGTGTTATTATTCCATCATAACGGTCAACGTAAGGATAATCGCATAAATCCTATTTTCTAATATTTTTATACCTTCCTATGGATGAATTGCTTTATCTCTTCCATGATACAAATCGAGGATTCGTATCTCCACTATATAAACAGATGCACATATATCACGTGGAAAATACAGGAAAACAACAAAAAACCATGAGAGACCGTAAGGGCGGAATGGGTGCCTAACACCTTCCCATTTCGTAACTTAGCCTCCGGACCCTTTTTGAATCATTTTGGTTTCGTATGCATCAGTATGTATTTGGATGTTGTCCTTCGGGATGGATCCCTTTCTTCTGTATATTTTGAGTAAAATAGATCGACAACTCTAATCTCTCTACATTTTTCACCTCACCCAAATGACATCGGACGAAGCGCTTCCGAGAGGGACTCGTGGGACCTAGGATCCTCCCTCGCGCTCTCCCGCCCGTCTGTGAGGATCGAGGATGGCCACAGTGGCGAGTGTGCTGGGGATTTTGTGAGGGATAGACTCTATTTACATGGGTGTTATGTTTGTTTATATTTTCACCCATTTTTTCGTGTTTCCCTTTTTCATGTATATCCCATGCTTATGCTTCTATTCACACACTTGTATAAAATTCTCCATGTACACTTCACACCACGTGCACCTAGGATCACATATATCCACATGTTGCATGCATCACCCATACTTGGTGCACCATTGGTACTTCTACTTTGATCCCTGTTTGGCATAATCAAGAAAGACATTGTCATAAGATACAAATAAGAGAATCATGCATAATTCACACGACATCACCAAAGAGCATTGTTCTTGACCAAATTTTTACCCAGTAATTGGAGGGTCACTTCATGATGGGCGCTGGTCTGGCAGGGCGCAGTTAGCCTAAGAGATATAACTCTCACCTTCCATTGGACAAGTACCTTCGATGTATATCGAACGGTTCCCCCGCACCATACCACTTGACCGAAGTCATGACAGGAGGTATATCGCAGGGAACTCGTTCACGTATAGCAAGCATTTCAAATTCGCTCGCACACGTACCATCCTCATGAGGTATATGGTGAGTCAATTCACGTACACTCAGGTATATCAAATGGCTTGTCCACACGTACCGATTTCCTGCAAGAGCAAGACGTATATCGTGGAAGTCACGCCAAAGGGGGGAACCCTTTTCGATTCACCCAACCAACTGCATACCGGCATATAGGTGTCAAGCCTAGGACAAACATATTAAATTATCGGTTTCTACTCGAAACTCTGTCGAAATTCTGGGTCGGCCTGTCGCTAAAAATTTTTGCGCATTTTTAAAATGCCTGGTCATAAGTCCAGCCATAGCTATATATTACAACCCCAATTTTTCCAAGCTCGGGTCCCGTACGGCATTTCATTTTGCATTTAGGAGAATGCTGAGACCGTCTCCTAAAAGAAAATTCTCCTTTTCCTTTATCCAAAATCCAAAAACATTTTTTCTTTTCCTTATCAAAAATCAAAAACATTTCTCCTCTCTTTATCAAAAATCCAAAAATATTTTGTCTTTAAATCTCGAAAAAAATGTCAAAATTTTCTTTTCATCACTTTTTTCAAAAATAAATCCCATTTTACGCCTTCTCAGGTCGATCGCAAACCCTTGGCCTGGCTCTTTATTAGCTTCGGTCTTTGGTCAGAACACCCGGAGTTATGCCCGTTCCCTTGCTAATTCTTCTGAGTCCGGAATCCATCCCCCTTCCATGCAGAACATAGGTCAAGTACCCCTTATGCGGTAGGATCTGACAGTAGTTCTAGATCAACTTGTGTCGAAGATTAATAACTTCTAAACTGAGGTTCAAGAGATGCAAGGAAACCAGGTTCTAATTCCTCAAGAGCCCGAGGCCTTATTCCCTCGTGCTATGGATCCACCCGAGCCCATTTGGGTTCTCGAAGAGTATCAGCACGCTCCACGTGCCCCTCCTGTTAATGGTCCACCGCCTACCCAACTTCCTATGATGAACCTAGCCCAGCCTGGGCTAACTTGCCTATGATCATTGATCCGAAGGAAAAAGAGCTGAACAAAGTCAAAGAGGACCTCAAGATGCTCACCAAGAAGTTTGACCAAGTCAGAATCTCAAGAAATTACATGGACTACACCCATATGTCTCCTTATCCTAAAGCGAGGTTACTCGAGAAGTTCAAGATGCCGAATATCGAGAAATTCAGAGGAAGTGGACCCCTTATCGTTCATCTTCAAAGTTATCACCATTCCATGACTCTACTAGGGGATTCTAAATAAGTGAAGGCCCAATTATTTCAGCAAACTTTGAAGGATAGCGCCTTCCGATGGTTTTTATCTCTAGAAGAGTCCAGAATTCATAGCTGGGAGGATGTGGCCCGAGAATTCATATCACAGTACAAATACAATGAAGATCTTGAGGTCACCCACCATGATTTAGAACTGCTCAAACAGAACTCTGGGGAATCAGTCAGTAACTTCATATCCTTATGGAGGGAAAATGTAGCAACCATGACCAATCGGCCTTCCGAGGAAGAATGAGTCAGCTTAGTAAAGAAGAACTTTTTACCCCATGTCCGAACAACCATGGGAGGACAATACTATCCCCACTTCTGAGCTCTCAGAGAGGCATGAGTAAAAATCGAGGAAGGTGTTGCCAAAACAGAAGTTAACCCAAAGAAGGTGTTAGAACAGTTCACCTCCATAAAATATGACAAACCTGCCAGTGCTACAATCTTAACCATCAATAACATCTCTCAACTAACAATATTATGGGCACCAGAAAGCCGCCCTGTCCCAGTCTAAAAGGAATACACCGAGCTCCATGCTCCCCTCTCAGAAGTTTATCAAGCCTTGTTAAGTCGAAACCTTATCAAACGTTTGGACCCCCATCCATTACCAAATCCACTCCCAAGAAACTTCGAGGCAGATGATCATTGTACCTTTCACCAAACAGTTGGCCATACCACTGACCAATGCTTTCACCTCCTAAACGTAATCCAAGGTCTAATTGATCCTGGTACCATCGCCCCACCAGCCAATTCTAAGACAAATAGTACTCACAACCCCACTTCCAAATCATGCCAACGTCATCTTTCTAGAAGAGAACCCAGAATTCGATCCCTCAACTCAAATCACACCCATATACTTTCCTAAACCTCTCTAAATTTGCCCATATTTCCTCCTACACCCTACTAGCCTCGCTGATTAGGCATTGTCACTCCTTACTAGAACATACATCGCCGTCCGTACCCATTCCAAAAATGGAAGTATGGAATTATCAGAAGTCTTAAACCAGCTCCTAGAATTTGGGATGAAATTGCCCTAATAGATGGTTATTGATTGCCAGAGGTTCGGTATGCCTATCTTAGAAGCACAGAAATGGGCTCGAGAGTCAGATAGTTCGGTAGTACAACCCGATGAAGTCTTCCTGGATGATGTCATCCGAATCATGGAAGAATTATTCAGGAAAACCAATAACATTTTTAGTATGATCGAGTTACTTGATGCTCTGAAGATGCAGAGGCACCTAGTCCCTTCACCCTTACACATCCCCACAGAATGGGATGACCTGTATGAAGAAGTCGTTGAAGTTTTGGAATGCATCAACTTTACATGTAAAGAAATAATTGTGGCCACCGGATGGGGGGAAGAATTTAGAGATTCGAATGAAGAATAAGATTTCGAGAAAACTGGCTCGATAGCTAACATGTGTGGAATGATATCATTTGAAGAACTCCTCGAAAAAATAAACAAGGTGGCAAAACAACCCGAGATCGATGAGGAAACATGGTTCATATTCTTCCCTTCTTTAGTAAATAACATAACCAAATGAGGGAGGCATTACCAGATCCCAAACTCACTACCAGCCAATGATAAAGGGAAGGGCGTTGAAAACCTTCCTATGCCAGAAATGGCCCTCGAGGAGAGTAAGATCCTCAATCATCTGAAGAAAACTCAAGCTAACATCACTCTATGGGGGCTTTTCATGTCTTCTCAGCTTCATAGAAATGCTTTGATCAAGTTTCTCACTGGACCCACAATTCCTACCTCTACCACACTAGAAGAAGCGGTAAATTTGGTCGGATCCTTGAAATCTACCCGAATTCTATCCTTTTCTGAAGAAGAAATCCCCAATATTGGTACAAGCCACAATCATGCACTTAACATCTCCGTCAAAGTTATGGTAAAGGTCGTGCCGCTCTCTCTTGTCGATAATGGATCTGCCTTGAATGTATGCCCACTGAGAACCTTCAAATGTCTAGGACTGAAAGAAAGTGACCTCACTCCAACCTCAGTTGTTGTACGTGCCTACGATAATACCCGTCGGGAGGTGATGGGATCCATAAAACTTGTAATGGGCGTTGGCCCTATAAACCCTTTCATTGAATTCTAAGTTATTGACATCCCAACTTCTTTCAATCTATTGCTAGGATGACTTTAGCTCTACAGTATCAAGGGTGTGTCTTCCTCACTCCATCAGAAGTTGAAGTTCTTCACCAACGGAAGAGTCATCACCATTTTGGGCGACGACGACAATACCGAGGGTGCAAGTACCAGCAGTCCAATTCTTGAGATACAACATGGGTCAAATGATATGCTTCTATTAGGATTTCAAGTTGAACCACCTCTACTCCCGATATGGGATGACTTCAAAGAAAGGGTTTGTCCATTATGCGACCCTCATGGAAACGTCAATGTTATTCAGATATTTAAAAACATACACTTCATGCTCGGACTGGGGCTAGGGCAAAGACAACAAGAGATACTTGAGCCCATTGAACTAAAGAAGCTTTTCCATCCTTATGGTTTGGGTTATCAACCGTCAAAATAAGAGCTCAGAATGATCCACCAGTCTCGACTAAAGAGAAGACTAGATTGCATCCAGACTATCCCAAGTAACTCCTTGAATGGATAATTCATCAAAGAGGGTGAAGACTTCCCCTTTTGCGGCTTTCCAGAACCATGGTATAACCATACAGACAAGAAGATGAAGCCTGAAATGGAGATCTTCTTCCAAGACAACTTCCCATGGGCCGAGAGTTCCCAACACCATTTACAACCGCCCATCAAAGATATCAAAGAGATTGCGGAAAGTGACTCTGCATGGTTCCTTCAACTTACAAACACTGGGTTGACACTCTGCATGGTTCACTCAGGCACTATATCACCGGATCCATCCCAAATCATTAAAGCTGCTGATACACCTCTCCTCAACTAGCATGCTGTGCTAGTTCTAACTACTGAAATCTCCCCTAATCCTGATGTTCACCCCTTTTCTTCATTTGTTGTCTATCCTTGTTCAAATGTAATCGAGTCCTCATTTTATGAGGTTCTCAATGTTATTTTTCCTATCAATGAAATAAACGAAGATTTTGAGTATCTTGTTGTGCCTTACATTAACTGTTTAGATTCTAATCAAACTTTTGATGATGATGATTTTGCAAATGAACAATTCTTAACTGATATAAATAAGGTTAATAATAAAAACCATAATCGCGTTAAAGAAGAATAGATTATTGTTATTAACCTAAATTCTAGTAGCCAACTGTGCGAGATTAGGATAGGGGCTACCCTTAACGAGCATGAGCGTGCACAACTCAAATAATTGCTAAAGGAATTTGTAGATATCTTCGCATGGTCCTATGATGATATTCCTGACATTGATCTTGAAATAGCTCAACATGAGATTCCCACTCTCCCAGATTACAAGTCGGTTAAACAAAAGGTGAGAAATATCCACACCGAATGGTCGCTCAAGGTCAAAGAAGAGGTGGTAAAACAGTTAAACGTAGGCTTCATTCGTGTGATCGAATATCCCATGTGGCTAGCCAATATAGTGCCCATGCCAATATTAGGAGGAAAAGTTTTAATGTGTGTAGACTATCGCGATTTGAACAAAGCCTCTCCAAAGGATGATTATCCGCTACCCAATATTAACATGATCGTGGACAACACATCCAGTCATGCTCTTAAATCATTCATCGACATATTTGACAGATATACCCAGACCACCATGAAAAGACCGCATTCATCACCCCATGGGGAAGTTTTTTCTACACTATCATGCCATTCGGTCTCAAGAACGTTGGGGCTACCTATGAGAGGGCTGCCAGAACCATCTTGCACGTTCTGATTCACAAAGAAGTTGAGGTCTATGCGGATGATATGATTATCAAATCCAAAACTAGAGAAGGTCATGTTCCCGCTCTCCGAAAGTTCTTCGAACGACTGCGATAGTATCAGATGAGACTCAATTCGCAGAAATGCATCTTCGGCGTTACAAAGGGAAAACTCTTGGGATTCATGGTCAGTGAGAAAGGGATAGAAGAAGATCCCTCTAAGATGAAAGACATACTTGAGATGCCACCTCCCCAAATAGAGAAAGAAGTCCGAGGTTTCCTCGAGAAATTATAATACATCAATCGGTTCATCAGCCAGTTAACCCTCATCTGCGAACCTATCTTCAAACTCCTCTGAAAGGATTCAACTAAAGTTTGGAACGAGGCATGCCAAGAAGCTTTTGACCAAATCAAATAATATATGACCCAACCCCCGGTACTCATGCCACAATGGACTGGTCTCCCCTTGCTCCTATACCTAACTATAAATGACACTGCAGTTGGGGCTTTGCTAGCCTAATACCTTAAATATTACCGTAGAGAAAGATCCATCTATTATGTGAGTCATAAATTAGTCGGGTATGAGGCTAACTACAATGCTTTGGAAAAGGCGTATATCGCACTTGTCTGGGTCACTCAAAAGTTGCGGCACTACATGCTCTCCTTCCCCACAAAGCTTATATCCTGAATGGACCCCATAAAATACCTGCTTGAGAAACCCATTTTATCCAACCGAATGGCCCAATGGTTGATGCTCGTAGCTGAGTTCGATATCATGTATGTGACGTAGAAAGACATGAAAAGAAGAGACATCTTTGATAACCTCACTAATTACCCCGTAAAAGAAGCTGATGTCTAGATCTCCAAATTCCTAGATGAAAACATCCTTCGCACTGCTCAAGACAACCTTTGATGGAAAATGTTCTTTGACGGTGCTGCCAATAAGAAGGGATATGGCATTGGGATATTTCTGATCGCTCCAGATAACTCCCATACTCGCATCGCCATCAAGTTGGATTTCCCTTGCACCAACAACATGACTGAATACGGGGCATTCACAGTAGGCCTCAATGTTTCTCTCAAGAAAGGTATTCAATGCCTAGATGTCTATGGGGATTCCACCCTCATTATCAGTCAGGTGCTCAGAAAGTGGAGAGTCAAGGATGAGAAGTTCCAACCCTTCCATGCCTACTTGGAAGAACTAGCTTCCCAATTCCAAGATATCACCTTCCACTACTTACCCCGAGCAAATAATAACCTATCTGATGCTCTCGCTACCTTGGCCTCCATGGTCGACATGCTCGAAGGAATAACTATGACCCCCTTCCTAGTTCAAAAGAAAGACAAACCAACCCACTATTACCACATTGAGCTCGTCACTACAGAAGATCCCGAGCTAGATAATTATTGGTACTATGATATCTGGCACCTCCTCAAGCATGGTAGGTATCCCGAGGGTTCCAATAAGAAAGATGGAGAAACCCTTCGAAGATTTGCTGCCCAATATATCATCTGTCACAAAGCACTACTCAAAAGAAACTTCAATGGAACTCATCTGCACTGCATCGCAGGGGCTGACATTGAATAGATAATGCAGGAGATCCACAACGGAGAATGCGTACCCCACATGAATGGTCACATCCTTGCCAAAAATATCACCCGACAGGGCTACTACGAGACCACCATGACCCAAGATTGCACTGCCTATGTCCGAAGATGCCTCAAATGCCAATAGTTCTCTAACCTTCAACATTTGACTCCGCGTGAATTATACAACATGACCTCTACCTGGCCGTTTTCCCCCTGGGGCATCGATATTATAAGGAAGGTTACACTGAAGGATTCCAATGGGCATGAGTTGATCCTAGTTGCCATTGATTACTTCACCAAATGGGTCGAAGCCGAGTTATACGTAGTGTTGAACACTGAAAAAGTGGCCAAATTAATCAAGAAAAACATTATCTGCCGATATGGGGTCCCACATGAGCTAGTGTCATATAACGGGTTGTATTTCAAGGTAGAAGTCATAGAAGTGGTCAACGAATATAGTATTCAGAAACACGAATCTTCTCCCTACCGACCTCAGACCAATGGTGCAGTTGAAGCCGCCAATAAGAACCTCAAAGCCATCATTAACAAAATGACAAAAAGTTATCGGGATTGGGCTGACCAGATCACGTACGCCCTCTAGGACTATTGAACCTCAATTCGAACCTCTACTGGGGCTCCCCCTTACTCTCTAGTCTACGGCATGGAAGCAGTCCTACCAGTAGAGATGGAAATACCCTCATTGCGCATCATGCTTGAAAGCAAGGTCAGGGAACAAGATTGGTGCCAAAGCCGTCTTAACGAGCTGACCTTCCTAGATGAAAGGAGATTAAAAGCACTATACTACATACTAGGGTACCATCGCCGAATAGCGCATTCATTCAATAAGAGAGTCAAGGATCGCGGTGTTTAAGAAGGGGACTTGGCCCTTAAAGAAATCATAGAACCCATCTGGGACCCTAGTGGGAAATTCAACCCCGATTGGAGCGGCCCCTACACTGTCAAGAAAATATTATCCGCCTATGTCTCCATGCTCACCGACTTATATGGGGAAGAGATGGCTCGTCTAGTCAACTTGGACCGTCTCAAGAAGTTCTAACCCTAGTCCAAAATCTCGGCGCGCTGCGACTCTTCTCGTCTTCCTTCTATTCTAAAAAAAATCTATTCATTTCCCCTTCCCAGAACTACGTGGGCCTGATCCTCTGCAAATACCATTCTCAAACAAATTAAAACTTTTCAAAAATCCCAGAGGTACGTAGGAAGCTCATACACCTTACATGAGCACGACCCTTTCTTTTTCATAAAATACTATTATTTTCTTACCTCCGAGAACGATAGTTCATTCGAACATATATTTGAACAAAAGGATTATATATGCCTTAGCGACCAGTCTAGATAATTCAAACAATACAAAATTCATCGAAAGGCACAGCTGGATGATTAGAAACTTGTTTATTTCACTAATAAGAAATTACAGTACAGATTACATAAGAAAAGGAATGGATAACTCCCTTCCCCCTAACCTTCTAACAAAGCTAAATAAAATCCCCACATTTATCCCCCATTACACAATAAAATCTCCAGGAGTCCTATCCACAGCTACCAGAGGAGCCTGCTCCGTCATCATCATCTGCATCCTGGGGTCTCCAAGTTTCCCCTGCCTGAACAGAGTGTCGCAAACACTCCATGGACCGATAAGCTCGAACCAGTTTAAAAAAACCACAACACCTCCTTCCATGGTGTTAAAGGAGACAAGACACTTTTGTCCAGTTTCCACTGCCAACATCTTATTAACTACTCTCCTCCAGAACCACTTCTTATAATACCCAAGGATATTCCAAAATCTCCCAATAGACTGAGAGGGACGGGTCGACGAACGCCGACTCTCCCAAAGAGAGCCAAGCCGCAGGCGCAGACGCTCGGTCAAATCCTCTACTGTAAATCAATTTAGTGTCCGAGGTGGCACGACCTGTGCCTAGCCAAATTGGCACAAAAGACGCCATAGGAAATAAAAAAAGGTTTGGCTAAGACAAACCAATTGCACATACTGGTATTCTCCTAGCTCTATAACAGGCAACAACTGTCCCCACCAAGGCACTAACCAGTACAGATCTCGAGCCCCATGCTCCACAAGACAATTCTCCCAGCTCTCAATATCCAGGCCAACGCTGAAGAAGTGGCGTGAAAAGAAGTTGGGTACAGTCGACAAAGGATATTCTGGAAGAGTCACCAGGCGGAGTCTTTCAGACAACCACATGAACAGCATCAAGGGGCTACCCCGCAGGAAGTCATAACGACCTTCCCGCCAAGCATCCAGACCGTCCAGGGTCTTCTCCAGTATCAACGCCATAGGATTGTGATGGTATGACATCCATGAAGTAATGGTTGCATGTTGCGGATCCACCAGCAGTTCCCCAGTCACTAGTAGCAAATTTGAAACCAGGCCCAGAGAAACGGCTCCAGCATATCCAGCATCACCTACTTCCCGCAAATACACGAACTGTAACACCTATGAAAAGGAGATCATTCCTCCAGTAACTAGTGGTCTGGCCATCGAAGGCGAAATGCGAAGAATCCTGGCCAGCAAATCCCTGGGAGAATGTGAAAATTAGGGTAAAGCCGCAGCAACACTGGGATTTATCCCCAGCATGATAGAAAATTCCTCGTGGGTAGGACAAACTTCATCTAATCCAAAGCAGAATACATGGTCTTCGGGGTACCAAAATCGTACCATCGCCATCATCATGTTCCATTCATTGGGCCGATTGCGCCACAATGAAACTCAACGCATACTAAAAGCATCATAGTCGACATTATAAGAGCACATTGCTTTCAAGGCTTCGAGGTAGTTAGCAAACTCAAATCTACCAAGGAGATCCATCTTGCAAGATTAAGAAATAGTAAGCAATAAAGAATGTGGTAAGAGAAGAAAGTCAAAGTGTGAGGAAGAAAGACCCATCCACACCCCTTTTTTTATACTTGGAAAACCCCTCACAAAAGACATAACCCCTGTAAAAATTGGAAGAAATCCTGCCCCACAAGGTACCAAAGGCTGAAGAAGGCACTAATCAAAGATTTGAATTGATGGTATTGGACTTGACTGCCGATAAGCAGGACAAGGGTCTTGCCGATCGGCACCCCCCTATTTTTACAAACTTCCCTTTTTCCTCTATTGTTAAAATCAGAAACTCAATAAAAAATTAATTGATATTCTCAACAGAATTTTAAAAATCCCCTTCCACCCCTGTATAACTTTTAAAACTTTCCTTCAAAATCCCAAAAATATCTCTTCTTACGGTTTCAGCATCAAAGTAAAAAGCTCATGTGCATTCATTCATTCACCATTAATAAAGAGAATAAAAAATCCCATTGCATTTCATTGATATATATTCTTCTGTGTTACATTAAATTTTATAGGAAAGAAAAAACAAAACTGTAATGACCCCACTTTTATATATAGTTTGTTTTTACACTCTTGTGTTACTTATTATCTTATAAATGTTGTATTATTAGATATGTGGTATTAATGGCTATCAATATAACAAACCCCATTTTTAATTACGAAGAATCAATTGTAAATTGGATCAAATCGAAGTCTTATGACATATCTTAAGGCAAATAATAAGATTTGGGGTAGAAAATATAATTTTATGAAACTTTAAGGACTAAAATAAAAATATAAAATGGGCCATTTTGTAAATAAAATATTTTCAAGGACCTTTAAGAAATATTCAAAATATATAGTGTGAAATTACCAAAATACCCTTCATGTGTTAAATGACCCTTATACCCTTATCACCTTTCCACCACGTGCTGGTCACCTCCACCATACACGTGTCGTCATTAGAGGAGAAGCCAAAACACGTGTCATCGTTAGAGGATAAGCTAAAACACATGTCGCAGTCTAGTGAAATAAGACTGCAAGATACCTTCGTTACGCGACACGTCAACGTTGACTCCCATTGTAAAAGCTTGGTCATCATGGACACGTGTCAATGCCGTGATATCTTTGGAAAACTATAAATAGGGCCTTTGGGGATCATTTGAAACTCACACCAATTCCTTGAGAATTATAGAAATAAATAGTGAGAGAAAGTGTGAGAAAGTTTTAGAAGAAGTTCTGAGGGATATTCATCTTAAGGTAATCTTAATGTTATAATGCATCTTTATAGTCTTAATTTATTGTTTTATAGATTTACTTAGTAGTTATGCTGGTAAAATATGATAAAGAATTCACTTATCAAAACTTAAAATTTAGAACAAATCCAAATTGATTTTATAAACTTGTTTGAAATTATACACTTTTAAAAATGATTCTTTTTAAAGAAATTGCTCGTTATTATGGAATTCGATTTAAGTAATTCCAAAGTCAGGCCTGGTGAAGTTCTATCTAGATGAGATGGTATTTAAGTGGTGCCCCTGTGACCCTCCATCTCTACTGGGAACCGACTGATTAGGAAGAACTATGAATTGAATCCTTTAATTACGATCAATGAGTTTTAAAAGTTAAGAAAATGGTTTTTTAGTAATCCTTTGAAACAAGTTACTATTAAAATACAATATATAGACTAGACCTTGTTTAGAACACATACTTAAACCTTTATCGTATTTGTTAGATTAACGTGTGGTCGAAGACTCATTATCTATAATTTCGACCTCTATTTTAGGTGAGTACTCTATGCAATTTCTTGCGCATTTTGATTATATTAAATTATACAAACTATGTATATTTTGTGAAATGTTTTTATTCTCAAAATGCATCTGATACCGATGATTCTGTCGTTTGTTATATGTTTATATCTCTCCATATAAACATCTGATTTGAATTCTGAAATTATTGATTCGGCCTATGGAAACTCTCTTACTATATTGGCCTTGACTACCGGGTGGAAATATTTGGGTGGTACCTTCCCAGCTGGTTTATCGCTGGTGTGCCCTAAATAAGGCGTTGTTCCAGAAATCATGATTATCTGTCTGTGATGTTATCGGGTGGAAACATTTGGTAACACTATCTGTCTGGGTATTAGAGTGTACATGGCCACTAAAACTGAATAATTGACACATGCTCAATTATTTTATCTGTTCTGTTCTCAATTGTTTAATCTGAATATATATATTGTCATTTACTTTATATTTATTACTTGAAATTCCTATCTCTATGTATATACCTTCTGTTCTAAATTGAATAGGTATCTATTTTCTAAAAACCTTGGAATATTTGGAGATTGAATCTCATTCGGCTTTTAGCTGACGTTGTATAAATAACCATTTTTCAGGAAATAATTAAGTTCGTGGATGGAATGAAAAAGGACTATGTTGAAGATTTAGCTTTTAAAGCTCTTTTTGTTACCTTAAGTAGAAGTTTGTTTAATTAGATAGAGCATGTTTAGCTCTTTGTGTCAAGTTGTAACTCGTTGATATTTTAATACAAATGAAGTTCCCTTTAGAAAGCTCTGATGATGTAATTCCCTCACTTTCAGTATTTTACGATTCATAACCATGTGATTATACTTCCGCTACATATATTTTAAAACAAAAAAAAGGCCAGATTATTGGATGCCTTGGTGGCATGTCAAGACACCCGTTCCCTACTATTTTTGGGTCGGGGTCGTGACAGAGGTGGTATCAGAGCATAGGTCATGAACCCGTAGACTACTGAACATAGGTTTCGAACATTATAGATTTTATGTTTCCATCCTTAGGAGATATTATTATGTGATAACCCTCCCTATGTGTTATGTTATTTATAATTGGTCTTTTAGTTTTCAATATTGATATAGTATAGTAGATCTTACGTTTGTCCATGACTGTAGAAAATGACCAAGAGAAGATCATCAATGGGAACTAGTGATTCGAGTATAGAAGGACTGGAAGGTGCATACAAGGCAATTGAAAGTCTAGCAAAGATTGTGGAGCAGCAGGTGAACAACGGAGTACCAAAGAATCTTGAACTAGGTAGATGTACTATTGAACAGTTCAAGAAGTTAAATCCTCCATCTTTTAAAGGTACTCCTAACCCCACCGAGGCAGAAAGTTGGGTGATGCAGATGGAAAAGATACTCGATGTTCTTAAGTGTACCGACGAAGAAAGGGTGTCATTTGCAACATTTATGTTAGAAGGGGAGGCTGAACATTGGTGGAGAATGACTAAGAGAATACACGGGGAAAGGAATACTTACCTAGGTTGAAATGATTTCTTAGTAATCTTTTATGAGAAATATTTTCCGGAAACAGTGAAAGACGAAATGGCAGCTGACTTCATGAGTCTGGTGCAAGGGAATATGACGGTTAGTCAATATGAGGCAAAGTTTACTGAGTTATCCCGTTTTGCACGTCATGTTGTAGCAACTGATGTTTTAAGAGCGAAGAAGTTTGAGCGTGGGTTAAGGTTGAATATTCGTAGTCGAATTTCCATCCTGAAATTAACATCATATATTGATGTCGTGACTAGGGCTACAATAGCTGAGAGGGATGGTGAGGAGTACAATCGAATTAGAGATGGCAAGAGGAAGTTTGGGGAACGAAAAGGAAAGAACCTGAATAATAGAAATTTCTTTAGGAACACATCCAATGTTGGGGGATCTAGTGATAACAAACAGTATAATAACCATACATGTCAGCAATGTGGAAAGATGCATGGAGGACGACCTTGTTATAAGGATTCAGGAGCTTGTTTTAGATGTGGACAGAAAGGACATCAGATAAAAGACTGCCCAAACCCAGCAAGGGTTCCGATAAAACCTTCAAATGCAAAGAAGGATCAAGAAAGACATGGTAGAGTTTTCGGACTTTCTGATACCCAAGCTTCTAATGCGGTAGTATCAGGTACACTTTCTATATGTGAACAGCCTTTTAAAGCTTTGATAGATCCTGGTTCTACCCATTCGTTCATATCTATACATGTACTAAATCGCTTTCATAAATTTCCTGAACCCTTGAATCATAACTTACATGTTTTTACTCCTTCGGGTGAGTTATTGATGTGTAAATTAGTATACAAGGCTTGCCCCATAGATATTGATAGTCATAAACTATTTGTTGATTTGATAGTTTTAGACATTAAAGATTTTGAAGTCATTTTGGGGATGGATTGGTTAGCATCACATCATGCTAAGGTAAACTGTTTTAAGAAGAGTGTTACTTTCCAAATTCCTCACCAACCAAAATTTAGTTTTGAAGGAACTGGCATCATATCTCCAATGTGTATTATTTCTGCAATGCAAGCCTATAATTTTCTTAAGAAGGGATGTCAAGGATTTCTTGAAACTGTTACCATTTTGCAGACAATAGGGCCTAGCTTAGAAGATATTCATATCGCTAAGAAATTTACGGATGTTTTTCCAGATGATTTACCAGGCCTACCTCCTACTAGAGAAATAGAATTTGCGATTGACCTTGTTCCTGGAACTATACCAATCTCAAAACCACCATATCGTATGGCACCTTTAGAATTAAGGGAGTTAAAAGTGCAATTAGAAGACCTTTTAAACAAGGGTTTTATCAGACCAAGTATATCGCCTTGGGGTGCTCCAGTGTTATTTGTAAAAAAGAAGGATGGGACAATGAGACTACGTATAGATTATCGTGAACTGAATAAGGTAACCATTAAGAATAGATACCCTTTACCTCATATAGATGACTTGTTTGATCAATTAGAAGGTGCACAAGTATTCTCTAAGATTGACCTTAGGTCAGGTTATCATCAATTGAAGATTAAGGATGATGATATTTCAAAATCAGCTTTTCGTACTAGATATGGTCACTATGAATTTCTTGTAATGCCATTTGGACTAACTAATGCACCAGCCGCTTTTATGGATATGATGAATAGAGTCTTTAGGAAATATTTGGATCAATGTGTTGTTGTTTTTATCGATGACATCCTTATTTATTCCAAAAGTATTGAAGAACACGAAAAGCATTTAGAGACGGTATAACAAATCCTTAGGAAAGAGAAATTATATGAAAAATTAAAGAAGTGTGAGTTTTGGATGCCTAGTGTTTCTTTTCTAGGACATGTCATATCTAAAGATGGAGTGTCAGTTGACCCTCAAAAGATTGAGGCTATATTAGATTGGCCGAGACCAACTAATGTGAGTGAGATTCGTAGTTTCCTTGGATTAGCAGGTCATTACCGAAGATTTGTTGAAGGATTTTCTAGCATTGACAAACCTCTATCTAGGTTAACACAAAAGAAGGTACAATATGAATGGTCTGAGGAAGCCAAGAAAAGTTTTCAAGAACTTAAGAATCGATTAGTAACTGCCCCAATTTTGACTATTCCTTCCGGGACAGGGGGATTTGTGATTTATAGTGATGCTTCTAAAAATGGTTTGGGATGTGTGCTAATGCAAAATGGAAAAGTAGTATCTTACGCCTCGAGACAGTTGAAAACCCATGAGCAGAATTATCCAACCCATGACATAGAATTAGCAGCTGTAATTTTTGCTCTTAAGATTTGAAGGCACTATTTTTATGGTGAGACTTGTGAGATTTATACCGATCATAAGAGTTTGAAGTATATATTTACTCAGAAAGAGTTGAATATGATACAAAGGAGGTGGTTAGAATTGATGAAGGATTATGATGTAAATTTCACTATCACCCGGGGAAGGCTAATGTAGTAGCCGATGCTTTAAGTAGGAAGTCCACACCAAATTTAGCATATCTTATTACAAGCCAGGAAGCAATGTTAAGGGATTTGAGAAGTATGGAAATAGATGTACGTATCTATAGCAAAGGAGGAATAGTTGCAAACTTACAAGTACAACCCATGTTGATGGAGAGGATAAAAATTGCACAAGTAAATGACCCACAACTGAAGAAGATTAGAGAAGAAGTAATCGAGGGTAAGAGAACTGAATTTGCGATACAAGATGATATATTGAGGTTTGGAAATAGAGTGTGTGTGCCATGTGATGCCTAACTAAAGAGGCAAATTTTAGAGGAAAGTCATTACTCAAGATTCACATTTCATCCCGGATGTACAAAAATGTATAGGGATCTTCGAGAAGTATTTTAGTGGAATAACATGAAGAGGGAGATAGCAGAATTTATATCTCAGTGTTTGGTTTGTCAACAAATAAAGGCAGAACATCAAAAACCATCAGGATTACTGCAACCCCTACCTATCCCTGAGTGGAAATGGGAACATATTACTATGGATTTTATGACAGGTTTACCGAGGAGTTCAAATGGTAATGACTCTATTTGGGTAATTATTGATAGGTTAACTAAGTATGCTCATTTTCTTGCCATTAAGATTACCCATTCTTTAGAGAAGTTAGCTAAGTTGTATGTGCGGGAAATTATTAGGCTTCATGGAACCCCAATTTCGATTGTTTTCGACCGTGACCCTAGATTTGTGTCTCGCTTCTCGAAAAGCCTACAAGAAGCCATGGGAACAAAATTGAATTTTAGCAATGCTTTTCATCCTCAAACGGATGGACAATCAGAGAGAACTATTCAAACCTTGGAGGATATGCTTAGGGCATGTGCACTTGATTTAAAAGGGAATTGGGATGATCATTTACCGTTAGTGGAATTCACATATAATAATAGCTATCAAGCAAGTATTCAAATGGATCCGTATGAGGCACTCTATGGTAGAAGGTGTCATTCCCCTACATGTTGGGTAGAAGTTGGGGAAAGAAAATTGTTGGGACCAGAATTAATTCAGATCACAAAAGAGAAGGTAAAATTAATACAAGACCGACTTCGAACCGCTCAAAGCCGTCAAAAGAGTTATGTTGACAATCGACATCGACAGCTAGAATTCCAAAGAGGAGATTATGTGTTCTTGCGAGTATCACCTGCAAAGGGAGTAATACGATTTGGGAAAAAGGGGAAGTTGAGCCCAAGATACATAGGACCTTTTGAAATCCTTGAAAGGATAGGAGCTGTTGCGTATAAAATAGCCTTACCACCGGAACTCTCTAGTGTACATAATGTGTTTCACGTATTAATGATAAAGAAATATGTCCCAGATCCAAAACATATCTTAAGTCATTATCCTCTTCAAGTTAGAGAAGATTTGTCGTACATTGAGCATCCAGTGGAAATTTTGGATCATAAAGATCAAATATTATGAACCAAGGTTATTCCACTAGTTAAAGTATTATGGCAGAATCATTCTGTTGAAGAAGCAACATGGGAGCGGGAAGATGAGATAAAGGAGTGATATCCATATCTTTTTGAAAATTAATGCAAGTAAAGTTTGGGGACCAAACGTTTTATAAGGAGGGTAGGATGTAATGACCCCACTTTTATATATAGTTTGTTTTTACACTCTTGTGTTACTTATTATCTTATAAATGTTGTATTATTAGATATGTGGTATTAATGGCTATCAATATAACAAACCGCATTTTTAATTACGAAGAATCAATTGTAAATTGGATCAAATCGAAGTCTTATGACATATCTTAAGGCAAATAATAAGTTTTGGGGTAGAAAATATAATTTTATGAAACTTTAAGGACTAAAATAAAAATATAAAATGGGCCATTTTGTAAATAAAATATTTTCAAGGACCTTTAAGAAATATTCAAAATATATAGTGTGAAATTACCAAAATACCCTTCATGTGTTTAATGACCCTTATACCCCTATCACCTTTCCAGCATGTGCTGGTCACCTCCACCATACACGTGTCGTCATTAGAGGAGAAGCCAAAACACGTGTCATCGTTAGAGGATAAGCTAAAACACATGTCGCAGTCTAGTGAAATAAGACTGCAAGATACCTCCGTTACGCGACACGTCAACGCTGACTCCCATTGTAAAAGCTTGGTCATCATGGACGCGTGTCAATGCCATGATATCTTTGGAAAACTATAAATAGGGCCTTTGGGGATCATTTGAAACTCACACCAATTCCTTGAGAATTATAGAAATAAATAGTGAGAGAAAGTGTGAGAAAGTTTTAGAAGAAGTTCTGAGGGATATTCATCTTAAGGTAATCTTAATGTTATAATGCATCTTTATAGTCTTAATTTATTGTTTTATAGCTTTACTTAGTAGTTATGCTGGTAAAATATGATAAAGAATTCACTAATCAAAACTTAAAATTTAGAACCAATCCAAGTTGATTTTATAAACTTGTTTGAAATTATACGCTTTTAAAAATGATTCTTTTTAAAGAAATTTCTCGTTATTATGGAATCCGATTTAAGTAATTCCAAAGTCAGGCCCGGTGAAGTTCTGTCTAGATGAGATGGTATTTAAGTGGTGCCCCTGTGACCCTCCATCTCTACTGGTAATGAATCCGGAAATGTTCTGTCTAGATGAGATGGTATTTAAGTGGTGCCCCTGTGACCTTCCATCTCTACT
Organism: Sambucus nigra; assembly: GCA_949130495.1. NCBI lineage: Eukaryota > Viridiplantae > Streptophyta > Magnoliopsida > Dipsacales > Adoxaceae > Sambucus > Sambucus nigra. The sequence continues at coordinate 146,021,543 of OX422210.1, read as the reverse complement.
GGGAACCGACTGATTAGGAAGAACTATGAATTGAATCCTTTAATTACGATCAATAAGTTTTAAAAGTTAAGAAAATGGTTTTTTAGTAATCCTTTGAAACAAGTTACTATTAAAATACAATATATAGACTGGACCTTATTTAGAACACATACTTAAACCTTTATTGTATTTGTTATATTAACGTGCGGCCGAAGACTCATTATCTATAATTTTGACCTCTATTTTAGGTGAGTACTCTATGCAATTTCTTGCGCATTTTGATTATATTAAATTATACAAATTATGTATATTTTGTGAAATGCTTTTATTCTGAAAATGCATCTGATACCGATGATTCCGTCGTTTGTTATATGTTTATATCTCTCCATATAAACATCTGATTTGAATTCTAAAATTATTGATTCGGCCTATGGAAACTCTCTTACTATATTGGCCTTGAGTACCGGGTGGAAATATTTGGTGGTACCTTCCCAGCTGGTTTATCGCTAGTGTGCCCTAAATAAGGCGTTATTCCAGAAATCATGATTATCTGTCTGTGATGTTATCGGGTGGAAACATTTGATAACATTATCTGTCTGGGTATTAGAGTGTACATGGCCACTAAAACTGAATAATTGACACATGCTCAATTATTTTATCTGTTATGTTCTGAACTGTTTATTCTGAATATATATATTGTCATTTACTTTATATATATTACATGAAATTCCTATCTCTATGTATATACCTTATGTTCTAAATTGAATAGGTATCTATTTTCTAAGAACCTTGGAATATTTGAAGATTGAATCTCATTCAGCTTTTAGCTGACGTTGTATAAATAACCATTTTTCAGGAAATAATTAAGTTCGTGGATGGAATGAAAAAGGACTATGTTGAAGATTTAGCTTTTAAAGATCTTTTTGTTACCTTAAGTAGAAGTTTGTTTAATTAGATCGAGCATGATTAGCTCTTTGTGTCAAGTTGTAACTCGTTGATATTTTAATACAAATGAAGTTCCCTTTAGAAAGCTCTGATGATGTAATTCCTTCACTTTCAGTATTTTACGATTCATAACCATGTGATTATACTTCCGCTACATATATTTTAAAACAAAAAAAGGCCAGAATATTGGATGCCTTGGTGGCATGTTAAGACACCCGTTCCCTACTATTTTTGGGTCGGGGTCGTGACAAAAACAATGGAACTCAGCCCGAACCCACTTTTTCTCTCTCTCTCTCACCTACCCTTCACCCCTCTCTCTAAGAGCTTCCACCTATGCGACGCGCTCTATTTACCCTACGGCGAGATGACGCACCACTGCTACCCGAGCCAGAGTCCTCTCCGAACGAAGTAGATGGCACTAAATAAGAAGGAACTGGGATCGCATCCCGAGTATGGGCAGTCGCTGAAGCTATCCATTCTCTGATGTCCCTTAACTAAGTGGTCGATACTCAGACTTGCTGTAAAGTAAAAAGAAAAATCAGTATAAAAAAAGGATCAAAACAGAAAAAGGAACCAAAAAGAGGAAGAAGGTATACCGTAGGATGAAGGACCTCCTCTGTCAAACCCAACTCCTACGGATCCATCGCATGAGGACGGTGCAACATAGGCACCATCCATCCATTAGCTCGTCGGATGTTGTACAAAGGGGTATGCAATCGAACAAAGGAAACCTTTGAAGTTGCCACCACCGCAGACGCCAACTGGCCACCACTACTGTGGGAATACCCCACCGCCCGGCTCAAACCTGCAGGGGGGAAAGGTAGGGCATCATATATCCTGGGAGACATCAACCAGCTGGTCATAAAGTTGATATAGTCATAGGGTGCAGCCGTATCAGTATACAATAGGTAGGACTCATCGATCATCTTCGCAATATTCACATTCTTCGGCAACAACCGCTCCCGCCTCATAAAAATGGGAGGCTACGCAGGTGGAGCCACCACCTCCTCCTAAGAAATCTGTCGAACCACCCGCTCCCCGAGATACCAAAAATGGTCAAACTCATGCGCCAACAAATGCCTCATCAGCGCGTTCACCCCAGTCGCCCCCGTATCCTGAATGGTTATCCCCCAAGGGTAAAAGGTCACCTGAAAATCCCCGATAGGCATAAGTCAATACAGAATCAGAACGTGCAAAAATCAAGGCTAAAAAAAAGAATCTTACCCCACCACTAGTCAAGCCATTCAAGACCTAATGCACCGCCTCCATAGAGATATCCCTTCTACTGTCGATTGGCCTTGCAGCATCGATACAATTGGCAGAAGTTCGCAATAGTCTCATCCTTCAAAGCGATCAACTGGGTATTATACCCAATCACCTCATATAACCACGTCTGCTAAAGATAAGAATTCTCAATAAAAAATGAGACGCATAAGGAAAATGCAAATGCATGAAAGGAAATTGAACAAACTGAGAAATACCTCAAGGAGATATGTGGTTCCAGTAAAAGTTTAGCGGCAGCACCGGCTGAATGCATCCAAAGAAAAATAGAGGATCGCCAAAGTCAGGCTCCCCCAATCATAGAGAGGGATGTTCGAAAACATCCTCAAGTACGATAAGAACCACAAATGGACAACGTCGCCGCTCGACGCCACCATGAAACCTCCCAGCAGCAACAAAATAAACAACCGAGCCATCTGCCTCACCTGCAGCCCATCCTCCACATCAACCTCCCTACTCAGCAAAACATTCTTCAGTAAGGACAGCCGGATGGAATCCCTGGAGACTATCCTCCCTACATCGCCAACCGTCGCTTGAACCACCTCCGGCCTCATCCGTAGAGAATGATCCACCTATATATGCTCTCGATCATAATACAGCCCCACAGCTACTGCACGTCTATAGGAGTCACGGTCATATCCCCAAAACCGAAATGGAAGGCATGGGTAGTATCCCACCACCTCTCCCCCAAAGCGTATAAGACAACTGTCGACCGAGGCGTCTCATCCAGCATAGACACCAACCTCCCAAAACCCGCTGATGATACCACCCAACACACCACATGTGGAAGATGCTCCCAAACATCCTTAAGCCCCGTCATCCCACGGGCATGCATGTTCTTCAAAGAGATATCAGACTGTCAAAAGAAGAAACCTTATTAAAATTGAAGAAGGGAGGAAAAATCACCAAAAAGAGAAGAATGCCAAAAGTCTGGTTGTTTACATAACCGTTGGGGCCCACCACCTTAGAAGACCGATGACGCAATGGCTCCCATATCAAAGTCCGTACATCCATAACCGACTTGAATGCGTTAAAGGAGTTCTATCTCCCCAAATCAAGAGGCGTCCTGGCCCTCCACTCCATGTTCGCCCAGTCATCAACAGTCAACCATTCCCTATGCGCTGAAGTGCTCATAAAGGCAGCCATTTCTTAGAGGTCGGAATGCTAGAATGATTTGCAGAGGAAATTTATAGAAATGGATAAAGCAAGAAGCTGTGAAAAATAGTCAGCACTGACCCCTTACCTTCCCGAGGCAGTCCAAAAGTTCGATCGGCACCTCCTTTAAATTTCATACAAAAATTCCTAGAAAATACCAGACATTCCTGAAAAATTGTCAAAAAATTCCTAAAAAACCCAGGAAGGATTTAGAACATTTTCACCAAGATAATTTTTCACTCCCTCAAGTGGAACCCCTATCTACCCAGCAAAACTCTTAAAAACCAAGTAAAATGCCTCCCGGCAACATCCCCGGAGGATTCTAAAGATCACCCCCTATGCCCCAAAGGCCTTAATTTTCCCCAAGTAATACATCCAAACCTTGGGCCACCTAAATCTCTCCAATGGAATTTTGGTTATTCCTTCAGAGGATGAAAAATATTTCCCCAGCAGTCGGTTCCCCAGCCCAACACAAAAACACAACATTAATCTCCCCGGCAGAGTTCCCCAAGAACATCTCTACATAAGCCCTCAGAATTGGCTTCGACCCGCAGAATTGGTCATCTCAACTTAAGCCCTCAGAATTGGCTTCGACCCGCAGAATTAGTCACCTTATTTTCAAGCCCGCAAAATTGGTCATCCCACCTTAAGCCCTCAGAATTGGCTTCGACCCGCAGAATTGGTCATCCCACCTTAAGCCCTCAGAATTGGCTTTGACCTGCAGAATTGGTCATCTCATACTCATGCCCTCATAATTGGCTTCGACCCGTAGAATTGGTCATCTCATACTTAAGCCCACAGAATTATCTTCGACCCACATAATTGGTCATCTCAACTTAAGCCCGCAGAATTGGCTTTGACCCGTAGAATTGGTCACCTCATCTTCAAGCCGACAGAATTGGCTTTGACCCGCAGAATTGGTCATCTTAACTTAAGCCTGCAGAATTGTCTTCGACCTGCAAAATTGGTCATCCCACCTTAAGCCATCAGAATTGGCTTTGACCCGTAGAGTTGGTCATCCCACCTTAAGCCCTTAGAATTGGCTTTGACTCGCAGAATTGGTCATCACTGTATAAGCCGACAGAATTGGTCATCTCTACTTAAACCCACAGAATTGGATTCGACTCGCAGAATTGGTCATCTCAACTTAAGCCCGCAGAATTAGCTTCTATCCACCGAATTGGTTATCCCCAGCACACTCCGTAGGTCCACAGAATTGACCTCGACCCTCTGAACTGGTCATCCTCGCTCCCTTGGGTCCTCAGAATTGGCCTCGACCCTCTAAATTAGTCATCCTCCCTTAAAAGCATCATGCAATGTCTATTCGATGGCTATCATTTGTTCCAAACTCACCCGTCGAGGGGATCTATAGACACCCCATTCTGTTACCCCCTAAACTCTCCTTAGGTCCCTAGGACCTCCCTTCATCACTAAAAACCCAGGTCATACCTCGAGTACTGACCTAGAAGCCATCGGGCACTCCCAGGCTCCGTTTGACCAAAAGTTAAAGTCTTCAACTCGACCGAGACTTCATGAATCTTCTAAGGTCTCTGAAACCCCTTTCCAACTGTCCATCCCGTGGGTGATTCTGACTTATCGTGCAGACGAACAACCTGTTTTCCCTCGAAACTCAATCAGGAGGCCATCGGGCACTCTCGGTTTCTGTTTGACCTAAGTCAACTCTTCAACTCGATTGAGACTGAATGAATCTTTGAAGGGAACTGAAACCCCTTTCCAACGGTCCATCCCGTGCGTAATTTCGACTTACGGTACGGACGAACGATCCGTTTTACTCCAAAAGGCCACCGAATGCTTCCAGGGATTGGTTGATCAAAGTGAACTCCTCGAACTGGATCAAACTCTCTGGAATTTCGAAGTACATCTCCTAAAATTTCCAATGGTCCACCCCGTGCGCGATTCGGACTTACCATGCGGACGAACGATCCGTTTGCGTCCGACGATTCCCCCTCTAATAGACCGACGAATGCTTCCGAGCCATATTTGACCCAAAGTGATCTCCCTAATTTGGGAGAAGTCCAAAGGACTTTCGAAGGTCTCTGAATTACCTTTCCAACGGTCCACCCCGTGCGTGATTCTGACAAATGGTTTGTGTTCTGCAGCTAATATTCTGAAAAGACCTGAAAGACATTGTCAAACGCCAAGTCCCAGACCCTGCCTATCGGTAGTGTGCCTGAACGCACCTGTCGATTGGCAGGAATAGGTCTATGAAGATTGGTAATGCCCTGGGCCTATAAAAAGGAGGTCTGACCTCACTTGTAAGGAGAGCCCAAATCTGATAGATATCACTCTCACCAAATCCAGAAAACCTCTCTTGAAGTGAGTGTGATTTCCACACCCAAATTCCTTTTCAACCTTCACTTTTCGTCATCCTTTTCATCAAACTTGGTAAATTCACTACCCTCCATAATCATCCATGTCTAAGAGATACTCTCCAACATTCAAGATCAATCTCAATATTTTCAAAAAGATCTAATTTTCTCAACTCTTTCCTTAAATTCTCATAAATTCGCAATAACTTGTTTTATTACTTAGCACTTTCATTATCTCATCTCACACATCCTAATATAATTTTTATTTAGTATTATTGCACATCTCTTATTTTCATATAAATAAAAATCCAAAAAACAAGAAAAAGAGGGTTTGCTCATAAATTCCAAACAAGAATTCTCATACTTTTCTTACACTTTTCTCACAACTAAAACACTTTTTCTACACACACACACACACAAAAAAAAAAAGAGAATCCCCCGGTTGGATTTATGGGATAAACCCCACCCCTCGTTTTGCATGCGAACTACGTGGACTTTGATGCATCTATAGGCTACGTATGCGTCTCGGGGTAAAAATGAGACTCGAGTCCTATTTTTACTTTTTCTCTCATTTTCTATTTTCTCTAAAATACACTCTCTTATATTATATTATATATATATATATATAATATAATATAAGAGAGTGTATTTTAGAGAAAATATAAAATGAGAGAAAAAGTAAAAATAGGACTCGAGTCTCATTTTTACCCCGAGACGCATACGTAGTCTATATATATATATATATATATACATACATATTTTGTTCTTTGTGGCGTATTATTCCACATGCGTTATCGTTCCATCATAATGGTCAACGTAAGGATAATCGCGTAAATCCTATTTTCTAATATTTTTACACCTTCCTACGGATGAATCGCTTTATCTCTCCCATGATACAAGTCTAGGATTCCTATCTCCACTATATATACACATGCACACATATCACGGGGAAAATAAAGGAAAACAACAAAAACCCATGAGAAACCGTTAGGGCGGAATGGGTGCCTAACACCTTCCCATTTAGTAACTGAGCCTTCGTACCCTTTTCGAATCATTTTGGTTTCGTATGCATCAGTATGTATTTGGATGCTGTCCTTCGGGATGGCTCCCATTATTTTTTTTATTTTGAGTAAAATATACTGGAGACTCTAATCTCTCTACATTTTTCACCTCACCCAAATGACTTCGGCCGAAGTGCTCCCGAGAAGGACGGGTGGGACTTAGGATCCTCCCTCACGCTCTCCCGCCCGTTGCGAGGATCGGGGATGGCCACAACCATCCCTTTTTCATCAGTTTTATTTTTAAAAATCCATCTAGTGCCAATAACCCATTTATTTTTTGGTTTGGGAACAAGCTACCATACGTCATGAGTTTTAAATTGAATGAGTTCTACTTTCATAGAACCTATCCAATAGTAATCATTTAAGGCTTAATTCACATTCTTTGGTTCTATTAGAGAAACAAAGCATGTGAAATGTGCAGTATTACGTAATTGGGATCTTGTTTGAACAGGCTCTTCTGGGTTACCGACCATATTATCTAAGGGATGATCCTTAGAAACCGAATATGGTACCTTAGGGGTCTCATTAGGTAAAGACTCAACTATATCTGAAGAGTCATGGGTAGAAATGTTTTCTGACTAATCAATAATGGTTGGTCATATGTTCTTATTCTCTACATTAGTGTCACTCACTACTACATTGATGGATTCCATTAAGGTTTTGGTACAAAGGTTATAGACACGATAAGCTCTACTATTTGAAGAATAACTTAAGAAAATTACTTTATCACCTCTGGTTTCGAATTTGGACAAATGTTCTTTGTCCTTGCAAACATAACATATACTACCAAAGGTTTAAAAATATTTTAAATTAGGTTTTTTCCGTACCAAAGTTCATAAGGCGTCTGTTTGGTATCGTTCCTAAGGTAGACTTTATTTGTTATATAACAAGTTGTACGAACGGCTTCAACCCAAAAGTATTTAGGTAAATCCTTTGCGTGGATCATAACACGAGCCATCTCTTGAAGACTACAATTTTTACGCTCTGCTATCCTGTTTTCTTGGGTCATCTTAGGGGCACTAAATTATTGTTTGTAACCATTGTAGTCACAATATTCGATAATTACTAAATCTACAAACTCACATCCTTTATCATTATGAATTCTATTTACTTGGTAGTCCTTTTAATTTTCAATTCGTAATAAAATTTTCAAAAACTTACAAAAAGATTCTGGTTTTTGTTTCAAAAATGCCACCCGGGTAAATTGAGTAAAATCGTCAACCACAACCAAGATGTAACTGTTCCACAAGGACTAATAGTACAAGAGGGGCCCATTAGGTCCATATGGATGAGTTCCAGAGGTTTGGTGGATAGAACCTATTTGACATTATTATGAGGAGATTTAACTATCTTTCCTTCTTGATACGGTCCATATACTATGATGGAAATAGGTTTGAGCTTGGGAAGACCTCTAACAATTTCTTATGAGCTTAACTTACCAAGACTATTGTAATTTGTGTGACCTAACCTATTGTGCCAGATTTCATTATCTTCCATCCTGGTTATATTGCAGATCTCGGTTCCGATATTTACTATATAACAGTTATCAGGTGTCCTAAAACCTATAATAATACAGTCTCCATTCTCACTTAGAATTTTGCAACTGCTTTTTGAGAATGTGATAGTATGGTTTGAGTCACAAAATTGCGATATACTCAATAAATTATCTTTAAGACCCTTTACTAATAGAACGTCCTCAAGAGTAGGTAGACCTTTTTCTTGGAGTGTCCCTTTACCTATGATTTGGGCATAAACCCCATCTCCAAACAAAACTTTTCCTCCTAAGAAGTCGATTTTGTTGGTTAGCTTAGTCTCTTCCCTGGTCATATGTTTAGAACAACCCGAGTCTAAATACCATCCAGATGAAGTGTGTTCAGCTTTTAGATAACTAATAACATCATTACACTTCATTTAGGGTATTATATCATCTTTCCTAACCCAAATTGCTCTAGTTTTAAAACGCTTGCGCATATTTTCTCGGATAAGATAAAATTTGCGAGCATCAAATTTTTCTTTAAAAGAGTTTTGCACATTAAACTTATTTTTGGTAGATTGCGGAGCATTTGGTTTAGTCATGAATCTAGGTTCCTTTCTCTTGAAATTTCTTTTAGTGTTAGGTTGTTTCTTCCTATTTTGATAGTTAGAGTTCTTATTAGGCTATCTAGGAAGGGAGTAGTAATTTTTATTTTGCCTAGTATAGTTGAAGTTTCTATACAGGGGAATGTAAGAGATGGATTGCCGAGACGCTTTTGAAAACAAGTTTCAAGTCAATGTCCATAGACATCACAATAGGAGCAGTAAAGGTGGCTCGAAGGTTTCTTAATGTGTTGAAGACCTTTGAAGATGGGTTTGTTTAAATGTGGGTTTTTAGTCCTATATCTCATATCGATAGGTTGGAATGAGGACTATCCATGACGGGGGGGATAGATGTATTTAGTCTTACATTCAACATTAGCTTTAGACTCACTGCTTATAAAAATGTCTTTCCCTTTCTATTTTTTTAATCAAAATCAGCTTTTATAGACTGAAAATCGGGACAAGTTTCCCTAGGCCTTTTTCCTCCTGAAATAAACTTCATGGTTTATAAATTCTTAGTTTGTGTGTTAGTGTTGAATCCAATACCCGTTATGTCCTCAGAATTTGTTTTACTCGATGCTACAAAGTCTTCAAAACAATTAGAATTGTTTTCAAAATTTGTAAACCTTTTAAAGACTGTTGAAGCCTTTTCTTTTGATTATTCCAATTCTAACAATGTGACCTTATATTTCCTTTCTAGAATTTCAGTAGGTTCAGAAAGATCCTTAATTTTTTCATAAAAAGCTTTAGTTTGAGTTTCATGGGCTAGACATTGATTAGTGTAATCTTCAGCATTTTGTTTAACCATAAGACTAAGAGATTCTATCTTTTTAGTCAGGTCTTTAATGGTTCTTTCTAATCTAGTGTTCTTCCTAAGTGTCTTTGTGTACAATGTGTGGATGACTGGAAGGTCATCATTATAGGACTCACTAAGTGTGGTGGGTGATTTGTCCGCTATCGATTCATTTCTCCAACTCACACACACATTCAGTTCGTCATTCATACGATCCCTTTGACTCACACACACGGTAGTAGAGCTACTATTATCAGCATAACCATTATTAACAATCTTAGGACATAAAGTGAATAAACCATTAACAGGCACATTTAAAGCATTATTAGGAAGACTCTCATCAGCATTATCATCACAATATACGATCTTTGCAAAAAATGACATACGAGCGTAATAAATGTTAGATGATTCAGTCTCATCATCATCTGAATCGCTTGAATCATCCCATGTTTTACACAAATTGGCCTTATTATGTTTTTTAAGGTTGACCCTATGATTAATGGAAATGTGACCTATTTTACCACATCTAAAGCATTCAAACTTGCTATGGTCTTTATCATGTCTGGTGTTGTTCTAGTCTCCTCTCATGAGGTCTGTTGTTGGATTGATTTGAATAAGGAGCCTTTCCTTGTTTAGCAACAACATTATTTCCAAACTTCAGTATTTTCTGGAAATGTTTAGACATTAAGGCTATTTGGTTATCCAAATCATCCAAGTCAGAGTCATCATCAGATTGGATTTCAAGATTAGGCATAACTTTAGACTCAAACATCACATTAGGACTAATGTTTCTCTTATGACTTCTAAGAAGTTGTTTCTTATAATCCAATTCAATTTTCACAGTTCTTAATTTGCTACTTAGGAGTTCAGGGGTATGATTTGGATCTTCCATTTCCTCAATTTCATATCTTTTACTATCAAATTTCTATGGAAGTGACCTTTGGATTTTAGAGACAATTTCTATTTTGTCATAGACAATGCCATTTGCATGTAGCCTAGTAATGACATCAGTTAATTTGATATAAAAATCATCGAAGGTCTCACTCTCAGTCATAACTAGGGTGTTATATTATTGAATGAGCATTTGAGTCTTGGCAGCATTAACACGTGTATCACCTTCATGGGCTATGACCAACGTGTCCCAGGCTTCCTTGGAAGTGGTACATATAGATATTCTTTTGAACTCATGCTCATTTAGAAACATGAATATTGCATTCTTGACTTTATTATTGCATAGGGAGGCATGTTTCTCCTCTTTAATAAATTCAGTGAGAAGTTTTATGATTCTTATTTCATTTCCTTCTCCTAAAGGTTTAATAGGATGAAAGTGGCCATTTTCTATGGCATCCAAGACTTCATCTCCTAGCGTTCCTTGGATGAAGGAAATCATCCTTACTTTCCAGTAAGGAAAATTGTTTCCATCGAAGAGGGGAGGTCGGGATAAGTTTCCCAATATCTTAAATTTCTCGTCCATGAGGTGTTTTTAAAACAGTTTCAAAAAACACGGGATTCTGAACAATTATTTTGATAAACAATAACCCTCTATGATACCAAATGAAAATACCTTACTAAGTCGATTAATCAAAAGTTAAAACGGTTAAGAAGGATCCGAATGTTTTCTTGAGGAAACTCTTTTAATAACACCAATGAAAACTCAAGTTATGTTAGGAAATATTTTTGAACAAGAAAATTTAGTTAATTAGAAACTTAAAGGTTTAAAAGAATATTAAACACTTATAGAAATGATAGAAAAAAGTAAAAAAAGTAAAAAAAATATTCACACGAGACAAAGATTTTAAAATTGTAAAACCCTTTCAAACAGGAAAAACATCCACGACTCCCTCTACAGAGTAAAATAAAAAATCCACTAAAATAAGTTGTAGAGTACAAGCAAGCCACATATTATCCAACGAAATCCGACCTAAGAGTAAGTCAATAAATTATATCAGCACTCTATGTTTTTCTCTGACTTTTCTGGCTTCTGACTTTTGTATTTAATGTCCCCTAAGCTTTACTCCTTAGTTCCTTCTTTACATCGACTCTGATGGTAACAATCTCTCTACTAACACAAGTTTAGTGTTGTTGTGTGACAGTGTAGTGATGTGATGTGCATAACACATGCAAGTAAATCACTCACACTTATACAGATGATTTCCTACAAATTTCAAATCTTATCTAAAATGATATGCAAGAGTTCTGAATCAACTTTTCTTGAAAATAAACTTCTCTTTTTAAGGCAGATCAGAAAACAATCTTGCTATAATAAAAGATCCAAGATCCTATATGTCTCACTCTTACTTATTTACAAAGTTATGTCCCAAAATGTGAAATACAAACTGGGAGACAAAAACGTATTTAGATCTGAAAATTTTGAAGTCTTATTTTTCAAGAAAACTTGAAAACCGAAAAGGTGTCACATTTGGAAAATTTTGATAAAAACATTTTAAAACTAAAACCCAACAGATAGATGATTTCTAATTAAGAAATCAGTTCTAATCGTAAATCGTGACTGTATCACTTAGTTAGATCTATAAATCTCAAATGTATGAGAAGAGATCAAACTTGGTGAAAGTGTTGGACAAGAGATGTAAACCAAAGAGGATTTAGAACAACAAACACAAAAAAATTCTCGAACTCTCAAAAGATTTCTAGAATTTTTTTTCCAGAGTTTGGTTTACGTTTTTCTTTTTCTCTCTTATTTTCCTCTCTCTCTCTCTCTCTCTCTCTCTCTCTCTCTCTCTCTTATTTTCTCCCAACTATCAGACTTGCCAAAAGTTAGAAACGAATGACCCTCACACCCTATTTATAGTGAACGATGGAAGGATCTAGAATGGGGACTCAAATTAAGGATCAAGATTAATTCGAGCAAATGGTTGTAAATCTCATGGTTGAAGATGCACCGCAATAAAACTCTTTGTGATTGGCTCATACAGGTAATACATAGATGGAGTAAAAATGCATGTAAGCCATTAATGAATTCAAACCAGCATTCCAGATTAACTCTCAGATATTTGAGTGGAAAGAAACACAAATCTAATCATTGAGAATGCAACACGTGTGTGATCTAGAACGATTGAAAAATGCATGTTTTTATTCTTTTAAAAATATCATTTTCCGCCCCAGAAGTCTCTCTAGCTTTCGGATTCTACCCAAGGGAAATTTTAGGAACTATAGGATATTATAAAATGGTCCACATAATTTTAAACCTAATTTTAAATGTTTAAAAAGTAGATTTAAATGTTTAAAAATTCCAAAAAATTCTTTAAAAATATTAAAAATATTTTTAAGCTAATGTGAACACACACACACACACACACACCTCATATAGACAAAAGTTCAAATAAATGCAATCCTTGGTGTTGTGAGTTATGTTGGTTATTACCTTTTCTAGTCTTGATTATTCTTGATGCAAATCATGAAGAGGCATGAGGCTTAGGGTTAGACAATGGATGGAAATTTTTTGTCTCTATTTCCAAACTAGACAAGATCTTATATTTACGGCTCAAGTGAGTTATATATATAGAGTGCTTCAGAAATAGCTAAGACGCACGTCGCATACTTAAACACCTCAATTACCTAGGGGAAACGAGGTAAAAAGACCTACGACGGTTGTGACTACTACACAACACGATTCGATCATTAACTTAATTCAGGGAATTAATTTTATATTCATGCAAACCACATGGGGTTGGGTTCATGCATCCTAACCCTTAAAAGTCTAGCCTAACATGGTGCAATTAATTAAAACTTATTGTGCATATATTCAAAACCATTATGAAATTATACCTAGATAAGAAAGAGAATCTAATAACTTCTGGAAATAAACTAATCATGCATGAATTATAAACTTTAAACAATAAAGGAGAAGAATCATACTCTATTGCAGAAATCTTGAATTGCAAACCATAAATTGTAAACCTGAGTTTCGAGGGTTCTTGGCCTTTTTTCTCTCTCCAAAACTATGCAAAATGGAACTCCCTCATGTTTGATAACAAGTTGGAATAAAAACACTATGTTTTTAAAAGAGTTTGGTCCATGCACAACTCTAATTTAGAAGAAATATAATTCAAAAATTCTTCAGCCCAACCAGTCCGGTCCAGGGGTATAGTCTCGGTTCTCTTTATACAGAAGTCTTAGAAACACCGGACCGATTCCTTTTTCCTCTTCATCGGTTTGGTTTAGTGAGTCCGGTTCAATGGATCATCCCGGTGATATCTCCATCGGTTCAGTTCGGTCCATTTTTTTCTTTGTTTTTCTCCTTGATTTCTTCTTTGGCTCTTTGTAACTTTTTACCCGGGACTCAGATTTGGATGCCGTTTCTTCCTACATGCTCATGGACTCAAAGTCTTCAAATTTCCTTTAGGTTCTATGTACGAATTCCTAGTGTACAATTACGAGTTTTCCCTTGAATTTCCTTCACTTGTAACTTTCTCGAGTTTGATTTTCTCTTTTATCCAATTGTGTAAAATACCTAGAAAATATATGAGAAATACACGAAACTAGATGCACTACATAGAAAAGGTCACTAAAAAAATATGAGATAAATCAACTCGATTAACGTCGCACAAGATAATAAAATCCTCTAAATTAAGGGAATAAAATACGAAGAATTTATGCATAATCAAACCCCCCTAACTTAGAACTTCGATCGTCCCGAGCAATGTAAAAGAATCTAAACAAGGTCCAACTCTTATCAACGTGTTATTGGGATGGAATACTTTTTTCGTGGGCAAGAAATTACATTTAGCGTATGCAGCAAGCCTTTAAACCCCTAAGTTACCCTAGTAAGACAAGTTGTGTCTTGTGAGGGTTTGGAATGAATATAGCCACAAAATTTGTTTTCGACTCAAAGAAAGTTTAAAATACTTAAAAACTGTAGAATTTAAACCTTTCTAAAAAAAAGTCACCATAAATTTATATTCACAAGTCCCAATTTGTTGTGTGTGTTCGGAGCCGAGAATTTAACCGTTAATTTCCACCAATTGATCATTACGTTACTTTTCAAAAATTTGTTTTGATTCAATTCTCATAGATACACTCACAAATGAATCACTCGAAATGTGGCTATTTCGCTCGGTATGCGTGATTTATAATAGTAAAGAATAATGGAACACAAGTTCACGCACACAAGTTTGAAAACACAGAAATTTTATGGTGAAAATATCTCATCATCGAATTACGGTTATTGGAAAACGGGAAACATCATCTCTTATTCACACCAATTAATCTATCATCTTATCTTTTCGTGTCTTAGGCACTTAACGCGGTAATTAATTTCGCAATGTCGGACTCGATTAGGACTTTTTTCGGTTTAAGGTGTAATGGGTAAAATGAAAATGGTTGAAAATATTCGGAGTTGGAAAATGTTCTTATGATATTTGTTAGTGCTTTTTTGGGCTTTTGCTCATTTTGTTTTTCTTTTTCTTATATTTTTACATTTTTTTCATTTTTCTTTTATTACTATTTTTGCTGAGCATTTTTCTATCTTCTTTTTTTCTGCCCCTTTTTATGCACTTTTTGGACTTTATTTATGAATTTTTCACTTTTTCGACCTATTTGGATTTTTCGGGTTATGAACGAAAAGGGAAAATTTTACTAGGCTCAAATTGGGTTACAAAGGGTGATTTTTTCCAACTTTTTATGGCTCATATTTTTGGGTAACCAAACGAGGGCCTAACTTCATTATCCGAATTAGCAATTATTTTACCATATGCATCTCGAGATAAATTTAATTTAGAGTTATGTTAGCGCGCTTTTCAAGACAACATCTCACACGTTTCCCGTAACAGATCAAAATAAAGGAATTTAGATCTTCAATGACTTATTTTATAGAAAAATTGAACTTTGAGTTAACCATTAATTCGAATTGATATAATTACTCACAAAAATGATAGGCTCGAAATCTCACGACGTTAATAATCTCCACATTTAATCGTTAAGTCGTCAATTTTCGCTCAATTTCCATGTTTGGTCAATTTCGACTTTGTGCATTTGATTTTTACAATTTGAGACTTTAAACGACATTTTAGTGATATTTTTGAAAATTTTAAATTCCAAAATTTATTTATTTTAAAGAAAATATTTTTGGCTTTTTCGAAAATTTTAAATTTTTATGGAAATTTTTGAAAATTTCTATTTTTTAGGACACTTTAAAAAAAAATTTGAAGTTTTAGAAAGACGCACTTGTCACCCCCCCCCCCTAAATTATGATTTTTCATTGTCCTTAGGTAAAAAGGATCAAAATCTAATTAAGAGCGAATTAAAAAGTGCTAAAAATAAAACAAATAAATAATCAAAATTCAGATTTTTTTTTTATTAATGACTAAAGTTGGGTACAAGATATAAGAGAAATGCAAGCAACCAATAAGAGAGAACTACAAAAAACAAACACATTTTTCAGGATAGCACCCTTGGGCTTCTATTGGGGCGGTGGGTGGGAGGTACCGGGAGCGGTGGGGTCATACTGGTCATAAAAGTAAGTTGACAGTAGAACATCGGGATCCATATGAAGGTGATAAAGTTTGGCTTGGAGGGGGATGAATAATGCTTGTATCGCGCTGGTAAGCTTGACAGCCCGCTTGGAGGTCATCACGATATTCGTTGATGAACCCGTCAAAGTGTGTTTCAAGCGCAGAAATGCAACGATCGAACTCCGCACCCATCGGCTCGTAATTCGAATCTACCTCTTCGTCATAATTGTCTTCCTTGCCTTCTTCCATCTCAACATCCTCAGCCTCCTCCTCCTTCTTCTCCTCCTCCTCCTCATCGGCATCATCATCCACTCTCGCAGGTCGTATCACCTCCCTTTGCTTTTCACTCCTTATGTGGTATTACTGCCCAATGGGGTTTGGAATATGGGGAAACGCTACGAGGGAGACAATACCGGCATCGATGAGGATGGAGGTGATGAGGTGGGGATATGGGAGATGGGCCTTACCCTTGTGATCCATGGACGCGTAAAGAATATCTTTGTAGAAGGTTAGGGCAAGATGGATAGTGGTGTCGGGATCGAAGAGGTGGTTTACAAGGGTGGCTTGGCGAAGGCGCGTCGCGGAATCGTTTGAAGTGTGTAAGATCTTAGCTCATATGATTTTGAAAGTGATGCAGGCTTTATCATTAATATTTCCCACTGGAAAAGTCTCATGATCCCAAATTTTTTCGAGTGCAAGGCGGTCAATGGACGTACTTTTTAGAATTGGGGTGACATTAGTGGGGTACCCGTACCGATCAGGGATCGAAACCCCCATGGCTTCTATCTTCCGGGACATAATTTCCAATTAGAGTAACGGGTTCAGTCAATACAAGGGGTATAAGACCGCATGGGAAAGGCATCCAATACTCCTCCAGTTCCATCTGTCTTTCAGAAACACTTTTACTGGCACTTTCGATACTGATATAAGTCTTATTCAACAAACTACTTTTTTCAAGTTATGGACACACGGGTGGGCGGAATAGTTTTCTATAAGCTAGGGGGTTCACCCATCCAAACAAGTCGGGTCAATAGTCCAGCATTTGGGCTGTAAAATTTAGCAACAAAAAAAAAATCTTTAACCCAACAAGTGCTCTCCGAACCAAGCTAGATAGTCTCCTATCACTAGACACACCAACCAACCTGGAATTTGATTCTTATTATTTTGACATAAGCTTCGGCTTCAAACTCACCCGTGTGAACTAGAGATCCATAAAAAGAACTCAGTTCTTCCTCCCAAACCACTTCATGTGGCTCATTGAAAAATTGGCACCACCATCTTGGAAGGAAAATATTTGTGGCGGAGTGAGGTAACTCATTCCATTTGACTTGGCTCTCGATGTGTAAGTTGCGGGAAGGACTAAAAAATCTCTCGTACCATAGGCGCTCTAGACGCAAACGGAACTCCCCATTGCCATTGGGGAGGATTTCAACGAATGTGTATTTTACGAGTAGAGACTTATTTGCCATTTGGAAATAAATTGGTGTTGAGGGAAAGATGAGAGAGAGAGAGAGAGAGAGAGAGAGAGAGAGAGGGGGGGGAAGTGGTTACTGTGTGGAGAAATGGGTGGAATATGGTGTGTATTTATAGGTGGTGTATGGAAGGGGGGAAAAGGGATTTGGAGGGAAATAAAATGGAGGAAAAGGGGGTAAAGAATGGAGAGAAATGGATGGGGAAATGGGAGAAATTCATATTTGGAGGGAGAGTAATGGATTGGGGGGAAGGGGGTGTACCTATAGAAACAAAAAAAATATGCAGAAAGCGAACCAGTTTGGGTTCCAGGGGCGGACCGATCCGGTTCCTTTTAATTTTATTCGTTTTTATTATCGAATCGATTCGATCCCTTGCGAGGTGAATCGGTATGGTCTACTGAAAATCTATCCTCTTCTCTTCGAAGTGTGGACTCTTTCTCTCTTGATGTTTCGGACACTTCCTCAACTATTCCTATGCATGATTAGCTCAGACTGTCAAATAACTCCCCTCGAAGCTCTATATGCTCTCCCGAATCGTGTGCTTGAGGTCCTATCCTCTCATGACTTGCACCTACGGACTCCTAACGATCCTAACCTACATATTACTAATATACACACGAATCACTCTGTATGTGTCGGGGGTGCAATGACTTCTCTGTTACAGCTCACTCAACCCCGTAAATGGGGTCCGACAACCAAATAGTGTCGACTTCTTCCACACAAACCTCTAGATATGGATTTAGGCATTGTCCGTTAACTTTGAATGTATCCCCCCCTTTGGATCTTCCAATTCCACAGCTCCACGGGGGAACACAGTTCTCACAATGAATGGGCCAGTCATTCTCGACAGTAATTTTAAGGAAACAAGTGTAGCCTAGAGTTGTAAAGAAGCACCTTTTGTCCTGAATGAAACTCTTTTTGAAGGATAAGTCGATCATGGGTGAGTTTCATCCTTTCCTTAGATATTTTTTCATTCTCATACGTATGTTGTGCAGTTCTTCTAACCCATTCAATTGAAATTATCGTGCTTCATTGGCTTTATCCAAATTATATTTCAACCTCTTAATGAGCCAATATTCCTTGTATTATATCTCCACGCAGAGATGGCAAGGCTTTCCATACACAGAGTGAAATGGGGACATCTCGAGGGGGTTCTTGTATGCGGTTCGATAAATCCATATCACGTCGTTTAAGCTTAGGGACTAATCTTTTCAATTAGAATCGACGGTTTTTCCAAGAATGTTTTTTATTTCACAATTCTCTAGCGGCTTGGCCATTCGTTTGAGGGTGATAAGTTATCGCAACCTTATGAACTACTCCATACCTTCTCATAAGATTTTTAAATAGCTTATAGATAAATTCTTATCGTTATCACTAATAATTGCCTTCAGAGCACCAAAGTGAGAAAGTATGTGTTCTTGCAAGAACTTGATCACCAGTTTATTGTCATTCGTTTGGGTAGCTATGGCCTTTATCCATTTAGGCATGTAATCTACCACAAAGAGGATGTATAAGAAGCCAAAGGATGGAGTAAAAGGGCCCATGAAGTCAATACCCCAACAATCAAATATCTTGGTGACGAGTATAGGGGTTAGTGGCATCATATCTTAGCGGGTGATAGCTTCCATCCTTTGACATCTATCGCAAGATTTACAATAAGCGTTCACATCCCAAAAGATCATGGGCCAATAGAAACCGCTTTTTAGAATATTAGAAACCATCTTATTCATGGAAAATTGGCCTCCACACGCTTTCGTATGACAAAAATGGATGATGCTATGAGTCTCGTCATCCGATACGCAACGTCGAATGATTTGGTCCGCACAATATTTAAATAGGAATGGATCGTCATAGAAAAATATGCATGACCAAGTAATAAACTTTTTCTTCTCTTGCGGTGTCCAATCGGGAGGGACGGCTCCCATAACAAGGTAGTTAACTATATCCACAAATAAGGGGAGAGAGGAAGTGGCAAATAATTGCTCATTCGAGAAGTATTCATCTATGGCTATGCGATCACTGCAATTATATTTTCTACCCCTTTATTGTCTTTGATGGAGAGATTAAACTATTGTAGGAGTAGGATCCAATTTATGAGGCACGACTTAGGATCTTTCTTAGCAAGGAGATATTTCAGCGCTGCGTGGTTGGTGAAGCATGTTATGGGAGAACTAATGAGGTAGGATCAAAATTTATCTAGGGCAAAAACTATAGCAAGGAATTATTTCTCCGTGGCAGAATAATTGAGTTGTTGTCCGGTTAACGTTCGACTAGCGTAATATATGACATAATATTTCTTATTCTTTCTTTGTCCCAAAACATCCCCTATAGTGTAATCACTCGCATCACACATAAGCTCGAATGGAAGGGACCAATCCAGAGGTTGCATGATGGGGGTAAAAACAATCATGCTTTTCAATTTATCAAAAACACTTTGGCATGCTTTGTTCCACTCAAAGGGGGCATTATTCATAAGGAGGTTACTCAAGGGTCTAGCAATGGCACTAAAATTCTTGATAAACCTTCTGTAAAACCCCTCATGGCCCAAGAAGCAACGCAAATACTCTAGTGATTTAGGTGGGGGAAGCTCGGCTATGACATCTTTTTTTTCCCTATCGACTTCAATTCCTTTAGATGACACAATGTGGAAAGAACTATTCCTTCAGTCACCATGAAATGACATTTTTTCAAATTAAAAACCAAGTTCTTTTCCACACACAGGGCAAGTACTTTTTCAATATTTGCAAGACAAAGGCCAAAAGAGGGGCCAAAAACGCTAAAATCATCCATAAATACCTCAAGGCCTCTTTCAACCATGTCGCTAAGGAGACTAAGCATGCACCTTTGAAAGGTCGTGGGCTTATTACACAATCCAAATGGCCTATGCGTGTCGGTCAACGTGCCAAAAGGACATGTGAAATTCGTGTTATCTTGATCAAGAACATCTACCTTTATTTGGTTATATTCGAAATAACTGTCAAAGAAGTAATAATATGGGTGTCCCGCTACTCTCTCTAGCATTTGTTCGATGAATGGCAAGGAGAAATGATCTTTCCTTATGCCCGCATTGAGTTTCCAATAATCAATGCAAATGTGCCACCGGTGGTGGTACGTTGGGGAATGAACTCACCCTTGCCATTCTCGATCACAATCATTCCCGACTTTTTTGGGACAACTTGGAAAGGACTCACCCAATTTCTATCAGATGTGGGGTAAATAATTCCGGCGTCCAATAATTTAATGATTTCCGCTCGTACTACCTATTTCGTGGTGGGGTTCAATCACCTTTTCATTTCCCCTGAGGGCTTCACGTCCTCCTCGAGGTGGATTTTAAGGGTGAAAATAAAGGGACTTATACCTTTTAAATACGCTATGCACCAACCAAAATCACTTCGGTGCTTCCTCAATATCGCTAAAATTTATCCTCTTGCTCTTTATCTAGGCTAGAGGAGACAACAACGGGAAATGTCTCATCCTCTCCCAAATAAGCATATTTAACGTTGGAGGGTAGTTTCTTTAATTCAAGGGTGAGAAATTTTTCATCGGAGGCAATCGTGCGTGACTCTCTCGGTGGTAATTCCTCGAATCTAGAAAACTAGCTCACATCTCTCACGTCCTCATCTGTCACTCCCTCGTCTAATGCCACTCTCCACTCTTCTACCTCTCTCTCAAAATTGGTGTACGTCCCGTCTCTCTCACTATTCGAAATAAGGCATGCTTCTAATGCATCCCCATTAAAATTTCCCTCTACGTGCTCCTCTATTATCTCCTCAATAATATCCACTGATTGAAAAGCATCCTCATCACCCACTTGACTCGCAATATTTAAGATATTTGTTTCTAAGGTCATATTCCTAAAAGTAAGTTGCATTTACCCATTTAAAGTGTTAATTAGGGTGTTAGTCATAGCTAAGAATGGGAGGGAAAGGATGACGGGAACATGATTACTTGGGGTGATAGGGTTCCGTGTCCCAAATGACAAAATCTATCGGGAAGTGGAAGGTGTCAACTTGTACTATCACATCTTCAATAATGCCTCAGTTTATCTTCACGGTACGATTCACGAGTTGGAGAGTGATTTTGTGGTCTTGAGGTCCCTCAAATCAAGTTTCCTATATATGGATTAGTGAAGAATATTGACACTCGCCCCTAAATTAAGTAAGAACTTTTCTATTCAATTCTCCCCAATGATGCATGAAATGGTTGGTGCACTCGGATATTTAAATTTTGGTGGGAGGACATTAAGTAGAATGGAGCTCATCTTTTGTTCTAGGAAGACGTTCTTTTTTCACCTTTAGCCTTATTTTCACCGTCAATAAGTCTTTAAGGACTTTAGCATATGCGGGAATTTGCTGTATAGCATCGAGAAAAGGTAAATTTATCTTGACTTGCTTAAAGACATCTAGCACTTCATTACGGGGATTCCTTTTTGGGGAGGAATCAACAGTTGAGGGAACGGCGCGATGGTGGGTGGTTTCACTACGACTTCAGGCTCACTAGTGTCATCATTGTCACTCTCCTTCAAGGGGGCATCTTTGGCCTCTTTCGTACCATGAGAAACCTCCTTGTCTTTAAGTGTTTCATCTCTAGGAGGTGATAAATTAACAACTCGCCCACTACGTAGAGTGTTAATGGCTTGACATTGCTCTTGATACTCATTGAAAGTAGAGATAACACTATTTTGACCTTGGGGAGGTCTTTGACCTTGGGTCAAAAACTTACCCTTCTCTTGGATACTTAAAGAAGACTGCAACCTAGAGATATTCACATTTATTTCGGTAAACATGTTGTCATACTTAGCATTGGTTTCATTTTAGGATTGAATGTATTGGTGTATAGTATCCTCGAGATTTCTACGCAGTGGGGTGATATATTGTGCAGTAGGTGGTGCTTGCATATGTGGAGCTTGTCGGAAATATGGAGGTGGAGGTGGGGTAACGTGTGAATTAGGATTCAACGCAATATGTTATTTCTCGTAGCTAAAATCCGAATGGTTCCTCCATGAAGGTTTGTAATAATTCCCACATGGGGCATTTAAATTACCCTTAAATCCTCCTATTGCATCCACTTCTTCATGTAGCATTACTTTTTAGGCAGGTATCATCGGGCATTCCCTCATTGAATGGCCCGCCTCATAAATAGCACACTCCGTCTCTTTCATGGGTTGGGTTGATTCTCTTGGCCTTGATCTGAATATGTCTCACACATGATAAATCCTTGGCGCTGAAGGAGAAGTGGGAGTTTGTCGAACTCGATTTTGGGTATTAGGATCGGATGTGTCCCACGATTGAGTTGTCTCGACAATAAAGATGAGTTGGGAATCTGCATTGTGTTCATCTAATTCCTAAAATGGTCTCTCGCACATTATCTCAACGAGTTGTTTTGACTCTATACTTAGCCCGTGGTGAAAGAAGGATATGAGACGGTACTTCTCAAAGCCATTATTAGAGAATGTACTAACTAGATCGTTAAAACGTTTGTAACATCGATCAAATGACTCATTTTATTGTTGTCGGAATGTTTGAATTTGAGTCTGGCTGGAATTTGTTCGATGTTGGGGAAAGAACTTTAAGACAAATTTGGAGGACATCTCCCTCTATGATCCAATTGAGTTCGATGATAAAGACCAAAGCTAGGTCATAGCTTTATCCTTAAGGAAAAGGGGAAACACTTTAGGCGAACAACATCTTGTGTGCAAGCTTGATCGCTAAATGTATCGCATGCCTCTTCGAACAAACGAATGTGGAGAAAAGGCTTTTTTTGAATCCAACCCCTGAAAAGTGGGAAGAATTTGTATCATCCCATTACGAAAATGGAACTTTCCAGCATTGTACGGAAGTATAATGCATCTTGGGGTGACAGTTCTCTCGGGATAGAGGAGTTATCTCATGGGACTATATAGCATCTCACCCTCACCCGTACCAAAAGTAGCGTGCTCAGACATGGCTCTCTCTCCAATTGACTTAGTATCCTCACTCGGTGTCCTAGAAGTGTGACTCGTAATGGAGTTTGGAGATGTAGGAGGTGAAACCCGGAACTGAGGTGCGTTAGGAGTGTGTGGGCTATTAGGATCACACTCAACTATTGGATTCTCGTGAATACGTGTGGGAGTAGATTCAGGGATTTGTTGCGGATTTTGTAAGAAAGTCTTATCAGAGATGTTATATTTTTTTCCTTTGAATTTTCTGAATTTTTTTGGCTTCTAGAGATTTAGAGTCAAGTTTTAAATTAAATCGACCTAACCTAACAGTTTACCTAGTTCCTTGGCAATGGCGCCAAAAACTTGACGCGACTCAAAATGTGTCTCTAGTGCGTGATAATTATGGTTCAAGTGCAAACTGGTCGCGTAAGTAATAAACCTCATAAGACGGGGTCGAATCCTCAAGGAAATAGGACGTAGAACGTGACGACGATAGGTAAGACGACAAATCCTAAGGCTGACTCTCGAAAAGAATGAAAAGATGATTTATTTTGAGTTTTATATCTACTAACTAAATGCAAATTAAATTAAAATACTAACTGCACTACGTGGGAAAATTAAACTAATGTGATTAACTAAATATAAATGAGAAGAGTAGGTTGGAATGCAATCCCCCAAACCCTAGTATGTTTAACGGATATTAAACTAGTCGTGAATTACATAATTGATTAAACACAGTCTTTACTAATCTCAAGCATTACATATATGAGGGTACTAGCCTACATCATTGATACAACGCAAATATTGTGTATTTCTCCCGCTAACCTACGCGTTATTAGCCCCCTCGGGTATCTTATGTAACACCCCGCCTAATTAAATACCGGGTGATCAGTCCTTTATTAAATTAAAATCAAGGTGAACGGTCGGTTCATTCTTAGCATCACTGTCGCAAAATAAAATTTCCAATTTAAACACCATAAATAATTAAGCTAAGTGTCAAAACAATTTCAAACCTTATTTCCAATTTATTAAATCCAAACTTTAAAAACTTTTTTAATAATCCACAGTTTAAGAATTCCGAAACACTAAGGATGAATAATAGCACATAAGAATTTGAATCATCCAGATAAACCAAACCAGTTTAAAACTATAAACAAAACCATCCTGACCATAATTAAATCCTAAAGAGTACCAAATACTGGAAATATAAAGGAACATAAATCTCTGACAAAAATCCAAACTGAATAGAGAAACGGGCGACACATGCCCTAACCAATAAGAACTAAAAATAAGAGTGGAGTCAACAATGAGGTTGTCTAAGCAATGGCATACAGCTCCCACATAAGCTGCAACACATCCGATCTAAGAATTCTAAGCATGACGCTCTGTGGCTGGGCACTTGTAATATATACATATATACACGAGAAATGAAATAACAGGAAACGGGTTAGAGCCCGAGTGTGAAACAGTTTTAAATCAGTTTAGCAAGCATCTAAAATGCTTACCGGATAATGTAACAACCATGTAAGTATGCGACACTCTCTTGAGAAATTCTCACCTCTCATCTAGTGTGCACGCCTACTGCACTATTAATCCCATAAGTTTATTTTAACTTAACTTCCCCCATAAGGTTTCATTCCATCATATACTGTGGCTAATATAATTAATTTCTGAAAATTAAGCTCTCTCATATATCTTATGTTATTTGAAATAACTCAGTGATGTCACGAAATTTCCAAACACTTATAATAAAGTTTGAGTAATTATTCGTTACTTAACTACTTTTATTCACAGTAGAAAGTTCTCATACTTAAGTGTGTGTGTGTGTGTGTGTGTGTGTGTATATATATATATTAACCACTCATATAATATATTTATACTATCGGCACCCCGCATAAAATCTATGGTGCTGGCATACTCTGCTATCAAGTTCCCATATTACACATATTAAGGGAAATACTAGTTCGGAATCTCTCTCGAACTGTATTAACATAAAACACATACAAATGGAGGCGAAGCATAGTTCCAAGTCACTAAGAGGTCAGCACATACCCTCACGTCTCTTAGGACCGTCTGACTATCAATCAGATAGCCTCTACAAAGGAATCCTATGTTCTAGGGTACGAGTCAATATCCCCCATAAAGGTCTAATCAAGATAAGATCGTCTCAGTGTGGAAACCCCCGTGATAGCAAGTATCCCGAGTATGATTTTTATACATGCATGTAATATATGCACAATCACACAGTCATATATATATATATATCCACATTTCAAAATTAGGTGCGCTCATGACGCATAATTATAAGTATCCGTTCTTAGTACATTTTTACATGATTATCTTGCATAACGGATTTGTCACTTTTATTCTCATATATAAAAGTTAGTCCATACCTACTTCTCGACTCTCGAAGTATTCTATCTCCCTAAGTATAATTTCAGTAGGCACTCTCACTTACCTTCTAGTCTAACTTCCTTATAAGTCTCGATCTTTTATTAAATCTACGCATGACTTCATATGTGTGAATAACTCCCCGTTAACCCTTAATTTCATCTTACCTTAAATTCTCACTCAACAAAGTTTACCTAGACCCTACTGGTCCTATTTATATCCCATTATGCTCTAATAATAAAAATCAAGGGTTACTACGCATTTTAATCGGATTAAACCAACATAAGGGGAATATGCAGTTTTCCAGGAGGGGTCGATCGACCGAGAAAATGGGGTTGATCGATCAATCATCGATCATCGATCAATCGATGTTCTTGGGTCGATCGATCGATCAAGCAGTTATGACAAAAACTGCATTAACCCAGTTACGGATTTGCCTCTCCAACCTTAACCAAATCTCCATATATCATTCCCAAACTCCCAACCAACGTTACTACAAGTACTATATACCTGAACACATGATTTTCTATGTAAAATATATCCCAATTCATCAATTACAACAATTTAATGGGTAAAATTTACCTGAACTTCAAGAACCCTAATTTTTCTTTTTCTTTCAATTCTTCCAATTATTTTCCAGATTTCCTACTTCTAAATCCATACAAATTCGTGGTTTATCCTCTACATGAAATTTAGATGTCCAGAATATGATTACTTCTTTTACAACGTGTGATTTTAAGTCTCAAAACTATACTTTATTTTATGAAACAAGTTCTAAACAACCCTAGACTAACATGATTTAGACATTAACTAAAATTAAAGAAAGATAGATACTTGCCTGGAATTTGGATTTTTGATTTGTGGATGAAAGAGGTATGATTGCGTTCCTCGTCGTGCGATCTACGCTTTGGTGGTGGTGCCGGTGTAAACGGTTGATTCCTTGGCCTTAAGTTGCTTGGAAAGCTCTCCAACTCCTTCTCTAATGGTTGTTCCTTGATTTTGAGATTGCTAACCCTAGAAGGCAACTCCTAAAGGCTGATTTATCCTTAGGAAATTCGTGGGTTTAATTACCCAAAAATGTAAAATGTCTATAATACTCTCTCGGGATGCTCATTGGGCTTAAAAACGCCCCGAGACCCAAACTAAATCCCTGGGTACATTATTTTGACTATATCGACCTTTCGGACAAATTGGCGCACTCGAAATGACCATACGAGTGACTTATAATTTATTCACTCTTAATAATAATAATTTAATCCCGACACGACACCGCCGCGTCCCGATTTAATTTCCATAATTGCCATTATATTCACTCGTGACAATTTTTAATAAAATCAATTTTATATATTACTTTACTCATCCAATAATATTCAACAAACATTCAATAATTACTAACTCATATCACGCTAGTAAAAAATAATAATAAACTTTCGGATTAATATTAAATTAATATCTCAATTAAATCTAATAAATCCCCAATTTCAAAAGCCATAAAAATACGGGATATTACATCTTAATCCATATATTTATGCTTGTTAACCATACAACCTTTAATTTTTATATATACATGCTTTTCAGGGGTTAATTGAGCTTTTATAGGTATTTGGATGCTTAGTATGAAGTTCGAACGCATTCCGGTGAAATTTCGTACACATACACACGCAAGGGCATTTTGGTCATTTTATAGTTTGGTAAACTGAACCAACATCTGCACATGAGTTGTATCCCTCATTGCAAGCTTCGCATGTCCATGAACGGTGCGTGAATTTGATTCCCAACGAAGAAGGTACGACGATTTTAGCGAAAGAGGATTTCAAACCAACCAAAACAGGGGAAACTTGATGCAGACCTGCTTGATCGATTTATTGACCAACAGGGTCGATAGATCGAACCCTAAGAATTTTGGAAATTAAAGGAAGTAGTGGGCTTTATTCTGAACCATCGATCGATCGACTGTCAGGGTCGATCGATCGATCCCCTATATTTTTGACAGTTTTCTTCCTTTTCATTTCTTTTTTCTTTATTGCATTTCCAACTTACTATATAAAGGATTTTTTTGTAATAAATGGGAGACTTAGTTTTAATAGATAATTTAGGTTAGGGTTTGTGTGTTGAGAGCTCTTCTTCATCTCTCTTTGGTTGTGGCCCCTTTGGGTGTTGTAAGTTGAACTATTCATCACCCTCTCCATCAATATAATTATATTTCTTGATTTATTGCTTTCTTAATTAGGTTTACATGCATGTTAATGAGTTTATTGCTTTATTTACATGCTTTCTTTATCTTTATTTCATTTATTGCTTTGTTAATTAGGTTTACTTTCTTACATTTAATTCATGTCATTTAATATTCTTTCTATCTAATTTAGTCTAGGTTGCGTTGGATTGAACTCACCTACGGGTTGATTGGTTGCTTTTCTTTGGTGATGGAGTTTTTACACATTTATTTCGATTGTGTTGTCTAGTTATTACTCCTAGGAGATTTAACGGAGTATATCATGTATGCCCCGTATTTACGACCTTGCGTGTGTAATTTTCGTGGTATTTGTTGACACCAGAATCTCATTAGACTTTTATGCGAATTTAGGGGTGTGACAAATCTAGATTTAATTAACTGTCGAAACGAGACGCAATATTAATAACTTGTAAACCCATGTAACCATTTATACCAATTAACTTGGGGTGAGGGATATCCAACGCAACCTATAGTTTTTATTCTCTTTGTTATCTTAGTTTAATTTACACTCGCCTAGTATAATCTTTTCTTTTTGTTATCTTTTCCTTTTTGTTAGCAATACCTTTTACATTTGTATTTTAGAAGTAATAAACCAATTAAATTCTAGCACTCATCTCTGTGGATTTTCAATATCCGGGCTTGCCTGCTATACTCCCTTAAAAGAGTGTAGTCAATAGTTTAGGTTTTTTTATTGAGGAGGTGAACAGAAAATGACAATCAACGTTTTGACACGCGCTAATTTTCATTGTCGATCAATCATACATAATCAAGAGTAAGAATAAAGTGGTGTTGAATTAGCTAACACACGCGTCGCACACTTAAACACCCCGGTTACCTAGGGCAAACGAGGTAAAAAGACCTACGACAGTTGTGACTACTACACAACATGATTCAATCATTGATTTAATTCAGGGAAATCATTTTATAGTCATGAAAACCACATCGGGTTGGGTTCATGCATCCCAACCCTTAAAAGTCTAGCCTAAAATGGTGCAATTAATTACAACTATGTTTTCTACTATGTATATATTCAAATCCATTATGAAATTACACCTAGATAATCAAGAGAATCTAATAACTTCTGTAAATAAAAAAATCATGCATGAATTATAAGCTTCAAACAGTAATGGAGAAGAATCAGATTCTATTGCAGAAATATTGAATTGCAAACCATAAAATTGTAAATTTAAGTTCCTACGGTTCTTGGCCTTTTTTCTCTCTCCAAAACTATGCAAAACGGAACTCCCTCAAGTCTGGTAACAAGCTAGAATAAAAACACTACATTTTTACAAGAGTTTTTTCCATGAACAACTCTAAATTAAAAGAAAGATAATTCGAAAATTCTTCAGCCGAATCGATCCTATCCAGAGGTATCGGCGCGGTTCTCTTTATACAGAAGTCTTAGCAACACCGGACCGATTCATTTTTCCTCTTAATCGGTTAGGTTTAACTTATTCAGAACATTTGCCAACACCGAAATGGATCGTTTTTCCTCTTCATCAGTTTGGTTTGGTGAGTCTAGTTTAGTGGACCGGTCTGGTGATATCTCCATCAGTTCGGTTCGGTCCTTTTTTTTATTTTTTCTTTCTTTTTCTCCTTCATTTCTTCTCAACTTTGAATCTTAGTAACTTTTTACTCGGACTCGAATTTGGATGACCTTTCTTCCCACATGGTCATGGACTCTAAGTCTTCAACTTTCCTTTTGGTTCCGTGTCCGAATTCCTGATGTCGAATTACTGTTTTGCCCTTGACTTTCCATCACTTGTAACTTTCTCGAGTTTGACTTTATCTTTTATCCAATTGTGTAAAATACCAGAAAAATATACGAGAAATACACGAAACTTAATGCAATACATGGAAAAGTTCAGTTGCAAGAATATGAGATAAATTAACTCGATTTACATCGCACAAGAAAATAAAAGCCTCTAAATTAAGGGATAAAATATGAAGAATTTATGCATAATCAAGTTCCCTTACTTGTTTTAGAGAAATCATAAGGTTCTATTTTCAAGAGAAATTGTTAGTGCCCTAGGGTCCCCAACTATGAAAGGTAGTTTTGGCCGAGGTATGTGTTTTTAGTTCTCACTTTACATCCCTGAAGCGCTCGAATGTACAGTAAGTTAAGGAGTCAGTATTAGTGGTAAGATGAAGAAGTTGGTAGTATAATTGGTGTTTAGGTGTGCCTCCTTCAGTAGTAAAAAATGCTCACCGCGGACATGTAAACAATTACACTTATTAGCGATTCCAATGTAAAAGTGAGACAATAGATCCTTTTATATTTATCGCGGTGTATCGAGGTTCTAAATGGGAGATGGGGCCATCTGGGTCATTTGAATTAGATTAATCAAGTTAATTCGGTCTAGGAGTTATCCAGTTATTCATATCATCATGTTTTCAGGACACCTCGAATGAGTTAGTGTTCATAATTGAGCGTATGAATATTGTTAGAGAAGGTAGAAGCGTTTTAGAGGATAAAGAAAGCATGGTTTTGGGTCCTTAGATGAGGAAGTGTGTTAATTATGTGCGTAGAACACCTAAAACAGATCTAGGGTGGGAATAGGTCTGAAGACATCTTATGACCAATTTTTTTTATTTTAAATAATTATACTTGCACATCGAAGTTACTTAAGAAACGTTTGACTTAATAGATTTTATTAACTCACATAAAAATTAAATTTGGTGAATCTAGATGAACAAAACTAGATCTAACAAACCTAATTCAATTTTAATTTAATTCACTAGATTCAAATTAGATTTTAGTGATGTGTATGATAAAATGTGTGCATATGAGTATTAAGAATTCATAATTAACCACAAGACAAGGTTTATAAGGAACCCCCCCCCCCAAATAAATGGATAATAAACCTCATCGTACTCTAATTTTCATTTCTACTTTAAAAGAAATATTACACATGTCAAGAAGATACTTCCCACACAAGCATTGTGGTGTAGTTTTCTATGAAAATGAAACTCTCCTCCATAAACAATGAAAATATGCAACGAGCTCCATGCCACGAATGAATAAGTCCACTATCTTTCTTGGAAAGCATGCCACACTTTGATTTTTCCAATAAATCGAAGTGCATCCTCTTTAGATCTATTAGAAAATGATCATAAAATTTAACTGTAGATTGATTTGAGATGAATGGGCTATCTAAAATCTGAACCAAAACACTCTTAATTCTCTCTCAAAATCATATATCAAGTATAAATATAATTTTTAGCTATTTCATGGAAGAACCCTCAAAAGCCAAAATGATCATACAACCCCTAAAATACTCACAACTCACTAGCCATATTGGTAAAGTAGTAGGAAGGTAATGTGAAAACTCTATAAGGCCAACGACAAAGAAAAAGTCTTGTCTAGACATGGGTCGTAGTTATCAATGCTAAGCTTGAAACCACATGAAATAACAAACATCACGCAGGTAATAGCATGAACAAAGAGAACCCCCCCCCCTGCTTGGGAATCCTCCAATAATCTCAAAGTGATATAGATGAAATAAAGCATGTAAATACGTGAACATCTGAAGTATAACCAAATAATCTAAAATCAATGAGAACCACAATTAGTATAGCTCCATCTACAAGTCATCTCCCTCTATCATAGATATTTCTCTCCATTTTTTATACATCTACTATTTTGGTACATGTGACATGGGAGAATTATTCCCCCTTTAATCAAAGAAAGAAAAAGAGAATAAAAATATCATAAGCAATAAATATACTATGGTAACAAAGATCGTACTGACATAGAGAACTAGTCAAGTAAGAGCTAGGATAGCATAAGAAATACCAAAGCTATAACAAGGGAACACATAATGAGTATATACAAGCATATCATCATATGGATCTCAAAACATGAACTAGTGGATAAAAAAATATCATTCAATAAGCATAAAAGTAAGATATGTGATATACAAACTGTGTAGCTAGAATAAGGTCATATAAAAAATGGATAAAAATCATGTACATGTTAAGAATATGAGAATAAAGCACAAGAATATGGTACCAATAGAGAATGGACCATAAAGCTAACATAGTTTATCATAAGAAACAAGATAACTCAATGGCAGAAAAAGTTAGATACACCTCCATCCACACAAATATCCAACTACCAAATAATAAGGTATGAATATCCAATCACCTAGTACCAAATGTAAAGGTAAAGAAGGTCTCAACAAGTTATTATCAATAGATTTAGAGATAAATAGGAAATATTTAATCCGCATCAAACGTATATGTGAAATTTACAATAACAAGTCACACGATATCAATGACAAGAGCAAAAGAACCAATTATAAAATAGGAAAATCACGTGATATCAAACACTAATGGATACATACAATAACATGCTAGCAATAATCAATAAGATGACCAAGAATCCATAATAAAATGCCATCTCAACAAAGAACATGGAATATCAATAAATAACATTTAATCTCCCTTAGACCATAATCCCCCTACAGATATTCATGCAACAAGCAAATCATGAAGAACGTGAGAAAGAATAGAATATATGGCATGTGAAACATAGGAGTAAGTGCAAATAATAAGATATCATGGAGATCATATAAGAACATTCGAGCACGTAAACATGGATATAGAATATGGAATCATGTGATAGAAACATGTGAGCATGGAACATGTGATCATACATATGACATAATAAAAATAATAAAATGTCAAGAACTAGTCAATACAAACACACCAAAAAAAGGTGTACCAAAGATTGAACTAGAAAGATACTAATGTGATAAGAATAATATTAACTCATAAACTCAACCCAAACTCACGTAGAACCAATCCAAACAATGATCAAGGTCTCATCACACTTGAACTACTTAAGGTATACAAAACTCAAAAAATGATAGTCAATGACAATTCTAGAGAACAAACAAAACTCTAAGAATCAATTGTCAATCACATGACCATAAAATCTCAATAAAGAAGATAATAAAGGTACAAGATCTAAGATGAAGAGTACAACACTCAAACTTGAAGATGACCAAAGATAGAAGTACGAACAAACCAGAAGCTCCCAAGAACCAAAATAATGTTCCAAGAAAATAGAGCAGTGTGCGCAGAGTAACAAACATAACCGCGTCAAATGGGTACCGTGAGCACAAAAGCCTTTTGAAAGACTGCGCATGAAACAAAATAATTCTCCCAGTAAGTTCCAAAAATCCAGAACTTCCGGCACAAATCGCCTAAATCCCAACACTCTAATCTCCAATGCTATAAATGAATGCTAATGCATGGAAAATCATTTAATTTAACTTTACAACAACAATTTGGGATAAAAATGTCAAAATAGAAAAAATCAACAACTCTCTCTCTCTCTCTCTCTCTCTCTCTCTCTCTCAGACACACACACACACACACACACACACACACACATATATATATATATATGCAAACAAAAAACATATAAAGTGTGATTATGATTAGCTAACTTATGATCCAATAATTTGACATAAAAATTCCATTTAAATCTAGATTAAAGACGTGAATCAAATAAAAATTGAACTCAAATTTAGTCAATTCAACATTAACGGTATAATATTATCAACAAATCAAGTTTTTACAACTTTTGTAATATCAATCAAGTTATGGTTCATGTGACCAATAAGAATATGCAACAATATTGAATGCATGTAATATAATCATGCGACATTACAAATGATTCTTAAAAGACAATCATTATAGCAATATCCTTTTGATCTCAAAAAATAGTTTTAACAAATTAATTTTCTCAATAATATGTTGATAAAATCTTTTGAATGCCAACTAAATAACAAATTTTATTTTTGAATTACTAAGCCTTATCTTGTTTTTCCTGCCGATTCAAGCACTTGGCTTATGGATCCCTTTTAACATATTTTGTCTTTTGCCATGGATTGGATTTTCACACGCCTAGATGTCACCTACCCAAAAACACTTAAATATCCCAAATGGTTGTAAACACTCCTAGCATTAGCCCTCATTAATGCTTTTTCAAAATAGTCCTTTTTCAAATCCTTCATATTAAGAAACACTAAAAATCTTACATGTGGACTAATGAAACATTAATAAGATCTCAAGAATTTGATCATGATCAAATTAAGAACTAAAAGAAATATTGACATGATAAACATCACATACAATAAGTGATATACATGTGAAAGTATTGTGCAATTGATACCACAGATTTTAACAATTTTTTCAATCATGATTTATGAAATGAATTTCAACCAAACAGTTAAATCAATCAAGCATGTTCATAAAATGGTTTAGAATTCAATTTTTAGTCATCATTCAAGTTAACTCGATCTCAAATCAATAAGTTTGTCCATCCCGATATATCTCTCTCCTCTCTCCCTATGGGGGTGTGGGGGGGAGAAGGGGGCAAAAAACGTCTCGCACCCGCTTTCTCTAATAGCATTTCGTTCATCATCGGTGTTCGGTGAATGTAAAGAGATGGAGTTGCCAACTTATTTTTCACAAAACAAGCAAAAGAACATGTCACTGCCTCAAGAGAGCGGCATCAAAGGCAAACTGATGGTTACGAAACCAAAAGTTCGAAGGTTCGGGGGCTAAGTTACGAAATGGGAAGGTGTTAGGCACCCATCCTACCCTTTCGGTCTTTCATGGACTTGTGTTACTAATTTCCTTAATTTCTCCATGAAGTGTTTGTGTGTGTGTATATAAATGGAGATCAGAATCAACCAACTCATACCATGGAAAAGATAGAGTGGGGTCATCCATAGGAATGTTCCTAATATAATATTTATAAAATACGATGTATGCGTTTATCGGGATAGTGATAATTACGATGAAATGACAGTATATGTTGGATGAAACTCAAATAAGGATCTTAAATATAATATATATTAAAATAATGTATAAATGAAAAGGTGAAAATGCAAAAATGAGAAATTTAGAAGAATTGAAAATTGGACTTGAGTCTCAGGTTTGAACTCGAAATGCCTACGTAGCCTATAATGGCATAAAAGTCCATGTAGTTTTCATGCGACATGAGGGTGGGGTTTCTCATAGCTTCGAATGGGAATTTATTATTTGCATGTGTGTAGAAAATGTATTTTAGTTTTGAGAAATTGTGAGGGATAACCCCGTTGGAATTTATATGTGTAACCCTCTTTTTACTTATTTTGGATTTTTCATAGAAAATCAAGTATGTGCAATATAACTAATAAAAAGGTGAGATATTAATGTGTGGACTAGATTGAGAATTTATGTAAGTAATGCAAAAATAATGAAATTTAAAGAGAGGAGAATATTTGGACCTTGTTCGGAGAATGGAGGCTTGATCTTGATCTTTGATGATCTCCCTTGATTGTTGGAATGGATATTGGATGAGAGAGAATGAGATTTTTATAAATTACGTACAAAAATGATGGAAATGAAATATGAAAAGAAATTTCACATAAGGAAACTTTGATGATTGAAAGAGAATGTTTTTTAGATCACTAATTTCGATGGATCTGAGGTGTGTTTGGGAGTGAGGTCATGCCCTATTTTTTTAGGGTAATGGGGGTGGCAATCGGCATATCCCTAGCCGTCTCAATCGATAAGTTACGCTAGGCACACTGCCAATAGGTAGGGAAATGGACCTGCCCATTGATAGTCTTGTGTAATTTTTTCTTGAAAAATGATTGTAGAACGTAATACATTGATCCAAATTATGCACGAGGCATACCGTTAGAAAGATAATTCAGATACCATTAAGAGTACTTTGGGCTTCTCCAGTTCTGGGAGTTGACTTTAGGTCAAACGGGGCTCAAAAGAGCTCGTCGGTCCTTTGGACAGATCGTCGGAGGGAAACGAATCATTCATCCGAACGGTAAGCCAGAATCGCGCACGAGGTGAACCTTTGGAAAGGTTATGTAAGGTACTTCAACATTCAAAAAGAGGTTCCCTTGATTTTGAAAGTTTACCTTGGTTAAATAGGGCCCGAAAGCTCCCAATGACCTTTCATAGTAAAACGGGTCCTTCTTCTATACCGTAAGGTTGATTCATGCACGGGGAAGACCATTGGAAAGGGTATTCAGTGAAATTTGAACATTTATTTAGTCTTATTTAAGATAACGAGAAGGAACCATTAGGTCCATATGGATGAGTTCTAGAGGTTTAGTGAATAGAACTTCTTTAACTTTCTTATGGGGAGACTTGACAATAGTTCCTTCTTGACATGGACCACAAACAATGTTTGAAATTGGTTTGATCTTGGGAAGACCTCTAACTATCTCTTGGGAGCCTAATTTGCCAAGATTATCATAGTTAATGTGACCCAACATATTATGCCATATCTCATTATCATCCATTCTGGCAATGTTACAGACCTTTGTACTTTGATTGACTATGTAGCAGTTATCTGGAGTACGAAGTCCTGTAATAATGCAGTCACCTTTTTCATTTAAAATTTTACAATTGTTTTTTTTAAAAAGTGACAGTATGATTGGAGTCACAAAACTGTGATATACTTAGTAAATTGTCTTTAAGTCCTTTTACAAGGAGAACATTCTCAAGAATGGGTAATCCTTCTTCATGGAGTGTTCATTTACCAATGATCTGGGCTGATACACCATCTCCAAACAAGACTTTTCCTCTGGAGAAGATGGTTTTGTTTGAAAGTTTGGAATCATCCCCGGTCATATGCTTGGAACATCCTGAGTCTAAATACCATCTAGTTGTAGTGTGTTCATCTCTAAAATCACTAATCACTATGTTGCATTTTAACTGGGGTAATAGATCATCTTTTATAACCCAAATTGATCTAGTTTTCAAATCTCACTTATTAGCTCGTATTTGATCAAACTTGCGAGCTTATACATTTTCTTTAAAACATTTTTGCGCAATTTTATTATTTTTATAAACACTTGGAGCAATTGGTCTAGAATAGAATCTAAGATTCCTTCTTGTAGATTATCTTTTAGTATTAATCCTTTTCCTTCTATTATGATAGTTAAAGTTTTTGTCTGGCTGTCTAGGAAGGACATAGTTATTTTGGCTTCTCTTAGAATAGTTGAAGTTATGGTAAACAGGAGAGGTATAGACTGGATTATATAGACGTTTGAAATAGCAACCATCTAAGGAATGTCCATAGACATCACAATAGGATTTGTAAATATGACACGTTGAACTCATAACCTTAGTAAAGGTATTATTCAAAGGTTTGTCTAGGTTTGGAGCTCTAGTGTTATTCCTAGGTGGCACAGGATGAAACATCGAATCTGCTTGTCGAATAGGAGGGCAGATATATTTGGTCTTTTGTTTAACATTATGCTTAGAGCTGTTGGATTCACTAATGTCTAACTTCAATTATTTTTTATCATTTTTTTAAAACCTTGAAAATCTGGACAAGTTTCAATAGGTCTTTTGAAAATCTGGACAAGTTTCAATAGGCCTTTATATTTCTTTTCCAGAATTTCATTAGAGTTAGTCAACTCTTTTAGTTTTTGTTCAAAGTTTTTGGTTTCATTCTCATAAGTTAGACATTGAGTGGTATACTCTTCAGCATTTTGTTTGATCATCAGACTTAATGTTTCTATCTTCTGGGTAAGATTCTTCACATTTTTTTCAAGCCTAGTGCTTTTCTTGAGAGTTTTTGTGTATAGTGTGTGAATGTCAGGATGGTCACCATTTTCGGAGTCGTTAAGTGTGCAGTGTGCAGTGTCCCCTAGTGGTTCAATTTTAGGACTCACACACCCATTGCCATCAACAATAGAGCGTTCCCTTTGACTCACGCACACGACATTTAAAGCATTATCAACATTCTCAAGAAATAAGGCAGATAAACTAGTAGGCACAACGTCAGTCATGGTATGATCAGATTCCTCAACATCATTGTAGATTATCTTAGCAAAGAATGACATGCAAGGGTTAAAAGTGTTAGATGACTCAGGTTTATCATTTTCAGAGTAACTTGAGTCATCCTAAGTCTTGCTTAAATGATCCCTATTATGTTTATGAATTTTGTCTAAGTTAACTCTACAGTCACAATCCATGTGTCCTATCTTTCCACATCTAAAGCATTCAACATTTTTAAGGTCTTTCTCAGGTCTCTTGTGATTGTCAGACTGGTATTTTTCTTGTCTTATCTCATGAGGCCTATTATTAGATTGATTTGGATAAGTAGGTTTGCCTTGTCTTTTTGCTATTTTATTTCAAAAGTTCATAATTTTCTTAAACTGTTTAGAGATTAAGGTAATTTGATTATCCAAAGTATCTAAATTGCAGTCCTCATCATAGTCTAAGTCAATGTTAGGTATACTAAATTCAGGTGTGGTTAACTTAGATGAAAAAACAAGATTGGAGGTATACTATCTCTTTTGGATTGGGTTAATTATTTCTTAAATTCTAATTCCACTTCCATAATTCTCAATTTTCTACTGAGCAGTTCAGGTGTAAGATTTTGATCATCCATCTCCTCAATTTCATATCTCTTATTATCAAATTTCTATGGAAGTGATCTTAGTATTTTAGACACCATTTCCTTTCTATCATAAAAAATCCCATTAGCATGCTATTTGGTCACAATGTATGTCAGTATAATATAGAAGTCATCAAATGACTCAGTATCATTCATGATCAAGGAGTTATACTGTTGGATTAACATTTGAGTTTTGGCAGCTTTAACTCTGGTGTCACCCTCATGTGCAGTCACTGAGGTGTCCCAAACTTCTTTAGAGGTATAGAACAATGATATCCTTTTAAATTTGTGTTCATTAATAGATATGAATATGGCATTTTTGTCTTCATTGTTATTAAGTGAAACCTATTTCTTTTCTTTAGTGAATTCACTTAGTAACTTTCTAATCCTCATAGTACTTCCTTTAGCTGTTGGTTTAATAGGAAAGGTGTAACCATTTTCAATAACTTTCCAGACATCATCTCCCAAAGTCCCTTGGATGAATGCCACCATCCTTATTTTCCAGTAAGGAAAGTTGGTTCCATCAAATAGAGGGAGCCTCGACAGGTTACCTAGTCTCTCAAATTTCTCATCCATAATTTGTTTTGAGAAAAAATTTCAGAAATCAAGATATAAGAATTTTTTAATAACCAAAGCTCTCATACCAACTGAAAAAGAACCACTTAAGTTGTTTAATACAAGATTAAACTATCTAAATGGCTCCGAATAGTTTGTTGAAG
This sequence comes from Sambucus nigra, assembly GCA_949130495.1. Classification (NCBI taxonomy): domain Eukaryota; kingdom Viridiplantae; phylum Streptophyta; class Magnoliopsida; order Dipsacales; family Adoxaceae; genus Sambucus; species Sambucus nigra. The sequence continues at coordinate 145,982,286 of OX422210.1, read as the reverse complement.
AAACTCTTTTCTTAAAACAAATTTTAAACACAAGATGTGTAAAATAGTTATGAACGAGTAATTTTAGTTATAGGTTTACCAACTTTGAAAAACAAAACTTTTAAACAAAATAAACCAACACAACTAAGAAAAGGATGAGAAAAAAAGGAAGTGTACACAAGCAATTTTAAAGTGGTAAAACCCCACCCAATTGGGGAAACATCCACGGTGACCTCTATGCCACAAAAGTAAAAATCACTAAAAAGAGTAACAGATTATAATCTATATAACAATGAAGAAACGCAATTAAACCTAATCTAAGTTCAAAAATGTACCAACTCCTCTGGAACTTTTTGATTTCTCCTAAGGTTCTGATGTTTCTGATGTTCTCCCAGCTTCATAACTTTACTCCTTTTAGCTTTACGTCGACTCTAAAAACCCAATATCTTAACACCAACACTTTTCAGTGTAGTACTGTGAAGGTGTATGTGGTGTAGTGCTCTAAACTCATGCATGCAACTCACACACACTTAATTACAAAAAATATGAGTAACAAATTGCAAACAAATCTCTCACGATGCAAGGGTTTCTGAAATTAGCTTAGACAAATTAGTCATACTTTGGATCTTTCAAATAACTGCATATCAAGAAGGAATATTGATATACAAACTAGCTAAGATCCTATACACTTTCTTTATTTGAAAATATTTACTTATTTCACAAATCGTAAAATAATTACAAAAGTGAAAACCCCAATCAAGATCCCAAAACTAGAGCTAAGTCTGACAGTTTGAGTAAGTTGAAATCGGAAAGGGTATTGTTGGTTTAGGGTTTGTAAACAACATTTATTTTGAAAACAACCAACAAAAATTAGAATTCTCGAAATAAGAAATCAGATCTAGAAAATAACTAAGTGATCTGTATCGCAGAAATCAAATCTCAAATTTCTATGCAAATAAATAGAGACTTAATCCACGTGATTAAGTTGGCAAATAGATATAAGACAGTAGAGGAAAAACTTCACAAATCTCGAACTAAAAACATCAGAAAAGATTTTCTGATTTGGATTTGGTTGAAGTTTTGAGTTAGGGTTTGTAAAAACTCTCTCTCTCTCTCACACTCTCTCTCTCTCTCTTTTCTCTCTCTTTCCTCTCAGAGGTTAAAATGATAAAAGTTACAAAATTGAAGACGAAGTCTCCGTATATACTGAGAGAAGAAGGATCTGGAACATCGAAGAAAAATGAATGAACATGATTAATTCGATGTTAATCTAATGGCTACCAAGCCACCGCATTTAAAACATATTTGATTGGTTTAAAATCAAACACGAGGATTAAGAGAAAACACGTGAAGTTTGTTGATTAGAATGATGAGCACCTATATAGTATAGACTTAAGACTGATGAGCACCTATATAGTAACTAGGGATGGGACTCAAATTTTATCACAATTTTCAAACTAGATGAGCACCTATATAGTATAGACTTAAGTAAGTCAAAGATATAGGGTGCTTCATTTTCTATCTCGACCTCAAATGGTTTATACGCGACTCCCGGTTGAGATCTAACACAATCACGTCACTACCACTTGTTACAATGGAAAATCACAAATCACTAGTCACTTAGTAATTATATTCCATAAACATTAATAATTTCTCTCCCAATTATTATTTTAATCAACACATAATATTTAATCCAATTAAATTACGGCACACGTGTAATTTAAAATAACCGAATTAATTAAATTCCAATTTACTCAGAAATACGGGGTGTTACATACTTCCCCCTTACAAAGGAATTTCGTCCTCAAAATTTGGATAAGTTTGATACTTAAAAGCTTTGAATATAAACTCTCACAGCATCCACCTCTTCCTAAAGTCAAAATCGTTATGTTGTTCCCGCAATATCTCTACTAAAGGTATCCTTTAATCTGACGGTTTATACACTACAGTTTAAATCAGTGACCTATTATCTTTAGACACCTTATACCTAGATACTCCATAATTTATCTACCATTTCTCCTTGGCGACTACACAACACATTAAAATTTCATCCAATATTTTCCCTTACGATAAGCCTATCTACTAGCGTATAAAGTATTTCCTCTACTGGGGAAAACTCTAACATCCCCCTGTTCTAACTCCCTTAATTATTTACCCTTATGATACACGAACATTTCCACATCTTCTGACTGCGGACGATACTAAAAATCCCACTAACTAGGGCGCCCATACACTTTATATACCGTGGATAACTATACAAATACTACCTGACTCCTATTAGACTTAAATTATAAAATAACTCTCAACTAACAGTTTTAACCACACACCCGTGCAATCAAGTAGTGTGTTAGATCTATGTCCTAAAGAGCACACATATATTAACTTTCGACGTTCGCTAAGGTTCATGCGTGGGATGTCTCACAAGATAAATCCAAATAAGGAATACCCCTGGTACATTACTACCTAGCATTGTTGGTTATCAATACCCATGGGTCCAAAGCACATAACTAAGACAGATCAAATCCTGTCCCCCGATGCATAAGTCAAATCGTTCACTCCCCATCACTCAAGGATTAATATAACACTGTGCCATCACTATCACTAAGTTCTTATCACTAAACCAATAATGAGATAAACCTCTTCGCGTAACGTTAAACTCGATAAATCCTGAACCACATCAGTGAAAATCCCCATGCACCGGGATCAAATGTAACAAGATAACTATAGTATCCAAAGTCTACTGTACAATACAACATATATGTAGGCTTAACCCTCTTTCAGGTGATACCTTGCAAAATAATATATCTCACCCTGGAATAACGAGTACGATAGTCTTACCATAACCGTCCACTACCTCTCAAACCCCTGCTAACCAGTCATTAAACAAGATAATAATATCCTTTACTCTCATAACTCTCGAAAGGAGAAACAACTACCATATAATATTAACATAAAAGAGCCCCACTACCCAACGGTAAATACATTCGTAATTACAAGGTTGATACTGCCAACATACCCACTAAACCTAACTCACCCTCAAATTTTAGTGTTACTATTTATATTGTGACGCACCCATGACGTCCAAAATCTTCATCATCATAATAAGGATAAAACGAAAAATTTACCTACATTTGCAATCTGCCTTGACTGATCGACGGGTTCCTGAACTAAATTCTTACATCAAAACTAACCCAAGATTTGTTGCAATGGTTGTACATCTAGGTCCTCCCCCTGTTATTGCCCCTGCCACACTTTGGGCAATCCCTCGTCATTTGGACCGTCTCTCCACAATAAAAAAAACTACCAAAAAACCTCACTGTCTCTATCCCTGGCCCTACTGGCCTCCCCCTTTATTCCCTTGGCCCTGACGACCTTGGGGAACGGAATGTTGTTGCTGTTACTGAGGGCCTTGTTGGACGTTCTTGAACCCATCACTCTCGGGTCGAGAACCTCTAGATATAAATATCTAAGTCGGATCTCTTTTTTAAAAATACCTCCCATGCTGTTGTTCTACCCCACTGGCACCATTTTCATCTACCTTCATAGTATGACTGGTCTCACTTACTCGTTTTCTCCTTTTTCATGTGGAAGAACTAGTCTTGGCAATGAAGTAGAGAAGGATTGATAACCTCAGTGTACGTCTCCAATGCCATATTACCCAATAAGTGATGTCGGATCCTCCAAGAAATCCCATCCATGAACTTACGCTTCTTCTTTTCTTCAGTGTTCACCTTGTCCTTTATAAAATTTTCCAAACGAGTGAACTTTTCCTCATATTCTGCTATGATTCAGTCTCCCTGAGAGATATGAAGAAACTTCTACTACAACTCTGTCTTAATAGTGGACAAAAACTATTTACGATCAAACCGTTCCCAAAACTCCCCAATGATCATCGCATCTCTCTCCTCTGCTGAGGTCATAGACTCCCACCACTACAAAGCCACGCCCACTAACTTGAATATTGCCAAGAATTATTTTTGAGTTTCACTACACTCAACCATACGATGGTGGTGTTGCATGTATTTCTTCCACTGAATGGCCACGACTACATCTCAGCTACCCTGAAACTCAATTGGTTGGCCTTTATGAAACTCCTCCCTCATTCTCTAACAATCGGATGGCCCCGAGAGGGCCTAAATAACTGGTGAAATTAGCGGTTATGGCTAAATCTGTGGAAAGTGTTGTGTCGTTGTGGTAATCATCGTGTTAACTACCTCTACTACAATTTTAGCCATATATGCTGTCGAAAATTTTCCCTATTGTGGCCGCGAATGCGATACCTGTGGCTCCTACTGAGCCTCTCTCTCATCAGCTTTCGTTGATGCTCTAGCCAGTCTTCCTCCCTTAGGTGGCATCTAAAACCAGATCGAGTTGTATGAGTTCACAAATAATACAAATATAATAGCAAAAGAATATAAATGTGGGAATAAATAGAAATATAATAATCCTATAATAAGACTCTTCATCAAAAAATGCTAAACTAAAATCGTAGTAAGACACACAGATCCTATAAACACTAGAACCTGATACTTTGATTCCATCGGTGACACCCCGCCTATTTTAATCACGAGGGATCGGTCAATTATCAAAGTAACCAGGAATCTCATTTGGATCATTCTTAGAATCATTGTCGAAAACTTTTTAAATTACTAACAAGCTATGTTAAATTAAGTCGGTGAAATTTTTTATATTTTATTATAACAACAACATGCGGAATAAAACAATAAAATTAAACCATCCACACAATGTAATAGTCTAAACCAAACACATGATAAATAACTGAATAAAATAATAACAAATAAACCATCGGTTCCCAAAACAAAATCAAACTACAAATCTAAAGTAAATAAAACCAAGTTAGATAAATACTGAATAACTTAAGTATGGAATAGTCTGAAGGGGAAACATGACCAAATGAAATACTGAAATGAAATCCTATCTTAGAATGAATAACTAAAGCATCTACGTCAATCCTGCAAGCCTCCATAACTGCTACAGCTACGCATCCTTGCAATGATCATCAAGTTGGGTGTCATGTGGCTGTACAGCTAAAATTATTTTGGAAAAAAAGATTTGACACGGGTCAGAGCCCAAAAACCTTTTGAAAATATTTTGCAAGTATTTATATCGCAATTCAAAAGAAGTTATTAGATACACAGGTCAATTCCATGTACACTCTCTTGAGTTCCTCACCTCTCAACTATAATGCACACCCAATGCATTTTAGCTAGCTATAATACCCAACATAACTAGACATATGTATCTAACTAACCATAACATATTTATCTCCCGCGTACCTCCCATATGATACGCCACCAAAAATCCAATAACTAAAATCAATCGCACATTATTTAAAGCCGTTATTAAGTTTCACATACTTAAGTTACTTTGAGATATATACTGTTTATCTTTCCTACCATCACATAAGTACAATAAACATAAATTATTATAACACCATTAACTAAGTTGGTCACCCTTAAGATGCTTTTAGATATACGCCATCTATATTTTCTACCATCACACATAAGTAGAAAAATCACACTTGTTTATATTTATCTCACTATAATATATACAACTATAGCATCCCCGATAATTATCACTGCAATGCATGCATACTCTTCTATCAATTCCATGTACCTCTCGTACTAATCAAGTACTGTTGGTTCGGAATGTCTTCTCAAAGACTAAATAAAACAATACACAATGAAGGCGTAAAACAACACACAATGAAGGCAAACATAGTTCTAAGCCTTTGGGATACGAACATACCTAACATACCCAAATGACACGCTAGTCCCAGTAATACACAACACATAGTGAGTGATCAAGTGTGAGTCGTGTAATGTGCAAATCATTGTTATCGATTCGACGACTCAATGCAAAAAACCTAAACTACAATACACTTGACAAGTAAGCACAATGGTAAGTCAGGTATCGAGAATCCACAGGGAGCGATTAAATTTTAGATTTTAATTGCTTTAGAACTTCAAAAATAAAAGTGTAAAAGGTGATGGGTGATTGTGGTGAAAAAGGAAAAAGAAAGAAGTTAAGACTAAACAATTTAAAAGCGAAAGTCAGAATCGCATTCGCACCACACGGGCTAAACAACTACTAATTAGAATTATGATTTGAAAGTTATTTAACTGTCATAAATAATTAAGCATAAACATCACACAATAAGGAATTCAATCCAAAGTTGCGAGATTAAATATTTAGCAAAAAAATGGTTACACATGGATGAAATTCGGATTATCGCTATAAACACTAATGTTGCGTGACAAAGAAATTTAAACGCATAACAATCCGACTTTGATACGCGAGGTTTCAATTTTACCCGAAATCTAACTTTCGGAGCTCGACGCCCATTATTGGCGAAAATGAAATCCCAGCCCTATTAACTTGTGACAAGGCATGAAACTAAACTAATTTACACTAATTAAATAAGAAAGCAATAAATAAACACAATAAACTAATTTAACAGAGCATGTAAATCTAATTAACAAAGCAATAAATCAAGAAAACAACTATATTAATGGAGAGGATGATGAATAGTACTAACTTACAAACTCAAAGGTTGTCACACCCAAAGAGGAAGAAGAGAATAACTCTCATCATCCAAATCCTAGCTAAACTAAGCTAAAAACTAACTAAAATGAAACATGTCTATCTCACAAATGAGAGAAATGTTTTTATACATAAATCCTAATAACAAACTAGTAAATAAGAAAGTTGGAAAAATAAAGGACCGAATCGATTCAAAAGGAACCGAATCGATTAGAAAACAAGGGAAGTAAAAAAGTAGGATCTGGTACCAAATCGAATCGATTCGCACTTTAGCGAATCTATTCACACCCTACATGTCTGGTTGCTGCAGCTTTGTCCAACTTTATAGAAAATGTCGTAACTTCTTCGTTATAACTCGAAATTAGGCACGATAGGAGTCTACGCGAAGATAACTCAGAGGGATACAACAGCCAATAGACATTAGGCCAAAAATCCAAATGATGAAATGATAAAAATGCCCTTGAATGTGGCTTTGAGTGTGCTTTTGAAGTCAAAACCATCCTAAAAATGCCATAACTCCCTCATTATATATCGGAATCATGCACAATCGGTGGCAACGCTAAGAGAAATTAAAGGGATTCAACTTACATGAAGAGTTAGGGATTAAAATTCAAATGCTAAAATTACTAAAATGCCCCCGAAGCTGTAATATTCAACGAAACTTTTCTGAAAAGCTACCGAACTTCACACTAAGCACCTAAATACCTACAAAAGCTCAATTATACCTCATATAGCATGTTAACATATAAAATGGATGTTGGATGGTTAACGAGCATAAATATAGAGATTAAGGTACCCGAGGGGGTTAATAATGCGTAGGTTAACTGGTGAAATACGCAATATTTGCGTTGTATCACACCCCCTAACTTACACATTGCTAGTCCCTAGTAATGAAATAGGATACAATAAGAACTATATGTAAACCAAAAGCAGGATACAAGTACAAAATGCGATAAAAAAGGATAAGGCCACTTTTGCGGGAGAACGATTGTATTTAGCTCATGCAATAAGTCGTTAAACCCCTAGGTTACCCTAGTGGACGAATGTCGTCTCGTGAGGATTTTCAGGGATGAAACCCATAAACATCAAATAATTTCCTCAACATGCAACAAACTCAACAACAATGAAAAATATTTCAAACACATTATTAGCGTATTGAATGAATTCAAGCTAAAGTCCGTTGTTATAAATAGATTGAATGCACCTCATAGAATTGAAACTTTAAAAGTGGGAGGGGAGAGCATATGCATAGTACAATTTGGCAAAACTTAAATAATCTGAATAAGCATTAAAGTAAGCATATATTCAATCCTCACGGGCATTACCCTCATCAAATGAATTCACTCGAAACAAGGAGGTAACACACAGAACATGCGGGCATAAAGAGTAAATGTAAATGGAAACTAGGCCGCACGCATGTCACGTATGAAGAAAGATATATAGGAAATTAAAAATTGTAATCTCAATGAAAGATATCGCACATTAATAGAGGGAAATATATTTTCACAGATTACCAAAACTATTATGACTTTCAAATCAAATTCACCCTAAGATCACATAGGACTTGAATAGGGTTGTAATGTAGTCTACGCTAGGGTACGAAATGAAAGATATATGTACGAATTCAAAGTGTTCATAACGAAAACTCGGGATAATGTAAACATGTGGAAAATTATGAAAATGAAAATCAAGTTCCATAATCAAGCATTAAAAATAAGAATTGGAGAGCAACAAGGATTATTGAACACTATATACAATATATAAAAACTTCCTCTTTCTTTTTTTTTTCTTCTTTTTCTCATGTTTTCTTTTCTTTTGATTTTTGCTTTTTTTTTCTTTTCTTTTTCACTACTTTATTTTCTTTTCTCTCTTTTCAAATGCTTAAATTGTAACCACACTACACAACATCATTCAATCCCAAGAAACATTCCAAACAAGGTCATGGAAGGTATGGTTTAAATGTGACAACCCGAATATAATTATGATAAATCATGTTTAAATCATGATTAGCTTATGTGATATGAATAATATGTTATTAGTATATATATAATATAAGTAATTATGCTTAGTTTAATCCTACCTTCATAAAGCTTGAAATATCGAATTAGTTACAAATGTGAAATTTTAAAGTTTTCGGTAGGAATGTTCCTGTTGGAGGCTAGTTTTGATCTTTATGACATAACAATGAACTTGAGGTGTAAACTAGATATTTGTAGATATATGAGTTAGGTTTATAACAAAACAAACGGTTCATCGAACGGACATCCGAGTGGGAAGATATTGTCTTTTCACGAACAAGGGGTAAAGTAGTCATTTAGCCTTAAATGATATTTTGTTTTATATAATGCCACATGTTATATTTTGATTGGTTGGGAAGGGTGGTGGCTTTGGACGACTTCAAACCCTTAGAATTACATCCTTATTCATCTAAACTCAACCATGAGAGATTTAAAGCTTAAAGAAAGAGAGTTCTGAAGTTTAGGAAGAAAGTGTGAGGAGAAATTGAAGAAAAATTCATAGAAAAATTACGTAAAAGCCCCGAAGGAAGGGAAGAAGAGCTAATTGAACAAGTACCAGATAAAGGCAATGGAAATGCCAGTTAAACTATCAAGGTGAGTGTACTTATGATTTGTTTCATATATAAATATGAATATAGCTCTAAGAGCGGATTTGTTTAAATACTTCGGTATTCAGGATTTGTTTGGATATAAAAATATCCAGGATTTGTTTGGGTCTCATGATTCAGGATTGGTTTGAATACTTCGGTATTCAGGATTTATTTTGATATTAAAATATCCAGGATTTGTTTGCGTCTCATGATCCAGGATTGGAATTGGACAAAGATCCAATGATTTGTTGGAACTTATGTTCCAGGATTTGTTATTGCCAATGGGCAGACTTATTATTGCCCATGGGCAGAATTATTATTGCCAATGGGCAAACTTATTATTGCCAATGGGCAGAATTACTATTGCCAATGGGCAAACTTCTTATTGCCAATGGGCAGAATTACTATTGCCAATGGGCAGACATACTATTACCAATGGGTAGAATTATCATTGCCAATGGGTAGAATTATTTGGGCCTTATGGTCCAGGATTTTTTAGTGCCAACGAGAAGGATTGATTGGATTTAATATCCACAGATTTGATATATAACTGTTAATTCATTGTATGGTAGGATTCGTTGGATCTAATATCCACATATTTGATATATAACTATTAATTCATTATATGGCATGATTGGTTGGATTAATATCCACAGATTTGATATATAACTGTTAATTCATTATATGGCATGATTGGTTGGATTAATATCCACATATTTGATATATAACTGTTAATTCATTATATGGAAGGATTGGTTGGATTAATATCCACAGATTTGATATATAACTGTTAATTCATTTTATGGCATGATTGGTTGGATTAACATCCACATATCTATATAATAAGGAGTAAAAAATTGGTTACTATTCTATAAGTTGATAACTTAATCAGAGGCCAGGATTAAACCAACAATGCAAAAAATGGAGGGTTGAAATTAAAATACCCCTAATACCATTTTTACCCCTTACATAATTGGTTTCCCCCTATTTTAGAACACACAACTTTATTTCCCCAAATTTTCAAAATTCAAAACCAAGGGTAAAAGGGTATTATCCCTGCCTCCTAACTCTCTTATCCGATGACTTCCCTTTCTCTCTCTCCCAACACAAGGGCCCGTTCGAAAATTAATTACCGGCGAGGTCTACAAAAAAAAACCATCTCTACCAAATCTTTCATCCACCATCTCTACCAAAGCTTTCATCCACCATCTCCACCAAAATCCCAGCGTGAGGTTGAGGAAGAGTTTTTTCTTTTTTTTACATGATGAATCTGTAAAAAAACATAGAATCTGAGGTATGGGGGAAGCAGGGATTTCTGTTTTTACTCGGTCTCCACGATCAAAATCAGTGCCATCACAATGAATTATTTTGGATTTCAAGTAAGGATTTTTTCGGTGTTAATTTTTTTGGGGGTTTTGGGTTTTTTGAAGTTGTAAGGGGTTAAAACCTATTTTTTGGAGTTCTATTTTTCATTTCATCTGATGTAATCTCGAACTACTAATGGGTTTTCTCCCAATCTCATAACCCACCAATTTTACAGGTACAATGACGGTAGAAATTGATCTTCATCAAAGCTTGGTTAAGACAACATCAAAGTGGATTTTATTCGTTAATGGTGAGTTTTTTCCCTCGTTCTTCCATCTTATGTGATTATATGGATGGGTTCAATTTAGCATTGGGTTTTTAATGTTTGTGTATCTGAGTGGGTTTTTTGGATTTTTAACTACCTTTGTATGGATTATTCTTTGCTATACGATTTTTTTCAACAAAAATCTCAAATCTCATAAGTCGAGAACGCAAATCAAAATGGAGAACAGACACCGGCCAAAAAAATGGAGAACAGACACAGACACCGACCCTATTGGGTAAGCCGTGGTCGGCCAAACTTTTTCGAACAGACACCGACCGAAAAAATATCCACAATCTGGGTAAACCGTGGCTTGCTTCAAGGTTTGTCCCATTACCGGCCTTTGATATGTTGTATTAGGATCAGGAAGTATAGGGAAAACCTCACATCATCTTGAGAGTTAAAACAGCCAATCATAATTTTTTTTGCAGATCTCATAACATCAGGTATTGACTGTTAAAATACTACTCTCTTTTGCAGATCCCATACATGGGTTTAGCACAAAATGTATGCTTTGTTATCTCTCCAGTTACTCACTTCCTGTGTTCATTTGTTTTAGAATTTTAAGATCTCATAACTATTTTTTCACGTTTTGGTGTTGTTGATACTAATGGCTATTTTGTAGTTTGATTTATGGAGTATTCACGTTTTTATATCTATATGTTCTATAATGATCGGTACAAGTTTTCAAGGATAAAATCTGATGCGCGTGTGATAATATTGTGTGGTTATCCATAACATCAATTTGGCAAACTGTCTAGATCCGTTCTTATGCGCGTGTTATTTTTTATTTCAGGTGTTAAAAAAAGTGTCTTTAGGTGATTTTGTCTCAAATTTTTTTGAGGTGATGAAAGCGTTTTTTTTTTAAATGGCATGAAAAAAAATGTTTGATGGGGAAATGCCATTAATTCGGTGTTCAAGGTACGTAACATGTGCTGAGGTTACTAAAGTTAAAAGTATTTTTATTGTGCTTCTTTATTTGTTCAAATCTTTGACTTTCAAATCATTGTGCTTCTGTATTTTTTTCATTTGCTTATTATAAATGATTTTTATTTCAGTTTAATGTTATACTTTTGGGCTTGGTTAGGTAAAAACCTTCTCACAGGTACCTCTTGGATGAAGGTCTTCAAATGATTTTTGGTAGTTTAAATTTGGTGTACTTCAAGTTGCTTAGTTCAAGTTGCTCTTTATAAGGTTTGTAATAATTTATGTTTGTAATAATTTTTAGACAGCTAATGGGATGGATGGCCATGTATTTGGCAGTAGACATTTTTGAAAATTTCTTGGAACCCATGCCTTCATAGGATTTTTTTTATTGGTTTGTTGTAGAGATTATTAACATATTTGATTATTGTTTTTTGGGTTAGGGTACGAATGGATGAATTTTGACTCTTTGAATGTTATTGAACCATTTGTTATTTGTTAAGGAGGTTTGGTAATCCTATAAAGAAGCATATTATGGACAATTGTTTTTTAAATTACACGATTTTGATGGGGGAACCAAAAAATTTCAGTTTTGTGAAACCCAGATTTTTATTAAAAAGGTGAAAAACAGTTTGTTAAAATAATAAATAAATGGCAGTTTTCTTAGTTACACATATTTTTTGTAATAAAAAATAATTTTTTAAAACTAAAGGGAGCTATGGCAGCAGCTTCTTCCCACGCCTAACAACTGTAGGTGGTATTGTCTTTTTTTTGCCTTTAATGCTACATTGGTTCCTTATTTATATATATACCACCCCCCCCCCCCCCCCCCCCGCCCATTCTTTTATTTAACAAATAAATCAAAAACCAACTTTTAGCATGAATGTAAAAAATACCGTGCATCCAGTGAGGCTTATTGGAATTAAGAGAGGACTTGATAGGAATTGACAGACACATATCCAAAGGTAACTATGATGCCAAATGAATAGGAATAAAGTGCACATGTGCTTAGGAATCTCTTAGGGTACTGTATATTGGTAATGCACTAATAATACGGGTGTTTGTAGGTAAAGTACTTACCTCTTTCATATTTTTGAAGTGTGCCCTCCGGTGTGAAAGAACAAAAAAGAAGTTAAAGAAGACAACAAAAACACTATTTTAACGTTTTTTTAAAGTGTACAGTAACTAAAAGTATTTTAATTGTTTTTTTTTAATTTAAAAACTACATGTTTTTTTGCTTTATAGAAAGTAATATTTATATATTTAGTCATACAAGCAGACAAGCATGGAGACGAGCTGTTTGAACCACAATGCTTTATAGAAAGTAATATTTTTTTCTCAAACTCAAAAATCTTATAGTAATTGAATTTTTTATTTACGACTTAATAATGTGTTTGGTTGCTACTAACTGATTTATGGAGTTCACGTCAGTGGAATTTCAAAAAATTATGTCAAAAATTTCGTTCCAGTAGAACTACTCGACAAAAATTGGTATAAAAAATAAAAATTAAGCAAAAAAGAACCTGACCAAATTAAACAATATGCATACTACAACGGATTGAAAAATAGCTTTTATTAAAAACAGTTTTTTTTGTCGTTTTGTTGTTTCAGATTTTGATTTTTTTTGCCATTTTACGTACTTTGAAATATTTTGCTTTTTTATGATTTTGCTTTTCCTAAATTATTTATGTATAAAATATACTTTTAACTTAAATTATACACGGTTTAATACTTTCAAGTCCAATAAATAAAGGAGGTTGTTCTTTTTTTTTTTTTAAGTTAACACTTTAATAATTTGAGGCACAATGTGAATTCTATTGATGATATTACATATTTCATGTTATATGTGAGTATTTTTAATGAATTTAAATTATTTGAATGTTGTTGAACTATTTGTTATTAGATATTCAGGGTGGATAGTTCTATAAACAAAGGAGATTAAGACAATTTAAAAAAAAAGTACACTTTCCTTTGTTGGGGAATGAGAATTTTGCAGTTTGCAATTATGTAGTTTGGAATTTTTTGTCGATTTAAGATTGCGTGCTGTAAAAAAATTCGCCGTGCCTTCAGGCATGGGCATTCCGCTAGTTTGATATATAACTATTAATTCATTGTATGGAATGATTGGTTGGATTAATATCCACAGATATGATATATAACTGTTAATTCATTGTATGACAGGTTTGGTTGGATTAATATCCACAGATTTGATATAGCACTGTTATTTCACTTCAGGGAAGGAGTACCTCACTAAGCTTAATGCTTACGATTTATATTTTAACAATTTCAGGTTTGTATGCTGCTAGCTAGAATACCATATGACCAGTAACTTTGAGAGTTGCACTGTTGGAAAGAGCTGGGGTTTAAGTATGGGGATTTTATCATTGTCACACTGAAGATTTTAATATACTCACATATTGTATATATTGAGTTAACATGGATTGAGTTGATCATAGTTAATCACATTATTGTATGCCTGCTTAATTATGACTCTGATATTGATTTCGGTATGGAATAAGAATAATATTATGTTCATTGTGCACATAGTGTAGGAAAATATTGATAAATGAATTATATTTCCAATGGGCTCAATATTATGATATAATTATTCTAATAAGAAATGATTAGTATGGATATTGGGCTTGGGGTGTGACATTAAAACTCCAATTAGGAGTTGGTTATGGGATTTGGGGTAATGAAATGAAAGGATAATATTTAGGCTCAAAGGGGTTAACTAGGGAAAACATATAAGGTGAGGTTAAGGCTAATATGGGTGATATAAAAAAGATTGTCTATGATCATTTCCTAAAATTTACGCAATTCTCAACTCAAAACAATTTTGAAAAGCATGCTCAAGTAACACATTTCAAGATATAAACTAAAATAATGAACGATCGATGAAATCATAGTGAGATTATCGACGCATTGAACGTTTTCAATGAGGAATGAATATTGTATGACACTCACAAATGAAGAAAATCCCAAAGCTCACTCGGTGTAAGTATATACAATGCAATAAAAGTTTATCAAGTTATAAAAATCTTAGACCAAATCAATAAAACACGAAAAGTGCATGCGCACATGGGAACAAAGTTTGATTCATGAAGTTATTCATAATGTCAACGATTTGAGGACTAAAGTCTAATAACTTCTAAAATCGAGAACATGCATCATTGAGTTATCTATTGGATCGGGAAATTATTGAAATTTATCGTTGGAAACAAGGCAAAAATGCCCAACCAACGAGACAAAAAATCAAAAAAAAATATTTTTGAAAAGTTTTCAATTTTTTCTAAAAAAGCATACTTAATTACTAACATGTGATCAAATCCATAAATAAAATAAATAAATGGATAAAATATCCCACACCCCCTGACTTAAATGTTGCATTGTCCTCAATGCTAATCAAAATCATAACAGAAAGAGAGGAAAAGAAAGATATTACCCAAAATTGGAGTGATCCCCGTTGACTACGAGTCCAAAGAATCTACAAAACAAGTTAGAATCAAGCATAACGAAAAACAATATCAAAAAGTTTAACTAATTACACTAGACTAAACTAAAAAGAAATAATAAAGAAAGAAAGAAAATTAAAAAGTTAACTATTTACGTCTTACAATTTGGAATTCTAACTAACTATACACTAGAAGTCTAAATAGTTGACGATCCATCCAAAATAGGATTTGACTTTGAAAGATCAACGGTGGACCCTCCAAAGCGAACATGCCTCCCGAAAGGTAAGAATTCCGTTTGAAAAACGGAAGGCATGTGTAGGGAATAAGAAATGAACCATCATCAATTAAAAGTTTGAGAAGGATGATGGGGGGTTTGGATTTTAAGGGACACAAGACTACATTAATCTCGAAAAAATTAAAATCACATTCCCAAGGTTCTTCAATTGGAAGGGGAGGTGGGGCTATTGCAAGTGAATAGCCCGTGAGATGAACCATCTCAAAATAACATTCCCATTCAAGAACGGGTCAAAGTCCTCAAAACTTTCAACCGGTTCTTGGGATAAATTTAACGGTTCAAGAATAGTATGGAAGAAAGGAAGTGAAGGACAATCGACACTTCTTGGATCACTCTCAATTATTTCTTCCTCAAAAAAGAGTGTAGGTGAAACATAAGTTTCAACCGAGCTTTTTAAAGAAGAAATGATCTCATCGAGTTGGACATTTTTCTTTGTCCAAGCATCATAAATCACAGCCTCATCGTTCAATTCCTTATTCCCACAACGCAAAGTTCCATCCTAAGGCAATGAGGGATTGCCTATAACTTCTTGATTTTCATGTGCAAGACGCTTATACTCAAGAAATTGTAGGCATTCTCGCATTGTTTTGGGAGTGTAACTTTGAGAACTATTATCATAACAATTAAATTTATCTAAAGAGCTATGGTGAGACATTTCAAAATAAGCTAATTCAACAAAAGCAAAAGGCGAAAAAATTTCAATTTCTCAAAATAATTTAGCACAGGTCAAAATGAAAGGATAAAATAAAGAATATAAATGTGAATAAAAAAAATATTACGAAATAGTAAATCAACAACAATCTAAAACACACTCCCGGGAAATGGCGCCATTTTGATCAAGCGTGAATCCATTTTAGGACTTCTATTATCGATGTATAATTGTATGTTTATGACTCGTTAATATTGTAGTAGTAATATACTAGAAATGTATATGTTGAACTGTGACTTGAGAACGCAAAAGAGTGATACATTATAGATTTAGATATTTATAAACATAACTCGAGACGGTTAAAATAAAAGAATAATTCTTTGTAAGAGAATTATTGTTTATGCATGACTTTATCATAAAATATGAGAATCGTAATAAGAAAGATGAAATTAAAATTATTAAAGTAAAGATACTTAATTAATGTTGGAATTATATCACATTGGGCCATACAATGGTTGGGAGTAGAACCACATGCCTATTTTTAGATTGTTTGTCTTGGGTAACTTAAATGACTTAAATCCATGTTAGAGTGAAATACTATAATACCACCTGTTAGAGTGCTGGAGCAATCTTAGTGGAATGATTTATATAATAGAATGTCCAAACACAAATATAATTTTATCTAATTATCCTAAGATATGCATCTAAGTGATAGTACAGATAAACAAAATATACAATCACACAACAACTGAGGAAAAATCCTTTTTCAGGGCAAAACCTTTTATATTAACACTTTAGAAAGTTTACAAGTTAGTTGATTTACAATACTACTTGATACAGCCACAAGTATAATGAGCAATCTTCATAGAATTTCTAAGGAATACTACTCATTCCTGAGTAGTACACAGGTGGTGGTTCTCCCTCAGTATCCAACGATCATCCTTCAGCCGTGATCTTTTCGAGTTCACAACTCAGTCGTAGAGATGATCTCTCCACAATGAGTGTAACTACCAAGGTTCAAAACGATTCATAAAAATATATTTGGGGATGTGTTTGTAAATAAAAAGATGTTTTGTAAAAAAAGTATTGAAAACTTTTGCAATAGATATGAAAAAATCATTTTGGCAAAAGTCTCATGAAATTTGAAGACGAAACAGATATTTATAAGTCATTCACAAAATTCGAGGTGGTGGCTCGTTAGAACAAAACTAAAGCTCGTTCGAACGAGAAAGGCATTTCTTTTAAACAAAAGTAGAGTTCATTCGAATGAGACCCCATTCTCGTTTGAACCATCTTCTAACAAGCTTCAAACGAATTCTAACAGTAAGCCCTCGTTAGCAGTTCACTCGATGTAAAAATGAAACGATACTTCAAACGAAAAGGATATTTCGTTCGAACGAGGTTTAAAAAAATTATTTTTTAAATTAAAAATCCCTCCTCGATTAAAAAAAAAGAAAAATCATAAGCAAAGTTTATAAATAATTTTAAATACCAATTGATTTATACCTTGGTGGGATATAGGGAAGTCTTGAATGTTGGGGTCGGTTTGTCATGACGGCTTGTAAGAGGATACGCCAAACTAACCTAAAATATAAAAAGGCTTAAACAATGAGCAATATCAGAAAAAATGCTCTTATAAATATCCCACTTTGTCCATTCCAGCACAAAAATATACAAACCTAACCAAAATCCAAATTACATATGATATCTGTACAAATGACAAAAATAACCTAATACCCTTCCCAACCCTAGAAATGGAACGGCATAAGATTCTTTATCTTCTTGTGCTTTGCTTAGGCTTCTTTGACTTCATTTAGTATGTCTTGATTTCCGCATAAGGTACCTACACACATGAAGAAAAGAAAAATATTGTGATTCACACAGAGTTTAAAATAGAAATAAAAATCGTAATTAAGTTCTCCCTTATAAATCAAACTCATCAAGTCAAGTCTCCCCCTTAATTTGTTCTCCGTTCTTTTTGTCTGTAATAAACAAAGGAGTAAAAAAATAATCATTAAATCAAAGAATCACGAATATGAAGGAAATATCATCACAAAAGATATAACTAACATGCATGCAATGATAATCGCAAAGGCTCCACAAAATATTTTTGAAATTTTTCAAAATTTTTCTAGTGTAAAAGATTTATAAATACAACACTCCATGGAGAAACACAAAAATGCCCGAATCATGAAATCAAAGTGTAGGGATGTGAACATATTCCAAAGGTTAATCAACGTAGACAATCATAACACATGTGCACGAAAGATTCAGATACCAATAACGAGTGGTCTCAAAGTCTACCTTATGTGTCAAAGATTATGAACTCATGTGAAATTGACTTAACCTAATCGAAAAATCAAAACCTTAAGTCATTTTCACACCAATGATGCCCAATACTATGTAATTTTTTTGGGATTTATATAGTTTGTGCAAACCCATTGATCTTTGACTTAACTCCTTCCAAATTTCACATGTAGTAAGAAACTCTCAATTATTTTGAAGAAATTAGTGCTCATTTGTAGCGAAGCATCAATGTTCAAATAAAATGGCATGGCACTTTTATTTTTATGTGCCTATAATATTTTTAGCCTTTTTTCATTGCAAATGGGGACTTTTAACCCAAAGAATTTTGTCTTTCGTAGCCCCTTTCTATTGCTTAATTTTTAACAAATTTTCCCAAAAAATGATTTAAGTCCGGGCAATGGTTCTTATATGCACTACTTTTTATCTCGTTTCTCACATTTGGTTCGTCTTCAAGAAAAATTGAGATAAGAACACTATGATTGACATGTAAAATGTAGGTGCAGTACTCAAATAAGTTCGTGATTATGTGTATTAAAGGAGACAATGAGTCCAACATGTAGCAAGTTATCATCAAATCACAACTTAATGACTCCAAACATTATTAAGCACATATATGAAATGATGTCATGTCTCAAAATACTATAAAATAGTCACGTGAATGTGGAATGAATGGGTGACTCGAACATCTTTAATGTTCTTCCATATATGATGTCAAAAAATATTATATTCTTTTGTCTTTTTCTGAAATTTTATCAAAATAAAATCTTTTTGCCTTTTTCAAATATTTCTTAAAAAATAACGGAAAATCTTTTTGTATTATTCAAAAAATTTCATAAAAAACAAAACCTTTTTTTGTATTGTTTGAAAAATATATCAAATTAGAAACTATAAGTACAATGATATTATACAATAGTAATAGGGATATAAAATATGAACGTGATAATCACCATATGCTAGAAACAAGTCGCAACCTCAATTATTAGGCCCAAAGGAGCTGTCAAAAGGAGACGACATCCTAAGAAATTCCTATATCAAATTTTGTGTAGTATTTACTAAATACTCTAGTTTCTCGCTAAAACTCTCAAAATCTCTCAAGTGATGTGCGAGAGCATGCGAAGTAACATGTGTGGGAATGCATGCAGGAACTCGTGTACAAGCATACCGGGGAATATACCTATAAGACACTCTCCCTAGATTAAAAAAATACTCTCTAAGGTGACCTCTTTATGTGCAATGGAAACAAACATACACGGTGTTGGGTTCACCTTTCTAAAAATGTCTAGGATGAGATCTCCAAGATGGGTTAGGTCAAGGGCCATAAGAATCCAACAGAAACTCGAAAACTGACTCAGGTGTGGAATGGGAAGTGGATGCACTGTCATAACATATTCCTTACCTCTCAACGTTAACTAAGTGGGACCAAGGAGAATCTTTCCAACCTTCTTAGATGTGTCCTCTAAAGTTACCTTGATCACCCTAGCACGTTCGAGGTCGCTCTCGAGTTAGGATACACGGGCTTTAAGTTTATCACAAGTATCTAATAAAAATTAAAGATCTCTCATAAGATTAGACACGGTATTAGTCAAGTCGGTCTTTCCCCAGCCTAAAACGATAAACTGCACACACAAATAAATCTTCACATTCTTGAATTGACTCACCTATGCCCACACTCCCTCAAAACTTTAGCCTCCTTCTCCAAATCTAACACCCTAAGATAAAAATATTTATATAGCTTCTTTTTTTTTAAGGTCTCGGTGTAAAGATCACTAAATGCCTTTTGGAGACCACCTTCTCTCTCACTAAAATTTCCATCTTCACTCTACTATCCCCATAATGAATCGAAACATCATCGAGGCTTTCACATTTAGATATGTCCTCATCGGCGTGGTACAAACTATAAGTGCTAACGTGACTATCCATGAACTCAATTTATGGTTCATATGGTGATTCTCCTCCTAAATCAACCGACTCGACGTCACTATCGCTAAGAGTGGCCTTATTAGTGATAATATCCCCCTTTCTCTTAAGGCTAGTAGGACATTCATGTGCCTTGTTCCCTTTACCCTCACATCCCTAACACCTAATCTTTTCCTCTTTCTCTCCCCTGCTCGTGCCCTTATTCTTATTTTTATTTTCCACAAAATCATTTCTTTGGAAAATCTAAGAAACATTTAAAAATATTTGCAAAAAGGGCTAAGTCATAAACGTTAAAATCTACTTCAGGTTCGGACTCATAAACTTTCCCTTTCTTCTTTTTCTTCATTTGAGTCTTTAAATCAATCCTTACTTCCTTAGGTTTAATAGTTTTAGGGAACATATCAATATCATATGATTGAAGAGCTCCTATAAGTTCTTCTAACCTAAGAGTGCCCAGGATCCCTAACGAATTAAGTACGGTGAACTTATGAATAAAGCGGGCAAGGAGAGGCCTCAACATTTTCTTCACAAATCTCGTTTGAGGACTCTTCTCACCCAAATTAAAATTAAAAGTAACTATTTTTTACAAGAGTGCATAAAACGCATCAAAAGACTCGGACTTTAGCATGGTAATGGTCTCAAATTGGGTGATCAAATTTTGTAGCTTGGATGCCTTTACAACATTGGTACCCTCATGTGTGAGCTAGAGGGTGTCACAAGCTTCCTTAGACGTGATGCACGTCATAATGCGTCGGAACTCATCATGGGTAATGGCTCCAAAAATAGCACTTAAGCCGCGAGAGTTAAAATTACTCCACTTAATTCGTTCTCTATTCATTCAGAGACAATTTTAGAGCCAAAGACATTGTCAACAGTAACTCTAGGAAGAGTCCACCCTCTTTCACAAACTAACCAAACACGTTCATTAATGGATTTTAAAGATGACCTCATTCTAGATTTCCAGTAGGCATAGTTGGCCCTATAAAAATGGGTATTCAATTATATAAATTATCCATTAAAATCCTACCTTTTTCAAGATCAATAATTATTTTCAAAAAAATTGATATCAAAGAAAAAAAGTTTCCAGAAAAAGATCACATAATATTTTTGTGTAATGATTCTGATATCAGTTGTTATTGTGAAATGCTCTGATACAACTTGTTATAGGGCTTGAGCGATCTTAATGGAATTATTTATATAATTAAATGTCCAAACACAAATCCAATTTTGTCTTATTATCCGAAGACATGCATCTATGTGATAAGATAGATAAACAAAATATGCAATCATATAGCAACTACAGAAAAAACTCTTTCAGGGCAAAACCTTTTATATAAACACTTTAAAAACTTTACAAGACAACTGAGGTACAATACTACTTTATACATCCATATGTATAACGCTCAGTCTTCACAGAATCTCTAAAGAATACTACTCGTTTATAGGCAGTCCACAGGTGGCGGTCCACACTCGGTATCCACCGATTATACTTCTGCCTTCAGTCTTCAGCTATGATCCTTCTGGGTTCACCAGTCAACCATAGATATGATCACTCCACAATGAGTACAACTCAACCAAGGATCAAAATGGCTCAAAAAAATATATTTGGTGATGTGTTTGTGAATCAAAAGACGTTTTGTAAACAAAATTGTTAAAACAATTTGCAACATTTATGGAAAAATCGTTTTGGCAAAAGTCCAAAAAAATTTGGAGAATAACAAATATTTATAACTCGTTCATAAAATTCGAGGTTATGGCTCGTTCGAACGAAATTGAATCTTATTCGAACGAGGGAGGCATTTTGTTTGAATGAAAACCGAGTTCGTTCGAACAAGACTCCAATCTCACTTAAACTAGCTTCAAATGAATTTCAATAGTAAGCTCTCGTTATCAGTTCATTTGATGTAGAGATCAAATGACCCTTCAAATAAAAAAGCTATTTCGTTTGAATGAAATAACAATCTTGTTCGAACGAGGTTTAAAAAAATATTTTTAAATTAAAAAATCAAACCTCGGTTTAAATAAAAATAAACATCCCAAATAAATTTCATGAATAACTTTAAACATTAATTGATTTATACCTTTGTGGGATATAAGGAAGTATGGAATGTTAGAGTCGGTTTGTCATGCCTAAAATATAAAAAGTCCTAAATTATGAGCATTATAAGAATCATTGCTCTTACAATGCACTTAATAATAAAGGAATATTCATTATTATTAATGTGTCCCAACATTAGTTAAATTCTTACTCTTTGTAAACTTACTTGGTTATTAGCGTCAAATATTGTATTTATTACCCCTTTTATATGCAATATTGCAGTCCCATGGTCATTAAATCACATTGACTATACTCATTTACTCTATAACCTTGGTTTTCATGGTTAAATCTATGTTACAAGGTTTATATGAGTATTGACATGGTTTTAGGAAGCTAATGGTGAGGTCGGGAAGCATTATATGTATGAAATATCCAAAATGCACTTTCAGGGGAAAAGGATAATTTTTTAAGGGCAGTACCGTCACAAATAGTATTGGCCTCGAAATAAGGAATGCCTCGATATAAACGACGCATCAAACTGATTTGTAATGAAAAAGTTATAAAGAGTCAAAGTTTGAAACTAAAAAATTCAAAAGTCAAAACTTCAGGTCAACTCAAAAATTAAACCATATAACCCAAACTCTGCTGAAAATTTATTGTCCTCAAAATGAGTAACTTATCGGTTCAAATGGCGCATCAATCTAAGGTCATACGTGGAATATACAAGAGTTGGGTGGATACTTGTAACATAGATTTAACCATATCGAATTATGGGATATATATTTTTAGTCACACTATATCGATTGGATGGATACTTGGATCATTGGTTAAGGAGGGAAGGAAGAGGGGAGAAACCTGGGTTCGAGTCTTACCCCATTCAATTCATTTTGTGTGTGTCTGTGTGTGTGTGTGTGTGTGTGTGTGTGTGTGTGAGAGAGAGAGAGAGAGAGAGAGAGAGAGAGAGAGAGAAATTTAGGGTTTGACTCTAATTCTATGAAGTATTTAGTGATGGCTAACCTAATTGGTAGTCCTAATAAAAGATGCATACTAAATCAAGAAAATCTTATAAATCTTGAAAGTTTGAGAGAGTACGAAAATAAAAAAATAAAAGACTATAGTAGTAAGGCTCAAAACATAAGAACCTAGAAAAATATAATTAAGAGCAAAAATTATGCATGTAATCCAACTTGGAGCTATTTCGTTAAAGCCTTTTCTACCCCTTAAAAGTCAACATGATATTTAATAAAGTCAGATTTATCGTTAAGTCCCTTTTTTCACTCATCCTAGTGTTTAGTGTTGATTTTTTTACTCTCTTCATTGATTATAGACTGTTCACCCACGTTAATATTTTTTTAATACCCTTATGTCCTTAAAGCCACATTTTGTACATTTATCATAAGATGTTATTGTTTTACTTGAACGTCTTTTGTTTCACTTTAAGGTTAAAAGTCCCTATTTTCATTTAAATGCTTCAATGGTCTCTGACATGTTGAAAATTAATTAATTAATTATGTAATTCTGGAATTAATTAATATCCCACTAATATGTTCCTTAATAATTAAAATAATTTGAATCTAGTGGAGGTTTAAGCAGTCAAAATTTAGATGGTGGTTTTCTTTCTTTTAGGCCCACTTTGATGGGAAGTGGGGTAATGGACAAAGGGTAATTTCGGCCCTCATTCACCCATATAATCAGTAGCCTAATTCCATCATTAGCACATTATATCACACAGTTATATTAGTTTAAAGGGAGAAAATCCGAAATTCTAAAGAAAAATAGATTTTTCCTTCACAATTATGTAGCATTTATGGAGTATCAAATAGAGGAGAAACATCATAACCTTTCATCTCTAAGCAATGGACAAAGGTGTGTTCTTCATTAGGTAGTTTATAAGTAATTAATCTGTAAATGCATGAAGATTAAATTTCTTGGAATTAAGTAGTATCATGTTTGAACAAACAAAACAGTATGTATAACATGTGGAATCAGAGCCCAAGTTTAAAATCAGATACTTTTCATTATGAATATTGCTTGTAATATAATCAATTTCTGTATGTTTCAGAAAAACAGTATGCTCAAAAGAGAAAATTCAGAAAAACAGTTAAATAAAAAAATAGTTTTTCAAATTTGTTATAAACCCTAAACTGTCACATAATATTTAATCATGTTTATGTCTCGTATGTAATATGAAAAAACCTAATAATGATTTTGGTATGAATATAAATCTGTTTTGAAATTATTAGGATAAAAAATATCGATTACGCCCAAAACAGTTTCTGCATTTTTTTTTGGCAATTTTTGCCGCAATGAATAGTATTTTCGGATTTTTTTTGTCTTTGATTGTCTTGAAACATTGTGGGCGCACTATAATGTCCCAACGATCAATAAACACGGCCTTTGGCCGTGACTCAAGTGCTTTTCAACCATCGGAGGTTGTTTAGGGCCTCAAAAACTCGTTTTTGGTAATAATCTAAAGGTCCATAACTCTCTCCAAAAAATTAATTTAGATATTTTGCAAATTGTTTTGAGATTCTGGACTGATTTACTTCATTTATATGGTGATAAATAAATTTTGTCATTTTTTACAAAAATCAAGTATTATGTAATTTTCATCATCACATGGGAGTTCTATTTTGAGGTACTTAATTTAATGTTCATACATGATTGTGTTAGTTATAAAATACATATTATAGTTGATAGGAATGAATATTAAATGTATTGTGTAAAACTAATAAGTGAATATTCATTTAAGTAGAATTAAAGTCTAAACACAAGTTGAGTTGTGTATGTGAGAATATTTCACTAATAGTCATTCGGTTATTCTCATGATGTTCGTAATAAAATTAGATAAAATCTTCACACATGCTATAATCTAGATTTAATAACATTACACTTTGTGTTAATACTGAATTGTTAACATTAAAGTTCACGTAATCGTATTTATAAAATTGTGAGACAACAAACATAGATGTCATAACTAAGGAACTATGATTATTAAAAATAAACGTGTAGTATAGTTTTGTAATATCAATTTTATGTTATGTCAAATACAGATGCCATAACATTAGGATTATTTAAATGATCTACCTAATTATATTTAAGTCAACAATTCAATATTCAATGACTTGAAAATTATTATGATATGTGTAGATTATTACTTTGTAAATATTGTTAAAATATTCCAGTTTCCCTTAACCTTTATTCGCATGCTGCAAACTATCCGAAATTTGATGGAACTAAATTTTTTAAATGGAATGAGCAGGTCGAGTTTATCTTGGAGTTTTTAGACCTAGATATGGCTATCCTCATTAAGGAACCCATTGCTATCACTGATAATAATAACAAGGATGCAATAGACGTTCATGAGTTATGGTCTAGATCTAATAGAGTTTCCCTTATGTTTATGCGAATATGTATTGCTATAAATATTAAGACATACCTATCTAAAACAACGAACCTAAGAAATATAAAAGAACGATTTTGCACTAATTGAGAAATTAATGGTTGATCTCATAACCATGCGGTTCGATGGCTCTCGAACCATGAATGATCACATAATTGAAATGATCAATCTAACTGCTAAGCTTAAAGGTTTGGGCATGACTGTGGATGACTCATTTCTCTTCCAAATGGTCATTGTTGATACCAAATTTAATCTGCTGACTTGGATCAATCATATGAAGACACGTGGCTATCTACATGGCAACAACAAGCACTTCCGAGATGATCGCACACTTCGAGGAACCATGTTACTCCGAGGAACTCATACGCTCTGAGGAGCAGACCTCTCCGAGGAACTCATACGCTCCGAGGAGCAGACCTCTCCGAGGAACTCATACGCTCCGAGGAGCTGACCTCTCCGAGGAACTCTTGAATACCAGGAAGCTTAGGAGGTCCGAGCAACTCAGGCGGTCCAAGCTGCATCTCGAACAAAGCATTAATAGCTGGATAACCAACAGTTCAACTGGTTCATTAAATTCTTATCATTTAGACGCACACGCTTAAAGGGCATTAAATGTATTACCCTTTCATATGTATATAATTTAATGTATCACCCTTTCAGATGACAGCCTCAAGGCTATAAATACGTTGTACAATCCTCATTATAGGGGGACCTCAGACCGGAATTTCTTGATATAACTTGTAATCGAGAACTCCTATACAAACAGCAATACCAAAACAGTGGATGTAGGCCATTCTTATAAGGCTGAACCACTTTAAAATTCTTTGTCACATTTATTTATCTATGATTGAATTATTAGAGTGATCTAATTTTTTACATCAACAGATTGGCGCCGTCTGTGGGAAACAACTGGTAAAATTATTTTCTCATAAAAAATAATCCATTACCAATGGCTGATATACCTGAATCTAGCAATCGAAACACTAGAACCCCTCCAAATCCATCTGCTCCACCAATTATTCCAGATCTGACTGGAATGATGGTGAATCTGGCTCAGGGCCAGACCGTCATGCAAGAAACGGTGCGACACCTCATCCAAACCCTCCATGGCGGTGCACAAGCCCATTCTTGATCACGAAGAATTCAAAGAAATATCCATGCGCCTTCTGTGCATACTAGGCGTACTAATTCATATCGAAATGAGGAATCTGAAGATTTTTCCTATCAACCTGGACGAACTTCGTCAGTGCGAGCCACAGATACTGAACAACGTGTCACCCTCTCCCCAGAAAGGTCCAGCGTATTCAAAAGATTAAGTAGGGCCTCTCCTTTTGATCGATTAGGACCTAGGAGGAACAAAAGTCCTCTTAATACAGCGTCGAGGATCTTTCGACGACCATCAGATTTAAGGGAAGGATCTGCCCAGTCGCGACCAGCTGCATGTCAAGATGGATCCGATGACCGACCAGCTGCTCATCGAGATAAATCCCAGGAAGCCACTTCAACGCGATCAGATGCTCGAACCAATAGGCCCGATGAAGGGAATGATGCATGGAAAGGATTTATTCAAAGGCTGGAGGATAGATTAGGGGAAATGGCTAAGGCTAAGAACCCTCTACAATGAACCATTGTTCGGGGAACACCTTTTGTCCAGGACATTGTTGATTTTCCAACACCATCGAAGTTCAAAGCACATGTTGTGACTCCCAAGTATGACAGGAAGACTGACCATGTCCTTCATATAGAACAATATCAAGCTGCTGCCGACATCTATGCTGTCCCAGACGAGATGAGATGCAGGGTATTCTCAGGAATTCTTACCGAATCTGCTCAGATATGGTATAATAATCTTCCTCGGGGTAAGATTTCAACTTTTCTTCAACTGGCCAAGTTATTCATTGGGAATTTCTTCTTCGGAGCAAAGCTATTTAAACGAGTAGCACATTTGTTAAGTGTTACACAAAAAGTTGGTGAGAGTATTAGAGACTATATAACTCGTTTTAATAACGAGAAGCTCGAAGTCATTGATTATGAGGAGAAGACAGCGATTACTGCTTTGATGAGTGGACTGCTTCCAAACAAGTTGTACTACACTTTGGCCAAAGATCCACCTCGAATCATGTCGGACCTGATGAGAAAAGCGTCCAAGATTATGAATGCCGAGGAGGCTATGTCTGCAAAGAAGAATATGGACGCCAAAGAAACCAAGGTGGAAGGTGATAAAGCTAAGAAGAAATAGCATAAGAACAATGGTGGTGACAAACATTCCAAAAGTAGGTCGTCATGGGAGGCCTTGAAGAAATTTGATAATTACACGCCTTTGAAGGCAAATATCAACCACGTCCTGAAAGAAATTAAGAACAGTGAGGAGTTAAACTGGCCAAAGAAAATAAAGTCAGACCCTGACACGAGGAATAGGGAGAAATATTACGAGTTCCATAAGGATTATGGCCATATGACAAAAAATTGCATAGCTCTTCAGAACGAGATTGAAACACTCATCCGACGAGGAAAACTAGCAAAGTATGTTGATCGGGGAGGCGAAAGAAGAAACAACGACCGAACTAGAGAGAGGTCTAGATCTCCTCGTCGAGCAGAGGAAAAAAAGAAGAGAAACCATGAAGATGATCCAGATGATGACCCCGATCTTCCCAAGAAACCAAGGCAGCCATAACGAGAGGTATTTTTAATACGCTTTGGGTCATTTGATTGTAATGTTATTACAGGAGGAGATGCAGGAGGAGGAGACCTTACTGCAGAAATAAAAGCTTACCTCGGAGAGGCTCAAGCTTGCTCGTACATTCAGCGAATAAATTTAGCTGAGGAAGATCGCCCAAGAAAGGTGAACAAAGAAAAATTGGTTATTGGATTTTCAAAAGATGACCTTGCAGGTGTTTTATATCCTCATGATGACCCGCTGGTGATCAAAATGAGATTGAAGGAAGTCATGATTTCAAGAGTGCTGGTCGATAATGGTAGCTCGACAGACATCATGTTCTACTCGTATTTCGATAGTTTGAATCTAAATCTATCTCAACTAGAGCCTTACCACAGACCCCTCATCGGCTTTGCTGGCGAGAAAGTATTTCCACTTGGGACGATCAAGTTGGATATATTCATTGGTACGTGGCCTGCTTGTCAAACAAAAAGAATACGTTTCTTCGTGATGGATAAGAATGTCCAATCATCGTACAATATCATCATGGGAAGAGTATGATTGAAGAAATTTGAGGCTGTGCCATCTACAGTGCATCAGTGCCTAAAATTTCCAACAAACTTTGGAGTAGGAGTCGTGAAATGTGATCAGAAAGTAGCTCGGGAATGCTATTATTCATCCGTCGAGCAAGAAGAACTGGAAGAATCAAAGAAAAAGACCACTACTTATCAAGTGGAGGAAGGTGCAGAAATTGAAACATTGGATCCTCGAGATGATTCGCAACTCGTGAAGGGTCAAGTGGTGGAAGCTACTGAAAACATCTTTTTGGACGACGAGCACCCTGAGCGAACTACTCAAATAGGTTCATCGTTGGAAGCCTCATTAAAACAAGAATTGATAAATTTCCTTAGAAGCAGAAGACAAACTTTTGTGTGGAGTCATGAAGATATGCCTGGGATAGACCCAAACTTCTTATGTCACGAGCTCAATGTGAATAAGGAAATCAAGCCTGTGAAGCAGAGAAGAAGAGTATTCAGTCCCGAGAAGAATCAAGCTATACAGGAGGAAGTCGAGAAGCTCCAGAAAGCTTGTTTCATTGAAGATGTTAAATATCCAGATTGGTTAGCTAATGTGGTGATGGTAAAGAAGAAAAACAACAAGTGGAGGATGTGTGTGGACTTCACCGACCTCAACAAAGCATGCCCAAAGGATCACTTTACATTGCCCCGAATTGATCAACTGGTGGATGCTACCTCGGGACACGAGTTGCTGAGCTTCATGGATGCTTATTCTGGCTACAATCAAATTAAAATGAAACCTGAAGACAGGGAAAGTACTTCTTTTATTACCCCTAGGGGAACTTATTGTTATAATGTTATGCCTTTTGGTTTGAAAAATGCAGGTGAGACATATCAGAGGCTGATGAACAAGGTCTTTGATGAACAAATCAGTGACAACATGGAAGTCTATGTTGACGATATGCTGACAAAAAGCAAGAAAGCTGCCGATCATCTAGTTGACTTAAGCCAGACTTTTGATCAACTAGATAAATATCAAATGAAGCTGAACCCGATGAAGTGCATCTTTGGAGTACGAGAAGGCATGTTTCTCGAGTACATTGTCAATCAACGAGGCATTGAAGCAAATCCTAAAAAGATCAAAGCCCTATTAGGGCTGCGATCTCCAATGACGAAGAAAGAAGTACAGAGTCTCACAGGACGAGTAGCGGCACTCAACAGATTTGTGTCGCGAGCAACTGATAGATGTCTACCATTTTTCAAGACACTCAGAAAGACTTTTGAGTGGAATGATGAATGTGAGAAGGCTTTTCAAGACTTGAAGAAATACTTGGGAGCACCTCCATTGTTGTCCAGGCCAGTGATGGGAGAAAAATTATACTTATAACTTGTAGTGTCCGAAAATGCAGTTGGCTCGGCGTTGATCAGAGTGGATAATGGAGTACAAAAGCCAATTTACTACACAAGTAAGGCCTACCGAGGAGCAGAGATCAGATATCCAAGGCTGGAGAAATTGTCACTGGCGCTGATTGAGGCGAGTAGGAGAATGAGGCCATACTTCCAAGCTCATACGATAGTAGTATATACCGATGTGCCATTGAGATAAGCCCTTCACAAGCCAGAAAAATCAGGGAGATTGATGTACTGGGCAATAGAGCTTGGCGAATATGATATAATTTATGAACCCCGGTCATCACTAAAAGGGCAGGCTGTAGCAGATTTCATAGCGGAGTTCACCTATCCTGATACCCCGAGGAGCAAAAGTTGCTCGCTGATTAACTTGTGGATGTTACAGGATCAACAAACACAAGCCCAGACCAATTCCGATTGGTAAAAGGTCGTGTGGATGTTACAGGATGTGATGCAGAGGTAGTTGGGAGGACTCCGGACAAGGAGCAAAAGTTGCTCGCTGATCAACCTGTGGATGTTACAGGATCAACAAACACTGGCTCAGACCAACTCCGGTTGGTAAAAGGGAAAGTGGATGTTACAGTATCATTAAATTCGAGCTCAAACCAACCTCGGTTGGTATAAGGGCAAGAAAAGATGATCGACGAGGAGCAAGAAAAATCCGGGGAGGATAAAAGGAAGTAGCAAATATTTCATCGAGGAACTCTGACTGATCAGAAATTTGAAGACGAGTTACCTATATGGAGGCTATATGTATATGGCTCATCTTGCACAGCAGGATGTGGCATGGGGATTGTTTTGAGCACTCCGAACGAGATCGACATGGAATACGCCTTGCGTTTCCAATTCAAAGCTTCCAATAATGAGGCTGAGTATGAGGCGATGATCGCAGGACTTAATTTAGCAAAAATTATGGAGGCGCAACAGGTTATTATTTTCAGTGATTCTCAATTGACCGTAAATCAAATGTTGGGAGTATATGCAGTTAGAGGTGAACTAATGATTAAGTATCATGCAAAGGCAAAGGAGCTGGTGTCAGAAATTGCCGCTATTCAGATACTCAGAATACCAAGAATGGAGAATGCAAGAGCAGACGCCCTAGCTCGACTAGCGTCAGCTACTCGCATCGAGTTATGACAAATAATCCCAATTGAAGTGTTGGTTGGTCGGAGCATAGATGAAGATCTGACGATGAACTTTATTACCCTTGATTTAGGACCATCTTGGATGGATCCAATCAGGGCGTATATCGAGGAGGGAGAATTGCCAATTGACAAGCTCGCAGCCAAGAAATTGAACTTTAAAGATGCTCGGTATGTACTAACGAATGGTGTTTTATATAGACGAGGAATAATGGAAAGTTTGCAGAGATGTGTACATCCCTCCGAGGTGAAAGAATTAATTGAAGAAATCCACGAAGGGTCTTGTGGAGCACATGTAGCATGTCGAACGCTTTTGCAAAGGGTGATGACGCAGGGATACTACTGGCCGACGATGAGGGTTGATTGTATAGCTTATGCCAAGAAATGTGACAAGTGCCAGCGTTTCTCCTCCATCCGAAGAACTCCATAAGCATTGTTAACACCCATAACTTCCCCTTGGCCATTTGCCATGTGGGGAATTGATTTGGTTGGACCATTGCCCACGACCCGAGGAAGGTTCAAGTACCTCGTCGTCGCAGTGGATTATTTTACTAAGTGGGTAGAAGCTGAGACACTCATTGATATGACGTACGAGAAGGTTTACCAATTTGTTTGGAAGAACATAATTTTCCGATATGGTCTCCCCCATGCCTTCATCACAGACTATGGAAAACAATTTGATAACGAGGAGTTTGTCGCCTATTGTCATTAGTCAAACATTTTGAAGGTTCATTCAGCACCAGGCCATCCTCAAAGCAATGGATAAACTGAAGTGACAAACAGAACGCTGCTGAACGGTTTGAAAAAAAGATTGAATGATGTGAAAGCAAACTGGATCAACGAGTTACAATCAGTACTCCGGGCTTACCGAACTACTCCCCAAGTACCAACTGGAGAATCACCATACATGCTCGCGTTTGGAAGTGAAGCTGTCATACCTGCCGAGTTGGGCTTCCCAACACACAGGATACTGAATTTCAATTCCCCTGTCAGCAACTTAATGAGAAGACTGGATTTAAACATGCTCGAGGATGTCAGAGAAGAAGAAGCCATTAGAAATGCTGCTTACCAGCAGCGAACAAATTTGTTCTACAACAAGAGGGTGAAGAAGTGCTACCTGAAAGAAGGAGACTATGTGCTGAAGAAAGTAATTCAAAAGCATAACAAACTGGAGGCAAACTGACATGGTCCATACCGACTTACAGAATTTGTTCGACCAGGAACTTACCGAATAGCAACTCTAGAAGGCGAGGAGTTTAATAATGCATGGAACGTAGAGCACCTGCGCAAGTATTATCAGTGATGTATATGTAACGCAGTTCCATCAGTATGAATAAAATAAAAATATTTTGCAAGTCTCTCTGTTTATTGAAAAAAATTCGTGGAATACTAGTGCTACGCACTACTCAGCACAACTCGGCAGACTACACAAGAAAATATTCCAAACTGTACCAACTTAGTTGGTCGACGAGGAGAAAATATTCCAAACTGTACCAACTTAGTTGGTCAACGAGGAGAAAATATTCCAAACTGTACCAACTTAGTTGGTCGACGAGGAGAAAATATTCCAAACTGTTCCAAGTATGGTTGGTCGGGGATAAAAACCCACTAGCTACAGTTGGTCGACGAGGAGAATTTATCGACCTTAGTTAGTCGGACACATTTTATGAAAAAGACAAAAATTTACCAAGTATGGTTAGTCGGGGATAAACTCTCACTAACTATAATTGGTCGACGAGCACAATTTAACAACCTTGGTTGGTTGGGAAAATTTTAAACATTTTTATACTCATTACTTTATTATTAAGTGATCGAGCAATATTATTAATACTTGTAACTTTTTTACTAAGTTGGTTGATGAACAACACTATTATTATCTTTTTAATAGATTTGCATAAATGTAAAGTGTTTGATATTTACAAGACAATAGCAATTAGGATTTGCAAGCAATAATGAAAGTCTTTCATTAAATTCGAAATAAATTACAAGTTACATTGATAATAAAATGAAAATTACATTGATATGTATACTAACTGTTACATTAAAAATTCATATTCTATTGGTCTTTTCCCCTCAGCTTTCGATACAGGTTCCTCGCCAGCAGGCGGATCATTGAAAGACTGAGGATAATTGATGAAGTTCAAATCCTTCAGCATCCTGACGTTCATCACAGAAGGTCGATCTAAAAGATGCTCGGGATGAGATACCTCAATTTGAGAATGTAAATTGTAGTCACCGAGGTATTTTGTAATTAAGCTCCGAGGAATGGCACGAGCTGGGATCCATTCCATGTCCAAATTGTACGATGGCACTGGCAAGTCAAGCAACCCAAGATCACGGTAGTCCCACAAATAGTGTCCTTGTTCAAGCTTCAACAAACCTAAGGCATTCAACCATCCTTGTTTGTAGCCCTCATTGTTGGCATTCTGGATACGATCATCCAAGTGGAATAGTGCTTCGTTATATCCAGCCATCCAGAACTCCCTGGGCTGTTTATGGAATTAATATGTTAGCCTTTCAAGCTTCTCGTGGAGATTCTGGATGAAAAGCTCCTTAATCCCCAAGACTGACTTCTGCGCAGAGAGCTGTTTTTCCAAGTACCTAATCTTCTTTGAAATATCAGACAAAGCTTGGTTCTTCGCCATTAGTTGGAAGGCCTGGTTCTCTAAGGCAGACGTTGTCCTCTGTTCCTCGATAGGAATCCTAGCTGCTCTTGCTCGTCCCCGAGGAGCTATTGCTCGACCACGAGAAGAAGTAGAAGTGCCAGAACTCTTCAAAGTCCCCAACTCGTCCCTAAATTTGGCATTCTCAACCTCTAAGAATGAAAATCCCTCGTCAGTCACTAGGATTAGGGCTATGGAAGAAGAGGCTGCAGACTTCAACTGTGATAGCTCTTTCTGCAAGTTGTTGTTTTCCTTTTCCAGCAGCTCGTCAATCTGTCTGCATTCCTCGACCTCACCCCTCAGGGTTCTTTCCCTTACATCATAACCAGTAAAAAGCTTCTCGTAGCCCTTGTCAGCCATGATCAGCTTGTACTTCTTTTCTACCCCTTATGTAACAGGGCAGTTGATTCCTTGTACTAATTCTGAAGGTTTTCGAGGGTACACTGGAGATCCTCGATCATTTCATATTAAGCCACATTATTGGATACCGCTTGATCAAGCAGACACTTCAGGTAGTGATATGCTTCCACTGCCTGTTCTGAAGCATCCTGGCCAAGGATGTCGGCAACTTCTGATGCACTCAGGTCTGTGTGACCAGCCTTATAATATTCATTACATTGCCGCATCAGCTTTGTATCATTGGCATATAGTAGATCCATCCTAGCCAGAAACTAGTAGAGAAAGAAAAGACAATCATCAAAAAGAAGATCAATACAGAGTACAAATAGAAAAGAGACAACCGTATGGAAGAAAGAGTTTAAATTTTATTAGATCATAGTTCAGGAGTACAAATTCTAGGTTACATTTGACAAAAAAGAAAAATAGAAAGATAAACCCGAACAACATTACACCTTTTCCTTATCTCCCAAAACCTTCTCTGAAGGATGGGAGGAGGAAGCAGGTTCCTCGGAGGGAATTATGAGTTGGTCGGAAAGCACCAGCTGTTGCTCGGAAGAAGAAATGACTTGCTCAGCAGCAGGCTGGTTGGTTAAGGCATGTTCTCCCATTACCATTGAAGACTCCTCAGAGGTAGATTCATCCTCCTCTAATTCTTCTAGAGTAGGAGGGGGACCAGGGATGGGTCTCTGGAAGAGCTTGGATGACTCGTCGACCTTCATTTCCTGAAGGGAAGTAACCCATCCATCCCTAAAATACTTTAGACTTCCATAGTCCACTTGAGATACCATGGCAGCACATCCCTTATCCCACCCCTTGCCCCAGCCAGAGCTGAAGGACTTCTTCACAGCAGTTATCCTCTTGGCCTTCTCCAAGGCAAGCGTCTCGGACAGAAGGTTCTCAGCATTCTTCAGTTTGATCTCAACCTCCTCCTTCTGCCGACCTACTTCCTGGAGCTGGTCCAACCTCTCCTCAGCAACTTTGAGTTTATTTTCCAACTCTCTAGTGGCTTTGAGCTTTTCCTCAAGCTCTTTATTTGCCTTCTCCAAGGCATTCTTTTTCTTCTCCAACTCCATGGAGGCATCAGCAACTCGAGCTTTTTCCTGCTCGGAGGAAGCAAGCTTTTTCTCCTAGATAGCTTTATCATCAACATATTTTTGGCGAGAATTTGCCAGGGACTTGGTAGATTCTTCAGAGCTCCCTCCACACTGGACGAGGAGCAAGAAGCCTTAATCGCTTCATCCTTCTTTAAGATTATATTAAAGCAGCACATCAACTATATACAGAAAAAGAAAAAGAAAGAAAGTTATAAACAAGAAATGACAAAGGAAACTATGAAAAGTTTAAAGTATAGAGACTTACTGAAGCAAGGTGACGAGCATCCAAAGAAGTAACCATGTCCCGAGTGAGGTTATCTTCAGTACCTTGGACCTCGAGAATGGTCAAGGACTTTACCGAACTCATGTCAGAGCTCGGGGGAACAAAATTGGAAACTCTAGTCCCAGTAGCTGGGGGCTGAGTAGTGGGGACAGCCAAATTGACCGAGGAGCTTTTCTTCAGCCTCCTAGGGGGAACAGTTACAGATTCAACCAAGGATGAATCCTTGGTCAGTGATATCACAATCACCTTTCCAAGAGCAGTAGAGTAGCTCGGAGCCACTACAGGCTTCTTGACGACTTTAGCAGGAGCAGCTGGAGGCGCTGCATTAGTCTTCTTTGTCCCCTCCTTTGGGACATCAATATTAATCCTTTTTACCTCCCCAGAACCGGAGGCAATTTTCTCAAACAGAGCAGGAGTTCTTCTTTTCTTCATCCTTTCGCTCAATGGAATATGAGATTCAGGCAAAGAACTTGCAGAGGCTGGTATTGGCTCTGCTTCACTGATCACTGGACGAGCAGTGAAGGAGGTTGTGTAGCTCTTATATTGGAGCAGATACGAAGCCGATCTGATGTGCTCGTCAGCAACCCTTTTATGCAGACCCCAGATAAGTCCCAAATGCCTTATATTGACATCTGTTTCTTTTGGGCACCTTCTCTTGCTATCAACTGGAAATAAACAAACATTGTTATCAGTGACACATTTTATCAAACATAAAACAAACATGATTTCAAAATAAATAAAATAAAATAAAAATAACCTATCCCATTCACATAAGGAGGGCATCTGGGACCCTGGTAGACCTCATCTCCAGTCAATGGATGGTGTTGCCAATTTTTTACGACAACCCCGTGGTCAAAATAATCCCTATTGACATCAGGGAGATTGACTACTAAGTCTTTATTTATAAACCTAGTTTTTAAGTAATAAATATTATCATTAACCGCCCATCTATAGCAGTACATGATTTCTGGAATTCCTATACGAGTTCCATGCGCTTGATTTAATTTATGCACCCCATTAACTATTTATCATGTGTTGGGGGCTATTCGTGCAGGAACAACATCAAAGTACTGACAGAATTCCAAACACAGAGGATTTGGTGGAAAAGAAAATCCACACTCAGCAAAAAAGAGACTGGGGAACCAATGTCCCTCAGCCAAATTGAAATAATTAGAAGGCTCAGAAAGCTCTTCCATGACAACCCAAGAGGGAATGGAAAAATCAGATCGAAATTTGTTAAGAGATTCAACAGAGTAAACCATGGTGATTAAAAGAAATGAAGAAAAAAGAAGAAGATCTTACAGGAAAAGAGTAGAGCTGATGACGACAGACGATGGAAGAGATGAATACACGAGAGAGTAGAAGACAATGAAAAACTCGAAGATTAAAATTTGAAAAGGTAGAAGACGAATGAAGTGTCTGTGAAGTTTAAATACCTTACCTTGGTAACTGGCGAAGTAATGATTAAAAAAAGGATGATTACGTTACCGGCGGCCAAAAAGAGGAAAAGTGGCGCGGGAACCGAAGCGGGCAACATCGGCCAAAAAGATGAAAAGTAACGTGGGAGTCGAAGCACGCAGAAAAGTCCAAAAAAGCATGATTCTATGAATTTGGAAGGAGAAAATAAATACAAGTGAAACGCTCCTAAAAATTAGGAAGACTATTTAAAGCTACCGTATTCCGAGAAAGAATGTTCCATACTCCTCAAATTTCGAACTATGAAACATTGGGGGCTTCTATTGATACAAGATTTAATCTGCTGACTTGGATCAATCATATGAAGACACGTGGCTATCTACATGGCAACAATAAGAACTTTCGAGATTATCACACACTCCGAGGAACCATGTTACTCCGAGGAACTCATACGCTCTGAGGAGCAGACCTCTACGAGGAACTCATACGCTCCGAGGAGCAGACCTCTCCGAGGAACTCATACACTCCGAGGAGCTGAACCTCTCCGAGGAACTCTTGAATACCAGGAAGCTTAGGCAGTCCGAGCAACTCAGGCGGTCCGAGCTGCATCTCGAACAAAGCATTAATAGCTAGGTAACCAACAGTTCAACTGGTTCATTAAATGCTTATCATTTAGACGCACAGGCTTAAAGGGCATTAAATGTATTACCCTTTCATATGTATATCATTTAATGTATCACCTTTTCAGATGACAGCCTCAAGGATATAAATACGTTGTACAATCCTCATTGTAGGGGGGCCCCAGATCGGAATTTCTTGAGATAACTTATAATCGAGAATTCCTATACAAATAGCAATACCAAAACAGTGGACGTAGGCCATTCTTATAAGGCTGAACCACTTTAAAATTCTTTGTCTCATTTATTTATCTGTGATTGAATTATTATAGTGATCTAATTTTTTACATCAACAGTCATAAACTCCCGACCTCCTAAGTATGGGCCTTTCCACATCAATAATAATAATATAAAGTATAAGTGGAATGTAAATGATCTATAAAGCATGTTAGTGCAGGAGGAAGGAAAGATGAAGCAACAGAATTGTCACATGTCAAAAGGGTAGGTGGCTAACTTTATAGTTAGAAGATCTGGATGTAAGAAGAAAATGGAAAGGGCATTAAGCACGGTTATGGACCGTCTCATGAAGCAGAAACTTCAACATCTGCTTTTAAGAAGTAAAATAATGACAAGTGCCACTTCTATAAAAAAAGATGGATTGTTTTTAGAAAGATTTCCAGAAACAAAAGTCTTGATTTGAGAAAAGAGTAAGCGTGTGGCTTTTGTATGTTACAAATCAAACCTTATTAATGTTCCTTCTAATACTTGGTGGATTGACTATGGTTCTATGTGTCATGTTCCTAATTGGATGTAGGGATTCCTTTCCACCCTCAAAATAAAACAAAATGATCCATTTCTCTAGTGGGCAATCGAGCGAGGGCTAATATAGATACTGTAGGAATATTTCATTGAAATTTAAATTCTAGTTTTTTTTTAGATTTATAAGAGACATTGGGCGTTCCCTCAATTTCTTGAAATTTGGTTTCTTTAACTAAACTCTCTCCCGTGATGGTTTTATCTTTGAATTCAAAAATTACAGTTTTACTTTAATTAAAAATTCTTCCCATGTTGGTTCTTGATTTATAATGGATGGTTTGTATCAATTTAATCTTTAAAAATTTTTGAATATAATATCCGTTCATCCTAATGATGGATTGAAATTTCTATCAAATAATAAAT
Organism: Sambucus nigra; assembly: GCA_949130495.1. Classification (NCBI taxonomy): domain Eukaryota; kingdom Viridiplantae; phylum Streptophyta; class Magnoliopsida; order Dipsacales; family Adoxaceae; genus Sambucus; species Sambucus nigra. The sequence goes on along the minus strand of OX422210.1, from coordinate 145,943,143 downwards.
TTCACCTTACTTATGACATAAACGCTTAGGTCATATATCCAGGCCAAGAATTGAAAGTCTTAATGAAATTCTCCATAACCTAGATTGGGCCGATTATGATAAATATATGGATTGTATTAAAGAAAAACAAACCAAACACACAAAGAAAGGAGCCACAAAAAGCATCAAGTTACTTGATATAATCCATACAGACATATGTGGACCTTTTGATGTTCCATATATTGGTGGATAAAAATACTTCACTACCTTTATTGATGATTTTCACCCTTTTTCATATTATACTTATTACATGATAACTGAGGTTTCGAGGCAATTGGGTAAAAAGGTGAAAATTATTAGGTCCGACAAAGGTGGTGAAATTTATGGAAGGGCAAGTCTCTGGACCTTTTGATAAACTCTTAGAAAGTTAGGTATGTCTACCCAATACACAATGTCCAGATCACCCTAGCAAAATGGTGTAGCTGAAAGGAACAATCGTACCCTTATATAAATAGTTAAAAGTATGATAAGTAGGACTAAATTACCTATATTTTTGTGGACACATGCTCTTATGATCGATGTTCACATCTTAAATCTGGTACTAGGTATGTTAGTTTCAAAGAACCCATTTGAACTGTAGAAAGGATGGAAACCCACTTTAAGATATTTATGTGTTTAGAGTTGCCAAACGGAAGCAAGAATTTATAATCCATAATAAAAGAAATTGGATTCTTGGACAACAAGTTGTCATTTATTAGGTATCCAGAAACTTCAAAGGGATATAAATTCTATTATCCTAATCATACTACTAGAATAATGGAAGCTAAAAATGTTAAATTCGTTGAAGATGGTGAAATCATTGCGAGTAAAAAAGAAAGGGAAGTGATCATTCAAGAAGTTGGGATACGAATCCCCGTAGCCCAAATTCATAATGTACATGTTGTTCCTAACATAGTAGTTGAGGCGATTAATGAACCAATCAATGACACAAAATAACAAGTGAATGATAACTCACCAGAACAACCACATTAAGAAGCTTCAATCAATGGACCTATTCAAAAAAATCCACAGAAAATTCCATTAATAACATCTCAAAGAGATCGGTTATCCTTGATGATTATTTAGTGCATTTACAAGAGGAAAAATTTAACATAAGGTAAATTAATGACCCATTTTCTTATGAACAAGTTATGAATAGTAATGATAAGAATAAATTGATTGATGCCATAATCGAGGAAATAAAATCTATGAATGACAATCAAGTCTGAAAGTTAGTTGAGTTTTTAGAAGGATAAAAACAAGTCGGGTTTAAATGGGTCATTAAGACCAAATGCAACTCAATAGGCAATATCAAACGATATAATATTAGATTAGTTTCCAAAGGTTTTAATCAATTACTATCCATTGATTGTAGTGAGACTTTCTCACTAGTTTTAAAGGACTCTTTGAGAATCATATGGGTATTGGTGACTCATTATGATTTAGAGTTGAACCAAATGGATGTAAACGCAGTTGTTATGAATAAGAGTTTCGAAGAAGAAGTCTATATGGCACAACCACAAGACTTCATAAAAGTAGAAAAGGAAAAGATGGTTTATATGTTAAAGAAGTCAATATATGATTTAAAACAAGCTTATCATCAGTTATACATTAAGTTTCATGATACCATTATCTTATTTGGGATTAAAGAAAACACTGTTGATCATTGTATACACCTGAATATCAATGGAAGTAAGTTTGTATTTTTAGTGCTATATATTGACAACTTATTCATCACTAGCAGTGACCTTCGTTTATTATGTGAAACCAAGGAACACCTTTCTAAAAAATTTGAAATGAAAGATATGGGTGAGTCATCCTTCGTGGTCGGAATAGAGATATCTCGGGATAAATCACGTGCAATATTAAGATTGTCTAAAAAACTGTACATTAACAAAGTGTTAGAAAGGTCTAGAATACGAAGTTGTAATCCCTTAGACATTCCACTTTAAAAGGTTGATAAATTTTAACTTAAGCCAATTCTCATGAAGTGAATTGGAAAGGGGGCACATGAAAGGCGTTCATTATGCCTCGCTTGTAGGGAGATTACTATATGCGCAGATTTACATTAGACCGGATATCAGTTTTTCCATTGGCATACTAGGAACATATCAAAGAAATTTGAGAAATCGTCATTAAAAAGCTGCAAAGAAAGTATTAAGGTACCTGGAAAGGACTAAAGAATACATGCTCACGTATCAAAAGACTAATCACCTTGAGGTGGTTGGATACTCAGACTCAGATTTTGGAGGATGTCTTGACAGTAGGAAAAGCACTTCGGGTTATGTCTTCCTCCTTCCTGGAGGAGTCGTCTCATGAAAAAGTGCTAAATAGAGTGTTATTTCATTATCTACTATGGAGGTTGAATTCATAGCTTTCTTCAAAGGTACAAATCATTGATTGTGGCTGCAAAATTTTATTTTAGGAATTAGAATCATGGGGTCAATATCAATTCGTTGAAAATTTAATGTGATAATGTTGTGGCAGTCTTCTTTTCGAAAAATGACAAGTACATTAAGGTGTCTAAACATATCAAGATGAAGTACATGTCAGTGAAAGAAGAATTCCTCAAACAATGAGTGTTGGTTGATCACATTATTACGAGTCATAACATAGCAAATCCTCTTACAAAAGGACTATCTCCAAAGACCTTTATGAAATATGTCAAAGATATGGGTCTCGATTAATTTGATTATGATTGTTGTTAGTTTATTTGTTTGACACTACTATTTTGAATTCAATAAAAGTGTTTCAGATTTCTATTATTTTGTCTTTAATGTATGCATGCATGTGAATATGACATATTGTATGAAAGAAATAGCATTTTATCAAAAGACATTATGAGGCCATTATGACAACCCACGTTATAGTTATGGTTAAATAAAAGATTGATGTTATGATACATGAAAAAACCATGTTCCTGAATACTGTGGAACTGCCATGACTCGCATTGATGAATTATTCAATTATGAAAATAATTGTTGTTAATTATTTAACTTAATTGTGAACATTATCTTCCCTAAACAACTTATGAGGTTGTTCTATGAAAAGCTTGTAATAAAAATATGAAAACAATAATGAGAACAACCTCATAATTAATTAATTATGAGGTTGTTCTTATGAGGTTGTTCTATGAGGTTGTTCCCTAAACAAATTAATTAATTATGTAATTTGGGAATTAATTAATATCCCGCTAATGTGGTCCTTAATAATTAAAATAATTTGAATTTAGTGGAGATTTTAGTAGTCAAATGTTAGTGGGTGGTTTCCTTTCTTCTTTTAACCCACTTTGATGGAAGGTTGGGTAATGGACAAAGGATAATTTCGGCCCTCCATCACCCATATAATTAGTAGCCTAATTCCATCATTAGCACACTCTAACACATAATTTTATTTGGTAGAGGGAGAAAATCCGAAATTTCAAGAAAAATAGATTTTTCCTTCATAATTCTGGAGCATCAAAGAGAGGAGAAGAATTATCACCTTTCATCTCTAAGCAATGGACAAAGGTATTTTCTTCATTATGTAATGTATAAGAAAATTAATCTCTAAATGCATGAAGATTAAATTTCCTGAAATTAAATAGTAATTCTGTTTTGTATAATGATATTTGAAGAAACAAAAAAGTCTATATAACATGAAATTCCTCTTGCGACCTCCAATGATTCTCTAGTGATTGACTTTCGTTGGCGGTGTCAGAGGTTACAAGGAGATGATATGGTGGTTTGATGATATAGATGAATTAACATATGATTAAGTATTATATATATATATATATATATATATATATATATATATATATATATATATATATATATATATATATATATATATATATACAGTACTACTCTTGTGCAGACCTAACATGTGTCACTTGGCGGTGAGCCCATAAAAGAGAGAGAGAGTGCTTATAATTTAGCCGTTAATTTTAGACTCACTGCCAGGTGACACATGTTCGGTCAATATATATATATATATGTGTGTGTGTGTGTGTGTAACTATAATATTAATTATACAGTTAACCTCGCTGATAAGCAATAATGTTATGTGTTTATTATATATTCATGACATGTTGTAATGCTTATAAGATCATCTATATTGCGTTCTACCTATCAACATTTTTATTTAGAAATGTAGAAACAATAAACCTTCTCCAATGAGGATATCTACCTTTATTCTTATATGACGTGGTGAGATTTTTTTTAAACAAAAACAATATCTATAGAATAGATAATAGCGGAGAACAGCCCACCGCCAGTGGGTAATAAAATCACCTATGCTATGAAAAGCTTGTAATAAAAATATCCAAACAATAATGAGTTTTAGGACCATTAAAAGGAATAATTCGAAAAGCCATCTTAATCTCTTCACAAATGAGATCAGAACTCGAAGAGTCCTTCATAAGTAACCCCTCGAAGTTGGATTTGTTCCTAGTACACCACAAATGCCAAAAAATAAAAGATGGAATGATACGACAAAGTATACTCCTAATCCTGTTACCCTTGGATTTAATCCACCAATTCATCAAATTAACATTAAAACTCGAGGAAGACATCCTTAGACTCAGAATATTCGAAAATCTTCTCCAGATAGCTTGAGAAACAATGCCATTCCAAAATAGGTGTTCTCTATCCTCTTCACAATTAACTTCACAACATCTACATTTGGAAAGTAATAGGATGTGGATGTTTTTTATATACTCATCAATAGATATCCCTTTATGGAGAAACCACCACATGAAAACTGAAATTTTAGGACAAATCCTCTTATCCTCTATAAGAGAAAATGATCTTTGAATACAACTGTTATGTAAAAAACTAGATTTGATCTAATTATTTTAATCACAGATAAAAATGAATAAATAAATATAAGACAATAGATTTTTAAAGTGGTTCGGCCTTATGTGAATGGCCTACGTCCACTGTTTTTGTATTGCTGACTGTTTGCCTGGAATTCTCAATAATAAGGTTACCAAGAGATCCTGAGTCCCCCTCTAATGAGGAGGTTACAATGTATTTATAGCCTTGAGGTTGTATATGTGAAAGGACAATGCGCTGTTATCTAGTAGACATATACATATGTACGATAATAATGAGCATTTAATGCGCAGTCGTCTTTTTGATTCTCCTGATTTGGATGCTCTGTAAGTTGAGTTGCTCGGACCACCTGAGTTGCTTAGTACACTTAAGTTGCTTTGAGCCTTAAGCTCCTCGGGGTGCCTAAGATGCTCGGTATGATTGAGTTTCTCGGAGCCTTAATCTCCTCGGGGCGCCTAAGTTGTTCGGTATGATTGAGTTGCTCAGGGCGCTTGAGTAGCTCGGTGACAGTATGTTGTTCGTCAAAAGTGTTTGTAATTGCCATGTAGGTTGACACATGTCTTTAAGTGAATGGTCCATGTCAACAGACTAAATTTGGTATCAACAGAAGCCCCCAATGTTTCACACTTTGAGGTTGAAGAAAAGTGTGGAATATTCTGCTCGAAAACTGCTCAGATTATTGGTTTTTTATGGATTTTAGGAATGTTTTCATTTTATATAACTCCTTTTTGAATCGTATAGTATCAGGCGTCATAAATATTTTGAATTTTCATGATCACTTCGATATTTGTGCCCTTTTATTCTTTTAGCCGTAAAAAACGCAAACGTCTTCCCTTGTAATCATTGCCTTTCTCTATTACCGAGATAAAGTATTTAAGTGCGGCATAAATCCTATCGTCTTTCACTTTTCAAATATGTATCTTTGAACTCTTAATTTCCTCTCTATCATGTGCCTTCTTTCTTCCCATTATTCATTGTCAACTGATCTCTCTTTTTCTGTAAGATTTTCTTCCCTTTCTTTTATTTACTTTGTTCATCATGGTTTATCTTGTTGAGTCGGTGGATAAATCTCGGTCTGAATTTTCAATCCCTTCGTGGGTTATTTTGGAAGAACTTTCTGAACCTTCTGATTATTTTTCTTTATCTGAGGGACATTGGTTCCCAAGTCTTTTTGTGGCCGAATCTGGCTTTTCTTTCCCGCTAAATCCCCTGTATTTGAAGTTCTGCCAATATTTTGTTGTTGTACTTGCAATAATAGCTCCAAATACATGGAGGATAGTTAATGGCATACATAGGTTGAATCAACTTCATGGAACTCGATTAGGGATTCCAGAGATTATGTACTGTTATAAATGGGTTGTCAGTGATACCACATTTTATTTAAAAACTAGGTTTTTGAATAGAGATTTAGTTGTCAATCTTCCTGATGCCAATTGGGATTATTTTGATCATGGGGTTGTTATGAAAAATTGGCAACACCCTCCATTAAATGGAGATGATGTATATCAAGGTCCCAGGTGTCCACCTTATGGCAATGGAATATGTTGTTTTTATTTTTTAAAATCTTATTTACTTTGTGTTCGATAAAATGCATCACTGACATTTGTTTTGGTTTATTACAGTTGACAGAAAAAGAAAACCTCCAAAAGAGGTTGATGTTAATTTAAAGCATTTAAAAATTATCTGGGATTTGCATCAATATGTTGCTAAGGAGCATTGTTAACGCAAAAAATCTCCATCTATGAGGACCAATCATAAAAGGACACATGTCATCCTACGTGGAAATATTCGGCACCCGAGGAGTGTTAGTCGGCACCCGAGGAGAGTTGGTCAGTACCCGAGGAGAATTAGTCGGCACCCGAGGAGAGTTGGTAGGCACCCGAGGAGTGATAGTCAGCACCCGAGGAGAGTTGGTCGGCATATCAACCAGGAAGATCAAAGGATAACTACGCATTTAATGTGCATTAATGAAGATGGCAGTGCATTTAATGAGCCTTAATGTATATTTATACTGTATTAATAGATGACAACACATAGCATACCAAGCAATTCAACAATTAGATTCGTTGAATGTAGACATAAATGTCTACATACAATGAATTTATTTATCTCCCATCACTATAAATACATGTATTCCCTTAGCCAAAAGGGGGAGAACCAGAAGAACCAAGAAACACCATACACAAGATACACATACTCTCTCTCTCTACACCATATTGTGCTATTATAAACCCCTGGGAATAAAATAACAGTGGACGCAGGCTTTATTCATAGACGAACCACTTTAAAAACCTTTGTCTCTTAGATGTTTGATGTGAATGTTTATCTTCATCTTCAATCTCATCCTCATCATTTATCTGCTGTTGACGCCACTAAAATGACAGTGGCCATTTTATGTCTTCAACAGATTGGCGCCATCTGTGGGAACGTGTTACAAGCATTGTTCTCCATCAAAAGCTAAGTTTTAATTTTCTCTACGTATAATCAATTATACATACATCTTTTGATTCAATCATGATTTTTATGTTTATATGCATAAATTAATTGTTCAATTTTTATCTGCCAAATATTGCATATCATGATTTTAAAATCATAACTGTTAGATTAATTCTTATTTAGAAATCTGAAAAATAGTGGATTTTATAAATCATAACTTTTTGCTTGATTCTCAAGTTTCAATTTTATATCATGGAATAAATATTTTAAATGATTGCGTATACCAATATATACGACAATTTGATAATTTTCATTGTTGATTTTGAAATAATTTTTTAAAGATCTTTGATGACTATTCAAATTCCCATCATATTTTTAATCAAAGAATGGGAAAAGGTTAAAGACAATAAAAAGTTTTCTCATGGAAATCATGATATTTTCTCTCTCTTCAAGTTTGAGTCTCTTTGCATTCATGTTTATGAGCTATGTACTTAATTTGGCTCACATGCCATCCAGGTCAATAAAGTCTCATTGATTGATTTTGATATAAATTTGGTAATAACTTTGATCATTCAGCTTATTTTTATCTCTCTAAATAGGGAATAGGAAGGGATCAATATAAAAAATAATTTTCTCTCACCTGAAAAACAATTACCCACCTCTTGTAAAAAAGGATCAATTAAACACTCATGACCATATCGAGACTTTGGGCATAAATTTGAGATGTTGGCTCCTCGTTCATCACACCACAGGGTTTCTTTATCGGAATCACACGATATAGTGGATTAGATAATTATTCATTTAATTAACATTCTTAATGCTTAAATTTTACATCGAATGTTATTTTCCTGATCTAGGGATTCGAGATATTCTGGTCAGCCATCTATATTGTTGGTCGGCATCATCTTGGGCCATATTTTACTAAAGGGAAGCTTAAACATACCATTTTGTTTGTCGGAGATAAGATGTGAAGATCCATCAGCAACGTTGAAATAATTTTATCCAACTACGAGTATCTTATTGTTGGTCGGAGACTCATATTGTATCTCAGGGGAACCAATTACAGGTCGATGATCATCTACTTCTTGATCAGTGACACCTCAGTCTTGTTCGAAGGGTCCAATTTACTGGTTGGCAACTATCCAACCATCCACTTCTTGGTCGGCGACACCTGATGTTGTTCGGTGATCATCCAACAGCTGGTCTGCAACTTCAATGCATCATTTTTTTTTATCGGAGAAATCGCTCTGCTGGTCGGGGACAATTTGCTTCTTGGTCTTCATCATGTATTCTGCAACTTGAGACGTCCATCCCCCAAAAATATTTTTAAAACCAACTTATATTTTGTCTTTTACTTAAAATTAAAATGCCTAGCATTTTTTATAAAAATCTGCCCACATGACACATTTGGCACAAAACATATTATTTCATATTTTGAAATTTTTATGCTGATACACATCACATATTGTTTGGCTAAATAATTATTCTCATGACACTAATTATTTGATCTAGTCTCGACAGGTGCTCGGGCATCTTATTAAAATTTCATAGGGATGAGATTCAATCCCGATGAAAGCTCTCGTAAACCTCTGGAAACTAGTATTGCTCGACATCAGGCAATTTTGCCTCGACATATCAGCCAACATATATTATTTTATTTTTTGAAATTAATATTTTTATTTCTCGAGCTTATACCTATCATATATTTATTGAATGATTAAATTATTCTCATGACTAATCAATTCAACCTACACATATGGTAGAGAAAGATATTAATTTTTACAGGTACAAGACTCAACGCCGACGAATGCTCGGAAACAATCTGGAAACTATTTTCATTTCACCTCAGCGAGGAATTATATATTTTATTATTGCTCGGAGATATCGGCTCACGCACAAATTATTCTATATATCCTTGGGATTCATATTGTATATTCATCTCAACACGGAACTCGGCGAGATATTCATATTCAGCTCCTAGGAAGAATTATAACGTTTATTATATTTCATCCCTAACAGATGGTTGATTGGGGTAATTCTTATCTATATTCAGACCCGGCAAAGTACTCGGCCATTTTCTTATATTCTGGAAAATATCATTCTTATTCGGCATTATGCAATGTTGCCTCGACATATCAGCAAGACAGTTTATTGTTATTCTAAATCATTCTTTATGTCTTTGCATATTTATATTATCTTATTCCCAACAATCTGTTGGTCATCTTCGAGGAGGTCTCCAGCATTTATATTATCGTATTCCCAACAATCTATTGGTCAGCTCTGAGGAGGTCTCCAGCATTTATTATATCTTATTCCCAACAATCTGTTGGTCAGCTCCGAGGAGGTCTCCAGCATTTATTATATCTAATTCCCAACAATCTGTTGGTCAGCTCCGAGGAAGCCTCTATCATTTATTATCAAAAATATATTCCCAAAAATGCCAACTAAGGTTGATTGGGAAGAAAATATATTCCTAAAAATTCCAACTAAGGTTGGTTAGGAAATAGGTCTATTCCTAAAAATGCCAACTAAGGTTGGTTAGGAAGTAAATCTATTCCTAAAAATGCCAAGTACGGTTGGTTAGGAAGTAAATCTATTCCCAAAAATGCCAAATAAGGTTAGTTGGAAAGTAAATCTATTCCCAAAAATGTCAACTTAGATTGGTCGAAAATAAGAAGCTGTCAATTACAGTTGGTCGGAAACATTTTATTTAAACAAAGTATGAGTATGTGAAAGCGATCAAGCAAAAAGCATTCAAAGTTCACATTTCACACTTGGGGGCTTCTATTATAGATATATTTGTTCATTTGGTGGCACATTAACATCATGCAATCGAGCATCAAATTCAACTCCACAAACTCACACGGTCGGGGCCCCGACCAATCATCATTCCCGAGTTATTTTTCTTGCTTAGGAATTATTTTTGATATTGAAGTTCAGGAGGTATATTGAAGTTCAGGAGGCATATTTAGGAGTTATTATGCGCATACTATTGAAGTTCAGAAGTCAAATTCAGCATCTACAGCACTGAGATCTTTACTACTACTGTTCCGACCAACATTGAAGAAGAAGTTGTATGAAAATGTTTCGAAGTCCACCACTAGCTTGGTACTAATCAGATTGAAGAGTTGGGTTCAAAAGTTAGTATGTTACTCTACAAAGTATTCGGAGGATCATAAATCAGAAGAATAAAGCACGTGAAGTTAGCACTCAGTTTCTCAGTACAGGAGGCAGTTAGTCGGCTAGCAAACCAATCAACATAATTGAATATTATGACAAGCTACATACTATGGCATGGCTGCATCCAAATTCCCAGGGGTGATACATAGCACACGGAGTTCCTCAAAAGAAAGATTAGCAACCATCAATCAGCCTGTATCATATGTCGTCCAGGAGATAATGCACTTTATGTTGAACAAATCAAGAAGGTAGATCAAGAATTTCACGAACACCGAGTAACACTGTAAAACAAATACTCCATCCTTTCAAGTAAACCATCAAGCATGGAGCATTGGGGGCTTCTGTTAACATAAAAATTCTCCATCTACGAGGACCAATCAGAAAAGGACACATGTCATCCTACATGGCAATATTCGACACCTGAGGAGAGTTGGTCGGCATCTGAGGAGAGTTGGTTGGCACCCGAGGAGTGTTAGTCGTCACCTGAGGAGAGTTGGTCGGCACCCGAGGAGAGTTGGTCGGCACCCGAGGAGTGATAGTCGGCACCTGAGGAGAGTTGGTCGGCATATCAACTAGGAAGATCAAAGGATAACTACGCATTTAATGTGCATTAATGAAGATGGCAGTTCATTTAATGAGCCTTAATGTACATTTATACTGTATTAATAGATGACAACACATAGCAGACCAAGAAATTCAACAATTAGATTCGTTGAATGTAGACATAAATGTCTACATACAATGAATTTATTAATCTCCCATCACTATAAATACAAGTATTCCCTTAGCCAAAAGGGGGGGATCCAGAAGAACCAAGAAACACCATACACAAGATACACATACTCTTTCTCTCTACACCATATTGTGATATTATAAACCCCTGGGAATAAAATAACAGTGGACATAGGCTTTATTTATAGCCGAACCACTTTAAAAACCTTTGTCTCTTACATGTTTGATGTGAATGTTTATCTCCATCTTCAATCTCATTCTCATCATTTATCTGCTGGCCACTATCATTTTAGTGGCGTCAACAAGCATATTAGATCTCCTTCTTACTTGTTGCAATACAAAAGATATACTTCATCTTTCACTGCTCGTCCTCGTCCAGTAGTAGTTAATCTTGACCAAGTACCAGCCTTTGAGACTAGTGTGGAAGGTTCTTCCTCTGAGTTGAGTATTGCCATCAGTGATCTGATGAAGAAGAGAAGATATCCTACCTTTTTTGACAAATCTTCCTTTACCACTGTGGAGGCAAAGAAAAGTAAACAAGATGTCCTAGAAGAAGGTACAAAAACCATAGATGTTCCCCCACCTGCTGCTGACAAGAAGACTGGCGAGAAGCCCCCTGTGTCTCCGAGCAAGACTGTTAATGTTTATCCTTCGAGTGATGTTATTGTCATATCACCAATAAAGATAACCTCCTTAATTGAAAATGCTCCAGCTCCTCTGAGGAGATTAAAGAGAAGCTCTTCTAAGAGACCTGCTGAACCTATCTCTCAACCTTTAAATGTTGAAGGTAGTGTTCCAAGTTTTGTTCCTCCAAGCTCTGCTGTGGGCTTGGTAAAATCATGGACTATCCCAGAAGTCCAAGGCATTAAAGATACTCTTTTTCATGAGAGAATCACTACCCTGGTTGCTCAACACATTGCCTCAGTAAGTATTATTGGCCTGAGTCTTTTACTTTTTACTATTATGTTCATGCATTGACTTAAAGTTATTTCTTTTTTCAGCTGATGACGTGTTTCAACAGCATTTTGAAGAAGGATCAAGCTATTAGGTCTTCAAGCTCCTCAGGTGGAGTAGAGGAAGCTTTTATTGGGTATGATAAATTCATCTATGCTCATGAGAAGAAAGAGAGTGATCTGAAGCTTGAAGTTGAAGAGCACAGGCATATCGCTAAGTTGTTAGAGCAGGAGAACATTGCTTTGCAAGAAGAGATAAAATAACTCAAATCTGCTGCATCTTCTTCGGGAGCCTTAGTTCCTGTTAATGATGAAGGTTTTTCTTTCTTGGAGGTAGAAAATGCCAACTTACGAGATGAGTTGGAAACTTTGAAAAGAGCTGGACCCTCCACATCTACTTGTGAACGAGCAAGATCTTCTTATCATGGATGAGCAAGGGCTGGTCAGGTTTCTATTGAAGAAGCGAGAACTCAATCGGCCTTAAAGGATCAGGCAGTTCAGTTGATGGCGAAGAATTAAGCTTTGGCAGAAATGTCTAAAAAGATTCAGAATTTTACTAACCAACTCTCTTCTTAGCGTTCTGCTTTGGAAAATAAGGAAATTCTGATGAAGAGTCTCCCCGAGCAACTGGCGAGGTTAACTTATCAGTTCCATAAACAACTCAGATAGTTTTAGATGGCTGGGTATAATGAAGCCCTTTACCATCTTGATGCTCTAATCCAGCAGTCAAATAACGAGGGGTACAAGAAAGGGTGGTTGAATGCATTGTGTATGCTAAAATTGGAGCAGGGCCATTACTTATGGGATTATTATGACCCTAGAGTGCTCGATTTTCCCGTGCCTCCTTTTAAGCTTGACATTAGTTGGATTCCTTCTCGGGGAATTCCTCAATGCTTGATCTCCAAGTATCTCGACGATTACAGTCTTCATGCAAACTTTGAGATATCTCCGTGATGAATGTTCGAATGCTACGAGATCTAAATTTTATAAATTCCCCTTATGCATTAGATGATCCTCCTGCTGGGGTAGAACTTGTTTCAAAGGCAGAAGGGAAAAACCAATATAATAGGGTTTTTTATGTAATGAAGTATATTTTTCACATTATATGTAATTCTACTTGATTTTAATGAAGAAATTTTTAGTCTTTTGCCATTTTATTTTCTTCTAAATAATTTGTAGAATGTCCTTGCTTGTTGGTTGGTAAATATATATGTATATATTATACTTATCCCATTTGTTATTTGATTATAGTAACTTTTCATTCCTTGGGCCTAAGTAATGGAATGATTTGCATCCCACGTTCCTACTTAGTTGTAGTAATCTCGTATGGATTACCTTATTACCTAGACAGTGGATGCCCCGGGAGGTCGTTCAGCTTCTTTCCTAGTTTAGTACCAACCAACCGAAGTTGATTGTAATTGATTTGCCGACCAACCGGAGTTGGTGGTAATTAGTTCCCGACCAACTGGAGTTGATGGTAATTGATTTGCCAACCAACCGAAGTTAGTGGTAATTGATTCCCGACCAATCGGAGTTGGTGGTAATTGATTTGCCGACCAACCGAAGTTGGTGGTAATTGATTCCCGACCAACCGGAGTTGGTGATAATTGATTCCCGACCAATCGGAGTTGGTGGTAATTGATTTGCCGACCAACCAGAGTTGGTGGTAATTGATTCCCGACTAGACCAACCGGAGTTGGTGGTAATTGATTTGCCGACCAACCGGAGTTGGTGGTAATTGATTCCCGACCAATCGAAATTGGTGGTAATTGATTCCCGACCAACCGGAGTTGGTTGTAATTGATTTGCATTTGATGTGTAGTGTGTAGCACTAATATTCTGAAAAAATTTCAACAAAGAAAGAAACTGGGTGAAACATCACTTTATTCATACTGAAGAAATTACATAGGAATTTCAACTACTGATAATACTTGCGTAGATGCTCTGCATTTCATGCATTCTTAAATTCTTCTCCTTCCAACGTTTCAATCATGTATGTCCCTGGACGAACAACTTCTGTTACTCTATAGGGTCCATGCCAGTTGGCTTCCAGTTTGTTATGCTTTTGGATCACTTTCTTCAGCACATAATCCCCTTCCTTCAAATCACACTTCTTTACTCTTTTGTTATAGAATAAAGTTGTTTGTTGTTGATATGTTGCATTCCTTATTATTTCTTCTTCCCTAACTTCTTCGAGCATATCCAGGTCTAATCTTCTCATCAAATCATCACCCTATGCGTAGGTAGACCCAATTCAGAAGGTATGACAGCCTCACTCCCAAATGCCAACATGTATGGGGATTCTCCCGTTGTTGTTCATGGTGTGGTGCAATAAGCCCACAACATAGAGTGTATCTCGTTAATCCAATTTGCCTTTGCATCATCTATTCATTTTTTCAAACCATTCAGTAGAGTTCTGTTTGTCACCTCAGTTTGCCCATTACTCTAGGGATGTCCTGGTGCATAGTGGATCTTAAATATATTAGATTGATGACAATATGCAGTAAACTCCTCGTTGTCAAACTGGGTTCCATGGTCAGTAATGAATGCATGGGGAAGACCATATCTACAAATGATATTCTTCCAAATAAACTGATAGACCTTGTCATATGTCATATCAATAAGAGGCTCAGCTTTCACCCATTTAGTAAAATAATCTACAGCAATCACAAGGTATTTAAATCTTCCCCTGGTCGTTGAAAGTGGCCTGATCAAGTCTATCCCCCACATGGCAAATGGCCAAAGGGACGTTATGGGTGTTAATAATGCTTGGGGAGTTCTTCGGATGGAAGAGAAACGTTGGCATTTATCGCACTTCTTAGCATAAGCTGCGCAATCAGTTCTCATCGTTGGCCTGTATTACCCCTATGTTGTTATTCTTTACAAAAGCATCCGACCTGCTACATGGGCTCCGCAAGACCCTTCATGGACCTCTTCGATCAAAATTTTTTACTTCGGAGGGATGGACACATCTTTGTAGTCCTACTATTATTCGTCGTCTATATCAAATTCCACTGGTCAATACATAACGAGCAACTTTAAACCTTAATTTCTTGGCTGCGAGTTTATTAGTTAGTAAACCCCCCTCTTCAATATAGGCCTTAATGGGATCCATCCAAGATGTTCCTAAGTCGAGGGAAATGAAGTTCATCATCAGATCTTTGTCTATGCTCCGACCAACCAGGATTTCTACGGGGATTGCTCTTCGTAGCTCGGTGCATGTGGCTGATGCTAACCGAGTTAGGGCGTCTGCTCTTGCATTCTCCAATCTTGGTATTCTAATCAACTGAACTGCAGTAAAACTCGATACCACCTCCATCGCTTTTGCATTATACTTGACCATTAATTCTCCTTTTTCTGCATACAACCCCAGAATTTGATTTATGATTAACTGGGAATCACTGAGTACAACGACTTGCGCCTTCATGGTTTTAACCAGATTTAAACCCAAGATCATAGCTTCATATTCGGCCTCATTATTAGAGGATTTAAATTGAAAGCGCAGAGCATACTCCATATCAATCTCATCCAGACTGTTTAACATAATTCCTGCTCCACTTCCTGTATTGCACGAAGAGCCATCTATAAACAAATTCCATACAGGTACTTCATCATCAAATTTTTGATCAGATAGAGTTCCTCGGTGGAATATTTGGTGCTTCTTTTTGTCCTCCTTTGGCACTTCTCGCTGCTCGTTGATCATATTCTCTTGCTCGTCTACTGATTTAAGTTGGTAGGGGTTTAAATTTGATGATCCTGTAACATCCACAGGTTGGTCTGTATTCAACTCCTGTTCTTCGGAGGCATCTTCCTAAGTAAACTCTGCGATGAAATCCGCTATTGCCTGCCCTTTGAACGATGATCTAGGCTCATAAACTATATCATATTCACCAAGTTCTACTGCCCAGTACATCAATCTTCTTAATTTCTCTGATTTATCCATAGCTTGTCTTAATGGCATATCGGTGTACACCATTATAGTATGGGCTTGGAAGTATGGCCTCATCTTTCGGCTTTCTTCAATCAGTGCTAGTGCCAACTTCTCCAACCTTTGATATCTGATTTCTGCTCCTCGACAAGCCTTGCTGGTGTAATAGACTAGTTTTTGTACTCCTTCCTCCACTCTTATCAATGCCGAGCTCACTGCATTTTCTGAAACTGCTAAGTACAAGTATAGTTTTTCTCCCACCACTGGTCTAAATAACAATGGAAGCGTCCCCAGATATCTCTTTCGTTCTTGAAAGTCTTCCTCTCACTCATCATTCCACTCAAAATTTTTTCGAAGTGTTTTGAATAATGGGAGGCATCTGTTTGTTGCTCGTGACACAAATCTATTAAGCGTTGTAACTCGCCCTATGAGACTTTGCATTTCCTTCTTCATGGTTGGAGATCGCAACTCCAATAGAGCCTTGATCTTTTCAGGGTTCGCCTCAATACCTCGTTGGTTAACAATATACCCGAGAAACATACCTTCTCGTACTCCGAATATGCATTTGGTTGGATTCAACTTCATTTGATATTTCTCTAGTCGATCAAAGATCTGACCTAGGTCAACGAGATGATTAGCAGCTCTCTTGCTCTTCGTTAGCATATCGTCAACAGAAACCTCCATGTTATAACTGATTTTCTCTGCAAACACCTTGTTCATCAGCCGCTGATATGTTGCACCTACATTTTTAAGTCCAAAAGGCATAACATTATAGAAATAAGTTCTCTTGGGGTGATAAAAAAGGTACTCTCCCTGTCCTTATGCTTCATTTTAATCTGGTTGTAACCAGAATAAGCATCCATAAAACTCAACAATTCATGCCCCGAGGTTGCATCCACCATTTGATCGATTCGGGGTAAAGGAAAATGATCCTTTGGGCATGCCTTATTGAGATCGGTGAAATCTACACACATCCTCCACTTGTTATTTTTCTTCTTTACCATCACCACATTTTCTATCCAATCAGGAAATTTGACATCCTCAATAACAGAGGCTTTTTATAGTTTCTCTACTTCTTCCTATATATCTTGGTTCTTTTCAGGACTGAACACTCTTCTTCGCTGCTTCACTGGCTTTATTTCCTTGTTCACATTGAGCTCGTGACACAGGAAACTCGGGTCTATCCCTAGCATGTCTTCATGACTCCATGCAAAAGTCTGCTTTCTGCGCCTTAAAAATTCTATCAATTCCTGTTTTATCGATACATCCAGTGATTCACCAATTAGAGTTGTTCGTTCTGGATGCTCGTCGTCGAGAATGATATTTTATGTAGCCTCCATGATCTGTCCCTTTACGAGCTGAGACTCTTCTCTAGGGTCTAAAATTTCAATCTCTACATCTTCTATTTCATCCACTTGATAGGTAGTAGTCTTCTTCCAGGAATCTTCACGTTCCTCTTATTCGACAGATGAATAGTAGCATTCTCGTGCTACTTTCTGGTCGCCTTTCATAACTCCCACTCCACAATTGGTTGGGAATTTTAAACATTGATGTACAGTAGATGGTACTGCCTCGAACTTCTTCAGACCTACCCTTCCCATGATGATATTGTAAGCCGATTGAACATTTTTATCCATTACGAAGAAGTGTACTCTTTCTGTTCGATAAGCAGGCTATGTAATAATAAGCATATCCAACTTGATCGTCCCAAGTGGAAAAACCTTTTGACCAGTAAAGATAAGGAGGGGCCTATGATATGGCTCTAACTGGGATAGTTTTATATTCAAACTGTCAAAGTATGGATAAAACATGATGTCTGCCGAGCTACCATTATCCACTAGTACTCGTGAAATCACCACTTCTTTCATTCTCATCTTGATCACCAATGGGTCATCATGAGGATATAGTACACCTACCAGGTCGTTCTTAGAAAAACCAATGACCAGTTTGTCTTTATTCACCTTTCTCGGGCGATCATCTTCTGCCAAGTTTATTCGTTGAATATACGAGCAAGCTTGAGCCTCATTGAGGTAAGCTTTTCTCTTCGTAGTCAGATATCCTCCTCTTTCATCTCCACCTATAATAACATTACATTCAAATGATCTAAAATGGATTAAAAATACCTCACGTTCTGGCTGCCTTGGTCTTTGGGGAGATCGGGGTCATCTTGGTCATTTTTTGGATCTTCTTCGTGACTTCTCTTCTTGTCTTATTTTGCTCGACGAAGAGACCTAGACCTTTTCCTTCCTCGGTCGTTGGTCTTTCCACCATTTTGGCGATCAACATACTTAGCTAGTTTTCCTCGTCTGACGAGTTCTTCAATTTCATTCTGGAGAGCTATACAACTTTTGGTCGTATGACCATGATCTTTGTAGAATTCGCAATATTTGGACTTGTCTTTTCTGTCAGGATCTGCCTTCATTTTCGCTGGCCAAGCTAGCTCCTCGCTACTCTTGATCTCCTCCAGAATATGGTTTATATCTACCTTCAAAGGAGTATAATTTCCAAATTTCTTCATCTGCTCCAGTGCTTGCTTTTCTTTCGACTTCCTGTTGCCACTATTATTCTTCTGATCCTTCTTTTCAATTTTACCATCATTGACCTTAGTCTCCTTAGTGTCTGCATTCTTCTTCGCAGCCATAGCTTCCTCGGCATTCATGATTTTGGCTGCTTTTTCCATCAATTCAGCCATGGTCCTAGGCGGGTCTTTAGCTAGAGTGTAGTACAACTTATCAAGAAACAATCCACTCATCGGAGCAGTAATTGATATTTTCTCCTCGTAATCAATTACTTCAAGCTTCTCGTTATTAAAACGAGTAATATAGTCCCTGGTGCTTTCACCTGCCTTCTGTCTAACACTCAGCAAGAGTGCTACTCATTTGATTGGTTTTGCTCCAAAACAGAAGTTCTCAATAAAGAGCTCTGCTAGTTGAAAGAAAGTCGCGATCTTCCCCCAAGGAAGGTTGTTGTACCATATCTGGCCTGACCCGTTGAGAGTTCCTGAAAATGCCCTGCATCTCATTTCGTCTGGAACTGCGTAGATATCGGCAGCAGCTTAGTATTGATCTATATGAAGGATAGGGTCAGTCTTTCCATTATACTTAGGCGTTACCATAGGAGCTTTGAATTTTGATGGTGTGGTAAAATCCATAATTTCCTGTACAAATGGTGTCCCTTGGACAAAAGTTCTTTACAGAGGATTCTTGACCTTAGCCATTTCCCCTAATCTATCCTCCAGCCTTTCAATAGAGACCTTCTATGAGTCGTTTCCCTCCTCGAGCCCATTTGTTCGAGCAATTGATCATATTGAGTTTTCCTCTTGGGATCGAGCTGCTAGTCATGATTGGGCAAATCCTTCCCATAGATTGGATGGTCGTGGAGAGTTCCTCGATGCAATCCTAGGAGGAGTTCTTTTCCTCCTAGGGCCCAAACGATCAAAAGGAGAGACTCTACTTAATCTTTCTAGAGCACTGGCCCTTTCTAGAGATAGAGTGACGCTTCGATGGAATCAGTAGCTCGTATTAACGAAGTCCAGCCTGGTTGATACGAAGGATCAATAGATCTTTCGGTACGATATGAGTCAGTACGTCTATATTGAGATTCCTCTGGGAATAATGTTCACCTAGTTCTTGAAGAAGGCAAATGGGTATTTCCCTGAATGCTTCGTTGTCCTGATTGGGACGGCACTCCACCCTGAACAGTTTGTATAAGTTGACGCATGGTCTCTTGCATGGTCGTTTACCCTTAGGCTAAATTAGCCATTATAGCAGCTAGATCTGGAACATTTGGGGGAGTAGATGGATTTGGAGGGATCCCAGCATTTTGATTACTGGATTCCGGATGATCAGCCATTGATGATGAATTATTTTGGTGAAAATCGCTAATTACAGTCGTTTCCCACAGACGGCGCCAATCTGTTGATGTAAAAAACTAGATTTGATCTAATTATTTTAATCACAGATAAAAATGAATAAATAAATATAAGACAACATATTTTTAAAGTGGTTCAGCCTTATATGAATGGCCTACGTCCACTGTTTTTGTATTGTTGACTGTTTGCCTGGAATTCTCGATAATAAGGTTACCAAGATCCTGAGTCCCCCTCTAATGAGGAGGTTATAGTTTATTTATAGCCTTGAGGTTGTACATGTGAAAGGACAATGCGCTATTATCTAGTAGACATATACATACGTACGATAATAATAAGCATTTAATGCGCAGTCGTCTTTTTTATTCTCCTAATTTGGATGCTCTATACGTTGAGTTGCTCGGACCGCCTGAGTTGCTCGATACGCTTAAGTTGCTCGAAGCCTTAAGCTCCTCGGGGCGCCTAAGCTGCTCGGTATGATTAAGTTTCTCGGGGAGCTTGAGTAGCTCGGTGACAATATGTTGTTCGTTGAAAGTGTTTGTAATTGCCACGTAGGTTGACACATGTCTTCAAGTTAATGGTCCACGTTAGCAGACTAAATTGGGTATCAACAGCAATATTTCGCCCTCAACAAATGCTAAGCAGATTTGACATCGAAAGGACCATTTTTTGTCAAAGTCCACTTCCCTGTTTCGAAATCAAAATTATATGAAAAATCCTCCCAAACACTTTGCATCCTTTTCCACACATGGGGAGCTATAGAAATTGAACCCTTAAAATTATGAGATAACAAATTTTTGTATTTTCTATGCATGAAACGGGACCACAAGGTGGTGGCATTAAAAAATTTCCACCATAGATTGTGAGTATAAGCAAGAGATAAATCAAGTAGGCATATTAAATTTAATCCACCTTCTTCTTTAGTTTTGCAAATGAGAGGCCAATCCACCTAATGAAATTTGTATTTGACTTCTTATTTACCCCAAAGGAACCTCGCCAAAAGTTTGTTAATGTGGTTAAGAACAATACTCAGGGGATTAATGGCAGCTAACAGATGAAGATGCATAGACTCCGCCACTAATTTGATGAGAGTTAATCTTCCTTCTTGAGAAATGTTATGATTATTCCAGAAATTAAGCTTCTCTATAAGTTTGTCAATATAAGGGGCAAAATATGACTTCTTTTTTCTTCCCGTAAAAAGCGGAATCCCCAAGCACATGATAGGAAGATTTTTTTGACGAAAACCTGTAATGGATTCAATGAGCCTCCTCATGCCATGAGTTTCATTACCAGGAAGATAAGAGGAACTTTTATTGCAATTAACAACTTGGCCTAAAGCTTCCTCGTAGATTTTCAAGAATTCCATCAATCGTTTAAGAGAACTCCTATTTCCATTAGCAAAAGTAAGAGTGTCATCTACAAAAGAGAGACATGAAATAATAGGGCAACCCCTAGTTAAAGCATAATGAGACATCCTCCCTTCTTCCATTATTTTTTTAATCCCCCTATTAAGAACTTCTGCCGTAATAACAAAAAGATTCAGATCGAGAGGATCCCTTTGCTTAACCCATGTATTAGATTTAAAGAAGCCATAATTTTTCCCATTGACGCCAATAGAGTACCAACAATTGGAAAAGACCCTCCAAATTAAATCGATAATCGTCTCTGAGAACCCAAGACTACGAAAAGTTTTAAGAAAAAATAACCACAACATTCTATTATAGGCTTTCGACATGTCAAGTTTAAAAATGATGTTGGATCCCCTAATTTTTCTCCTAAAAGTTATCATCAATTATTTGCCTAAGAGAACATTATCATGGATGAATCGAACCTTAATGAAATCAGATTGTGAGGGAGAAATGATTTTAGGAAGAATCAAACCCAAGCGATTTGCCAACAATTTTGAAATAATTTTAGAAGAGAAATTACAAAGACTTATAGGACGTAAGTTTACATAAAATTGAAAGTGATATTAGTTAGGGCTGTAAACGGATATTCGAAAATCCGCATCCGTCCGATATCTGAATTTGCGGATATTTATCCAAGAAAATGGAAACGGATACGAATATGGATACTCTATAAAAATATCCGAGAAAACGGATACGGATACGGATAGTACTAGCATCCGACACGGATAATCCGTATCCGATGCGGAGTACCCATTTTACCGGATATCCGTTTTACCGGATATCCGTATCCGTTTAACATTAGTTTAAAATACTAGTTATATAATATTTTAAGCGTAAACTAACACTTAAAATAATAATTGGGGGTATAAGTTTAATTATGAAAACCTTAAAATCTAACTAACCTAATAAACTAAAAATGCAAGTCGCTCATCAACCAAAAACACAACAACATGCAGCGGCAGCCAACCCAAACCCTTCCTCTCTCCCGTCATTCGCGACTGAAACCCTTCCTCTCTCACGCAGCGGCAGGTTCCCCTATCCAACAGCTAACACGCAGCGCTTCCAGTTGCTTCCTCTATCCAACAGCCAACAAGTATTGTGGTTTTTTTTGTTGGATCTTGGTATACATAGAGTTCATTCCTATAATTTTTTTTTAGATCTTGGTATACACAGAGTTGGTATACAGTCGTGCTTCCTACATCTTTTGTTTTCCATTTGTTCATATCTTTTGTTCACCTCACCACAAAAGATGTGTTCAACGATTCATGTTTAAGCGATTCATTTACTACCTCAGTTCATGTTTAAACAATATAAAATATAAAGTATATTTTATATTGTTCAAACATCTTTTATTTGATTCCACCATCATACCTCTTTTTATTTGATTGTTTACAGTATACTGGAATATTTTACCTCTTTTTATTTGATTGTTTACAGTATACTGGAATATAAAATACAAAATATATGTATAATCAAACTAATGTTATAAAATATATGTATAATAAAAAAAACAGTCCCTAAAATTCATTTACTACATGGACTGTTTATTGTTATTTTTTTAATAGTTATTTTTTGCGATGGCTAAATAATGTAAACGGATACGGATATTATCCGAATTTGAGGTATCCGAGCGGATACGCATATGGATATGGATAGTGGATCTAAATAGTGGATACGGATATGGAAAACATGATATCCTATCCGTATCTGTCCGTTTATCACCCCTAATATTAGTGGAAGTCCAACTCACCCAAAGAGCGTCGACCATACAAATTGAAATAATCGCTTGAGAAAGATCATCTTTGATAATGGGCCAATAACTTCTGAAGAAACAAAAGTTAAACCCATCCAGACCTGCATCCCCTTTACTTTTCATCTCGAAAACCACCTCTTTAATTTCCTCCAACGTGGGAATAGCACACAACATAGCGTTGTCGAAAGATGAGACTGAATTTGGTATGCAGTTCCGGATATCAACACTGTTATTACAAGAAGAAGGTTGTATATTAAAATCGATGCCAACTAGGATGACACACACTTCATTAATCTATTTAGATGACTGGCTGATGTTAAACCTCAAAGGAGTTACATCAAACCTGTGTAAACTGTTATAGACTGAGCTTCCCAATAACGATTGAAAGGAGTTCACAATAACATTTTCAATGCCACATTTATCTTCAACCCAAATACTTTCATCATCTTGTATACGATTAATATTAATAACCACTATTTTTTCTTTAATATCCCATGAAAAAAATTGGTATTCACGTCAGCCTACGCTACCCATTTAATTTTCGCTTTCTGTTTCCAAAAATCTTCTTCCTCCTTTAAGGCTTTCAAGTATTCCGCTTGATTCCTATAAAATTTGTTTCTATTTTTTTGATGAAGGTTCCACATCAAATTCAACTTCTTGCCTCAATATTTCATCCTCCTCTTCTCGAACCACCTGAAAGAAATCAACGTATTTTGAAGAGGATAAAATTTTAAGAAAAGATTTGACCCTCTTAAGTTTCTCAGAAAAAACATAAAGTGGCCTACCTTTAATCTCATACGCCCATGCTTGTTTCACCACTTTAATGAATTACTCATCTTTCACCCAAAAAGATAGAAATCTAAAAGGCTTCGAAGATTTAGAAATAATTTCTTTATGTTTGAGAAGAAGGGGACTATGATCCGACTCAGTCGTGTGAAGATGATCAATCGAGCTAGCGAAGTCACCATCAAACCAATTATTATTGCCCACAATTTTATCCAGCCTAGCCCAAATCCGAGGGGAACCTTCACGATTATTGCACCATGAGAATCTAGAACCATTGAAAGGAATTTCTTGAAGACCGATATTAATGAGCGCTAAATCGAAATCCATCACACCTTCCCAATTGGACTCTCTCTCTCTAAAACCATTTTTCTCCCAACTTTGTAACTATTTTCTTCTCTTGTGCGTACTTGCCATCTATGGCAGCGTTGGCTCCTGATCACGCCTTCGGTCCTTCTGTCACCCTTTTACCTAAACCTAAGCCCCCTGACCGGAACTCAGTGAAGTTTTTCGCTGATATTCACTCTAATAAATTTGATATTCCTTCTACTCATACCTTGAAACCTACCTATATTAAAAAAGGTGAGATTGCACTATTTTTTTTATTAAAGATGATATATCCTCATTGGTTTCCCCTTTTAAATTCTCCCTCATTGGACAAAATCACCATGGTCGACCTTCGCTGAATTCTATCAAAAAGATATTCTTGACCTTTTCTCTTAAATCGGGTTTCAATATAGGCTTGTTGGATGGAAAACACATTTTGATTCTCCTAAACTACAAGGAGGATTTTCATAGGATGTGGTTGAGGGATCTTTGGTATTTCCATAGATTTCCCATGAAAGTTTTTAAATGGTCCATAGACTTCAAAGAGAATATAGACATTCCTACTATTTCGGTTTGGGTCAATCTCCTTTTTTTCCCATACACTTTTTCTCTAAAAGTACTATCTTCTCTATAGCTAATGCCATTAGTAACCCGATTAAGATTGACGAAGCCACATGGACTCTTTCTAGGCCTAACATGGCTAGAATTTGTGTGGAAGTTAATGTGTTGAAGGATCTCCCAAAAAGAATTTGGGTTGGAACCCTGTCAATGGTTTTTGACAAAAAATTACTTATGAGAATCTTCCTCTTTACTATTCCTCATGTTCTAAGTAGGTTCACGACAGTTTGGAATGGAAAAATAGGGAAGAAGTTGGTTTGGCAAAGAATGTAGACCAGCGTAAGGCTGTTAATAGCCATGTTACTCATACCAAAACTATCCAATGGAAATAACCTAATAAGGGAATTTCTTCAAAGAAAGTGGCCCCTCTGAGTCGTCCAAACAATTACCTCTCTCTAATAATCCTTGTCAATTGTTGCCTATCAAACCCAATTCAAATAATGGGTTTCCTGTTCAGAGTGTCAAAGCGGATTAGCCCAACTTAGTTGTATAAAAAAATTCTTAGTGTTAAGAAGAAAAATGGCTTGCTTGTTTCTAATATGTTTGAGCCTTTGGAATCTGGGCAGACAACATTGGAAGAGGGTGAGATTAATGCTCCAAAACATATTGACAAATTAACCCTAGATGTGCATGACATTGTTTCGTGTGTGCATGATGACTTGCACGAAGATCCTTCAAGTGATTGGGAATTTAATATGGCTGATATCCCTAAAGTCAAGAAAGTTGTCATTGATTCTTCTTCGATAAAGAATTATGGCCTTTCCCCAAGGGCCCCTAGATTGCATTTTGATAATTCCCTCATGGATGACTGGCGCCATCTTTACGCCTCTGACTCTGAAACAGATTTGGTTAAGGAATTGAACGATGATTGGGACATTTTTTCTAAAAGTCTCTCTGGGAGATTTTCAAGACTTGACAAGAAAGATTTTTTTAAAGATTTGAATGTGGTGGGTGAAGAATTTTCTGTGAGCAAGAAAAGAAAACCTAGAAAAAATTATTCGGCCTGTAAACCTTCCTTTTCTAAAACTCGTTCAGGAGGTAAAGTCGCTAAAGCTTCGAAACCTCTTCCCTCCAAATGATTCAATTCTTGTTTTGCAACGTTCGGGGTGTGAGTAACGACCCTTCTATACGTAAACTTAAGAGACTCATTCGTATTCACTCAATTTCTATTTTGGCATTGTTAGAGCCCAAGATTGATGAAACCAATTTGGTTGATGTTTGTAAGAAATTGAAATTTTCAGGTATTGCTAATTCTTCTAATAAGATATGGATATTATGGAATAATAACTGGACGGTTTCGGTGGCAAAAAATGGGATTCAAGTTTTATCTCTTTGGGTGAGCAATGATCTCTTTGATAATCCTTTCTTATTCACGGCCATCTATGCGAAATGTAATAGGATATAAAGGTTGGATCTTTGGGAGGATTTTGAGTATTTATCATCACTTGATAATATGAAATGGATTATGGGAGGCGATTTCAATATAGTGGCCAGTCATGACGTGGAGAGGTAAAATATAAAAAATTCTAAGAAAATTTGTCCATGTAGAAATTATTGAAATTCCTATATGGCACGAAAATGATATTTGAGTATATATTATCAAGATTTCTTTTTTACTATTAACACATAATATGGAAACACTTAAGAAATAACATCATTGCACATACTTTTTTGTAAAGTTTTTTAATCAAGGTAAAATAAATGTCATGCTACATTATAATATTCTAAAAAGACATTAACAAATATAATAATAATAATAATAATAATAATAATAATAATAATAATAGGAGGGGGGAAAAGGATTGTAGAAATGGCTACTATTGGAGATGTCACACATCCGGTACAATTGTACTTCAAAGTGATCATATGATTTTTATTTTTTGGCAATCTGCTTCCCATCGTTCTGCTTTAATTTTCTGGACAAGATAATGTATTGAAAGGTTATGTTTACACCTTTTCATACGCATGATTCAATCACAGTTTGTCATTTTTGAGCATGTTGTGATAAAGAGAGGCCCAATATATGAAAAGCAAGTCTCATGCACGGAATTACACGTCTCTTTATTAAAGTTGCTTGTCGGAATGTTACATAGCTGGGACTTAGGTGGCTTAGAATAGATGTACGGATCCATTATTTGTAACAAATGGTTGGATAAGTTCAAATTCGATCCCTACCTACTCCTATGAGTAGGTCTGCGAACATTCTCAACTATTCTTGAAAGTTTTAGTAAAGTAGTTTGAGCTTTGTTACGAGTTGTGGCTGGACTAGTTAGTGAATGTGATATCACCGGGCTCGTTAAAATCTTTCTACGACATTATTAGGTCACATAATGATAGTGAAATACTAGGATAAATTTTATAAATGCGATATTTTTTTCTTATTATATTAGTCTAATAAGTCTAATATATTTTTTATTATATATATTAGAGGTTAGACGCATTATAAGAAAAATAACTATTAGTTATATTTTTTTTGTGATGAAACAAAAATTGCAATGGAAAGTTATATTTACTGGCAAAAGTCATAAATTGCCACTAAAAGTTAATTCGGGAGTGAGTATTTTGTAAGGAAGACTGAAATCGCCATGAAAATTATCACAAAATGTAGGGCGCACAAAATTTGGCTTGAGCGGGGATATTTTGCACTATAAGTATTGTGGAATTTAAAAGTTTTGCCACTAAGAGTTTGTATTTGGTGGCAACGAGTTAAGAAACTTGCTACAAATATTATAATTGAAAAAAATGATGAAAATGTAATGTCATAAAAAGTCCCACACCAACATTACAATAGGTTCATAACCTCTTGCTCTTGATATAGACCCCTCCCCCCCCCCCCCCCCCCCCCCCACACACACACACAAAAAAAAAAAAAAAATCACTCTTGTGTACCCTAAATATAGTAGGACTCATGGATCGACTAGAAGGTAACACCTGGCATGGGAGACATACCTAGCGGGATACTTAGCACAAGGAAGGAGTTGAGGTTACCAAAGGAGATCAATCTCATATAGTGTTGGGCTCGGTCCGAGGTTGATAGAATTCCATAACTTCGGTAACTAACACTGTTGAAAAAAGCACGCACCTCATGATTGTATGGCGTCAACAACTTAATACACATGTAACCAGAGAAGAAATTCAAGTATTCTTCTCTATATGCCAATAATTAACTTGTGATTATTCTCTCACACAACTTGTTAGACATGCTCTCGCATCACCTATAAAAATGAGACATGTGTCCTTCTTTCTCTCACCTTTAGAAGCCTATAAATAACACACCAGAACCTCATGGAAGGTAGGAGACTTTTACTTACTGTTAGGGCTATAAACAGATATTAAAAAATTTGCATTAGTCCGATATCCAAATCCGAATTTGTGGATATTTATCCGAAAAAATGAAAATGGATACGAATATGGATACTCTATAAAAATATTCAAAAAAATAAATATGGATATGGATAGTACTAGTATCCAACACGGGTAATCCGTATCCGATATAGAGTATTTGAAGTACTGTATATTTTTTACTCACTCGAGTCTATATTATATAGGTGCTCATCTAGTTTGAAAATAGTGATAAAATTAATTCATATCTTAGTCTACCAAAAAGCCTTCAGACTATACATTTGACTTCCTCTAAAGTTCCTAAAGGTAGAACACCAACACATCACCTAGGATTGCATTTATGTGTTACACTCTTCATAATATGGGAGTGTGTGTGTTAAATCTCATGTAAATGATTTTCTACAATTCTGGGGATATTTTAAATAATTTTAGGATATTTTAAAATAATTTTTAAACATTTAAAATAGAATTTTATAATGTTTTGGGGCTATTTTATAATTTCCCTAAGTGCCTAAAACTTTACTTGGATAGAATCCGAAAGCGCTAGATAATATTGTGGGGGGAAATTGAATTCTTTCAACATAAAAAATACGCGTTTTTCAGTTAATCATAGCCTTACACGTGTTGGTATTATAACGGCTACATTTGTGTTTTCTTTACCTCACATATCTAAGACTTTACTTGAACCGTTGGATCTATATTATCAATGGTCTGCATGCCTTCCAAGGCGATCCATGTGTTAACCCTTTGAACCAATCAGAGTGTGTTTAAAAGCGGTGCATCGTTAGTCATTAGATTTACTTCGATCATATATATTCAATCCTGATAGTTGATTTGCTTCATCCTTCCAGAGCCTTTCATACTCTAGTATAAATAGGACTCATATATGCAATGTTTTCAATCTTTGGATCATTTTCACCTATGAGAGAAAGAGAGAGAGAGAGAGAGAGAGAGAGAGAGAGAGAGAGAGAGAGAGAGAGAGAGAACCCTAACCCAACGCCGGCCAAATTATTACTAGAAAACCCTTCTGAGAGTTGAGTTAGTTTGAAATTTGAGAATATCCATCCTCTTTAGTTCTTAATCTCTTGTCCAACTAAGTCACGTAGTTCTGATCTCATTTTCTTTCGTAGAAAGTTGAGATTTGATTCTCTGTGATACATATCACTTAGATATTACTGAGTTTGATCTCTTCTTTCGAGAAATCGTTATTTTGTTGGCTGTTTTCAAAATATTTATGTTGCTTTCAAAACCTAAACCAACAAAATAATTTCTAATTTAAGTTTATGAGAAAATCCATACTTAGATCTAGTTGAGATCTTGATTGGGGATTTACACATTCATATATTTCACATTTTGTGAAATAAATGTACATTTTTTAATATAAAAAGTGTCTAGGATGTTAGCTCTTTTATATAGCAAGATTCCCTCTTGATCTGCAGATAAAATTAAAGATAAAAAAGTCTGAGAGTTTCGATCAAACTGATTTTAGAAATTTATGTTGCATATTAGAAATATGTTTGTAATTTGATACTCATTTTGTCTGTATTAAGTGTGTGTGAGTTGCATGCATGTGTTAGGCACATCATATCACAACACTTTCACACTACAACACTAAAACGTGTTGGTAGAGAGATTTTGGACTTTAAGAGTCGATATAAAACTAAAAGGCGTGGACTTACATAGCTGAGAGAACATCTACAACATCAAAGCCATTGGAGAAGTCAGAATAGTTTAGAGGAGCTAGTATATTTTCTGAACTTAGATTAGGTTTAATTGGGTGTTTAGATTGTTCAATAGTTTGTAATTTGCTACTCTATTTTAGTGGATTTTTGTTTTGAGGTGTTGAGACCTCTGTGGATGTTTCCCCAATTGGGTGGGTTTTACCACGTTAAAATCTCTGTGCACTTGATTACTTTATCTTCCTCTCATCACCTTCAATTGGCGTGTTGATTTAAAACTGTTATAGTTTTGGTTTTTAAAACTTGGATACACAATACCTGAAATATCTCGTTCATAATTCCTATTTACACATCTTGTGTTAGCTATTTGTTTTAAGAAACGAGTTTCTTCAAAAAGTTGTTCGAAGCCATTTAGACTGTTTAATCTTGAATTAAACAACTTAAGTGGTACCTTTTCAATTGGTATCAGAGCTTTGGGTTTATAAATTCTTCTAGATCTTGTTTCTGAAATTGTCTTCTTAAAATAATCAATGGACAGAAATTTGAGAGATTAGGTAACCTTTCCAGGCCCCATCTCTTTAATGGAACCAACTTCCCTTACTGGAAAGTGAGGATGGTTGCCTTCATTTACTGGATATTGGGAGATGATGTCTGGGACGCTATTAAAAATGGCTATACTTTTCCTACTAAGCCATACGCTGAAGGAAGTACTGTGAGGATTAGAAAGTTACTAAGTGAATTCACTAAAGAAGATAAATAGATGTCCTTGGACAATAAGAAAGGGAAAAATGCTATATTCATGTCTATCAATGAACACGAATTTAAGAGATTATCATTTTGTACTACCTCTAAGGAAGCATGGGATACCCTAGTGACTGCACATGAAGGAGACACGCGCATTAAAGCTGCTAAAACCCAAATGTTAATCCAGTAGTACAACACTTTAGTCATGACTGAGACTGAGTCATGTGATGACTTCTACATTAGGTTGACAGACATAAAGACTAAGTTGAATGCTAATGGGATAATCTATGATAGAAAATAAATTGTCTCTAAAATTCTAAGGTCACTTCCACAAAAAATTTATAATAAGCGATATGCAATTGAGGAGATGGATGATCAAAATCTTACCCCTAAACTCCTCAGTATCAAGATAAGAACCGTTGAAATGGAATTAGAGTTTAAGAAATAATTAACTCAGACCCATAAGAAATAGACTACTTCCAATCTTGTCTTTATCTCTAACCTGACTAAACCTGAATGTCATTTACTTGAAATTGACTCAAATTCTGATGAGGACTATAATTTAGAGAGATTGGATAATCAAATTGCCTTAATGTCTAAACATTTAAAGAAAATTATGAAGTTCATAAATAAAATTGCAAATAGACAAGGCAACCCTACCTATTTAGAGAACTCTAATAATAGGCCTCATGAGAAAAGACTTGACAATAAACCTAGCAAAGACCTTAAGAACACTAAATGCTACAGATGTGGCAATTTAGGACACTTAGATAGTATCTGTAGAGTTAATTTGAATAAGAACAATAACACTAGGTTTAACTTGTGCAATACTTGGGATAACTCAAGTGAATCAAAAACTGATGAACCTGAGTCATATAACACTTATGACCCTTGTATGTCCCTCTTTGCTAAAATCATATACACTGATGATAAGGAACCAGATCATGATATGTTAAATGATGTTATTCCGACTGATTTATTTGCTTTGTTACTTGAGAATGCTGATAATGCTTCAAATGTGGTGTGTGTGAGTCAAATGGTACGATCTATTGTTGATTCCAATGAGTGTGTGAGTCCTAAAAATGAATTGCTAGGGGACTCTACACACTGCACACTTAGTGACTCCGACAATGAGGACCTTCCAGACATTCACACACTGTACACAAAAACTCTCAAGAAAGGCACTAGACTTGAAAAGATTGTCAAAGATCTTGCTCAGAAGATAAAAACCCTAAGTCATATGATCAAACATAATGCTTAAGAGTACACTTCTCAATGTCTAACTTATGAGAATGAAATTAAAAAGTTTGAGCAAAAACTAAAATAGTTGTCTAACTCAAATGAAATTCTGGAAAATAAATACAAAGGGACGTTGTTAGAATTAGAACAAACAAAAGAAAAGACATCAACAGTCTTTAAAAAGTTTACTAAATTCAAAAATAACTCTAAATGTTTTGAAGACTGTGTTATTGAAAGTAAGACCAATTCTGATGACAGAACTAGAATAGGCTTTTCCCCAACAATTCCAAACAAACAAAAATTTTTAAACCTGTTGAAATTTGCCCATATTTTCAAACTTTAAAAAATGATTTTGACTCAAAACAATAAAAGTTAGACATTGGTGAATCAAGTAACCCTAAGCCTAATGTTGAACATAAGGCTAAATACGTCTACACCCCTATTAGACAAGATGATTCATCATTTCATCCTATGCCACCAAAGAACAGGACTAGAGCTCAAAACCTAAACAAGCCTTCAAATAACAATTTTCCTAAGGTCATGAGTTCTACGTTCCATATTTACTGATCCTATTATGATGTCTATAGACATTCCCTAAATGGTTGCTATTCCAAACATCTATACAATCAGGTATATAACTTTCATGTTTACGATAACTTCAACTATTCTAGGAGAAGTCGAACAATTCTGTCCTTCCTAGACAGCTAGACAACAATTATAACTATCAAAATAGGAAAAGAAGAACGAATAGTAAAAGACCATTAACAAGAAGTAATCCTATATTCTTTTCTAAATAAATACTCAAACTGTCTATAATGCTCATAAACCTACGCAAAAATCCTCTAAAGAAACGACAGAAGCTCGCAAGTTTAATCAAATACAAGCTAATAAGATCAAATTGAAAACTAGAGAAATTTGGGTTAGAAAAGATGATATATTACCCCAGATGAAATGCAACATTGTGATCAGTGTTTTTAAAGTTGAACACACAGCATCTTGATGATATTTAGACTCTAGATGTTTCAAACATATGACTGGGGATAATTCTAAACTTTCGAACAAAACTAACTTCTTCGGAGGAAAAGTCTTGTTTAAAGATGGTGTATTAACCCAGATCATTGGTAAAGGAACACTCCATGAAGAAGGATTACCTATTCTTGAGGATGTTCTTTTTGTAAAAGGTCTTAAAACCAATTTACTAAGTATATCATAGTTTTGTGACTCCAACCATACTATCACCTTTTCAAAGAACAATTGTAAAATTTTAAATGAAAAAGGTAGCTGCATTATTACCGAACTCCGTACTCTAGATAATTGTTATACAATCAATCCAAGTACAGAGGTTTGTAACATTGCCAGAATGGATGACAATGACATATAGCATAATAGGTTGGGTCACATTAATTATGACAGCCTTAGTAAATTATGCTCTCAAGAGATAGTTAAAGGTCTTCCTAAGATCAAACTAATTTCAAACATCATATGCGGTCCCTGTCAAGAAAGAAAAATTGCTAAGGCTCCCCACAAGAAAGTTAAAGAAGTTATATCCACTAAACCTCTAGAACTCATCCATATAGACCTAATGGGTCTTTCTCGTATTGTTAGTCTTTGTGGAAACAATTATATCTTAGTTATGGTTGATGACTTCAATCGATTTACCTGGGTTGCCTTTTTAAAACACAAGTCATAAACTATTCGTAAGTTTTTGAAAATCTTAGTTTGTATAGAAAATGAAAAGGATTCCCAAGTAGATAGAATTCGTAGTGATAGAGGAGGAAAATTCATAGATTCAGGTGTCATCGAATACTGTGACTATAATGGTTACAAACATGAATTTAGTGCCCCTAAGAAACCTCAATAAAATAGAATTGTTGAGCATAAAAATTGTACTCTTCGAGAAATGGCCCGTGTGATGATTCATGCGAAGAACATACATAAATATTTATGGGTAAAATCCATTCGTACAGCCTGTTACATAATCAATCGAGTTTATCTAAGGAAAAATACCATACAAACATCCTATGAACTTTGGTATGGGAAGAAACCGAACCTAAAATACTTTAGAACCTTTGGTAGCACTTGTTACCTCTGTAAAGACAGAGAACATCTGTCTAAATTCGAAACTAGAGGAGATAAAGCTATTTTCTTAGGATATTCTCCAAATAGTAGAGCCTACCGTGTCTATAATATTCGTACCAAAACCATGATGGAATCCATTAATGTGGTTTTTAAGTGACACTAATGTAGAAAGTAAGATCAAAGGACCAACTACATTGGATGAATCCGAAAACATTTTAAACTATGATAGATGCATCCGTACCAACTGAGACCCTTGAAGTGCCTAACTGGGTTTCCAAAGATCCTCCTTTAGATAGTGTAGTTGGTAATCCTACTGAGCCAGTTCGTACAAGATACGAACTATGTACTTTTTCTCATTATGCATGTTGTATTTCTCTTATATAACCAAAGAATGTTAATGAAGCACTGAATGACCCATTGTGCATAAGTGCTATGCAGGAGGAACTTCGTCAATTTGTCATACATGATGTATGGTATCTTGTACCTAGGCCTGAAAATAAAAAGGTTATGGACACACGTTGGATTTTTAAAATAAAACAGATGGAAATAAAGCTAGATTAGTTGCTCAGGGCTACTCTCAGATTGAAGGAATATATTTGTAACAACCCGCCCTTTTGGGGATGATTAAATTCCATAATTAAGTATAAATTGGAATTTGGGGAATTTTCCTAAATAGTAATTTTTGGAATTTTCAAGTATTAAATGATTTTCGAAGGATGTTGTGATTATTTTTGGGACTATATAGGTCAAAATATTTTAATTATATGTCGCCGTTGAGTAAAGCGATACGAGGTAAGATTTTTAATTGGAAAACCCGCATTTATTTATTTTGGTTGAAATAGTGATTTGCGGTCAAGTACCTCGGATGGAAATTTCGACTGCGCCATGATTTTCGGAATGGCCGAGATAGTCGAAAAAGAGTGTCCGATTGTCGAAAATGAATTTCGAAAAATTTTAGAAGTAAAAGTAACTCGTAATTGGGTAAACGAGTTGTTTTTGGGTTTTAAGGGTTAAAACCCTTTTCTTCCTATATAAAGAGGAATAGAGGGAAAGAAAAGAGAAAGAAAGAAAGAAGAGAGAGAGAAGAGAGAGAGGAGGAGAGAAAAGAGGAGAGGAATGGAGATCACGGGCCAAACTCCGTCGGATTCGACTCGAGGTCGTCGGATTTTATCCACGAGGCAAGTGTTTACTTGCTTTATTTACTTTTTGCATAAATATCTCATACCGTAGTTTGGTATAAACAAACTCTAAAGATTTTGGGTTGGGTTTTTGTGGATAAAACGGGTTTTTGGGAGTTAAAACAAATAAACCCTAAAAAAAATCATGTTTAGAGAAACTTAGAAATTAATCGAAATAAATTGGTGGTTTAGGGTTCTAGGATGTTTAGAACCCTTAATATATGTGTATTTGTAGTTGGTTGAGGTTGTAGGACGTTGGGTGAGGCGACAAAAGCTTGGGAGAAGCTTTAATGGCCGAAATCGTCTCGAAGAAGACGATAAATAGTAACCCGTGACTTTAGGGGGGAATTTTGGCCAGGAAAATAATTGATTTAGCTCTTGGACAAAACATGAAAGTTGTATATCATTTCGATACGGTCGAGTGGGAACTGACCGCGTATTTTTTTGATTTTTTCTCGATTTGATATGATTTTTACAAGATGGCAGTTCCGGGTTGAAATCCTCAACTCGGAAATCAAATCGGGAATTGGAAAAATAAAGGCTAGAATAAACCGTGTAGATGTTCGGCATAATTTTTGGTGTAGTTTAGAAACCCCGATAATGAAATTGGGTTATTGGATGGAGGATTTGAGGAATAAAGTTTTGAGGACCTGGTGTGACCGGTCGACCGCGCCCCTATGGTCGGTCGATCCGTCAAGGAAAAATGGCCTACTGCTTTGTTTCGTAAGCTTAGTTGCAAATCGCGATCGATCGGGGGTCCAGGACCGGTCGACTGGTACCCTATTTTCAGCCCAAGATTTTTGGAGATTGTTATTCCTTCTCCTTTTTGAGTCTAAAGTTTAAAGGCCCTCTAAATTAGAGTATTATAGAAGGTTATGTTCTAAAGGACTTGAGGAATTGGGAATATATATGTGTATATTCACTTAGAGTGAATTATTATAATTGAAGATATCCAATAAATCCTTAAGAGTTGATTAAGGTAATTATTAGTCATCAAAGTAAGAAAATACTTTGGGTTTAGTATCATGCATATATGAATGCATGATTATGATTCTTTGAGAGAATCTTTGGGGTTATTGGTCATCGATAGATGGTTTGGAAAATATGGCCATTTTTATATCTTCAGGGAGGAATATATGGTATATGTATATACTATATGATTAAAGTATATATATAAATTGAGATAAAGGATTTTGAAAATAAAATATGAATATTTTCAAAATGGGAAAAGGTAAATGATTTTCATAATTAATAAAATTATGGTTACACACCTCCCTAAATCGCTATCATAAGGGAAGTTGCGTGCGTTATGGTGATGCCCCCTGGCTAATGAATGCAGGGTGGCTATAGTCCTATAGGCCATATGGGGAATTATTTGTACTGCGCTGGTTAGGTGATTATGGGTGTGGTCATGACTATCCCGCAAGCATATGGCCGCTTCCCGACGTTGGTAGGTTCCCAGGTTGTCCTGTATAGATAGGCCCTGGAAGATGATAGCCATTTAGGGGCGCGTCTAGTAGGAAAAGCCGGAGGGGCGGTCTTAGTTTTATTAAAGCAATTTATGATAATAAATTGGCTTTAATTTACATTTCCTGAGTATAAAAAGGGAAATGGGATAAAGGTTTGGCTTCGGTAACACTCCCGAATGGAAGAAGGGATGTGGAAGCATGTGATTGATCAAAGAATTTTTATGATAATGAAAATGGCTTTGAATACATTTCCTGAGTGTAAAAAGGGAAATGTGATGATATAAAACGGAAAAGTATTTTTATGACAATAAAACTGGCTTTTAAAAAGTATATGATTGGTTAAAGCAATTCATGATAATGAATTGGCTTTTATATTTACATTTCCTGAGTATAAAAAGGGAAATGGGAAATTTTGAGAAAAATGAAAAGTATTGATAAATACTTTGTATATAAATCCTCAGTCCGGGAAATAGATCCGGATGTAGATGGTAAAATGAATATGTATATATGGATGAATCGAGTACCGAGGGCCTAATGGATCCCGACAATCGACCTTGTCGCATAATAGTGTATCGGGGGAGTTCCTTGTTTGGATTTCGCTTTGCGAGACACCCCACGCACGAATATGGCAATGTGTTGAGACTGGTGAGAAGTTTAATCCTTAGTGCTCTAATATTATAAATGCTCATGGTATATATTTATATATATCTTTCTGTACTGAAGGACTGGAGAATCTTGACGATCAACCGTGCCGCGTAGTAGTGTATTGGTGGGTTCCTTGTTTGGATTTCGCTTCGCGAGACACCCCACACACGAACATGGCATAGCGTTGGGACTGGGGTGAAGTTTAGCCCTTAGTACATTGCTTGGACTATCTAGGATTGATAGTGGGTTGGTGATAGACTAGTTTAGCAGGATAGCTTGACTAGGATGTTTAGAGGGATGCGCTAGGAGTGCACTGTTAGAAAAGAGGTGAGGGGTATCTCATGGGAGTGCGATACCAAACTTAAATATGAGATAAAACCTTTTTTTTAAATAAGGCATTTATGCACTTGCTGAATATTTTCAAAACTTGGGCTCTGACCCGTTTATCTACTTTCCCTTCTTGCTATATTATATATATATATATATATATATATATATAGGTGTCCAGACACAGGGACGCTTGGATGACAATTCCTTCGAGTCAGACGGCAGCTACAGCAGCTATGGATGCGTGCAGGACTTTCAGTAGACGCTTATATCCTTGTAATCTAGATAGGAGGTATTGTATAAATATTCGGGCCAATGGTCCAAGTGCATTTATTTATTCTTTTAGAGCATCATTCGATATGGTTGTATATTTTGACCGAGTGTTCGGTTATCTTATTTCATTTCAATTTCATTTCCGCAAAACTGTGTGGATGTTTTATTTACGGTTGTTAAAAAGAGTAGTAAAGTTATAATTTTGACACCGGGCTAATAGGTTATTAGTAAATAAATGGATTTTCGACAGTGATGCTAAGAATGATCCATATGAGACTCCTGTTTTAATTTGATATAGGAGTGATCGTCTGGTATTTTATTAGGCGGGGCGTCACAATATTTCGAGGAAACGTTTGCACCTATCACTCGCCTCGAATCTGTTTTCTTACTCTTTGTAATAGCTTGTCATTTTCATTTCTCAATATATCAAATGTATGTTAAACCTACTTTCCTTAATGGCATATTGATTGAGGAAACCTACGTAGAACAACCCAAAGGGTTCATTGAACCTCATAATCCAAATCACGTCTATCGACTTAAGAAAACTCTTTATGGGTTAAAACAAGCTCCTAGATCTCGGTATGAGCATCTATCTACCTTCCTTCTAAGCAATGGTTTTAAACGAGGAGGGAATGACCAAACTCTTTTTGTCAAACATTTTGACATAAATATTACCATAGCCCCAGTATATGTAGACGATATCATTTTTGGATCTACCTCCCCTACAGATGTCAAAACATTTTCTGACATTATGCATAAGGAATTTCATGTCACTTATGGGGGAGTTAAAATTCTTCTTAGGACTCCAAGTTAAGTAAAATTCAGATGGATTATTTGTATTGCAATCTAAATACGCTTTCGAGATTTTCAAGAAGTTTGGCCTAGAAATGGCTAAAAAAGCTAGGACTCCTATGAGTACTTCTGTTAAACTTTTGAAAAATGAGAATGGCAAAACTATCGATTCTACTTTATACCGTGGCATGATAGGAAGCCTACTTTACCTTATTGCCTCCCGTCCTGATATTTTGTACTCTATCTGCATTTGTGCCCAATATCAAAACAATCTTAAAGAGATTCATTTATTATGCATTAAAAGAATTATCAAATACATTAAAGGCACTCTAAATTTAGGACTTTAGTATACTAAAAACACTTCTAGTACTATAGTAGGATACACTGATGCTGATTGGGCTGGGTGTTTCGATGATAGTAAGAGTACTTCAGGAGCATGTTACTACATTGGTAACAATTTGGTAGTATGGAGTAGTAAGAAAAAAATTGCACTTCCTTGTCTACTACCGAATCCGAATATAATTCCGTAAGAAGTTGTTGTGCTCAATTACTTTGGCTAAAATAAATGCTGAAAGATTATGGTATAACTGAAGATAAGTTACATCTCTATTATGACAATCAAACTACGGTTAATATTTATAAAAATTCCAATTTAACACGCTCATACCAAACATATTAAAATCAGATATCATTTCATACGCGAGTTAGTTGAATCTAAAGAGTTACACATTAATTACATGCCTACTGAATTACAA
The DNA here is from genome assembly GCA_949130495.1 of Sambucus nigra. Lineage (NCBI taxonomy): Eukaryota > Viridiplantae > Streptophyta > Magnoliopsida > Dipsacales > Adoxaceae > Sambucus > Sambucus nigra. The sequence continues at coordinate 145,903,799 of OX422210.1, read as the reverse complement.
CTCGCTGAATTATTTACTAAACTATTAGATTATATTAGATTTAAATCTTTGTGAAAATCTATTGGTATGGTTATGGTAGAATAATAATTTATTGTTTCATACTTGTTTTCTTTGCCCTTTGTCCATTTGAGACAAAATGGGGGAGAAATTTGAGTCTACGTGAACATTATCATTGTATTCTCAACTAAGAAGCTTGATCTTAGTTATCTCATTTTCAGGAATCAGTACCTTCATTTACGTCAGAGTTTTTTATAGGGTATTGGTTTGTAACTAGTTGAGTTATCTAATTTTCTTTTCTACGATATTGGGTAGATAGAATTTTTGCATAGGAATAGATTTTTCCTATTTTTTTGTATCCCTATGAGTCCTCGATGACTCAAAGGAGATTTTTTCTCATATTTCCAAAGGGGGATATTGAAACACCCTATATCTTTGACTCACTTGAGTCTATATTATATAGGTGCTCATCTAATTTGGAAATAGTGACGAAATTGAGCATATATTACTCTACCAAAAATCCTTCAGACTCTACATTTAAATTCCTCTAAATTTCTTAAAGGTAGAACACCAACACCTCACCTAGGATTTCATTTATGTGTTTCGTTTTTCCTAATATGGGAGTGTGTGTGTGTGTGTGTGTGTGTGTGTGCGTGTGTGTGTTAAACCCATTAAAATGATTTTCTACAATTTTGGGGATATTTTAAATAATTTTAGGAATTTTTAAAATAATATTTAAACATTTAAAATTGGATTTTATAATGTTTTGGGGTTATTTTTATAACTTTCCTAAGTGCCTAAAACTTTGCTTGGGTAGAATTCGAAAGTGCTAGATAATATTGTGGGGGAAAATTGAATTCTTTCCACATAAAAAACATGCGTTTTTCAGTTAACCATATCCTTACACGTGTTGGTATTATAACGGCTAGATTTGTGTTTTCTTTACCTCGCATATCTAAGACTTTACTTGAACCGTTGTATCTATATTATCAATGGTATGCATGTCTTCCAAAGCAATCCATGTGTTAAGTCTTTGAACCAATCAGAGTGTGTTTAAAAGCGGTGCATTATCAACCATTAGATTTACATCGATCATTTGTATTCAATTTTGATCGTTGATTTTCTTCGTCCTTCCAAAGCCTTCCATACTCTATAATAAATAAGACTCATATGTGCAACGTTTTCAATCTTTGGATCATGTTCACCTCTGAGAGAAAACGAGAGAAGAGAGAGAGAGAGAGAGAGAGAGAGAGAAATAAAACCCTATCCCAACTCCGACCAAATTATCACCAAAAAACCCTTCTGAGAGTTGAGTTAGTTTAAGATTTAAGAAGATCCATCCTCTCTAGTTCTTAATCTCTTATCCAACAAAGTCACGTAGTTATGATCTCATTTTCTTTCATAGAAAGTTGAGATTTGATACTCTATGATACATATCACTTAGATATTCATGAGTTTTATTTCTTCTTTCAAGAAATCGTTATTTTTTTGGTTGTTTTTAAAATGTTTATGTTTCTTTCAAAACCTAACCCAACAAAATAATTTCTGATTTACGTTTTTTAGAACATTTTATGAAATAACTCTACATTTTCGAATATAGAAAGTGTCTAGGGTCTTGGATCTTTTATATAGCAAGATTCCCTCTTGATCTGCGGATAAAATTAAAGATCAAAAGATTTTCGATCAAATTAATTTTGGAAATTTCGGTTGCATATTAGAAATATATTTGAAATTTGATACTCATTATGTCTGTAATAAGTGTGTGTGAGTTTCATGCATATGTTAGACACGTCACATCACAACACTTTCACACTACAACACTAAAACGTGTTGGTATAGAGATTCCGAACTTTAAGAGTCAATGTAAAGCTAAAAGGAGTGGAGTTTCATAGCTTAAAGAACATCTACAACATCAGAACCATGAGAGAAGTCAGAATTATTTGGAGGAGCTAGTATATTTTCTGAATATATATTAGGTTTGATTGTGTGTTTAGATTGTTAAACATTTTGTAATCTGTTACTCCATTTTAGTGGATTTTTGTTTTGAGGTGTAGAGACCTCCGTCGATGTTTCCCCAATTGGGTGGGGTTTTACCACGTTAAAATCTGTGTGCACTTGAGTCCTTTATCTACCTATCATCACCTTCTATTGGCGTGTTGATTTAAAACTCTTTTAGTTTTGGTTTTCAAAACTTGGCTACATAATACCTTAAATATCTCGTTCATAATTCTTTTTTACACATCTTGTGTTAGCTGTTTGTTTTATGAAAATAGTTTCTTCAAAAAACTGTTCGGGGCCATTTAGCCTGTTTAATCTTGAATTAAACAACTTAAGTGGTACTTTTTCAGTATTCATTTTGCTGGATATCCATATCCATCAAACATATATTTAAAATGTTACTAATAATATTAGTATTAGTATTACTAATACAATAATATTGAAAAAACTTTAATCGTTTATTCCCTTGAACAAATCAAACACATACTCCACTCAAAACAAAAACACCCTGAAATTATTATTTTATTGGGTATATTATAATATGCCATGTATTATTATTTTATTGAGTATATTATAATAGAGTTACACTAAAGTTACAATACACCCTATCACACACAACATACACCCACTAAAGAACATATACTCCACTCAAAACAAAACAACCATGATTTCAATTCATTTCTCTTTTGTACAAAAAAAGAGAAAAGAAAACCTCATTTCACTCACAAAAACCCTCATTCCGCCACTTCCCCCTCCGCCGTATCAACCCGCCGCTACTCATCAACCCCTCCATCGCTTCTCATCAACCCATCTGCTGCTCATCCCCTCCTCATGCAATATAAAGTTAGCAACAATAGGTGCATACAAAATAAAAATACAGATTTATAACAGTATTTATATATTGTTCATGTGGTTGTTCATTAGTTTCCTTAATTATAAATAAATGTAGGAGAGAAAAAAAAACTAAAGAGATTGTTTTGATTGTGATGAAAACTCACGTTAACAACAGGTATATTATATACAAGATAAAAATATATACTTATTAAAATGAAAATATCTTTATATTTTGAAGACTAAAAGGTCCACGAGGTTAATATTCTCAATAAACTTGATTTAATCTAAAAGGTTCATATTTATATCAATTGTTATGGAGTGCTACTGTTATATTTCTTTGGATGGATTTAAGCTTATATGGTTGTAAAGTATGGATGGCTTTAAGCCATATTATCATTAGGGAATGCTGTAATTATTATGGAAGCCATAATTGCTTATATTAGGTAGTAGTAGTTTTGTTATACATTTATTTGGATTGGATTTCATTAGATTGGATATTTTTAATTTTTTGATGTTTAAACAATGTAAATGAATACGGATATTATATGAATTCGAGGTATCAGAGAGAATATGGATATGGATAGTTGTTTTAACTATCTGGACAGATATGGATACGGATACGGGAAGTGCATCCAGATAGCGGATACGGATATGAAAAACATGGTATCTGATCCGTATCCGTCTATTTACAATCCCTACTTACTGTTATGCTGCCCAATATTTTAGAGATAATTTGAGATCTTATAAATTATACTCTTCAATGGTGTTTTCTCAATAATTAATAGACTATACAATACATGTGATTATTCGAAGTTTAGAGCTAGAGCGTCCTAGTATCACAGAGAGGATATTTTCCCGTCCTCTACAAGTGATTAGACTAGAGGAGGAGCTAGGTCATCATTATTATACCCCTGAGACTCCTTTTAGTTGTGGTTCCTCTATTGACCCAGGTGTTCCCTACATTTCTTCCCCCACTTTAGAACCCCCTTGATTTGTCCTTTATGATGGTGAGGGTGAGTTGGTAAACACAGTCTCTATGGATCCCTTGAATCCTGACTCTCTTTTTAAGGATCCTGCTACACTCAGGGCTAAAGACAACATACCAGAAAGTGTGGATTCCCACCTTTCTATTGAGGGGTCTAATGATGAGACTCATGGGGAAGATGAGGAAGAAGATGATCCTGTTGAATCTTCCAGTAACTATAACCCAACTGAGACAGATGCTCATTAGTATCAATGTATCATAACTGAGAAAGATCTTGATGCAATAAGAGAGAGATGTTCCTTCCCCATATCTATTTAGACAAGAATGCCCGTTATTTCTGAGAGATGTTATTCTGTTCGATACTCAGAGGAGATTTACCTTCCCTTGTGGGCACTCCAAGTAGGATTAAAGATTCCTCTTCATCCCACCATACAATCCATTCTGAGAGGTTACGGCGTGACCTTAACTCAACAACCTCCAAATGCATATAGGACTATACTGGGGGCAATGATGTTCTGAAAACTTAGGACTGGGTTTGACTTGATGGGGAATAATCTTATTTATGTGTACATCTTGAAAGATAATGCCAAAGGCTCCGATTAATATTATTTTTTTGCACGAAAAACTCAATATAGAATGGTCGCAGTGGTTCAGTCTAGTAATCACAGTTGGAAGGGCTCGTATGTGTTTATAAAGGGAGATTGGGAGTTTGGGGCCCATGAAAGAGAAATGTCGTGTATGGCCCCCAGAGAATGGAATGGGTCCAATGATATAGGTAATGATTTTATAATTTCATTATCTTATTTTCTTAGTTTGGCCACTTTACTGTGCTGAGAGTGTTGTTATACTTTTTGAGTATTTCAGTGAAGCGAGATCCCAAAATACCCAATTCATTGGTTGACCTGATTGTCTCTTATACCGAAAAAAAACTCCCATTTTTAAGGATTTGTTTTCAATGGAGAACTTTATTTCTCTTGGATATCACACTCCACCTGGCGACAGGATCTTGTTGGAATTCGAAATACCCCAAAAAGGTTGGGTGATAAGAGAGACTCATTTTGAGACTGGTGATCAGTATATTGATAGGGCATGTAACTTAGAAACAGGTAGATTGTGATGTTAAATTGTTTGACCTCTTACTTAGTTGGATGTTTACACTGATGTATGAGTTCACTTATCTTGTCAAGTGGGGAAGAACATCCTTTTGAATAAACTTTAGGCATGTATCCTCACTTCATAAATCGTAAAGCATTAGCTGAGGCTCTCCAGAAGAGGGTTAGGGTCAGCTAAAAGCAGGTAGAGGTTGAACAGGCTACCATTTTTTGGCCAGTCAACTAGATTACTCAGCAGCAGGAAGCTGTTGTAGTAGCTAAGGGTAAAGGGAATCCCCTATGGAGCCTTCGGTAGAAGAAACAAGTTCAAGGGCAGACGAGGAATATAGGTAACCCCTTCTCAAGCTTCTGAGGGGAATTGGTCATTCGTTAGAACCTAAAGTCGAGTTGGGTCCTGGACACACATCTCGCTATGGTAAGGTTCTGGAGTTTTACTTTAACCCTGAGCACAAGGTCACATATTAAGACTTGAGGTCTGACCCGAACTCAATATTTTACCAGGCCAAGAATGCTTTAGAACTGCTCGGCTACTAGGTTATGTGAAGGACTTTGAGTTTTTGCACTGCTCCAATTCGGATTCCCTGTGGACTTTGGCCAAACATCGACTATCTGTGGTATGTATTTCTTATTAAACCTTAGTTTGCGGTTTATTAAGTGTCCCATCATCATACTCTGACCATGCCAACTGTTTGTTACCTAGGAATCCATGGTGTGCACCATCTTTCCAGAAAAATCACTAGTTAATCACATAGCCTACAACGAGCTTGTTGAGTAGAATAAGAGACTGAAGGCTATTTATGAAAAGGTTTTTGAGGAGCTTAAGGAAAAGAATGGACAACTGATGTCCAGAATTGAGGAGCTGAGCAAGATAGAGGAAGAAAATGTGTCTCTCAAGGAGAAGTATAACACCGACGATGCCAAAATCCAGAGCTTAAATGATGCTCTTACAACAAAAAAGGAGAAGTTTAAAAAAAAAGATACTCTATCCAGCGCTAGTACTACTTCTATTGAAGCATTCAAGTCGTCAGTTGACTTTAACACTGAATGCTTGGTCTACATTTTGGACAGGTACGAAGAGATCAAAAAGAGGGTGGCTAGTCACTTCCCCGACATTACTGAAACTATGAACGGATGGAAAGGAGATGATGAGGAAGCAGCTAAACTGGCTAGATAAGAGGGTGACATTCCATTTGTTGAGGCTTGACTTGATAGACTTCTCTTTGTTTTTATGTGAATAATGCTTTTGTTTGACAAGGTTTCTGTAACTTTGAACGTATTTTTTATGATATAATCCTTACTGTGTTTATGCCCTCTAAAATGTGGCTATGTTTATTTGCATTTTATTGCTTTATTAGAGATAATACTTGGTGCTTCTTTTCGCAACCTATAAGGTTGTACAGAGCTTTCAGGCACTGTACCTTTGAATTAATACAAGTACAAATGTTCGCAACTTATGAGGTCGTACAGATATTAACCGACCACATTGTGTTATGACCTATGAGGTCACAAATCGGACATAGCCAACTACCTTGTTCATGAATAATAAAGTCGTACAAGGGTTTGTTCAAACTCGAGGAGTTAAGTTATTTAACTGTTCACGACCCGTGAGGTCATACAACTTTTCTAGCTGACCACATTATTCGTGACCTGTAAGATTGTACATGTAGCCGACCACCTCGTTCGTGACCTGTCGGGTCCTACAAGGGTTTGGTAGACTTGTGAAAACAAGTTTGTTCCAGTTCGACTGCACTTGACATAACTATTTTGACGTTGTTGGCTTTGGCATCGCCACTCTTATATGCTTATCATATGTAGAGAAAAATTAATGAAACAATAGAACAAACGTCATTTAGTAATCGAAATTGTGCTTTATACATAAATAGAATAACTAACAGACTACTGATAGTACTTCTTAAGATGTTCCGAATTCCAAGGATTTTTGAAATTCTCACCCTCTAAAGTCTAAATCTGGTAAGTCCCCGGCCTGACGACACTAGTTACTCTGTATGGTCTATACCATATTGGTTCTATCTTGTTATTCTTTTGTATTACTTTATTGAGAACGTAGCTCCCTCTTTTAAGACGCTCGTCTTCACCTGACAATTATAGTAGCATACCACTCTTTGTTGATAGGTGGCACGCGTAACGCTGCATTCTCTCTATTCTCCTATATCAAGTCGAGGTCCATCCTTCTTGCCAAAACACTTATTGAGGAATCAAAATTAAGGACTCTGTGAGCAGTGAGACCTATCACAGTGGGGAAGACTGCTTCTGTACTAAAGAATAGCATGTTCGGTGTTTCTCCGATGATTGTTCGCGATTCGGTATGCCCAAAGTAGACTATAGAGCTCGTTGATCCAATTCCCCTTTACGTTATTGAGTATCTTTTTTATTGCGTCTAAGATCATCGTATTGGTGACTTCAGTTTGGCCATTGCATTGTGGGTGACCGGGTGCAGAGTGTACCTTTTGAATCTTGCATCTGGTGAAATTGTCTTCGAAGTCTTGGTTGTTAAACTACGTGCTGTGATCGGTGATAAATGCGAAGGGCGTGCCATAGAGACAAATGATCATTTTTCAGATAAACTGAAATACCCTTTCGTAAGGCACCTGTACCAAGGGCTCAGCTTCTACCCACTTAGTAAAGCAGTCTACCGCCACCATGAGGTACTTGTACCTTCCTTTTATTCTCGACAACGGTCCAACTAGGTCTATGCCCAACATGTTGACTAGTTCTCGACAATCGAATTTAATAGAGCCTCTAGGGAATGGTGCATCTTTGAGAACCGTTGACACTTATCACATTTTCTCACGTAATTTATGCAATCTGCCTTCATGGTCGGGTAGTAATACCCTTGGGTTTCTATTCGCTCACCCAACGACCTTCCGACCAAATATGCTCCACAGAATCCCTTGTGCACCTCCTTAATGAGCCTGTTAACTTCTTGTGGATGAACACATTTCAGTAGTGAGAGAGTGTACCCCCTCCTGTACAATACTCCTGCTTCCAAAACATACTGGGCTACCTTATAGCGCAACTTTCTGGCTTCGTATGAATTTACTAGAATCTTTCCTTATATAATGTATTCTCGTATGGGTTCCATACAGGAAGGTCCCAAGTTTATCTACGCTACTTAATGTAATGTTGCCTCAATGCTCCTCTATGCAAGCACTTCAATTAGCATGGTTTTTCTCAATGATGTTTTGGTTGCTGAAACTAACCCGACTATGTCGTCTACTCGTACATTTTCTAACTTGGGGACTCTCAATACTTTTGCTTCCGCAAATTCTCCTAATCTCTGCTGAACTATAGCCAAGTACCTTGCCATGAATTCCTACCTAGCTTCATAAATTCCCTATATCTAGTTAACGACTAGTTGGGAGTCACTATGTGCTACGATGTGTTGGGTGCCTATAGATACTGCTAGGACGAGCCCGATAATAAGGACCTCATATTCTGCCTCATTATTAGATGCTTTGAATTGGAAGCGTAAGGCATATTCCACATCTATCATCTGGTGTGGCGAATATGATGCCAGCACTACTTCTTGCTGAATAGGATGATCTATCAACGTATAACTTCCATATTGGGTAATCTCACGTGAAGTCACCTTCTTCTATTTTTCTAAACTTAAAAGAGTTTATGGGATTCGTTGTGTTGTCCCTTTTACCTTTTAGGGGATCTCTCTCATTGAGGAGTCTGCTCTGTGTTTCCTAGGCTCGTGGCCTATTTCGAGCATGGTAGTTTGCTACTAGAGGTAGAGCTCTCTTTTAGAAGATTCTACTCATACGGTTTCTCATCGTAGGTGAATTATATAATGAAATTTGCTAATACCTGCTCTTTTATTACAGTCCTCGACTCGTACTGAATATCTTACACACCCAGTTCCACTGCCCATGCCATAAGCCGACCAGACTTTTCAGGTTTGTGTATGATTTTCCGTAGCGATAAGTCGGTGTAGATCACTATCGTGTGAGCCTGAAAATATGGCTTTATCCTTCGTGAGGCTTCCCTCAGTCCTAGCGCTAGCTTTTCCAGATACCAAACCTCGCCCCCTGATAGGATCTATTAGTGTAATAAATAGGTTTTTGAGCCTCTTCTTCTTGCCTCACTAGCGCTGAGCTACTAGATGATTCAGATACGAAGAGATACAGGTAAAGCATTTTCCCCACATCAGGTTGTGATAAAGAGGGGCGGGGAGCCCATATAGAGCTTTAGTTCTATGAAAGCATTTTTACATTCCTCATTTTATTCGAATAACTTTTGGAACACCTTAAAAAAAGGCAAGCACTTTTCAGTGTCTCTGAAAATGAGCCTCTTTAGTGCTGCCACACACTCGGTTAATCTTTGTACCTCTTTCTTCATCATTGAAGACTTCATGTTAAGAGAAGATCCTGGATCTTATCAGGATTGGATTCAATCCCTCGCTGGTTCATAATAAAACCCAAGAACATCCCTTCCTTCACTCCGAAGACGCACTTGGCAGGATTCAGCTTCATCTAATACTTCTCCAATTTATTTAAGGTCTGGATGAGATCCCTAATGTGGTTGGCTGACACCTTGATCTTGGTGAGCATGTCATCCATGTAAACTTCCATGTTAACCCCTATCTGGTATTCAAAGACTTTGTTTACCAACCTCAGGTAGGTGACTCCTGAATTTTTTAGGCTGAAAATCATGGAATTATAACAGTAGGTACTTCGGTGGGTTATAAATATGGTTTTTTCTTTGTCTAAGGGATTTATTCAGATCTGATTGTAATCGGAATACACATTCAAGAAACTAAGGAGTTGATGGCCGAATTTGGTGTCGACTAGCTGATCAGTCCTCGATAGCAGAAAATAATCTTTCGGGCAGGATTTGTTCGGGTCGGTGAAATCGACACACATCCTCCACTTGTCATTTTTCTTTCGTGTCATGTCCATGTTGGACATCCATTTTAGTTACCTGACTTCATCAATGAATTTAGATTTCTACAATTTAAGGACTTCTTCTTGAACAACAAGATTTTTTACAGTATCAAAAACCCTTCATTTTTGCTTGACTGGTATGGCGCCCTGCATCATATTCAATTCGTGGCACATGAAGTTAGGATCTATCCCCGACATGTCCTCGTGGTTCCAAGCAAACACTATTTTATACTATCACATAAAGTTGATAAGCCATTTCCTTATAAGAGGATCTAATAACTACCCGATTCACGTTATCCATTTTGGGCGGTTGTCGTCAAGCCGGACTGTCTCAATCTCTTTGGAAGGTTATCCTTTGATAATTTTTGGCTCATCACGGGGATCGATAGTCTCAATATGGTAGGTGGTCATCAGGTTCTTCCGTTATTCCTGATCTACCAAAATGAAATACCATTGGTGCGCCACCTTTTATTGCCCTTGATGACGCCTACTCCAAAGTGACTTGGAAAGTTCATACATCGGTGCACAGTAGATGGGACAACTTTGAATTTCTTTAGGCCAATCCTTCTAAAGATAACATTTTAGGCTGAGAGCACATTATTGTCAAGGATAAAGAATCTCATTTTCTCTATTCGATTGATCGGCCAAGTGCCGACCATAACTTCCAGTTTTACCGTTCCCAGTGGGTATACGATTTTTCCTGAAAATCCGATCAGAGGCTGATGATAGGGTGTGAGTTACATGTCCTCCAGTTTCATCTTCTTGTAATAAATGTAGAACATTACGTTTGCAAAGCTTCTGTTGTCTACTAGGATCCTTGATACTCATCCTTCTTGGATGGAGATAGTGACGACCATAGGGTCGTTGTGGGGATATAACACCCCCGACAAGTCATCCTTTGAGAAGCTGACAATTAACTTGTCTTTGTTCACCTTTCGTGGCCTAGTTCCGAAGCTCGACATCAGGTTAACATGTGATTGTTCACAATATTAGGCCTCGTTGAGTAGGACTTCCTCTCTGCGGGGTCTTCTCCACCACTAGATCTACCTCTGGTGATGAAGTGACAATCAAAATCTATCAAGCAGACGTCGCGTATAGGTTTCTTGGGCTTTTTAGGAAGATGTGGATCATCATTCGAGTAGTCATCCATTTCCCTTTTCTTGTAGTCCGCCTTCCGGCAGGGCGACTCAGATCGTCCCCTGCCTTTGCCTTCTTATGGGTTTGATTGGACACCATTATCAACAAACTTGGACATCTTACCCCTTCTTATCAAACCTTCAATATCGTTCCTCAAAGTTATACATTGGTTTGTATTGTGGCTATGGTCCCTATGAAATTCACAATACTTGCTTCCGTCTGAGATCTTTTCTTTCCAAAATTTCCTCCAGGATGTGGTGGACTCCAACCGTGAGGAGCTTGTACTCATCTTACTTTCTTGGCTTGTATCCATTCTTATCCTTTTAGTCCTACTTTGAGTTATTCTGTCCATTCGAGGGCTTTGAGCCATCGGACTCTTTAGCCTACATCTCCTCTTCGATGTTCATGATTTTTCTCACTTTGGCCAGCAGTTCAATCATGGTCTTAGGCGGCTCCTTGGCTAATGCCCAGAATAACTTTCCTGGACACAACTCATTCATCAAAGCTATGATGGAAGTCTTCTCGTTGTAATCGACTACCTTCAAATTTTCAGTATTGAACCGAGTGATGTAATCGCGAGTGCTTTCATATGCCCTTTGGCGGATGCCGAGTAGATGGGCGACTTATTTTCCTGCCTTGGCACCAAAGCACAAATTACTGACAAATAGCTCAGCCAGTTGTTGAAATTTTTTATCAATCCCTTAGGCAGACTGTTGTACCATATTTGGGCCAATCCGATTATAGTTTTAGAGAATGCTCGACACCTCATTCCGTCTGAGATTGAGTAGGTGTTTGCAGTAGCTTGGTATTATTTGATATGAAGGATGGGATCCGTATTCCCATCATATTTTAGTGTAATGACTGGCGGCTTGAACTTCGCCGGATTTGGGTATGCTACGACGAAGGACATAAAGGGCAATCCTTTTTATGAAATTACACTGGAGGGGTTCTTTGATTTGCCCATTTTCCCAAGGCGGTCTTCTATGCACTGGATGACGCCTTTCCATGGCTAGTTATCACCTTTAGCTGGAATTTTTTCTCGTCCTCATCTTTCATCCGAACTCTCTTTCTGATAAGTTTTGCTCGGCTTCAGCTAACGCTCAAGCGGAGCAACGGTAAATCCTAGTAGTGCACTACCTGATACACTTCTTTAGGAATAATTGAGCGACACCACTAGTATTTGCCAGCGGTTACAATGCGGGCCCAATTGGTCAAATATTGATCCTCTTCTTAATCGCTCGAACACCCTAGGACTTCCTCTGAGTACTATTGATCATCAAAGTGGCATGGCGATTGCATGGAGGAGGTACCCTTGGGGCGATACGTCTTGTCCTGCTATGGGCCGATTCATCTAGAGGAACTGGTGTTAGCACAAGATCCCATGTTTAATCTCTCAGGATTATCCATTGCTCGCATACGATATTCGTATTGCCTATCCTTGTGAGGCGCTGGAGGAAGTCTCATATCGCCACTCCTAGAAGCCTCAGGTCTGGGAGTTATATTATCTAGGTTGAGCAGTGCTGGCCTGGTCTCGAGGGTATGTGTTAATTTCCCGACACTCTCCTGCATCACCTCTTGCCCCTTCGTGAGACTTACCAGGATGATATGTAAGTTATCTGCCCTAGTGGGGGTAGGTGGTATCTAAACCTCTGCCATACGAATGCTTTCGTGGATATTCTCCATTCAAAATTGTCTTCGTTGAGAATCTGAATGAGTGGTTTCAAATAAGAACTATAATGGCTTGTTTCAACGTGCTCACAAATGGCGCCAATTTGTTAATGTCCAAAAATGGAGACAATAAATAGTAAATAGAGAGAATTTGTGAGGAATAAGAATTATAAAGATTGGGAATGAGATATAGTGGGAACACAATGAATCATACATGGTTCGGCCTTAGGAGAGGAAACCAACATCCACGCTCGTACTGCTTTGGTATTGCACTTATGGACGTTGTTACAGTTTTAGGTTTTCTGATACAACTCCAGGCTTGAGAAGGTATCAAAAATGTCCCTCAAGTTTTGTACCTTTGTATCCTATTTATATGTGGATATTAGGTATTTACAAAGAGATGGAGTGCCCTTATAAGTCGAGCAGTTACATCTCGATACATGTTAATCATAATTAATATCTGAAGCACCTTATACATTTGACTTGCTTAAGTCTATATTGTATAAGTGCTCAACTAATTTGGAAATAGTGACAAAATTGGTTGTCTAACCTAGAATCCAAAGAGCCTCAGAATTAATCTCTCTAATCCTCTTCAATAATCCAAGAAGGTATAAATTGAATCACACTACACACATTAGAAGTGCATACATGTGTATATATTGCTTAAAATTGATTGTGTGATAAATTCCCCTTAAAATGTTGTTTTAATAATTTTTTGGGAATTTTTAAACATTTTTAAATATTTTTTAAATAATGTTTTCATTAATAAAAGTGTGATTATAAAATTTGTGGGGTTAATTTGCTATTTTGAAAAATTCATTTTTCATTGGAATGTTTGATTGGGTAGAATGTAAATGCGCTAGAGACTTCAGGGTGCAGCCTGTAATTAACTTTGACACGCGTTTGTAAGCCACTTATATGCTAACACTTGTCACGTTTCTGTTGTACCTATTTGTGTTTGTTATGTGAGAAGGTTGCCTGGTGGTTTGCTGATCGTTGGATCAATCCTTATCGATGGCCTGCATGTGTTTTAAACCTATCCGTGTGCTATCCTGTGAACCAATCACATTCGACTTAACCACCGCCTTCTTATAACCCTTAGATCAAGTCAACATTAGGAAGACTTAATCTCAACCCTTGATTCCCTTCGACTCTCCAGAATCTTCCTCCACTGCTATAAAAGCCCTCTAATTCTCAACCTTTCAAGACTTTTGGCAGTCGTCATTTCTGAGAGAAAAAAATAGAGAGAAGAGAGAAGTGAGAGAGAAGAGAGAAAAGAAAAGAGAGAAGAGAGAGAAAGGAAAAACTGTGTTAGCCAAATCCTAGCCCTAACCCTAAACACTTCAAATTTGATTCAAACCTTCGTATACACACAACCCCAAACACAACCTTGAGTGTTTATGAGAGAGTGGTGTTTCTTGGTTGTTCATATTGAAGCTATAACCTCTTAATCAGTGATCTTATTACCAACTTAAACATTCGTGTGAAGATCTGTATTTCTTCTTCACAGAAATTGTAGATCTTCACTCTGTATGTTACATTTCACTAGATCTGCATGTTTCTTTCTCGATTTAAGAAAATTCTTACTGATTTAGTTTTAAAAATGTTTTATGGTTTCTATTCTTATGAAACTTAACCTTGACCTAGTTGGATTCACACTTGGAGATTTTCAATCTCAAAAATATTTTTAAAACAGAGATTGATTAAGATCTTGACCGATTTTGAAGCAAGATATCCGTGGAATCTGGGTTATATTTAAAGGTGAAAAAGGTTTCAAGTTCTGTAAGAAATAAAGAAAAGAAAATCACAGCATATAGTCTTTATATGTAATTTTCTAGGACGGTCTGTAAAACTAAGTGTGTGTGAGTTCATGCATGTTGATAGGAATCACATCACAAACATTTAACACACTACTACACTGGAAGTGTTGTGAATAAGATCAAAGATTATTGAGTCGACACAAGGAAGCTAAAGCAAAGGAAGTTATCAAACTGGAAGAACATCATCAACAATCAGATCTATGAGAAGTTAGAAGGACACCAAGTGGGGTATATTCCTAAACTTAGAATAGGTTGATTTGTGTGCATGTATGTTGTATTGTTTGTAACTGCTATTTATTGTTAGTGGATTTTTACTTTTGTGACTTAGAAGTCACCGTGGATGTTTCCTCTATTGGGAGAGGTTTTACCACGTTAAAAACTGTGTGTTCTGATTATCTTCATCACCTCATCTCATTCTATAGTGTGCTGAATTTTTGAAACTGTCTTAGTTTTAAAACTGATTACAAAGTCTTGATTACTCTCGTACATAAGTTTTTGTAAACACATCTTGTTGTTTATAATTTTTATTTTCAAAAGAAAAGGGTTTTTTCAACAAACATCTCGGAGTTGCTTATACAGTTTAATCTTGTATTAAACGGCATTAGTAACGTTTTTTCAATTGGTATCAGAGCCCTGTAAACTTTTATTTCAAGAAGATCTTGTGTTTCTGAAATCGTTTTCTGAAAAACCTAACTATGGACGAGAAGAATGAAAGGTTTGATAATCTGTCCAGACCTCCACTCTTTGATGGAAACAACTTTGCTTACTGGAACGTAAGAATGGTTGCCTTCATCCAAGGGACTTTAGGAGATGATGTCTGGGACATTATTGAAAATGGATACACTTATCCTACTAAACCAGCCACTGAAGGAAGTGATGAGAGGGTAAAGAAAATCTTAAGTGAGTTTACCCAAGAACAGAAAACTATTTCTCGAAATAACAATAAAGGCAAGAATGCCATTTTTATGTCTATTAATGACTATGAGTTCAAGAGAATCTCATCTTGTGCCACTTTTAAGGAAGCTTGGGACACATTAATCACTGCCCATGAAGGAGACTCAAGAGTTAAAGCTACTAAAACCCAAATGCTTACCCAGCAGTACAACTCTTTAATTATGTCTGACTCTGAGTCTTTTGATGATTTTTACATGAACTTAACTGATCTAGTTACTAAGTGGCATGCTAATGGTATAACATATGATAGGAATGAAATTGTTTCTAAAATTCTAAGATCATTACCACAAAAGTTTGACAGCAAGAGGTATGCTATTGAGGAAATGAGTGATCAAAACCTTACCCCTGAGTTACTCAGTAGCAAACTTAGGACTGTGGAAATGGAATTATACTTTAAGAAACAATTAAATCATTCACAAAGAAAATAACCCAACTCTAACTTGACTTTTGCCTCTAAGATATCTAAACTTGAGACTAATTTGATCAACTATGACTCTGATGAGGAGTGTGATATAGACAAACTAGATAATCAGATTGCCTTAATGTCTAAACAATTTAAGAAAATTGTTAAATTTAGAAACAAACAGGCAACTAAACAAGGCAAGCCTAATTATCCTACTCTGTCTAATCCTAAACCTCATGAGAGAGGTCTTGACAAACATCCTAAGGATAACAACTCCAGACCCAGTAGAGACCTTAAAAAGATTGAATGTTTTAGATGTGGGAAACTAGGTCACATTGCTCACGATTGCAGAGTTAATCTGAATAAAGTCAACACACACAATAGAGCCAATGTCTGTAAAACTTGGAATGATTCAAGTGACTCTGATGAAGAGGAACTTGAGTTATCAAATGTACTTGACCCTTGCATGTCCTTTTATGCTAAGATCATTTACAATGATGATATGCCTGTGTGTGATAATAATGCTCATACTCTTGCTTGTGTGAATACTGCTTTGACTGGCCTAGATGCTTTATTATCTGAAAATGTTGCTAGTTCTAGTTCCGTGTGTGTGAGTCAAAGTGATCTCGATAACGACGACGCAAATGGGTGCGTGTGTACTAAAACTGAACCGTTAGGGGTCACTACACACACTTCACTTAGCGACTCAGACACAGATGACCTCCCAGATATTCATACTTTGTATGCTAAAACTCTCAAAAAAGGCACTAGACTGGAGAAGACTGTTAGAGACCTGACTAAGAAATTAGATGATCTAAGTCATATTGTGAAGCTGAATGCTGAAGAATACACTAACCAGTGTCAGTCTCATCAATCCGAAATTGAAACCTTTGATGAAAAATTAAAAGAGTTGACTAAAACTAATGAAAACCTGGAAATGAAATACAAGGGAACATTATTAGAACTGGAGGAAGCAAAAACAAAGACAGCTAGTGTTTTAAAAAAAAATTCTAAGTTTGAAAACAATTCAAATTATTTTACTGACTTTGTTGTTGACTCCAAGACCAATTCTGATGATAGAACCGGTATTGGATTTTGCCCTAAGAACAAACAACAAACTACAAATCTTGAACCTATTAAGTTTGTTTCTGGGGGCAAAAGACCAATTGAAACATGTCCAGATTTTCATTTTATTAAAAAGGAATTTGATCAAAAGCAACAACAGAAAGATATTGGAGAGTCTAGTAATTCTAAGGCTGACACTACACTTAAGACTAAATACGTCTGTCCTTTGATCAGAAAGGCTGAATCTACCTTTAAAACCATCCCTCCTAGGAATAGTACTTCTGAACAGAATGCTGTTAAACCCATCTTAAGAAGTTTTCCTAAGGAAGTTCATCCCTCAAGCAATTAATATTGCTCCTACTGTGACATTTATGGTCATTCCTTTGAAGGTTGTTATGCTAGGCGTCTAAAAACCCCTGTGTACAACTCTTCTGTCTACAAGAACTTTAACTATTCTAGGCAAAATCGTAACCATTATGTCCTTCCAAGACAACCTGACAAGAACTCTAACTACAGGAATAGAAAGACCAAAACTAAGAGTTCATTTAAGAGAAAGGCTCCCAGAAACTTTCCTAAACCAAAAGCTCAAATTTTCCACAATAATTAGTTTGTTGCTCCAAATGTTTTTCGACAAAAAGATGTTTCTCGAAAATTTTATCAAATGAGGGCAAACTTGCGCAAAATTAAAACTAGAGTTATTTGGGTTAGAAAAGATGATCTTTTACCCCAAATGAAGTGTAACATTGTTATCACTGGTTTAAAAGCTGAACACACTTCATCTGGTTGATACTTAGATTCAGGATGCTCCAAACATATGACATGAGATGAAACCAAACTCTTAAACAAAACCAGATTTGCTGGAGGCAAAGTAGTCTTTGGTGACAAAGTTTCATCCCAGATCATAGGTAAAGGAACCCTAAAAGAAGAGGGAATGCCTACTCTCGAAAATGTACTTTTAGTTAAAGGCCTTAAAGCCAACCTCCTAAGTATATCACAATTTTGTGACTCTAACCATACAGTTACCTTTTCAAAGAACAATTGTAAAATTCTAAATGATAAAGGTAAATGCATTATTACCGGATTTAGAACACCGGACAATTATTATACTGTCAAGACTGGTTCTGAAACCTGTAACATTGTCAAAATGGATGACAATGAAATTTGGCATAATCGTATGGGTCACCTAAGTTATGATATCCTTGGTAGATTGTCTAGTCAAGAGATTGTTAGAGGAATTCCTAAAATTAAACCTATTTCCAGTGTTGTCTGTGGTCATTGCCAGGAAGGAAAAATAGTTAAGACTTCGCATAAAAAGGTTAAAGACATTCTCACCTCTAGACCTCTAGATCTCATCCATATGGACCTTATTGGTCCCTCTAGAACTATTAGTCTTTGTGGACACAATTATATCCTTGTCATGGTTGATGATTTCACACGATTCACTTGGGTTGCCTTCTTAAAACAAAAATCTGACACGTTTCAGAATTTTTTGAAAATCTTACTAAGAATTGAAAATGAGAAGGACACACAAGTCAATCGTATTCGTAGTGATAGAGGGGGAGAGTTCATAGACACAGGAATAGTTGAATATTGTAACTATAACGGTTACAAACACGAATTCAGTGCCCCTAAGACTCCTCAGCAGAATGGTATTGCTGAAAGGAAAAACCGAACTCTTCAAGAGATGGCACGTGTCATGTTGCATGCCAAATCTCTACCTAAATACTTCTGGGTAGAATCTATTAGAACTGCATGTCATATCATTAATAGGGTTTACCTTAGGAAAAACACTAAACAAACCCCTTATGAGTTGTGGTACGGTAAGAAGCCTAATCTGAAATATCTAAGAACTTTCGGAAGTCAGTGTTATGTCTGTAAAGACAGAGAAAATCTGTCTAAATTCGAAACGCGTAGTGATAAAGCCATCTTCTTAGGATACTCTCCAAGCAGTCGTGCTTATCGTATATACAATCTGCGTACTAAGGCCCTTATGGAATCGATAAATGTAATTGTAAGCGATACTATTGTCGAAAATAAGATATCTGAATCACCTATTGTGGTTGAATCTGAAAATAATTTTTAGAACTGATTCACCAGAAATAGATGACTCATTACCTATTGAGAGTCCAGAAGTACCTGAATGGGTCTCTAAAGATCATCCCATTGACAACGTGGTCGGTAATCCTAATGAGCCAGTTCGTACTAGATCCCAGTTAAGAAATTATGCTAATTATGCATGTTTCGTCTCCCTTGTGGAACCGAAAAATGTCAATGAAGCATTGAATGAAACACACTGGATTTCTGCTATGCAGGAAGAACTTTTATAATTTGTCATTCACGATGTCTGGTATCTTGTACTGCGGCCTCAAAACAAAAATATTATTGGCACACGTTGGATCTCAAAAACAAATCTGATGAAAATGGGGTAATCCTTAGAAACAAAGCTAGACTAGTAGCTTAAGGTTACTCACAAATAGAAGGAATAGATTTTAGCAAGACATTTGCCCCTGTCACTCGTCTTGAATCTGTTCGACTCATTTTCGCCATAGCGTGTCACTTAAAATTTACACTTTATCAAATGGATGTCAAGTCTGCCTTCCTCAATGGAATTCTGTCCGAAGAAACGTATGTAGAACAACCCAAAGGGTTCATTGACCCTAAATACCCTGACCATGTCTTTCGTCTAAAAAAGGCTTTGTATGGCTTAAAACAAGATCCTCGAGCTTGGTATGAACGCCTTTCTAACTTTTTATTGGATAAGGATTTTAAGAGAGGAGGAAATGACCAGACCCTCTTTGTCAAAAATTTTGACAAAAACATTATTATAGACCAAGTCTATGTAGACGACATCATTTTTGGGTCCACTTCAACATCTGAAGTTAAATCTTTTTCTGCTATTATGCATAAGGAGTTTCACATGTCCCTTATGGGGGAGCTACAACTTTTCTTAGGATTTCAAGTGAAACAGAATTCCGATGGACTATTTGTCTCTCAAACTAAGTATGCCTTAGATCTGGTTAAGAAATTTGGTTTAGATAATGCTAAAGTTGCCAAAACGCCTATGAGTACTACTGTTAAATTATGTAAAGATGAAAATGGAAAGTCTGTTGATTCCACACTTTATCGTAGTATGATTGGTAGCCTACTCTATCTTACTGCCTCACGACCAGATATAATGTATGCTGTATGTCTGTGTGCTCGTTACCAGAATAACCCTAAAGAGAGCCACTTATCGTGTGTAAACCGTATAATCAAGTACATAAAGGGCACTCTTAATCTTGGACTTAGGTACACTAATGATACATGCAGCACCATCATAGGGTATACTGATGCTGATTGGGCCGGATGTACTGATGATAGTAAAAGTACATCAGGTGCCTGCTATTATGTCGGCAATAATTTAGTTGGTTGGAGTAGCAAAAAACAGAATTGCACATCTTTATCTACAGCTGAGTCAGAATATATAGCAGCTGGAAGTTGTTGTGCTCAATTGTTATGGATAAAACAAATGTTAAGCGACTATGGGATTAAAGAAGATCAGTTACAATTGTATTGTGAAAATCAAAGCGCTATTAACATATCTAAAAACCCAGTTCAACACTCGCGAACTAAGCATATTAAAATAAGACATCATTTTATACGCGAACTTGTTGAAACTAAGGAGTTAGAAATCCATTACCTGCCTACTGATCTGCAACTTGCAGACATGTTCACTAAACCTTTAGACTATAACAGATTTCTGTATTTGCATAATTCTATAGGTATGGTATGTGCTGATTAAACTCTGAAGACCTTAATTTTTACCCTTTGTCCATTTGAGACAAAATGGGGGAGAAATTTGAGTCTTACGGGTTCAATGTTTTGTTCACATTTCATCTAAACTGCTTGATCTTAGTGTGCATATTTGCATGAATCTCTTCTACTGATTGTCTACCATTTCTAGTGTACAAATTTTGTAAATAGTTGAGTTATGTAATTTTTGACTTTCTAGGAAATGGGTAGATAGTATCTTTTGTATAGGATTAGGTTTTATTTTTTTTAATCCCCTAAGAGTTTAAGCTAACTCAAAGGAGATTTTGTCTCATATTTCCAAAGGGGGAGA
Source organism: Sambucus nigra (assembly GCA_949130495.1). NCBI lineage: Eukaryota > Viridiplantae > Streptophyta > Magnoliopsida > Dipsacales > Adoxaceae > Sambucus > Sambucus nigra. Next base: position 145,882,814 of record OX422210.1, on the reverse strand, counting down.
TTGAAGCACCTTATACATTTGACTTGCTTAAGTCTATATTGTATAAGTGCTCAACTAATTTGGAAATAGTGACAAAATTGGTTATCTAACCTAGAATCCAAAGAGCCTCAGAATTAATCTCTCTAATCCTCTTCAATAATCCAAGAAGGTATAAATTGAATCACACTACACACATTAGAAGTGCATACATGTGTATATATTGCTTAAAATTGATTGTGTGATAAATTCCCCTTAAAATGTTGTTTTAATAATTTTTTGGGAATTTTTAAACATTTTTAAATATTTTTTAAATAATGTTTTCATTAATAAAAGTGTGATTATAAAATTTGTGGGGTTAATTTGCTATTTTGAAAAATTCATTTTTCATTGGAATGTTTGATTGGGTAGAATGTAAATGCGCTAGAGACTTCAGGGTGCAGCCTATAATTAACTTTGACGCGTGTTTGTAAGCCACTTATATGCCAACACTTGTCACGTTTCTGTTGTACCTATTTGTGTTTGTTATGTGAGAAAGTTGCCTGGTGGTTTGCTGATCATTGGATCAATCCTTATCGATGGCCTGCATGTGTTTTAAACCTATCCGTGTGCTATCCTGTGAACCAATCACATTCGACTTAACCACCGCCTTCTTATAACCCTTAGATCAAGTCAACATTAGGAAGACTTAATCTCAGCCCTTGATTCCCTTCGACTCTCCAGAATCTTCCTCCACTCCTATAAAAGCCCTCTAATTCTCAACCTTTCAAGACTTTTGGCAGTCGTCATTTCTGAGAGAAAAAAATAGAGAGAAGAGGGAAGTGAGAGAGAAGAGAGAAAAGAAAAGAGAGAAGAGAGAGAAAGGAAAAACTGTGTTAGCCAAATCCTAACCCTAACCCTAAACACTTCAAATCTGATTCAAACCTTCGTATACACACAACCCCAAACACAACCTTGGGTGTTTGTGAGAGAGTGGTGTTTCTTGGTTGTTCATATTGAAGCTATAACCTCTTAATCAGTGATCTTATTACCAACTTAAACATTCGTGTGAAGATCTGTATTTTTTCTTCATAGAAATTGTAGATCTACACTTTGTATGTTACATTTCACTAGATCTGCATGTTTCTTTCTTGATTTAAGAAAATCCTTATTGATTTAGTTTTAAAAATGTTTTATGGTTTCTATTCTTATGAAACTTAACCTTGACCTAGTTGGATTCACACTTGGAGATTTTTAATCTCCAAAATATTTTTAAAATAGAGATTGATTAAGATCTTGACCGATTTTGAAGCAAGATATCCGTGGAATCTGGGTTATATTTAAAGGTAAAAAAGGTTTCAAGTTCTGTAAGAAAGAAAGAAAAGAAAATCACAACATATAGTCTTTATATGTAATTTTCTAGGACTGTCTGTAAAAGTAAATGTGTGTGAGTTCATGCATGTTGATAGGAATCACATCACAAACATTTAACACACTACTACACTGGAAGTGTTGTGAATAAGATCAAAGATTATGGAGTCGACACAAGGAAGCTAAAGCAAAGGAAGTTATCAAACTGGAAGAACATCATCAACAATTAGATCTATGAGAAGTTAGAAGGACACCAAGTGGGGTATATTCCTAAACTTAGAATAGGTTGATTTTTGTGCATGTATGTTGTATTGTTTGTAACTGCTATTTGTTGTTAGTGGATTTTTACTTTTGTGACTTAGAAGTCACCGTGGATGTTTTCTCTATTGGGAGAGGTTTTACCACGTTAAAAACTGTGTGTTCTGATTATCTTCATCACCTCATCTCATTCTATAGTGTGCTGAATTTTTGAAATTGTCTTAGTTTTAAAACTGATTACAAAGTCTTGATTACTCTCGTACATAAGTTTTTGTAAACACATCTTGTTGTTTATAATTTTTATTTTCAAAATAAAAGGGTTTTTTCAACAAACATCTCGGAGTTTCTTATACAGTTTAATCTTGTATTAAACGGCATTAGTAACGTTTTTTCAATATCGACGCCTTGAAGTAAGGAACAACTTTGATGATATGCGCCCGGATAATCATGAGGAAAGATATTCGGTGGTTATAATCCCACGTGATTAATAAGATATATATAAATTATAAATGCTCACAAGAATGCACGTGTACCCAATCTTATAATAAATAAGTAGGCTAAGCAGTTCAACACTAAGACAGCCTCCTTTGATTGATAAAGACGAGAACTTCTGTTAATCCCCTTGGATTATTTTAAATTTATTCTATGCTGTTATTACTAGGTATAACACCTGTATGTGGTTATATCCGTGTCGGTTGTGAGCTCATCCCTAGTTAGCTGTGAGAATAGAGTGCAGTAACTAGTCTAGTATACCAGCAAAGCATATAGAGGTTCTGAAATTAGGTACTCAAGACTAGAGATGTTGGAGTTGACATTGATTGAGGTATTGAGAAGGATGAAACCCTATTTATAGTCTCACTCTATAGTTTTGTATACTCATACACCCCTTAGGTAGTCCATCTATAAACCTAAAAAATTTGGCAAGTTAATGGCCTGGTTGGTGGAGTTGGGAGAGTTTAATATTATGTGTGAGATCATACGGTGATAAAGGGACAAGCCATAGTAGAGTTTATAGTTAATTTAACATATGAAGAGGATGATGTAGCATAAAAGTAGACAAAAATTGAAGTTATGTCATCTACGACCGCTGATATAGAACAATCCTTTATAAGGCCATCAGAACGGGTACATAACTTAGCCCAAATGAACAAGATCATCAAGAATGGATCATTGGATAATGGAAGTTTCAATAAAGCATCACCTATTTGAAAAAATTATGTGGATGGCTCTTCATGCACATACGATAGTGACACGAACCTCTTAGTTATCACACTCGAGGAAGATTATATGGAATATGAGTTGAGATTCAATTTTAAAACTTACAATAAGCAGGTCGAGTAAGAGTTCCTAGTATCAGGTTTGGGATTAGCCTCATCACTGAGGGCTCAGTAGTTATCACGTCATAGTGACTCTCAATTTGTCATTAACCAAGTTTTAGGTGTGTATAAGGCTAGAGAAGAAAAAATATCGAAGTAACTTAAAAAGGTAAAGATGTTACTGTCGATGTTCACCACAGCACAGATAGTGAGGATACTAAGACTAAAACATTCATGAGTTGATGCTCTGTCTTATTTGGCTTCGGTAACTAAAGCCAAATCGAGAAGGCTTGCCATAATGGATATCCTACTACATTGAAGCAAAGGTGATGGAATTATATCTAGGTATATCTTAGATGGATATAATTAGGAAATATTTATAAATCGACAAAGATTTGGCCAACCCTAAATATTCTCTAAGGTTGAATTATAAAGACACAAGAGATATGTTAGATGAAAAAATGTTGTCCAAGTGAGGATTTGTGTTACTATTCATTCATTATGTGCATGCTTAAAAAGTACAAGGTCTAATTAAGGAAGTGCACGAAGGTTCATGTGAGGCCTATGCAGTTAAGAGATTATTGGTCAAGCAGGTAGCCATGCAGGACTAATACTAGCCCATGACGAAAGAGGATCGTGTGGTAAATGAAAAAAATTAATATAATTGCCAACGGTTTACTATAATTCATCGAAGTCTTATGGAGACACTCACACCCATCACTTCCTCTTATCCCTTCATGATTGGGATATTAGACATGATTGGGATATTATCGAAGATAAATGAAGCTTTACGTACCTTATGGTGACAACCGACTACTTTACTAAATGGGTGGAGGTCAATTCGGTATAAGAAATCATCCAAATAAAGACCTTTCGGTTCATTTGGAAGAACATAATTTATCTATATATGATGCCATATGCTTCTATTACTAACCATGGAACATAATTTGATGATGATTGGTTCAGTGCCTACTACACTAGATCAAAGATTTGGACACTACATTTTGCTCCAGGTCACCCGATCAGACGGATATCACCAATAAATATCTCTTTAATCGGATAAGGAAGCTCTTAGAAGATTAGAAGGAAAACTAGATATACGAACTGAATAGTTTCATGTGGGATTATAAGATGACTCCCAAGATTACCATTGAGGATAATCCTTTCATGTTATCTTTTGAATATGAAGTTATAGTGTAATGCACCAATTCGGATTTATGAGTTACCCGTATTCAAACCGATCTGACATGAGCATTAGGTGTGAAGTGCAATGAAATAAACTACGTAATGTTGCAAGTTTGGTTTTATTTTAATTAATGTTTCACTTATTCAACATGCAATTCCAATTTCAAATTAAACTACGTGAGGGACCTATGGGGAGCACCCCGGAGTCCAAGCATACAGATCTACTAATGTAATATAAAAGAGAGAACTTACCTTTATAACTCTCTCAAAATACAAAATCGTACCCAACCTGATGTAACAAAATGAGGGATTGAGCCAAATGCTCAGTGGGAGATATGTAAATGCACTATAGAATCGAACGACATAAAGAAGACCACGATATACCTACGTGCACATGGAACTATCTTGTATACATATATAAACATGTATATATATACTTAATTCATGAAACAATTTACCTTCGAAAATCTTATTTATCCAGATTAATTCAACTTAATCTCGTAAAAGACTTCCTTTTTTCTCATTTTGAAAATCACCCATTCAACACACGCGAATACCGTGTTAGAAAATGCTTACTTAATTTTTGAGAAATATTTTACAACACACTCTTGTGTTAATGATGGATTGAACCACTTAGGTTGCTTAACCATCCATTTGCTCACTTACTTTACCTTTTTCCATACCTTATCGACATTAATCAACTTCAGACTTACTTATCTATTTTAACCTTTGCCAAAATATTTATTAATTCATTTAAGTTAGGTTGTCTTAACCCATTTTCACCACACAACCCATTTCTTGATATGTTCCTTATTCCTTTATCTTTTTTCTTGGAATCTTTCAATAATCACGTACTTTAACGAGCTCCACACCGCAGACAACCCCATCATATGCTCTGGTTAGTAATTTTGGGTCTTTCACCCCAGGGCTCCGGGACCTCCTTAATTATCTCAGTGTTATATGAGTTCATTTAAATATTTTTTAATATTATACAATGTCCACATTATCCCTTCTTTCCCTTTTTACCAGGACGAAGCCAAATCTGGGGTTTCACACCAACTTGTATTACACTTTAAAAATTATCATTTCATGTCCTTTACACTTTAACTTTGAGTTTATTCCAAAAATCATGTTCATTAGGACTATCATGTGTAACATATTTTCCAATATGTTTATATCATAAAAAATTTCCACTTTAGGTAAACTCACGATTTTACCCATTTGTTTCAAAACTCACCTTTTACTCCATTTCACAAGTGTTAATTTTTCTCAAAACACCATTAGGTTACTCACACTAACTCCTTAAGTATTTTAGCATATTAACACCCTTTTAAAATTAGAGTATCATTCTTCTCAAGAAGTTGGAAACCTCTTTATTTCAATATTTTCTTTTCGAATTCATCAATGTTAATCTTTCAAACATTATTAAGTTACACACACCAACTTCCAAATATTTACCCATTAACACCTATCCAACACCTTTACTAGCCATATTTCCAAATTAGACATTTCTTTTCTATCTTTATTCAAAAAATATAATTACGCTTGAAGAATACTTTTAAAAGAAAATGCCATTTCCCTTTTATCAATTCATGTAGTCTTACAGCCTTATATTCATCACACCTTTGAAGATTAGAATTTCTAGTTTTCTTATTTCTTATTTAAACCTACTAAAAACTTGCTTAATCTTGTTTATGTGTTCATTATAAAAGTACTACAAGTATACACACATGAGGAGATGAATTTTACTTAAAAAATCATCTTAAATGGGTTAAACATACATTTCGTTCTAGAAAGTCATAATACTTTAAAAATGCACGTTCAAGTCATAAAAGATATTTTTACTTCTTTCAAGCTCAACAAATGTCCACCCATTATAAAATCTACATTTTTACAAGAGCCTTGAAAAAATTATTTCTTCAATGTGTTAGCAAATCAATTATCATTTTCAAACATTTTATTTCATAAAATGTTTAACAACAATATTCTAAAAAATACACCTTTTTCATAAAATACCAACTTTCATGTTCCAAAACTTCGAAATATGTATTCATCCTTTATTTCCTATTAAAATAAATTTTTACCAATATTTTTATTCCATAAAAATATTTAATATTAATCTACTAGACGCTATTATTCATTCATGTGCATCCTACTCATGCAATCTAACAACAACACTACGAGTAATACAAATTAAGTCTTAAACACTAAGGATAGATTTTTCCACCTCAAAGACTTCAAATGGTGGTAAGAAGGTTAGTGTAGAAGGAGAAACCCCCATATCCAAAGGTGTCCTCTAGGGGTTACCAAATGCATCCTCCAAAATTCTCCATATATGCTCCATTTAAACGTCCAAGATGAAATCTCTTCAAACTCCATGACATCTTCCATCATCATCTCCGAAAATATTCCAACACTTTTCCAAAATTCATATCTTCACTTCAACAATGATGAAAATGGGTGTTATAAGCTTAAATGTGAAATACTAGAAGAAAGTGGCATTTTATGGCAGTGGAAGGCCAACATTGGTGGAAGAACACCTTAAATAGTGGAAGATCACCCTTATCCTTCTCTCTCTCTCTCTCTCTCTCTCTCTCTCTCTCTCTCTCTCTCTCTCTCTCTCTCTCTCTCCTTGTATTTTTCCCCAACAAATGACACAAACAAACCTTATAAAAAAAACTTAAAGATCAAAAATCCCATTTTTTCCAATTCTGGGATCACCAAAGCTTGACGGCTCGACGATCCATGGTTAGAAATGTGACAACGCACAAGAGCAATTAGATTAAAATATTTTTGAGGCACGTCGTTAGAACGGCATGAGCCTCATTCGAATGACATGTCTATATCGTTAGATGTTTGGCTTCATGAGATCTTCCCGCTACCTGGGATTGTAATGCAGTGGGACCTCGCATAAAGGTTGTTTGAACCTCGCTTCAAACGACGCCTAAATCTTGTTCGAACGACCCTATTGTCATTTGAACCCTCTAAATTCAAATTTCTTTATTTCCTCTAATTTTGACCCACAACTTCCAATAATTATCATCAAATCTCACTTCATTACAATTTATAAAAAATTTAAATGATTTATTAGGGCGAGATGTTATAAATTTCCCTCCTTGGGGAATTCGTCCCCGAAATTATCGATTCGTTAATCTTTAGGCTTATGGGGTTCACCAACTTTTATTTTAATCCATAGAAATTATCCAAGACAAAATCATTGAAGTTCTCAATACTAAGGTCACACTACGCGTCTCTATACGGGGTTTGTCACTAAATAATCAATATTCGATATGTTTTAATGCTCACCATCTCACTAACCATAAACATCACATAATCAACTCTGAGGATCCATTAACTTGATGATCATGTCCATAAAATTTCAAGTATTACCTACGCTAGTACCTAAGGCATGACGACACCACCATGGGTCACCCACTCTCACGATCAATATTCACCCAGTGTGAATCGTAACACAACCAATGATCGCTTTCATCACCCAAGCCAATTCTTGTAAGGACATGATTTTTTGAATGTCTGAGTTAGAATCTAGGAATTTTTTGTGTGTCCTAGATCGTAGCTAGTATGTCTGATATCATTACATTCGGCACGATCATCCCTGAAGGTCTCGATCTGAATCCAAAGATATCACACTCCCACTATCTTCAACATTCAACCATTCCCACTACTCCACTCGCAGTTATGGTATAATGTTTAATATGGAGTTTTTAAGGGTTACATATTTATTTATGAATTTTTATAAAAGATTGGGGTTATCAATATGAGGCATTTTTAAGGAAGATATTGTTTAAATAGTTACCCGAACCAGCTAGCCTATTTATAAGGGGCAAACCGAACCGGTTCAAAATGGAGAATCGTGTTTAACAGTTTACCAAACCAATTTGCCTCTTTATCCGAACCGATTCACCGCACCACCTAAAATTTTTATTTTTCTATAAATACCCATTTCGGGAGTGTATATTTTCAAGACTTAAAAAGACATTTTTGAGAGACCTACTACAACAAGTCTTCAATTTTTTGAGTCCCAAACACCTTTTTGATTCACAAATTCTTCCCAAATACATATGTGAATCTTTATAAACCCTAGATAAAATTGTTCTACTCATCTTGAGTAATCTTGTGGAGAAGAAGGTTGTTCTCCATTGCTGACTTACAGCTCTTGTGGGATCTCTTGCTGACAACACCGACGACAACAAACTGATGCCTCCGAGTATTCATGTGTCAAGTTGTATGTCGTTGTAATTGTAAATATTACGAATTATAGTAAAATAAAAAGGTATTGCCCCTTTTGGGAATTTTTCCTCATATTGTGATTGCTTTGCATGCTTGAATTTATTTTATTCGCCAATCATAATTAGTTGCGGGAGTTAGGATTTTGGGGCTAAAATTGGAATTTAATTAAACAAGTTTGTCTATTGATTGCTGGCACACTCTCAAATTGGAATCAAAGCATATTACACAATTATGCCGTGTAATTTTTCAACAATTTTTTTTTAGATATCAATTTTGGTTTAAAAATTGATTTTTTGAAAAAGTGCAATTTCGATGGAAAACGTGTATAATCAAGTGCTAATTTTTGACTGGTCAAATTACACACATTGGAAAGCATGTATGAAATCTAACTTAAAGTCCATTGATGAGCATGTTTGGGTTGTGTGTGAAAAAGGGTGGACGCCTCCCACTGTCACTGTAGATAACGTAACTACTTAAAAACCTTTGACTATATGGACTGACGATGAATTTAAATGGAGCACATATAACTCACATGGGCTTAGTGAAATTTTCAATAACGTCACCCCCGACAAGTTCTGACGCATCATGACGTGTTCCATGTCAAAAAAGGCATTGGATGTTCTTAAACTTACCCATGAAGGCGCTAATGCAGTTAAAGAATCAAAATTGAAAAATTTAACTACACAATTTGAGACAATCACCACGCTTGAATCTAAGTGTTTTGATGAATTCTATGCTCGCTTATCTGATATTTTTAACACTAGTTTCAATTTAGGTGAACACATTCCTGATGCTTGAATAGTTAAGAAAGATTTTGAGATTACTGGCTAAGCGTTTTATCCCGAAAGTCACTGTGCTAAATTCATTAGGAAATTTGAGTAGTCTGAAACTAGAAGAATTTGTAGGAGACCTCCAGACTTATGAAATTGACATGTTTCCTAATACGATAAAATCAAAAGATAAAAGGGTAGCACTTAAAGCCCAGGCTAGGAAGAGTGAGGGGTCAGCTAGAAAGATAGGTGATTCATCTAGGAGAAGATAGGAAGAGTTGTCTTATTCCGAGTTTGATTTTAACTTAGACGATTTGGCCTTATTTACAAACAATTTCAAGAAATTTATCAGATTAAAGAAAAATGATAATTTCAAGATAAAAAAAGAATTTTGAGAAAAATAAGTTTGAAAAGAAAAATAAAAAGGATAAAAGGAAGCGCCTAGGAAAGGAGAGGAGAGATGTTATGAGTGTGACGGAAGAGGTCATAAGGCATTTTAATGTCCTAATAGTATGATACGTCAAAGAAAAGGCAAAGTTGCTCTTAATGCCTCCCTTAGTGATGACAGTGAGGTCGAGTTGGCGGATTCTGGAGACGAGTCACCGCATGAATGTAACTTCACTGCATTCATGGCTAGTCATGTGAGTATCGACTATGCGCCTCACGAAAATGGTGATGCTACTTCACAGGGACACCTCGACGGTGGAAGTGATGTGAGTGAGGGGGAGGATACTGCAAGTGAGAGAGAGAGAGAGAGATTTACGACGCGCGTATGCTGATTGTTTTAAAACTAAAAAGCGTAACAAAGCGTTAAAACTTAGGATAGTTTCCTTAGAGAAAGATTTGGGAGAGACGAGAGAGAGAGTCCTCCATTAGCACTGCCAAGAGAGAGAGAGAGAGAGAGAAAGAGAGAAAGAGAAAGAGTCAGTTTGGTGTGAGAGAGAGAGAGATGTTTAGAGAAAGAGAAAGGGGACTTGACCAAGAAAGTGTCTAGTCTTATGAGTGAGCTCCATACCTCCATGGACACTCGAAAGAAACTTGAAGCCCTTGTTGCCCAGATTTCTCATGACCTTGAGAGAGCCAGGGAGGTCAAGGTAAAAATAGAAGACAGATATGGAAACATGGGAAAGATGTTCATCGCCCCTGCTTTAGGTTTTGGTGAAAGAAAAGGAATTGGTTTGGATGGTGCCTCCACGTCCCATGTGAGACCGAATCCAATTTCTAAGTTTACTACGAATCCATATGGCCCTCACCAAAAACCCTGGAGAAGAGTTCGTCTAAGAAGCAAATCAAGATCGGCCAAAGACTATGTACTTATGTACCTACTGCAAAAGAAAGGGCCACCTTGGGTGGTTTTGATATAGTTCGGGTCGAACACGATGTACATTTGATCCACCATGTGCCACTAGAAATTTTTTGAGTCTTAAAGAGCAGGTTGAGTTTCTAGTCGCCATATCTCAGAGTCTAATGGAAGAGTTCCAACGGATTTCTATATCGTCAGCGGACACTTCTAATATCCCGACTAGAGCCAACAATGACAAGGGAAAACAGAAGGTTACCTCATCTTGGGTGCCTAAACTTGATGAGAAATCCCTTGTTGTTCATGTTTCTCTTAAAGTACATAATACTTCTCAGTGATATTTTGATAGTGGGTGTTCCAGGAACATGACAGGTGATGTCTCTTTTTTTACCGACCTAGAGGATTGCAAGGAAGATAAAGTCAATTTTGGAGATGGAAGCAAGTCTATCATAGTTGGATGAGGTACAATAGAGATACCAGGATTTCCTAAGCTAGAGGAAGTTTTCTATGTTAAAGGTTTAAAAACAAACCTTCTCAGCATTAGCCAGTTGTGCGACGCTGACTTTGCAGTAAAGTTTAACCGGAACGAGTTCAATGTTTATGATCAAGACGATAATCTTATATTGCAAGGGGTGAGGACTGAAGATAATTGCTATGGGATTATGCCCAAGTCCTCATTTGTTTGCAACAGCATCAAGATCACTCCTATGGATCTGTGGCATCAACATCTAGGTCATGTAAATTTTAGATATTCGAAGGGATTAGCTAAAAAGGACCTAGTACGTGGCTTGCCATCACTTGGAAAGCCTACTTCAACAATTTATGGACCCTGTCAGTTGGGAAAGAAAGTCCGTAGCCACCATAGGAAGTTGAATTACATTACCACTTCACGAGTGATTGAGTTGATACACATGGATCTTATGGGTCCTACTCGGACTTAGAGTTTGTGTGGTAAGAGGTATATCCTTGTGATGGTAAATGATTTCTCTCGTTACTCGATTGTAGGTTTTTTCAGAGAGAAATTCGATGTTGTGGAATTTCTGACCAGCTATCGTGTCCTGCAAAATCAATACGGAGTCACTATCAATAGGATATGTAGTGACAACGGCACTGAGTTTAAGGAAGATAAAGTAGATCTTTACTGTGATAGCCTCGGGATCAAATATGAATTTTTGGCCGTAAAGACTCCTTAGAAAAATGGGAATATTGAGAGGAAGAATCAGACGATTCAAGAGATGGCTAGATCTACGCTTCTTGGTCATAGAGTTGCTAGGAGATTTTGGGCAGAGGCGATGTCTACCGCGTGCCATACGGTAATTAGGGTTTACATTCGTCCACGGACTCTTAAGAAGCCCTACGAATTATGGACTGGAAAGAAGCCCAACCTTTTATATATCTGTGTCTTTAGGAGTAAATTTTACATCCTACAGGATAGAGAGAAATTAGGAAAGTTTGACTTCCAAAGCGACGAGTGGATACTTCTAGGATATTCATCAACTAGTAGAGCATATCAGGTTTTTAACCTGAGTAGCTAAACATCACCGTGCAAGATGATGAACTGCCGGTATTTGTTGATTCTAACCTTTTATGTGAGGATGAATCACTTTCTACAGACGATCCCATTGTGCCTCCCATACCTAGAGTGAATCCTATTTTTAATTTAGGAGACACTCCCGCTTGGGTTCGCAAGAGTCGTGATCCTACTACTATTCTAGGAGATCCCACCATAGGGGTCAAGACTCGTGCTCAGCTAGAGAACGTTGTTATCCATGTTTGCTACACATCCAAAATCGAGCCAAAAAATCATAAAGAAGCACTCAAAGATGAACACTAGATATGGGTTATGCAGGATGAGTTGCTTAAGTTTAAAACGAATGATGTCTGGGAACTGGTCCCCTGACATAGTGAGACAAATATGATAGGTACCAAGTGGATCTTCAAGAATAAGGTGGATAAGATGGGTACTATTATCCAAAATAAGGCTAGGTTGGTCTCTCAAGGCTACACATAGATAGAGGGTGTAGACTTTGATGAGACATTTGCTCCTGTTGCGAGGCTTGAGTCCGTCCGCTTACTACTCGCCATCATATGTCATATATGCTTTAAGTTATATAAGATGGATGTCAAGAGTGCCTTTATGAATGGCATTCTATAGGAGGAGGTTTACGCAGAATAACCAAAAGGGTTTGAAGACCCTAAACACCCTGATCACGTCTACTATCTGAGGAAAGCCTTATATGGTTTTAAGTAAGCACCCCGTGCTTGGTACGAGAGGCTTACTTACTAACTCTTAGTTCGTGGATTCAAGATAAGGGGTTTGATATGATGTTGTTCATTAGGAGAGATGACAGTGCTATTTTAATTGCCCAGGTCTATATGGACGACATAGTCTTTGGATCCACGTGCTCCCAGTATTCTCACCACTTTGAGGAGGAGATGAAGAGTGATTATGATATCAGCATGGTAGGTGAGGTTACTTTCTTCCTTGGTCTCTATATTTGTCAGCTAGAGGATGGGATGTTCATCTACCAATCCAAGTATGCTAGAGACCTTATGAAGAAATTTAGTTTAGACTCCTCTAAGCACGCACGTACCCTGATGATTACCTCAACAAAGCTTAGCAAGGACACTTCAGGCAAGGACGTAGAGAAAACCTTGTAATGGAGTATGATAGGTAGTATTATCTACTTGACTTCCAGTCGTCCCGACATCGCCTTTAGTGTTGGAGTCTATGAAGGATACCAGGCATCCCCAAAAGAGTCACGCTTACTCTCTCTTAAACGTATTATCAAATACGTGAGTGTGGCTCTCTCACTTGGCATTTGGTATTCCTTTGATACCAATGACCGTTTATCCGCCTATTCGAATATCGATTGGGTGCAAATGGATGTAGGAGCACTTTTAGTGGGTGTTTCTTCTTTGGTTCCACTCTTGTCTCTTGGTTGAGCAAGAAGCAAAACTCCATCTCTTTGTCCACTGCGAAGGCTGAGTACATAGCCGTCGAGATTTGTTTCCCATAACTTCTGTGGATGAAGTAGATGTTATAGGATTATGGGATATCACAGGACATCATGACTATTTCCTGTGATAGCACGACTACACATATCCTATAATCCAGTCCAGCATTCGCACACAAAGAACATGAGGATACGCGAGCAGTTTATCCGTGTACTTGTAAAAGAGAATTTCGTATCCTTGAGTTTTGTGTCTACCGACCTCCAGTTAGCCAATATTTTCACAAAGCCTTTAGATGCCCTTAGATTCGAGAGTCTTAGGAAGTCTTTAGGAATTTGCACAGTTAACTGAGAGGTAGTTACCATGTCTATGTCTAGAGTAGGATGCATTTTTCATGTTCATATCATATGATTTCTATCTCTAGATTGTATCATTTATATCATTAGTTGTTTTTCGTTTTTCTTTTTTTTTTAAATACAAAAATATTTTCTATTTTTTTGAAAAATTGAAAAATCCAAAAAGATTTTCTTTTTATATTTTTTTTTTGAAAAACACAAAAAGAGTTTTGTGTTTTGATTACACCTTTTATAGATGAACATTTAAGATAGCCATAGTCACAACTTCGTTCCATATTCCACGTGACTGTTTGATAGTGATTTGAGATGTTACATCACTTAATCCATGTACTTTACATTGTTTGGAGTCTTTGAGATATGATTAGTGATATCCTCTACATGTTTGGAACCTTATCTCCTTTATTACACGCATGCATGGTATCATTTGAGTATTGTACTTGTCTATCACATATTGACTTGAGTGTTTTCATCCAAATTATGTCTATACAACAAACCAAATGCGATACAACTTGATAAGAAAGTAGTACATGTAAAAATCGTTTACCGTGATGACTTAATTGCAACAAATTAATGAGTGAAACACGGGAAAGGGCTGTGAGAGTAAAAAATTAACTCGCCGTGAAAGCCACATTTTGAAAAGAGCCTAAAAAAATTACAAGGAAATAAAAAGAAAAATATGACAACAAGTAGGCCAATAGATTTTAGTTTTATCACCTCAAAAGAAAAAATAAATGTATAATTATTTATGAGGGGGTTTGGATGGAAAGAAATGAAAAACGATTTTGCACGTGCTTGAAAGTCATGAGAAAGCGTTACATAGTTTTGGACGTTATTGGTGTGGAAATCACTTTGAGCTTTGATTTGTTGATATTGATTGATTCAATTTCTTATAAATCCACCATTTTTACATCTAACAAAGATGTTGAGTTCATTCGTTAGAAATATTCGAAATTCATCATGCACATAGTTTATGGTTGTATGTATTGATTTTCCTATCAAATTTGTTCACATCCCTATATTTTCGCTATCATCGACTTGGTTGTTTTCGTGTTCTTTCAAGGTGTGATTCTTTGTTGTATAATTTGTGAGAAAAATTATGAAAAAATTCAAAAAGAGAAAGTTTGATTGCCTTATGACATTCACCATTTGCATTTGCTTTATGTTCTTCATATTTGTCTATTTAGGGACATTATAAAAAGAGGGAGAACGAATTATGAGGAGAATTTGATTTTATTTGTTTGATTTAATATTGATTTTCTTGAGCTTAATTGATATTTACTTTTGCTTATCATTATATTTCAAACTATTGTGCATCACGGGTATTGTTTCTTCTCTCATGTGTTTAGGTACAAAATTGAGGATTATTTTTGCACACCCTGATAATGACAAAGTAAGATTGAAGAGTTGGAGATTTGAAGATGTTGAAGTTTGTTTGATGACATGTCATTTAGTATTTCCAGTTTTTGGGCTTAATGGGGGATATTAAATTGTATGTCATTTGGTTTTCATTTAGGTAGCACAATTCAGATTTTTTATGTATGTACCGGCATAGACTTAGGGGGAGATTTGTAAGGACATGATTTTATAAAGGTTCGAGTTAGAATCAAGGAATTTTTTGTGTGTCGTAGATCACAACTAGTATGTCTGATACCGTTACAGTTGGCAAGATCATCTATGATAGCCTCGATCTAAATCTGAATTTATCACGCTCCCACTATCTTCAACATTTAATCGTTCCCACTACTCCACTCGCAATTATGGTATAATGTTTGATATAGAGTTTTTAAGGGTTACATATTTATTTGGGAATTTTTCTAAAAGATTGGGGTTATCAAAATGAGGCATCTTTAAGAAAAATATTGTTTAAATAGTTACCTGGACCGGTTCGCCTATTTATAAAGGGCAAACCGAACAGGTTCAAAATGGAAAATCGTGTTTAACAGTTTACCGAACCAGTTTGCCTCTTTATCCGAATCGGTTCACCGCACTGACTCAACTTTTTATTTTTCTATAAATACCTATCTCTGAAGTGTATTTGTTGATGACTTAAAAAGACATTTTTGAGAGACCTACTACAACAAGTCTTTAATTTTTTGAGTCCCAAACACTTTTTTATTGATAAATTCTTCCCAAATACATATGTGAATCTTTATAAACCCTAGATATAATTGTTCTACTCATATGGAGTAATTCTATGGAGAAGAAGGTTGTTCTCCATTGCTGACTTGGATCTATTGCGGGATCTTTTATTGCCAACACCGAAGAAAATAAACCGATGCCTGCGGGTATTCGTGTGTCAAGTTGTATTTCTCTGTAATTGTAAGTATTACGAATTATAGTGAAATAAAAAGGTTTTGCCCCTTTTGGGGATTTTTCATCATATTGTGATTGCTATGCATGCTTGAATTTATTTTATTTGTCAATCACAATTAGTTGCAAGAGTTAGGATTTTTGGGGATAAAATTGGAATATAATTAAACAAGTTTATCTATTGATTGTTCGTGCACTCTCAATTCCATCTTAGGACTACACATCCAGCATCCCATAAATTTTTAGTCTATCATGACTACACCACTCACATAATCTTGCCAATAACCATACTATGCCATTTTCTCACTCCAAGGAATTATATTCTTACCAAGTCATCACTATGCATTCGGCTTACACCTTCCGCTGCGTCACTCTGATGACCCTAGTACTACCCTAGGTGTCTCACCTTATAGAACTCACTTGAGCCTTATACTTATCCACTTACCATGGTGAAGTATCACCGTTCTAAGTCTTTCTTAATTTCTAATACTATACAATATCCTCAATCCATCATTCCTCTCTTAACAACCAGAGTCACTGACAGGCATGTCAGCCAGTCGAAAAGGTCATTATTCCTAAGAAACTTTAATACTACGAGCAAACCAAGTGGCCGAAAGTCCAGCCACCCGTACATAAAACTTTATGCGATGGCATAATACCTCAGATGTGGTGCACCCAGTTACGGAGATGCATTGGCCATACTCGGTTCATCGCGCTCTACCAGGACCAACCCCATCGTAACATGGCATAGAACCAATCTGAGTCACCACATGTGGAAGAATATCAATCCCCGATTACCAAAACTAAAAGGGAAACATGAGACTCAGAAGGAACTAAAAACCTTCCCAAGAAATTCCACCCATAAGCGTTCGACTATGATTTACAAAGCAAACCTATGCCATATACTTGAAGTCATGTCACTCATTCCCAAAATTCTCACCGAACACTAATCTTAGCCACATACCATGGCTTGGGTCACTAGTCATGACGAATCATATCACAACCTTTCATTCTCATAACTTAAAAGAAATATACAAATCGGTAGTCCTCTAGGAAGTCGACGCCCGACTTCCTTCTTTGAGACTTAGGCCATACCTTCACAACCTTGGAACACATGAACCATTCCGATTGAAGGGTGCCTCGTAACTTTGTCTATACTACCCTTATCCATTTACTGGTGACAACGTCACCAACCTACTAAACCTATGTTATTTTATGTGACATAATCGAAATCCCAAATTCCCCCAGGCAGTACTCTGTTCAAGAGAGACATCCACATTATTTTATCCTTTGACTATATGAGGTTGTCACTAATCTTACTTCTAGGCTCTACCCAAACTGAACTCACGTGACGACCACACCCGCCGTAATTGGTATTCTAAGAGTAGAAATTATCACATAGGGCTACATCTTCTAATTCGTATCGTCTTAGCAAGACGTGATAAGAACTAGTCATTACCTTACTAAGGCTACCCTAGCATATACCATCGACACACACTGACATAATAATCATGTTTTGATGTTACCCCGCCTCGGTTTCCATCTTCAAGTCTCCATATAGTGTCATCATACCAAGTCTTGAATACATTTACTAGTACATCTCAAAATCGAGCATCACAACACCAATACTAGTCATTCCATGACATTCGAGCATCACTCATATAACCACATAATCTATCACCCCACCTTAAGGATTACACTACCCACATGTGTCGATTTGGGAAGCCACACTTGGCATGTACATCATACTAACAGCAGTATGGGATCATCACCTGACCCTCAATACAATCATTACTAGGATGCTAATGCTTCTTCATACCAGACTCTCCTAAGGACACTAAACACATTTTATGTAACCGTCCTTATGACCTGAAAAGATTTCATCATCCATACATTTATCATTGTAGGTGCGCTCTATAAACCTTTCAGTACCCATATCACGATCAATCATTGATCGCAAAGACACTAGTCTATGAGCTTCTACCTATAGTGCACCTTAACCATCAACACCTCAAGGTGTCACAACATTCGATCTTTATCCCCAATGTCACCACACATAATTAGTCCTACGGTCATTCTAGTGTACCTTTAAACCACACTCACACTAAGATTACCTTGCACCTAGCCATCACTTTGGCACCTAAAATGAGTTTTTACACTTGGATATTAAACTTATTTTTCTTCCAAATAGTTGTGACCATAAGACATGTACCAAACCACAACTAGTGGTACTGAGGATTATAGCAGGATACAAGATGTCACCTACAACCTATAAACCTCAAAGTCTTCCCCATCTAATTCGTAATGAATGATCAGCCATGACAACTAAATTGTCTCACTATGTAAACATCACACCATGTGATAATCTACAAGTTAACATAATTATAACTTAGTAGGATATAGGGTGTTGGGTATTGCCTATAAATACTAAGGCATACACCGCAGACGCCACGAGGGATGTTATTTTTCAATATCACATTATAATCAAGATACACTAGCCCTAAGTCCTCGACCAAGGTACCCAATACTTTTTCCCATGGAATCAATACTTACGAACGCCACTCAATCATTTAACCCCCATATATGAAATACACAACCGTTACAACTAGGTCACAACAAACACTATTCATTTTTGCCACCGCCAAGGCTACTCTTGTCATTTAAGTTACCACACAATACATCTCACGCAAGGAATCATGGTGTTGCCTCTATTGGCCTACATAACTTCATATGCTCACCGAACTACCATCAATCGCGATATCACCCCAAGGATCGAATTTATCTAATTACATTATCGACATTAAGTAGCTATCAACTCCGCACAAAAGGTTTATACAACTTTTAATCATAAATCATCAGTGCTTAGTCATGACACCCTAACCTTCAACCTCCATCATTGACTATTTACAATTTGTGTATCCTACCTAATGGGCATCATTTCACCATATTATCATCTCAGAAGGCTCTTTGCCATAAAGAATTAGAACATAAGCACCTCACACTAACAACCACAGTTTCACCATTGTTGGCTTGCTTGGACACCCGTAACTTACTAAAAAATCTAATCAGAAGAGCAAAAGTAATTTAACAACTATAGACTTTATCACGTGCCACTTGGAACTAACTTACTTATCGTGCTAACCTCTTTGACTCTACTATCGAGGACACGAACTAAACCGTCACCAAACTGAAGCACCTTATACTCTTGACTCACTTGAGTCTACATTGTATAAGTGCTCATCTAGTTTGCAAATAGAGATAAAATTAAGTCTGTTCCCTAGAATACCAAAGAGCCTCAGACACTACAAAACAATTATTTCTCTTGTTTGACTGATCAAGGTATATGAACAAACACCCACACACATTAGGACTGCATACAATGTTCATATATTGCATAAATTGTTTGTGTGTATGTTGTATGTGTTAATTTCCCTTTAAAAAAATTTAATAAATTTTTGGGAATTTTAAAACATTTTTTTCTTAAATAAAATAGAAATTAAAATGTTTGGGGTCTTTCTATAATTTCTGGTTGATTGGTTTTATCCCTAATAGTTCACTTGGGTAGAAACCAAATGCGCTTGAGACTTTAAGGGTGTTTGTGTAATTAGTTTGTGACGTGCGTTTGTGGTCCGTTATTTGCCTTACACCTATCGCACTCCTACTGGTTGATTGTCTATTTCTTCTAAGAGAGAAAACTGGTATTCATTTACATCCCTTGGATTGGATTTATCAACGCCCTGCATGCGTCCTTGTCCCAATCCCAGTGAACCTCTCTTATCCAATCAGAGAGTGTTTAACTAACCACTTATCTTTAACCGTTGGATGGAAGTTAATATGGCAAGACTTAATCTTAGCCATTGATTTCGAGCTTCCTTCTCGATCCTTCTCAGCCCAGTATAAAAATAGGCTAACCCTCAGCCTTTGAGAAGTTTTTTCCACTTCATCTAATTCAAGTGAGAAGAGAGTAGAGAGAGAAGAGAAAGAAAAAAAGAGAGAAATCACAGAGTTAGAAACCCTAACCCTGTTCGTCCAAACACCTCTTCAAACCCTAACCATTTTTCCAAAAACCTGTATATACCAAACACCAACCCTGAGTTTTGAGAGTTATTGAGTGCTGGTTTGAAAGTTGTTTCGTGTTGTAACCTCTTCATTTTAAGATCTTGGTTCCAACTTAAACATTAGGTTAGATTTGTATTTTTGTTTCATAGAAATCATAGATTTGGCCATTTTATGTTATATTACACCTAGATCTGCATTCTTTGTTTCTCATCTTGAGGAATCTTTTGTTGATTATTTTCTTTAATTGTTTCTATCTTCAAAATCAACAAAATTATTTTTTATTTCTAGTTCTTTTGAAACAAGACCTTTGACCTAGTTGGAATCACACTTGGCGGTTTTCAATTTCAAAAACATTTTCAAAACCCTGAAATTGATTAAGATCTTGAAACGTCTTCTGAGAAAGATCGCTGTGGATTCTGGGTTTATTTTAAAGGTCAAATAAGGTTTAAGTTTCCTAAGAAGAGAGAAATTGGAAATCAAAGCATATAGATCTGATTTGTAATTTGCTAGGACTGTTTATAAAAATAAGCGTGAGTGTGTGCATGCATGTGTTAGAGCACCATCACACACACTTACACACTACAACACTGAAAGTGTTGGTAATAAGATCTTGAAATAAGAGTCGACGTAAAGACTGGAACAAAGTGGAAGTTAGCAAACTGGGAGAGCCACGTCAACAATGAGATCTACAGAAAAGATAGAAGGACACCAGTAAGTACATTCCTAAACTTGTATAGGACTGATTTATGTGCATATGTGTTATATAGTTTGTAACTGATATATTTTGTTTTAGTGGATTTTTCTTTTTACTCCGTAGAGGGAGTTGTGGATGTTTTCTCAGTTGGGTGAGGTTTTACCACGTTAAAATTCTCTTGTCATTAATCTTTCTACATCTCCTCATCTCATTCTTGCTGGTGTGTTGATTTAAATTGTTTCTATTTTGTTTTTCAAAACGTGTTAAGAAATCTTGAACTGATCTCGTGCATGTTTTATTAAACACATTTTGTGATTAACCTGATTTGATTTAAAGAAAAGAGTTTCTTCAAAAAACAGTTCGAAGTTACTTAAATAGTTTAATCTTGTATTTAACAGCTTTAGTAACAGTTTTTCAATTGGTATCAGAGCTTTGGAAATATTTTTAAAAGATCTTGTGTTTCTGAAATTGTTTTCTTGAAATCAAAATAATGGACGAGAAAAATGAAAGATTTGGCAACTTGACAAGACCCCCACTCTTTAATGGAAACAACTTTGCTTACTAGAAGGTAAGAAATGTTGCTTTCATACAAGGAACCTTGGAAGATGATGTCTGGGACATTGTTGAAAATGGATACACTTATCCTACTAAATCAGCCACCAAAGGAAGTAATGAGAGGATTAAGAAAGCTTTAAGTGAATTCACTCAAGAAGAGAAGCAAACTTCTCGAAACAATAACAAAGGCAAGAATGCCATCTTTATGTCCATAAATGAACATGAGTTCAAAAGGATCTCATCTTGTGCCACTTCTAAGGAAGATTGGGATACACTAATCACTGCACATGAAGGTGACACTAGAGTTATGGTTGCTAAAACTCAAATGCTTGTCCAGCAGTATAACTCTCTAATTATGTCATATTCCGAATCCTTTGATGATTTCTACATGAAATTGACTGATATTGTGACCAAACTACCTGCTAATGGGATAACATACGACAGACATGAAATTGTATCTAAAATTCTAAGATCATTACCACAGAAATTTGATAACAAAAGATATGCTATTGACGAAATGAGTGATCAAAATCTCACTCCTGAATTACTCAGTAGTAAACTATGAACTGTGGAGATGGAATTAGAATTTAAGAAACAAATTACCCAGTCCCATAGAAAATAGACTAGTTCCAACTTGAGTTTTTCCTCTAAGTTGATGAAACCTGATATCACTATTCCCACTGATGATTCTGATGAGGAATGTGATATAGACAATTTGGATAATCAAATTGCCTTAATGTCAAAACAATTTAAGAAAATTGTCAAATTTAAAAATAAAATGGCAAACAGACAAGGCAAGCCAAATTATCCAACTCAGTCCAACTACAAACCTCATGAGAAAGGTCAAGAAAAACATCACAAGGACATGGGACCCAATAAAGACTTCAAAAATATTAAATGTTTTAGATGTAGAAAACTAGGACACATAGCACAAGACTGTAGAGTGAAACTGAACACTGCTAATAAACATACTAGGGCCAACATTTGCAAAACATGGGATGATTAAAGTGATTCTGAAAATGAGAAACCTGAATCTTCCGATGATTTTGATCCTTGTATGTCTTTCTTTGACAAGATAATCTACAATGATGATATGCCTATGTACGAAATGATGACAACAGCTCTATTTTTGTTATTATAAATCATACTGCTACTGGTTTAGATGCTTTAATTTCTGAGAATATTGCTAGTTCTACTACGGGGTGTGTGAGTCAAAGGGAAAGAGATAATGACGATGTCAATGGGTGAGTGAGTTAAATAATTGAATCCTTAGGGGTCACTTTACACACTACACTTTGTGATTCGGACACTGAAGACCTCCCTGACATAGAAAAGCACTAGACTCGAGAAGATATTGACAGATCTCACTAAGAAATTAGAAGACCTAAGTTTGATGGTTAAACTTAACGCTGAAGAGTATACTACCCAATGTCTAACTCATGAAAATGAAGTCAAAATATTTTATCAAAAATTGAAGAATTTGATTGAAGAAAATGAAACTCTCGAGAAAAATATAAAGGGACATTATTAGAATTGGAACAAACTAAAGAGAAGACAACAACAGTTTTCAAAAAATTTGCAAAGTTTGAAAATATTTCAAACTGTTTTGATGGTTTTGTTGCTGATTCTAAAACCAATTCTGATGATCGAACTAGAATAGGATTTTGTCCAAATTTGAAGACTCAAACTAAAATTTTTTGAGCCAATTAAGTTTGTGTCAGGAGGCAAAATACCTATAGAAATTTGTCCAGATTTTCATTCTCTGAAAATTGAGTTTGATGAAAAACAATCAAAGTTTGATATTGGGGAGTCAAGTTGCTCTAAGTGTGAAAGTCCACCTAAGACTAAATATGTTTTCCCCCTGATTAGGAAGAGTGATTTTGTCTTTCAAACTTTACTCCCTAGGAATAAGGTTCAATCTCAAAACGCCATGAAGCTTGTGTTTAGAGACTTTCCTAAGGAGATACCCTCTTCGAGCAATTTGTTTTGCTCTTACTGTGACTTATATGGTCATTCCTTTGAAGGTTGTTACTCTAGACACTTAGTCAACCCTGTCTACACTACTCTTATGTACCAAAACCTTAACTATTCTAGGAGAAGCCATAATAATTATGTCGTGCCTAGACAACCAGACAAAAGCTCTAACTATAGAAAGAGAGAGGCCAAACCTAAAAGATCATTTCCAAGAAGGACAAAAAGGAACTTTCCTAAACCAAATGCTCATATTTTCCATAAAAATCAAACTCATGCGCAAAATATTTTTCAACAAAAATCTAAAGCTCGCAAAGTTTATCAAATGAGAGAAAATATGTGCAAAATAAAAATAAGAGCTATTTGGGTTAGAAAAGATGAGCTATTACCCCAGATTAAGTGTAACATTTTGATTACTTCTTTAAAAGCCGAACACACCTCTTCTGGTTGGTATTTAGACTCTGGGTGTTCAAAGCATATAATTGGTTTGATACAAAACTTTTAAACAAAACCAGCTTTGCTAGAGGAAAAGTCATTTTTGGTGATGGTGTATCATCTCAAATCATTTGTAAAGGAACACTCCAAGAAGAAGGAATGCTTGTTCTTGAAAATATTCTTCTAGTAAAAGGTCTTAAGGCTAATCTACTTAGTATCTCGCAATTTTGTGACTCAAATCATACTGTCACCTTTTCAAAGAACAATTGCAAAATTTAAAATGAAAAAGGTGAGTGCATTATTACAGGACTTAGGACTCTGGACAATTGTTATACTGTTCAAAATAGTGTCGAGGTCTGTAACATTGCCAGAATGGATGACAATGAGATATGGCATAATCGTATGGGTCACATAAATTACGAAAATCTTGGTAGACTGTCTTCTCAAGAAATAGTTAGAGGTATTCCTAATATCAAACTTATTTCTAATATTGTCTGTGGATCATGTCAGGAAGGAAAAATTGTTAAAGACCCTCATAAAAAAGTCAAAGATACCCTTACCTATAAACCCTTGGAGCTCATTCATATGGACCTAATGGGTCCTTCTCTAACTGTTAGTCTCTGTGGACATAGTTACATTCTTGTTATGGTTGATGGCTTCACCAGATTTACTTGGGTAGCTTTCTTAAAATAAAAGTCCGACACTTTCCAAACCTTTTTGAAGATTTTACTTCGAATTGAAAATGTAACTGTAGAGCTTGACGACTCCAATGGTCAGAAATGTAACAACGTACTGTAATACCCCGTATTTTTATGCTATATTAATTTGGGGATTTATTAATATTAATGTGAATTAATTATTTAATAAAAATCCGGAAATTAATTATGTTATAATTATTAACGTGATGAGAGTTAGTAATTATGGGAATTTTTTTTGAATATTACTAATGAGCAAAGTAATATATAATAGTGGCCATATTAAATGTCACGAGTGAATAAAATGACAATTTTAGAAATTTGAGTCGGGACGCACCCGTATCGCGTCGGGACTAAATATTGATAAATAAAAGTAAATATTTTAAAAGTTGTTCATATGGTCGTTTTGAGTGCGCCAACGCGTCCGGAAGGGTCTAGATAGTCAGAAAAGTATACCTGGGAGTTTGATTTGGGTCTCGGGGCGTTTTTAGACCTAATTAGTACCCCGGGAGGGCTTTTTAGTCATTTTGTATTTTTGGGTAATTAAACCCACGAAAATTAAAGGGGTTATATCAAATGTTTAGGTTATCTCCTAGGGTAAGATAACTCAAAACACTAGAACGGCCATCGAAGAGAAGAGGAGAGAGCTCTCAAGGCATTCCAAGGCTCAAAACTCACCCGTTTGCACCTCCTTCACCGCTAACGCGTAGATCGCGAGACGGGGAACGCAACCACACCAAATTCAACACCAAAACAGATTTCTGAAAATCCCAGGCAAGTGTTTATCTTGCTTATTTCATTGATGCATCATCCACATTAGTTTATGAGTTATTAGGATGAGATTTATGGAACAAAAACCCAATTTGAGATGGAAAATTTTCATGTAGTGATGATTTATATGATATTCTGGAAACCCTTTGTCATGTAAAGGATTAAGAGTTTGATTAAGAAAAGAGTTCTAATTAGATACAAACACTAAAAAAATATTCCGGACGATCAGACCGTTGGAATTGGATGAAATTTTATGGAGAATTAGCGGAAGACGAGAGGAAGCTACACAAAAAAATTCAGTTCGATCGGACCGTTCAATATTTTTTAATTTTTTTTTTGCTAGACAGTTTTATATTTTGAGGACTCTTAGAGATAATAAAAATTCAATTAAAACTCCATTTTAATTCCGATTTCGAAACCGTTTGAAATTCTCATCTTTGAAAATAAAATTCAAAATCCTTTAATGTAAGGCGAAATCTATATTTTTGGGATATTTTGCATAAGGGATAATGTAAGTATATATTAAAGGGGAGAGACACGTAAAAGAGAGTTACGTTGGAACATAAATGGATATCTACTGAATTGTACATTTGGAAGAATAGAGTCTATGAGGGTTACGTAGTAAGTTGGAAAAACCCTTCGAATTAAAGTTAGAAACGAACCATTATACTTGATAAATAATAATGGGAAAATAAGGATAAATGTTGTGAATGTGGGTTATTGGATAAACATAAATTGATAAAATAAAACTGGTATATTTATATGATTGTATATGCATATATTATATACTTGTGAAAATCATGCCCGCGCTACTTGCTATCCCTGAGGTTTCTGCGCTGGGAAGATCGTATCTCGTGTGCCTTATGGGGGATATTGACTCGTACCCTAGAAGATAGAAATCCTAGGTACATGCTATCGAATCGGTAGTCACGGTCCTAAGAGACGTGAGGGTATGTACTGACCTCTTGGAAACTATGCTTCGCCTCAATATTATTTGTGCATGTATTTATACAGTTCGAGAGTGATTCCGAACTTGTATTCCCTTTAGTACGATTGATACGGGGATTGGATAGTAGAGTATGGCCGCACCATAAAATTTTATGTGGGGTGCTGTTAGAATATATATATTATACGAGTATTTAATATATATATGAAATTCTGAAATATAGAAAACTGCCTACTGTGTTATGGTAAGTAAGACATGTATAATGACTCAAATTGGAAATACTTGTTTTAAAAAGTATAATATGATATTGAAAAAAACTTTATGAATCAATAAAGTTAAAATGAGCGTTTTTTACTAAATGAAATTATCCTTTTTAAACCATGATGTTGTTAAATCTTAAATTTTGAGAGTCACCTAAGATAAGTTAAATCCTTGGGGAAGGATAGTGTGATATATGATGAGATAAACCATTGGGAAGGTTAGTGCGATAGGAGTGCACATTAGAAGAGAGGCGAGAATTTCTCAAGAGAGTGTCGCACTAATATGTTGTTGCATTGGCCTGTATCAATTTAAATACTTGCTAAACTAATTTTTAAATCATATACACTATCGGGCTCTGACCCATTTCTATTCCTCTTTCTCTCTTGTGTATATATATATGTATATATTACAGGTGCCCAGCCACAGGGGCGTCTTGTTTAGGATTCCTTGGAAGGAACGTGCTGCAGCTTAGGTGGGAGTTGCAGGCCACTTGCTTAGACGATTTCATTCACTTGATTCCACTCTATCATTCTCCTTATTGGGCATGTGTCGCCCTTTCCACCATTTATCTATTTTATTGGGACATTTGTATTTCAGTTATTTCTAGTATTGTTACTTTGGGATTTATTCAGCATGTATGTTTTACTTTAAGTTTTATTGTTAGTAGCCAGTTGTTGAATGTTAAATTATTGGATTAATTGTTTAATAAAATAAATAATTAAAATTTGAAAGGAATGTTAAAAATGGTTTTGACACTTAGCTTAATTAATTAGGGTGTTTAAATTGGAAATTTATTTTCACAACAGTGATGCTAAGGATGATCCAACTGTTCACCTTGATTTTTAATTTAATAAAGGAGTGATCGCCCGGTATTTAATTAGGCGGGGTGTCACAGGTGGTATCAGAGCATCAGGTTCTAGTGTCCATAGGATCTGTACGGCTTATTTTTCTCTTTCAGCTTAATGTTTTTGCTATAGAGCCCTATTTTTAGGATTGTTGTATTCCTGCTTTTACGTTTACGTCTCCAGCCATTTGGGATTTGATAATGACTGGAGACTAATAAACTACTTCACGTTTCGGATGCCTCCGAGACGTGCACCGAAGGATAGGCGTGCCCAGGCCGAGCAGCCAGCAGCTCCGGCACAAGGCACTATGAATCCTAATGAAGTAGCCGCCATTGTTGCTCAGGCGGTGAATACCGCGCTAGAGGTGGTTCAGTAGGCTCCACCCCAGATTCAGGCAGTGGCGCCAGTACCAACACAACTTTCATCTGCATGGGAGAGGGTTAGGGACGCTTTTCAGAAGGCGCATCCCCCTGAGTGTAACACCCCGCCTAATTAAATACCGGGTGGTCAGTCCCATACCAAATTAAAATAGAATATACAGTTGGTTCATTCTTAGCATCACTGTCGAAAACATATACAACTCACCCAATACCCAATCAAGCTGGTGTTAAAAACTTTCCAAATTTAAATTTCAACAAAAACATTTTTACTTTAAGAATAACACTACACACTTTATTCTACAAAACTGGTAACACAATAATAACACAAAAGAATTTAAGTGCACCTGGAATAAACATTCCCAAATAAGATAAATCCTTTACAATAATTCCAACAATGTTAAATGTATTAAAAAGTCCAGAATACAATAGTATTTATCCCTGATAGAAAATGATAACTGAGTCCTTTGGGCGACATGCCCTATCTAAGAATACTGTGAATAAAAAAGGATGATAAGCGTCTAAGTAAAACTTCCATAGCTCCATAGCTCGTCACAATCAACTATGGTTGGCGTCCCTGTTGCTAGACGCCTGATATATAGAGATACAATAGAAGAGAAAATACGCAAGGAAACGGGTCAGAGCCCGAATGTGTAGAGTATTTTTAAAACAACAAGTATTTAACAAGTGAAATACAACATTTATTATGTACATGTTTGATCCAACTCTCACTTGCAAATTCTCACCTCTCAACTAGAGTGCACACTTAACATTTCCTATTAACCTCCTAGTTAATGGTTCCTCTTTTCTAGTCTCCATATTATAATTCCATTCCCATATCATAATCCCCGTATGTCCCATACCATACGTCACATTATTAATCATTTACGTTTCTCCTTTATTAGTTTCTCATTAACATGAATCATTACTCTTTAATATGAATCGTTACTCATTAATATGAATCGTTTCTCATTAACATGAGTTAAGCTTTTCAATTCTATAAGAATAAACATTCATTAACTTAATTCCATTATCTTTCTCTGTTATCTAAAATTATCACCGTAGATAGATTTAACCACAATATAAATCCATTTAGTCATTTAATCCATTATATATATATTCATATATAATACAACACCCCGAGTCACAGCTGCGGTGTAATGCATTACTCTGCTATCATGTCCCATCATCGCAGGTCGCCGAATAGGGGACTAAAGGTTCGGTAAGATTTCACGAACCATAAACAACAACAAACAAATTTGAGGCGAACATAGTTCCCGTATCCATGGGTCACGCACATACCTACGCACCCACAGTCAGCGGACTTATCAACTCCCCGATAAGTCTTTCCTAGACCTATGTTCTCGAGCGACAAATCAAAGATCCCATGGATTCATCAGGATATGACTGCCCTCACGCGCAAACCCTCCACCGATAGCAAGTAAGCTAGGTATGTCATACACATAAATCAACAATCAATCAAATAGGTATTATCATACCTAGAATATAATATCAATAAGGTAATTATCACTACCCTAAGATATTTCCCATACGTAGCCTGATATCTCTTTTAAATTCCACGTACCATATCTTTACTTCATAATTTAATTATCCTCGCATCCTATAACATCACTCCACTCTCGACGTCGTTAAGGTTCATGCGCGGAGCGTCTCGCAAAGCGAAATCCAAACAAGGAAACCCTCCAATACACTACTACTTAACTTTGTCGATCGAGGAGGTCCGAAAACTTCAACTATGCGATCGGGACAACCTCATACCCTCTTTCAACCAAATGTGTTCTAAACTCCCATCTCACAAGATTCAAATAGGATTTTCCTCATCTTATATTTAGTAAGAAGTCACTAATATCCTACTGGTCCATAACATCATTTCTCCCGAATTACTATGAGTTTAGTTCTCTTTTTTTTTTATTTAAGGTTAAAACCGATAGTTTCAAATCTCTTATAAACACATATTCTTTCACTTAGGATGAAACCCTCTTGTAAACTTAAGGATACCCAGGTGTTATATCAAATCACCCCTAGTGGTCCTATCATAATTCCTCATACATCCCTATTTGGAATTTAACAAATAAATCTAGCAACCCAAATTCATTTTCGGGGTTTCTAAACTACCCCAAAAAGTATCCCAAACATCTACGACATTAATTGTAGCCGTAATTTTTCCGATTCCCGATTTGATTTCCGAGTTGATGATTTCAACCCGGAGCTGTCATCTTGTAAAAATCATATCAAATCGTAAAAAAATCAGAAAAATACGCTGTTGGTGCCCACGTGACCGTATCAAAAGATCTACAACTTTCGTGTTTTGGCCGAAAGCTAAATCATTTATCTTCTTGGCCTAAAATGACCCCAAAGGCTACGGGTTACTATTCATTATCTCTCCCAAAATCCCAAACTCCATTTTTCTCCATTTTTACACATTCAAACCTTCATATTAACCTCCAAAAGGAGTTATGATTATTTCTACATGATATATCAACATATATGAACGATTTCCAATACTCTAAACATCCTAAAATCATCAAAGGATTGAATTAAAAGGCATGTTTATCTCCTCATTTTCAGAAAATCATCAACATATCAACCTCAAGAACACATCAATGGTTTGCAGATTTTCTTCAACAAATACAAGGCTATTTCGTGAATTATTATCAACCTAAAACATGAGTTTAATTCCTATATTATTTCAGTTTTCAGAAATCCATTTAATGGCTCCATTATTACTTCCAAACAAGAATAATCTTCTCTTTTCATACTATTCTAACATGGACAATATACAAACTTAAATTGCCATTATCAAACACTTGCCTTTAGTGTAGGTATGATCCTTTGGTGTAGTTTATCTCAGTTGGTTGTCCCTTCTCCGGTCAAACTCCGGTGGTGGTTGGTGGTGGTGAACCTTGGTTCTTGTTCTTCTCCTTCCCAAGTAGACTTTTCCCTTTCCCACACACTCTTACACTTTCTCTAGGAGGATGGCTTCTCTTATTTGTGAAGAGGAGATGAATCACTCCAATAAACTTAATCTACCAATACTTATAATAGTATCAAATCCGAAATCACTATTCATCCCCCCTAGCAAATGACCAAAATGCCCTTTCGGGTTGTCTATCCATTTCCAAATGACCCGAGACTCAAAATTAACATCCAAACAGACTTTTCTGACTATTTCGAACCTTCCGGACGCAACTACGCAGTCGAAATGACTATAAGGTCCATAGAAAATAAATTTCCTTTTTAATTTAATAAACTAGTCCCGACACGTCCCATACCGCGTCTGACTAAAAAAATATAAATTACCGAATTTATATCATACAGTCATATCAATGACATCACATTCATATATTACCTAAATATCTTTAAGTAATATTCAGAATCATCCATATTCATATCCACAGTCCGGATAAAACCCAAATGAATTAATTAATAATAAAATCCAATTAATCCATTTATTTAAAATATAACCCATTTTAAAAGTCATTAAAATTACGGGGTATTACACTGAGTTCTCTGGTAGCTCAGATATCGTCACAGTCAGCCAATGGAAGAAAGACATCCAGCGGCAACTTCGTATGTATGAGTGCACTGACGTGCAAAGGCAGTTATTGGCTTCCTTTAAGCTGGTGGGGGCTTCTTTGCAGTGGTGAGAGTCCACTACCACCTTGGAGGAGAGGGACACGGTCCCTATTCAGTCGTTTTGGGAGCGGTTTGACCGCAAGTACTTTCCACCCGCCGTGCAGACTGAGATGAGGCGGAAATTACTGAATTTGAAACAGGAGAACTCTACCGTTGCTGAGTATGAGGAGGAGTTCACGAGACTTCTCACCATAGTGCCAGATGAGGCACCTACTGATAATAAGAAGATAATGTTGTTTATGGACGGGTTAGCTTGGAGGATCCGTCAGCATCTTATAGGGAATCTATCTCTGAGTACTTTCACTGATGTACTCAATGCTGCGTCACTACATTGCCAGGATCACCGCTTCCATTTGCAGGGAAGCAGGAGAGCAGGAGAGTCCAGCCAGCAGGGCAAGACCGGGGGTAGTAGTGCTAGTGGGGCACCATCTCATGGACAGACTCGTCAGCACGAGCAGAGTTCCCATCAGGGGGACCCTGCTAAGTGATTCCGTTCAGGTGATTCCAGGCAGGGATTTGGGGGTTATAGGCAGGGCCAGCAGGGTCAGCCTAATCAATAGGGCCAACAGCGTGCTAATCAGGGCCAACAGGTCCAGTGGCAGGGAGGTAACGGCCAGCAGGGTCAGAGGGGAGGTAACTTCAGAGGCCGGTGTTTTGTATGCGGCAAGCATGGTCATAAGCGCCAGGATTTCCCAGAGGGTAATAGGGCCCCACAGCAAGAGGGTACCCGTAATGAGCCACAAAGACCACTTTTTCCAGCTGCCCTCCCAGCTCCAGCCCAGGTGACAGCCCTACCAGCCGTTCCAGCAGCTCTAGTGCAGTAGGGGAAGTTACAGTACAAACGTGTCTATAACGTCCACCAGGCAGCAGCTCCACAGGCACCACCCGCGATTGAGGGTATGTTTTCTATCCATGGTACTATGGGTCGGGTTTTGTTTGATACTGGGGCGACACATTATTTTATAGCTACGCATTTTTCGAAGGCCTTAGGGTTGTTAGCCACAGCAGAGAGCACAGTGACGTGTGTAGACTCACCACTGGGGTGTGGGTCGCTTATCTTCTTTATATGCCGGGGAGTTGCGATAGAGATTGGTAGTTTGGTATTTCCTGCAGATATAATAGTCTTAGATATGCATGAGCATGATGTTATTATCGGTATGGATTTACTCGCAGCTTATAGAGCCATGATTGATTGCTTCGGTGGGAGCATTATTTTTGCCATTCCGGGGAAAGAGATATTTGTAGTGGCGATGCCTCGCCCAGAGGGAGGTTCGACCGCTCATTTGTATTATATAGAGGAGGATGCCTCTAAGGAGGTTGTGATTCCTTTAGACTCGATCCCAATCGTTCGTGAGTATTCCGATGTATTCCAGGAGATACCAGGCCTACCCCCCAGTCGAGAGATAGACTTTGTCATAGATTTATTTCCAGATACGAGACCGATAACACGCTCTCCATACTGTATGGCTCCGGTGGAGATGCGAGAGTTACGAGATCAGATAGAGCAGCTGTTAGGTCAAGGCTTCATTCGCAGGAGTACCTCACCTTGGGGCGCTCCAGTCTTGTTTGTGAAGAAGAGAGATGGTTCACTGAGGTTATGTGTGGACTACCGGGAGTTGAACAAGGCCACGATACGGAATAAGTATCCGTTGCCTTGAATCGATGATTTGTTTGACCAGCTGAGGGGAGCAACTTTCTTTTCAAAGATAGATCTGAGGTCGGGGTACCATCAGCTACGTATTAGAGAGCAGGATGTTTCAAAGACTGCCTTCTTGACGAGATATGGGTCTTACGAGTTCAGAGTGATGCCATTGGGTCTCACAAATGCTCCATCCGTGTTCATGGACTTAATGAATCGAGTATTCATAGAGTTCTTGGATCAGTTTGTCATCGTCTTCATAGATGACATTTTGATATATTCACACTCCGAGGAGGAGCATGCCGAGCACTTGAGGCAGGTTCTTCAGACTTTACGAGAGCATCAGTTGTATGCTAAGTACGAGAAGTGTGGATTCTGGTTGCGAGAGGTACAGTTCTTGGGGCATGTTATTTCTGAACAGGGGATAGCAGTTGACCCGAGTAAAGTGTCAGCGGTGAGGGAGTGGGGACAGCCCACGATACCGACAGAAGTGCGTAGTTTTTTGGGGTTAGCCGAATACTACAGGAGATTCATTCGGGGATTCTCCAAAATAGCGGGTCCATTGACGAACCTGACTCGCAAAGGGGTACCATATGTTTGGGATGAAGCTTGTCAATTGGCTTTCGACGAGCTGAAAGACAAGCTTACTTCAGCACCAGTCCTTGCTTTACCGAAGTCGGGTGTGGAGTACCTGGTTTACACCGATACCTCTTTATGGGGACTTGGGGGAGTACTTCAGCAGGAAGAGAAGGCTATAGCTTTTTCCTCCCGCAAGCTTAAGCCGAATGAGAAGAATTACCCCACCCACGACCTGGAGTTAGCAGCGGCCGTCTTTGCATTGAGGATATGGAGACACTATTTATTGGGGGAGAAGTTCCGTTTGTTCACAGATCACAAATCACTGCAGTACCTGTTCACTCAGCGAGAAATGAATATGCGTCATCGCAGATGGTTAGAGTTTGTGAAGGACTATCAGTTCGATATACAGTATCATCCAGGGAAAGCCAACATAATTGCTGATGCGTTGAGCCGAAGACCGGTAAATGAGGTAGCGGACGTCTGGAAAGCAAAGTGGAAGGAGTTGGGTGACCAGGACGCAGTAGCCCGTTCCTTCATATCTGTTATGACAGTCACACCCGAGATTGTTACGAGGGTAATACAAGCCCAAACCACAGACCCGTTTTGCCAGGAGCCGATTGTATGACTTTTAGCCGAGGGTGCTGAGTCCTATTCTGTTAGTTCTGATGGGGGTTTGAGGTTTAATGGGAGGTTAGTGGTTCCAGAAGGGGCAGAATTGCATCATGCAGTGATGACCTAATCTCACGGGTCCCGATTTGCGGTACATCCTGGAGGAGATAAGATGTACCAGGATATGAGGAGGCAATACTGGTGGAGTGGGATGAAGAAGGACATTGTTGAGTTCGTGTCCAAGTGTTCTACCTGCCAGCTAGTGAAGATGGACCATCAGAAACCGTCAGGATTTCTTCAGCCATTGGAAGTACCCGCGTGGAAGTGGGAGAGTATTTCCATGGATTTTATTACAGGGTTGCCTACATCACAGCGGGGCCACGACTCTATCTGGGTGATTGTAGACCGTTTGACCAAGGTGGCTCATTTTCTGCCGGTGCGGACAGATTATACCACGGGTCAGTACGCTAAGTTGTTCATTTATGAGATTATCAGATTACATGGGGTGCCCCTGAATATTGTGTCAGATAGAGACAAGATTTTCGTGTCACGTTTCTGGGAAAGCTTTCACGAGGCTATGGGTACTGAGTTGAGGCTGAGTTCAGCTTATCACCCACAGATAGATGGACAGACAGAGCGTACTAATCAGATGTTAAAGGATACGCTACGCATGTGTGTTCTTGATTTTGGAGGAGGTTGGGAACCACATCTTCCACTGGTAGAGTTTTCTTATAATAACTCTTATCAGTTTACGATTGGTATGGCTCCATTTGAGGCTTTGTATGGTCGGCCTTGTCGTTCTCCAACTTGTTGGCTCGAGGTGGGGGATAACAAGTTACTAGGACCAGAGGTAATTCAGGAAACCTTCGCGAGGATTGAGATGATTAGGAGTCACATTCGAGTATCCCAGGACAGGCAGAAGAGCTACGCCAATGCGAAACGGTTTTTTTGGGAGTTTAATGTGGGGGACCAAGTGTTACTGCGTGTATCTCCTATGAAGGGAGTGATGAGGTTCGGAAAGAAAGGGAAATTGGCCCCGAGGTACGTGAGACCATTTCCCATTATCGAGAGGATTGGGCCAGTAGCATACAGATTGGGACTACCAGAGCATTTACATCGCATTCACGATGTATTCCACATCTCGTCGTTGAGACGGTATCTTCGGGATGATATGGCCCATACTCACATTGCGATAGATGAGATAGACTTGCAACCTGACAGCTCTTACGAGGAGAGACCGATGGCTATCCTAGACTATAGTGAGAGGATATTGAGGTCGAAGATAGTTCCACTAGTACGGGTCCAGTAGGAGCATCATAATGTGGAGGAATCCACTTGGGAGCGCGAGGTCGATATGCGCGAGAGATATCCATATTTGTTCTTACCAGGTATGCCTTATTTTCCGAATTTCGGGACGAAATTCCGTTATTAGGGGGGAAGTATGTAATACCCCGTATTTTTATGTTATATTAATTTGGGGATTTATTAATATTAATGTGAATTAATTATTTAATAAAAATTCAGAAATTAATTATGTTATAATTATTAACGTGATGAAAGTTAGTAATTATGGGAAAATTTGTTGAATATTAATAATGAGCAAAGTAATATATAATAGTGGTCATATTAAATGTCACGAGTGAATAAAATGACAATTTTAGAAATTTGAGTCGGGACGCGCCCGTGTCGCGTGGGACTAAATATTGATAAATAAAAGTAAATATTTTATAAGTTGTTTGTATGGTCATTTTGATTGCCCCAACGCGTCCGGAAGGGTCGAGATAGTCAGAAAAGTATACCCGGGAGTTTGATTTGGGTCTCGGGACGTTTTTAGGCCCAATTAGTACCCCGGGAGGGCATTTTAGTCATTTTGTATTTTTGGGTAATTATATCCACAAAAATTAAAGGGGTTATATCAGATGTTTAGGTTATCTCCTAGGGTTAGATAACTCAAAACACTAGAACGACCATTGGAGAGGAGAGGAGAGAGCTCTCAAGGCATTCCAAGGCTCAAAACTCACCCGTTTGCACCGCCCCCACCGCTAACGCGTAGATCGCGAGACGGGGAACGCAACCATACCAAATTCAATACCAAAACAGATTTCTGAAAATCGCAGGCAAGTTTTTATCTTGCTTATTTCGTTGATGCGTCATCAATATTAGTATAGGAGTTATTAGGATGAAATTTATGGAAGAAAAACCCAATTTGAGATGGGAAATTTTCATGTAGTGATGATTTATATGATATTCTGGAAACCCTTTGTCATGTAAAGGATTAAGAGTTTGATTAAGAAAAGAGTTCTAATTAGATATAAACTCTAAAAAAATATTCTGGACGATCGGACCGTTGGAATTAGATGAAATTTTACAGAGAATTAGCTGAAGACGAGAGGAAGCTACACAAAAAAATTCAGCTCGATCTGACCGTTTACTATTTTTTAATATTTTTTTTTGCTAGACATTTTTATATTTTGAGGACTCTTAGAGATAATAAAAATTCAATTAAAACTCCATTTTAATTCCGATTTCGAAACCGTTTGAAATTCTCATCTTTGAAAATAAAATTCAAAATCCTTTAATGTAAGGCGAAATCTATATTTTTGGGATATTTTGCATAAGGGATAATGTAAGTATATATTAAAGGGGAGAGACACGTAAGAGAGAGTTACGTTGGAACATAAATGTATATCTACTGAATTGTACATTTGGAAGAATAGAGTCTATGAGGGTTACGTAGTAAGTTGGAAAAACCCTTCGAATTAAAGTTAGAAACGAACCATTAGACTTGATAAATAATAATGGGAAAATAAGGATAAATGTTGTGAATGTGGGTTATTGGATAAACCTAAATTGATATAATAAAAGTGGTATATTTATATGATTGTGTATGCATATACTATATACTTGTGAAAATCATGCCCGCGCTACTTGCTATCCCTGAGGTTTCCGCGCTGGGACGATCTTATCTTGTGTGCCTTATAGGGGATATTGACTCGTACCCTAGAAGATAGAAATCCTAGGTACAGTCTATCGAATTGGTAGTCACGGTCCTAAGAGACGTGAGGGTATGTACTGACCTCTTGGACTTGGAAACTATGCTTCGCCTCAATATTGTTTGTGTATGTATTTATACAGTTCGAGAGTGATTCCGAACTTGTATTCCCTTTAGTACGATTGATACGGGGATTGGATAGCAGAGTACGGCCGCACCATAAAATTTTATATGGGGTGTTGTTAGAATATATATATATTATACGAGTATTTAATATATATATGAACTTCTGAAATATGGAAAACTGCCTACTGTGTTATGGTAAGTAAGACATGTATAATGACTCAAATTGGAAATACTTGTTTTGAAAAGTATAATATGATATTGAAAA
The DNA here is from genome assembly GCA_949130495.1 of Sambucus nigra. Taxonomy (NCBI): domain Eukaryota; kingdom Viridiplantae; phylum Streptophyta; class Magnoliopsida; order Dipsacales; family Adoxaceae; genus Sambucus; species Sambucus nigra. The sequence goes on along the minus strand of OX422210.1, from coordinate 145,845,311 downwards.
AAACTTTATGAATCAATAAAGTTAAAATGAGCGTTTTGTACTAAATGAAATTATCCTTTTTAAACCATGATGTTGTTAAATCTTAAATTTTGAGAGTCACCTAAGATAAGTTAAATCCTTGGGGAAGGATAGTGTGATATATGATGAGATAAACCATTGGGAAGGTTAGTGCGATAGGAGTGCACATTAGAAGAGAGGCGAGAATTTCTCAAGAGAGTGTCGCACTAATATGTTGTTGCATTGGCCTGTATCAATTTAAATACTTGCTAAACGAATTTTTAAATCATATAGACTATCGGGCTCTGACCCGTTTCCATTCCTCTTTCTCTCTTGTATATATATATGTATATATTACAGGTGCCCAGCCACAGGGGCGTCTTGTTTAGGATTCCTTGGAAGGAACGTGTTGCAGCTTAGGTGGGAGTTGCAGGCCACTTGCTTAGACGATTTCATTTACTTGATTCCACTTCTATCATTCTCCTTATTGGGCATGTGTCGCCCTTTCCACTATTTATCTGTTTTATTGGGATATTTGTATTTCAGTTATATCTAGTATTGTTACTTTGGGATTTATTCATCATGTATGTTTTACTTTAAGTTTTATTGTTAGTAGCCAGTTGTTGAATGTTAAATTATTGGATTGATTGTTTAATAAAATAAATAATTAAAATTTGAAAAGAATGTTAAAAATGGTTTTGACACTTAGCTTAATTAATTAGGGTGTTTAAATTGGAAATTTATTTTCACGACAGTGATGCTAAGAATGATCCAACTGTTCACCTTGATTTTTAATTTAATAAAGGAGTGATCGCCCGGTATTTAATTAGGCGGGGTGTCACACATACAAATGAATCAGATTAAAAAAAATTAGGCACATCATTCAAACGACATGTCAATCTCGTTCGATATATGGGTTCGCACGGCTTGGGACTGTAAAGTAGTGGGACCTCAAAAAGGTCGTTTAAACCTTTCTTCAAAGTACACTTGAATCTCATTCTAATGACCCTACTGTAGTTCGAACCCTCTAATTCCAATTTATTTATTTTCTTCAATTTTGACCCACAACTTCCAATGATTATCATCAAACCTCACTTCATTACAATTTATACAAAATTTAAATTAATTGTTAGGGTGGGATATTACATATAATGACAATAAAAGTTAATTTGACAAGCCATAGGGTACTGAACTTAAATTCACCAGTGAAAGACTTTAAGCGTCGGCATATAACATAAGAAGTGAGAGAGCAAGTTTTGTTGAGGCTTGCAACATATAAACAGAGGACAATAGATTCTAAAACAAGAGAGTCAAGTCGTGAACACTAAAAGAGGGAGACATGGTGTTAATAAATGTGATATAGCAGAGTAATAGGTTGAAGGAAAATTGGCATGGGTCGTACTGAGTCAGCTCTGTGGTACATCTAGGAACATACATAATCGAAACCTTAGTTGGGGAACATTTTAAGAATCCTTGGAATATCGAGCACCAATGCAAATTCTAACACAACGATGACCAGATAAAAGGAATATAGGAATGAAATAAGAATACAATATGTAAAAGTTTCTTCTATCATCAACGAAAACATTCAGTCTTGCTCTACAAATTATCACTATTCAGTTGTCGCATATTTTGTTATAAAATGTGAAGATTCTCAGCCCCAGAATATGGATAAGAGGCCTCAGTTGAAGGCATATGGAAAATACTGAAAGGAATTGATAAACTATTGTAGAACCATGTTTCATGAATGTCTTAGTCCTTCGGACACATTAAGACCACAAAATTTGCCAGTCTAAGGATAACAAATATTATTAATATGTTAGATTAGCTATGAGATAACCTAATAGACCAGTAAGTTGACTAAATCATCGGCGAATCACAAAATGGATGAGCATGTCATCGACCATAACCAAAGACTACACAAATAAAAGTGACAGGGGAATACGAATTTAACTTTCTACTTAGAAAAATCTTATTCGAACAACATTTCATGATCACCATACTCCCTTAGATGCTCCCAGACACGTACGACCTTCTTTATGTCAGGATAATGCTTCGTGAACCTCTTTTTGAGATTGGCATACCCATCATCAAAGTAATGCATTTTCTCTAGAGTACACTCTAGAGAAGCCTTATAATATAAATGGAGGTCTTACAAGAATTGGTCATATATCCCCATAAGCTTTCGGTGGCAATTTCATCTAGTTGCATCTTCTCCTCGACCTCCGTGGTATTTTTTTCAACATTAACGTCCCTTAAGTGTTGTGTTTGTCTTTAGCCTGAGTACCCTCGGTCTAAGCATAAGTTAACTCATTACCCAAACTAGTAACCTGAGTTTTAAGCTCCATGTTCATTTTCTTTTTATTCTCAAAGGTGTAAGTGTGCTCCTCAAACACAAGAGTGCACTCTTGAAGGATCGCTGGTGCTATATCTTGCTATAAAAAGATAAAATATGAAATCAATTGACACGGTCTGAATGCTATAAAAATAAATGAAAGGGTTAAGAGAGTATCTAGATGGACTTGTGTTGTGTATAGCACTAGAGGGTGTAAGTGTTCATGGTCCCGAGGTACTCAAAATCAGGAAAATGTTTGTGATAGCCGAGTAGGTCCAAATAATGTACCAGGGAAACAAAAATAAATTTCTCATCTTTCCTTAGCATGCCATAGGTGAAGGGAGAGTTGGGTTACATTTGAATGTAGTCACCTAGGGATATGGGAAAGTATAAGCCTAAGTTTGAACATCTTTGGCTAAGCACCGAGCCTGACCCCCACTGATCATGATTAGCTTCTTTTAAGCCTTCTTGAGTTTAGCACCTTTTACCTTATTGGGACCAGTAAAAGATGCAGAAGACTTGGTTTACCTATATTTAGGGTCATCTATAACCTTCATAGTTTTCTTCTTAAAAGTATATTATTGTCACTTGCGAAGGATATTGAGAGTTACGCAATTATCTACCTTAGGTTCTATCCCCCAAATGGATTGATTTCAGAACTTTGAAGCGGAAGGAGTGTATATTGCACATGAGAAGAACATATATTAGTAAAAGATGAACTGTAAAATTGGACGAATCAATAATTATAAATACCCACTCACTTTCCTCAACTTTATCTTCAACCTCTGCATGTTCATCATCTCCGGTTTAGATCTTAACTTGGTAGTAGAAGAACTATATAAGACTGATTAAGGAAAAAATATCCTTAAAGATAAGAGGGTCTGATTGGCAATATTTTTTTACCAAATTTCTCTCAACGGTAAAGATTTTTGGACCAACCATCACTGCAAGTAAACCAACATATATCAAAAGATATTTCATAATTGAAGAATCAAAATATGCTTAGCGAGTGGAAGAGGAAAATACCAATGTTATTAGGGGCACTCCAGTACTGGAAAACCCTGGCAGTTTTATTAACTACCTTCGAGCCGAACTCAAACTACCCTTGATGAAAATGAACTTATGGGATACCTTCACCGACTTCTTATTAAGATTTTGGTGGTAGAGGTAATAATAAATAGGGGCCTTGGCATTGTCTTTTATCCCGTGGATATACCTTAAAATTCCTTCATTAATGTTAAACCTAGAGACATCCCCCATATAAATCATCGAACCTAAGATTGTCCTATAAGCATTACAATCAAGTTGGGTTAGATCTACCCTATAGACTTTCAAAATACCTCTAATGATAGTGTCTAGTGGGAAAAGGAGACCTACAGTCATGGCAGAAAGAGGAAAGAAAATATTATCGACATGCAAGCGGATGTAAGCCATATCCTCTTTGCAGGGCAGTCTATAAGTGATACTAATGGTAATTTTATACAAATATCCTAACTATAATAACTCGGATGAAGTAACATCACAAGCATAGTTGTATCATTAGTTTTGGGTGGATCTTAACAACTTTAATCCAAATAGGATGGGGTGGCTAGTCCTCCTCTAATTTTTCAGATGGTTTAATAGGCACCACTACAAGCAAACTGGGTGGGGATGAACTTGAATGAGATTATAGGGTTTCCCTTATATAGTATCCAAACACTACGACTGAATTAATTGAGTTTTGGTCGACATAGATACTCCCTCCCTATTCACTCCTGGCATGATCGTCTAAGCTTGTTGAGGCCATGAAATTTTCCCTACTATATTGGGTGTCTAAGGATTGAGGAGCTGAGCCAACAGAGGAAGATGGATCTTGAACAATAATTATAGGGTTTGTAAAATTCCTTCCAGGAGGAGGAATGACCGCTAATGTCATAGGTTTGAGAGGCTCAGTTGAATTCCTATTATACTTATCGATTTTCCACATCATTCTTTCAACCCACTTAAAAGCATTTATTAATGGACAAACAACTGAGAAAGAAGGGAAGCCTTAAGGGATTTGTAGTTACTAGTAGAGAATTGGGTAAAAACCTAGTAAACCCTAGAGATTGGGTAATATTAAAGCCAACAAGTGAATGGCTATCTATGTTTCAAAATCCACTAATAAAATTAACAATTGCTAATATAAACAATAAGATAGCCACAATAAAGAAATTTTAGCCCGAAAGGGTATATGAAATCTAAAGGAATGAGAGTTAGTTGGGCTCCCTGTATGTTAAAAGAAAATTAAAGAATGGTGAATGTAGATTGCAACGACTTGAAAAGAAAAAGGGAGTGGCTAAAGATTGTTGAAATAATAAATAAATATATCAAAAGTTTAACTAGCTTGGAGACTAAGAAGGTTTTATCTCTTTTAAGTGTGTGTTTGAAGTGTTAGGTGCTGGAATGAGTGAAAAGTGCGGTTCAAATACTGTTGGTCTAATAATGATCGCCTTGGAAAAAGTGTAACTTAATAGGCCTTGTAAGACATGTGACAACTCCCAACCTATGCGCACACTGCCCAACACACAAGGGCGTCAATGATGACTTGTCGCTCTAACTGATTGATACGTGGTAGAACCATAACCGAAAAAATTAAAACATGTAAGGCAAGATGATCGACTATGATACGATCTGATAAAAGTTTGAGCCAATAGTGATCCACAATAACAAAAACTTCACTCACAAAAAATTGCTAAGCATACCCTTAAAAGACACAATTCCCTAAGGAATCTACTACATGATCAATATCATGAGAAAATAATTGGGGGGATATTATTTTACCCTAAATATAGTATAACCCATGGACCAACCAAAAGGTGACACCTATAATCAAATATATACCCAACTGGATATTTAGTACATTGAAGAAGCCAAGGTTACCAAAGGGGATCAACTCGTATACTCTTCAGATAGTCCGAAGGTTTACAGAACCCCATAACTCCATTAATTAACACCATTGATTGAAGCATGCACCGCATGACTCGATGATGTAAATAACTTAATAAACGTGCAATCAGAGAAGACATGTGCCAATAACTAACTTGCGATTATTCTCTCACTTAACTCATAAAATGTGTTCTGACGTCACATATAAAGGCGAGACACGTGTACCTTTCTCATGTCACCTTTTGTAGACTATAACTCATACACAACAACCTCATAAGAGGTAGGAGAATTTTACTTACTTTTATAATGCCCAAATATAGAGAGAACTTGACATCTTATAAACTGTACTCTTCAATGAATTTTGTTAGAGAATTTATAAACTGAACAACAAATGTGGATGTAGTCACCAATTTGGGATGAACTAGGTTAATCTGATTCTTTCCCTCTATCTCTCTACTTTTTACTTGAATTATGTGCATGTATTTCAGTAAATATGTCTCTTAATTATTTATATTGCTACTATTTGGTTTTAATTATCTAAGATTTACTCCATACCAATTTTTAGCGATAACACTCCATATATTTTTTGCACTAATGGCACCACACCTAACTAAAATAAGAAAATATATATTCAAAATTGATGAAAATATAAAGAGGCACAAAAAATAACATGATAAACATGAGATATTTAATGTGATTCGAAAATATTACCTTGCATACATCCATAACAAAGAGAGATGGAGAATAATTTCACTATTTGGGAAATTAAATTACAATGCAAAGATCTTACAAGAGCTATGAACAATCTCAACACAAATCCTATTTACAACTCAATCTCACCTAGGAATAAAGTTTAGGACACTAAACCTCTTTTACTTTCTTTGCCTCTATTTGACGAATAGCTTTCTTAATTTTAGATAAATCCTAATGAGAAACTCCTCATTTTATTATATTTATACCCACAAAGATTATAAGTGATAACTACCAAAATACCCCTTTTAAATAACCCATTTTTGCACAAATCTAGGCTCGTTCTCTACACTGAACTTAGTCCTTCGTTGGCCATTGGTTCCCATATGAAAACTCCTTAGAACGCTAGTCCCATCCATGACCCGTTAGAAAAACCTTCGTTGAAGCGAAGCCTTTCATTGGTCACGCCTTTGGACAGAACATGGGTTGCATTTATTTTGAGGGAAATTTCACATATATCGATTGCTCACTCTCTAATACCTTCATCGCTTTCCCCCTTCACTTTTCCACTCCGGCATAGGTGAGACCGCCGTCAACGATCGACCAACATAGTTCAAGTATAGTAAATGCCTATTTCTCTCGATATCTCTTCGAGTTATTATGTACTTTCTAATTTATTTTCAACATTTTTTTAATATTAGAAGTTTTAACTAGTTATATAGACTATTGTCGAAATATTATTGAGAACCATTAATTCAATTAGGTTTGACGAGTCAATTTTATATGAATTTTTCGTATGTTCGATTATTAGTCACTCAATACTTAACCCAACCTGAATTCAGACTACTATTGAATGACTTTAATTAGATTCTAAACATATATGTTTAGTTCAGGTCACATATAACAAACTTGTCTTTTTTCCATAAAAGGAAGACTATTTTCTTTAAATAAAATCCCATTGTATTTATTAAAAGCATCAAAAGAACTATATTATAGCTAAAATGATATAAGTTGTGTATATTTTGAAAAGATTATATTCATAAAGCTTACATTCATGAATTATATATATATATATATATATATATATATATATATATATATATATATATATATATATATATATAGAGAGAGAGAGAGAGAGAGAGAGAGAGAGAGAGTCGGACTCTCTAACATACCTCATTAAACAAACCTATGAACTTACCTACTTTTTTAAAATACTAAAATAAAAAATTTGAGTTGATATTTTTTATATGAGTTCATGATATTTCATTCTGCCCCTATAAAATATTAAGCTCAAAATAACGAGGTTTGTTATTTTTAAAAAATAGGTAAGAAAACTAAAGTTTTAAAGGGTAAAAATTGTCAATTTTTTGATGCATTTTTTTAAAAATAACAAAAAATATTATTTTCAGTTGATTTTTTTTACAGGGGTACACTGAAATATCATGAACCCATATTAAAAATATCATCTCAAAATTATTTTTTTTACTATTTAAAAAAAGGATATGTTCATAGGTATGTTACTAGGAGGTATGTTGGAGAGCCTGACTGTGTGTGTGTGTGTGTGTGTGTGTGTGTGTGTGTGTGTATATATATATATATATATATATATATAAATATATATATATATATATATAATTGAGATAGACTATGTTTAACTATAGATTATGATGATTGGCTGTAACTTATTTAATTAAGACAAACTCAAAAAATATATAATAATTTATAATTGTAATAATATTGGGTGGAACGATAATAGATTTTGAGTGTAATATTAATAGGTTAAAGTCACTCTAAAGAATTTAAGGGTCTCAAATTGATATAGGAAAAAGTATTATGTACTTATGTGGAATGGTAAGGTAATTGATTATGCTTCAAGATAGCTGGGACTTCATGAATAGAATTATCTCACCCATGATTTGGAGTTAGCAATCGTGATCTTTGCCTTAAATAATAGAGACATTACCTTTGTATGGAAACTTATGATAATTTTACAGATCATAAAAGTCAAACCTACCTCTTCACCCAAAGGGAATTATATATGAGACATATGAAATGATTATAGTTAATTAAGGACTATGATTGTTCCATCAAATATCACCCTTGATTTGATAACATTATGGTTGACGCTATAATAGAAACATTTTAATTAATTCTTTGAGAATAATTAGGCAAAAGCATATCTCAAGGGACTTAGAGAGTACGGGAATATAAGTGTTTGGACATTCGGCCTGCGTCTAGTCAAAACAAGCCACAGAAAAATTACCACGCTTAGGGTAGAGCCAATATGAATTGAGAAGATAAGAATGATCAGGCTGCAGAATGAAGAAATAAAGTCCACAGTGCTAGAGGGATTTCACTTATGACAGTTCGCAATTCACCCCAGAATCACTAAGATGTACCAAGCCTTGAAGGAAAATTTTTGGTGAACTAATACGAAGAAGGAGGTTACGGAGTATGTTGCCAAATTTTTATTTTCCAACAAGACAAAGCCGAGCATCAAAAACTAGCGGGATCATTACAACCTTTTCCTATCGCAGGGTGGAAGTGGGAAAATATATCCGTGGACTTTATAGTAGTTTTATTTCAGACTTAGAGAGGTATGGATTTTATTTATGTAATAGTTGATCAATTACCAAAGTGATGGCATTTTCTTATCGTAAAGATCGCGATCACTATTGGGTCTTTGGCCAAGATATTCATTAAGGACATCATCTGACTTTAGAGAGTACCGCTAACGATTGTATTATACTGTAATTATAGGTTCACCTCTCGATTTTGGATATATTTTCAAAATGCTATGGGATTGTAACTCAACTTCACTATAACCTTCCATCCTCAAATAGATGGATAACCGGAGAGGATGAATCATACTTTGCAAGATATGTTGAGATTATGTACCTTAGACTTCTATAAAATTTGGGAAGACCACCTTCCATTAGTGAAGTTTGTTTAGAACAACAACTAGTAAGCTAGTATCAAGATGGGTAGTTACAAAGCCTTGTATGGCAGAAAATATTGCAATCCCTTTTGCTAGAATGAGGTAGGATAAATGCACCTATTGGACCCAGGCTTGATACAACACACCACAACCAAGGTTAGGATTATATAGGAAAAGGTACAGAGTGAAGAGAGTAAATGGAAGAGGTATGATGACATCAAAATAAGGGATATACCTTTGAGGTCAGGGACCATGTCTTTCTTAAGGTTTACTCGTGAAATGGGATAATGAGATTAGGGAAGAAAGGCAAGATCAAATCATGGTATGTAGGGCCCTTTGAAGTACTATAGAATGTTGGAAATTAATACTATAGACTTACCTTTCCCCTAAGCTTGGCTCATGTACATAATGTCTTTCATGTTTTGATGTTGTACAATTATATTATGGATCTCCATCACATTATCATCCACGAACCTTTAAAGATCCACAGAGGTGTAAGTTATAAGAAGGCCATAGTAGAAATTTTAGACATGACGGATCAAATGCTGAAGACCAAAAAAATTCTTTAGTCAAGGTTCTCTGGAGAAACCAGGTTATAGAAGAAGAAATATGGGAACTAGAGTCTTCCATCACAAAAGAAAAACCCACAGTTATTTTAGGGTATGATTTAAACCTTACCTTCTCTATCTTTATATTACGCAAATATAATTTCCTAAATTTGGCCATACTATAATGACCCAAATCATAAGAGGGCATAACCATAGCCTTTAGTTTGTTGAGAGTAACAAAGGATATAGTCAATAATACTAGGCCACAACATGTTATTAAGGTTGTGACCTATATTAAGGAGGCCGTAAAGTTTATACCTCGAAAGTACAAAGAAAATAAGCATATGGATTAATGATGTGGACCAATCATGTTATTTCTTGAGGACCAAGTTTTAGAGCTTTTAGCTCCTTTCTTAAAGGGATGTTTAGGAAAAGTGGTGATGTAATTAGAAACCCTAGATTCCCCTCTCTTCGTATAAATAGAACTCTTAAGATCCATTCCTAAAGCTTCTAAAACTTTTAAAAAAATCATTACCATCACTCTAGAGAGAAAGTAAGAATTTGAACGGAAGTGGAGGTGCTGCCGATATGAGTTTGGGGAGTGTCACTGTTCAGAAGGTGGAGCAGAATTATTCAAGGGAGAGAAACATCACTAGACTAAGACCTTTGGTAAAAATTTCCTTCCCGCTTTCTTTTTATCTTCATAAACCTGGTCTCTATGTTTTATTGACTGAGATAAGCCCTTTATTAAGAATCGGAGCTTTTGGCTAATGGTCATGGACTTTTAATGTTCATTTATGTTGTTCTAAATAATTTCCCATGAATAAGATGGATTTCGAGTCCTAGAGGTTAAATTGAGCTTGGATACATTTATGATTTCTTAAGAGTATTGTTAGGGTTTTCCCCTTTGATCCTCGAGAATCCAAATTATTTAGAGATCTAAATCATTCTTCAAGGTCATGGACATAGGTAGTATAGTATCATGCTTTACTTTGTTTACGTATTTTTTTGAATTCTGATGTTGAGATTGTGGCATTAACGTGTTACGCCACGGCATTAAGTTTTTAGTATTGCATTATACTTTGTGCTTGAGGCCAGACGATTATCTCAAAGGACATTGAGTCTGGGCTAGTTATGGGTCTTACACCTTGGTAGAGCTCGTCTAAGGTTTTGAATCAATTGAAGACCACATATCGCTCATCCTGGAAGTTAGCAAGAAAGATTGTCACGGATTGTGACATGAAAGGGTCAAAAGAAACTCATAATAAGTTTGTGGAGTTGTGAATTCTATCCAAGGTCAGACTAAAGTTTGTGGACGACGAGGAGAATGGGCGAACCAAGGGATATTGAGACTTAGGGGAAGGAGAAGATGGATGGACCTAAGGAGATTGAGCTTTGGGATGCTAGAGGTAGCTATCTGCACATATTTGAGCCTTCGATCGCTACTCATTTGTTGCTCTTTGAGGTTAAAGCGCGGGTTTCAGAAATGAAAACTTCTCTCATTTTTACATTTAAGTCTTAGACTATATTGTCATATTTATGTCTTATTTCGTAGCTCTATAAGTGTATGTGTGATTGCTAACATTGACACGTTGGATTAATAACATTTGGGTTAACCCTTACTGGATTATTTGAAGCGCGTCCCTTTATTCCTTGAGTTCCTCAAGTTAAAGAGGTCGTGGAGAATGAAGAATCTAGATAGTTATATTAGATTTTTTAAAACTTCCCTGCCTGGTTAAAGCATTGTTTTAATACATTTTAAATGTAGAGTTTTTTGTTATCAGGTAGTGCACCAAGTGATTCCCTAATGCATGTGTCAAGGGTCGTGGTAGTTTATTTTTTACATTAAGCTCAATATTTTATGTCTAATTATTGTGATGAATGAAAATGGATATTAACTATGCTCATAAGGTCAACCGCAACCTAATAAGACCGCTTTATTTAAGATTAATTAAACATTATCACATGAGGTTAAGAGAATTAAAGCATCGGTTTGATAGGGAAAGTTTGCGGACGTTATAGTCAGTCGTGAGATGTAAAATTATTTATGAGGCTCTAGGCAGACCTCGGCTCGGTGCATAAAATAGTCAATGCATAACAAAAATAATATATTAGAACAAATTTCATATTTTTTTTATTAAAATATATATTTCATTGTTATAAAGGTTAGGAAACCAAAAAACTACAAATAGTAGATGCTTCTCATAATCCAAGAAACTATGAGATAAAGAAAAAATCACACAATCCCATACAAAGTCAACGACTAGAGATAATAAACTATCATAGTCGTTTCCTACAGCTTTACATCATTTCCAACAATTGAAGAGTTAATATTTGATGAATGGATGGGGCTCTGAGTCTGTAAATGACGAAATTTCTGGGCTTAATTCTTATTATAGTTCAAGTGGGCTGATATACCCGTTTATATTCTAGGAGGGTCGCCTCCACAACGGACGACCCTAAGAGGGGCCGACCCTTCACCAGGCCCCAACTGGCCTTCACCAGACCCAGACGACCCTGCGAGGGGCCGACCCTTCGCCAGGCTCCAGACGACCCTACGAGGGGCCGACCCCTCACCAGGCTCCGGCCGACCCTACGAGGGTACGACAGTACGAGGACATAATCAAGCCAGACTCACTGCCGGAAGAAACTTTGCCCTCGGCCTCGGCTCATAGGCCGAGGGTGACATCATGACAGCGCGTGGTTTGGGAGACGCGTGGAACAGTGCGCGTGAGGCTCATATGACACGTGGAAGACCGTTACAACCGAATCACCCCCTCACGTGAGGGAATATTATGTCATCATTTGGCATCTACAGGTGTCAACAGGGGATTGGCTAGATCATTATTCACATGCACCATGCTTACCTGGGGGGTACACTACACCCCCCAAGACCTATATATACTTGTCACCCCCAACCCTACAGGGGATCGATCCATGAACAGTAGCCCTAGCTAAAACTCTGCTTGTACACACACAGTAGAGAGAGAGAGAGTGAGAGGGTTATGTGCATTGTATCCAAGGCCATTAGTGCCCATACTTAGTGGATCACACACTCACAGTGGATGTAGGCCAAATTGGCTGAACCACTATACACCATTGTATAATTTCCTCTTATACTCATCCCCTTCTATACACTTACATACTTATATACTTGCATCTCTATGGCTGCCATAACTGCTTCTGCTTGAGCTCACTATCACTTACCTGGTGGTGCTAAATCTTAGCATCATCAGTTTGGCGCCGTCTGTGGGAACGAGAAGACATCTCTTCCTTTGTACAGCTTGACCTCACTGGGCACTCTGGTGGTGAACCAACACTCCCCCTGAGAGGAGGTGTTTCACCATTGAAAGAGACCCACTAAGGTTCCCAAGCTAACCAGTATTTTCTTCAGTTCAGCTCTTCATAGCTCAAGCACATGGCACCTGAGATGCCACCGCCACCACTTCCCCCGCCGGATGATGGGGGAAGACCCAATTCCAGTCAGCCACCACCTCGGTCTGAGATGGCTGATGTGGCAGCAGCCCTAAAGTCTCTGGCAGCCAGCCAGCGGATGATGCAGGAGCAGTTCACAGCTCTAAGTCAGAATATACTGAGACCACCAGGGGTCTCACCTGAGATGATTACTCCGGCAGCAGCTCCAGGACATCATGAGGCCAGGGGACCACCCCAGGCACCACATAAAGACCTGCCACCCCCTCAGTGGCGTAGGGATGTTGCTGACCCCCGGCGTTTACGCCTGGGGAGGCAAGGAAACCCTTGCCCTGAGGACAGGTATGATGATCTGGAGGAAGAAGAGGCTCCAGTAGAATGCTGGGAGCCATATGAGGTCTCCAACAATACAGTACGACCCCTCCAGGACAGTAGAGGAAAGTGCGGGAGACCAAACCCTGATGATCGCCCAAGAGGCTCTGCTTTTGACCGCCTGAGCAGGGGGTCGGCCTTCGAGAGGCTGAGCCCAGTGAATGACCTGCGAGACAAGTTGTCCAAGTCAAGAAGCGCAGCGAGATCTAGGAAAGAAGCAGAAGGCCGACCCCAAAGACGGGATGACGGCCAAAGGGAAGTAAATAGCCGACACAGGCCTGCCGTAGCCGAGCCCTCCATCCACCTCCGAGAAGCAGCAGGGGATAACATCGGCCAGGCCGACCCTGTGAGGCCCTGGAATGACTCAATCCAGCGGTTAGAGGATAAGATTGGCGACATACTGAAGAGCCGGGACCCTCTTCAGAGGGGATACACCATAGGCTCACCCTTTGTGGCAAAGATAGTCAACTTCCCCACGCCATCAAAGTTCAGGCCTCCTGTGGTCACCCCAAGATACGATGGGAGCACCAACCCTGTCCACCACGTGGAGATGTATCAATCCGCAGCAGACATATACTCTATCTCAGATGAGATGAGATGTCGTGCCTTCTCTGGTACCTTGACAGGGGCTGCGCATGTGTGGTACACGTCTCTTCCAAAAAATTCTATTGGAAACTTTAAGCAGTTGGCAGACTTGTTCATCCATAATTTCTGCTTTGGGGTGAGGCCACAGAAGAAGACCACACACCTGCTCTATGTTAAGCAGGGAAAGAATGAGACTCTGAGAGACTACATAGCCAGATTCAATAAAGAGAAGCTGGAGGTGGAAGACTATGAGGAGAGCATAGCTATGACAGCCCTGATTGGAGGGCTCCAAAAGGGGAAGCTATTATGGAAGCTTGCCGAAGACCCTCCGAGGACGATGGCCGAGCTGTTGTCAACAGCAGGAAAGGTGATGAACGCCGAAGAGGCGATGGCTGCAAAATATGAGGACGAAAGAGGAGGTGCAAGTGGGAGTAAATACCCCAAAAAGAACAAAGAAGGGAAGAAGAGAACCATGGATGATAAGTTCGCGGGGTACACCCCTCTGACGGTCAGCTGTGAACAGATCCTCAATGAGATAAAGAGTGACCGGACGCTGAAGTGGCCTGAAAAGCTGAGGGCAGCCCCCGGCAAGAGGAATAAGAACCTGTGGTGTGAATTTCACCAAGACCACGGCCACGTAACAGACAAATGCTTTGCTCTGAAAGATGAGATTGAGAAGATGCTGAAGCAAGGGAAGCTTAGAAAGTACGTCGACAAAGCCGACTTCAAGAGGGGACGAGGGGACGACCCCAGAAAGAAGCGAGTCGATGCCTGCAGAGAAGGTCCTCAAAAAAGAGGGGACGACCCCTCTGATGATGAGGACGACCCCGACCTCCCCCCGAGAGACGACCACGGCCCTGTCAAGAGGCTCAATACGATCTCGCTCGGGGTGGGAATGATCTCCGGGGGACTTGCAGGAGGAGGGTCTGAGGTCGCCGACAGGAAGGCCCATGTCGCTGAGGCTAAGGCAGTGATGAAGACGGTGCACTCAACCTCCGTAGAGGTCAAGTCAGAAAAAAGGAAGAAGGTTGATATGGACACTTTGATTGTGGGATTTTCAAGAATGGACTTCAAGGGCCTATTGGCCCCGCATGATGACCCTCTCGTCATCACCACCAGGGTGCACGGGTGCGAAGTGCCGAGGATCCTGGTGGATGGGGGCTCATCCGCAGATGTGATGTTTTGGCCATGCTTCAAGGCCTTGGGCCTCAGTCGTGCCAGACTTGTCCCATACCATCATCCATTGATTGGGTTCAGTGGGGAGAAGGTTCACCCTCTAGGAATATATGAGGCTGATGTCAGGATGGGGGACGAGTGGCCGAGATGGCTCACCAAGAGGGTCAGTTTCTTTGTGCTGGATGAGCATGTGTTTTCGGCATACAACATCATACTGGGACGTGTGGCCCTCAAGGGGTTTGAAGCTGTGCCGTCCACGGTCCACCAGATGGTTAAGTTCCCTACCCCTTATGGGGTGGGGGAAGTTCAGGGAGACCAGACGACAGCGAGAGAGTGCTACTACAACTCCGCTGAAGAAAGGGAGGCACACAAGAGGGCTACAGCCACTTACAACATTGATACCCTAGACCCCAGGGATGAGACGAAGCTCAAAAAAGGAGAGGCCGCTGAGGAGGTAGAACCCATCATCCTCGATGAGGATGACCCGGGAAAAACCGTCCAAGTTGGCAAATCTCTGAATCCCAGTATCAAGGAAGACCTCATCAAACTGTTGAGGAGAAGGCGAAGCGTCTTCGCGTGGAGTCATGTAGATATGCCAGGGATCAACCCTGAAATCATGTGCCACAAACTCAATGTGGTAGAGGGAGTGAAGCCGGTAAAGCAGAAGAGGAGGATTTACTCTAGAGAAAAGTATGAGGTCATCAGGGATGAGGTTAAAAAATTAGAAGACGCTGAATTTATCAGAGAGGTCATCTACCCTGAGTGGCTGTCCAATGCAGTCATCGTCCCAAAGGCCAACGGCAAGTGGAGAATGTGCGTGGACTTCACAGACCTCAACAAGCATTGTCCCAAAGACAGCTTCCCTCTCCCCCGCATCGACCAGATGGTAGACGCTACCGCAGGCCATGAGCTCATGAGTTTCATGGATGCCTACTCAGGGTATAACCAGATTTTCATGAACCCTGAGGACTCAGAGAGGACCGCCTTCATCACTGACAAGGGGACATACTGTTACAGGGTCATGCCCTTTGGCCTAAAAAATGCGGGGGCAACGTACCAGCGCCTCGTAAACAAAATGTTCGAAGACCAAATTGGGAAGTCTATGGAGGTTTACGTAGATGACATGCTGACTAAGAGTCTGAAGGCAGAGGATCATGTGGCAGACCTGGAAAGGACCTTTAATACAATGGACAAATACAAAATGAAGCTCAATCCGGCCAAGTGTGTCTTCGGGGTCGGAGCGGGGAAGTTCTTGGGGTTCATTGTCAATCAAAGAGGCATCGAGGCTAATCCTGAAAAGATAAAGGCCCTTATTGAGATGAAGACCCCCAAGTCCATTAAAGACGTTCAGAGGCTCACAGGGAGAGTGGCTGCCTTGAACAGATTTGTGTCAAGGGCTACAGACAGGTGTCTACCATTCTTCAAGATCCTCAGGAAAGCCTTTGAATGGAGCGAAGAGTGTGATGAGGCTTTCAAGCAGCTGAAATCATACTTAGGGTCTCCCTTGCTGCTGTCACGACCCGTGCAGGGTGAACGACTGTACGTGTACCTTGCTGTCTCAGAATCCGCTATCAGTGCAGCAATCGTAAGAGACAAAGATGGGATACAGAAGCCCGTATATTTCAACAGCAAGGCACTCCAGGGGGCAGAGCAGAGATACCCGAGGATGGAGAAGTTGGCCTATGCCTTGATTCATGCCTCAAGGAAGATGAAACCGTACTTCCAGTCCCATACTATGGTCATCCTTACTGACTCTCCTCTTAGGCAGGTCCTACACAAGCCTGAAAAATCAGGAAGGCTAATGACCTGGGCTATAGAGCTGGGGGAGTTTGACATTGTGTATCAGCCTAAGACAGCCATTAAGGGGCAGGCCTTGGCAGACTTCGTGGCTGAGTTCACCTGGGAAGATGATGAGGCCGAGGGTGAGACCCTCGGGAAGACGGATACAGAAGACAAACCCGCAGACACACTCGTAGATATGGCTGAGACAAGCACCGCTAGAAGGAAAGTGACTGAAAACGAAGAGGGAAGATACATCTTTAGACAGGGGTCCCTCTCTGAGGGAAATTTTTCTGAAGAAAAGACCCCGTGGAGCCTCTTCGTTGACGGGTCCTCCTGTGATAGTGGAAGTGGTGCTGGACTGATACTATCAGCACCCGATGGCACAGACGTCGAATACGCTCTGAGGTTCAACTTCAAAGCCTCCAACAATGAGGCTGAATATGAGGCCTTAGTAGCAGGCCTCTGCTTGGCCAAGTCTCTTAGTGTCGGCCAGATTTTGGTCCATAGTGATTCAAGGCTAGTCGTAAATCAGATACTAGGAGCCTACGAGGCCAAGGACGAGAGAATGGCTAGGTATCTTGACAAGGTGAGGTCATTGCTGAAAAACTTTAATGAAGTGAAACTCAAGAGGATACCTAGGCTCGACAATGGTCGTGCTGACGCCCTTGCAAGGTTGGCCTCAGCTACTAGGACAGACATAAGGAGGACAGTCCCAGTGGAAATCTTGCTACGACCAACTATCGAAGAGGACGAGGGAACACTTTGCATTTGCATGAATGTTTCTCAAGAACCTTCATGGATGGATCCTCTGATCAGATACATTAAAGGAGGAGAGATGCCAGAAGCAAGTCAAGAGAGGAAGAAGCTGAGATACAGGGCTGCTAAGTTCACTGTCATCAGAGACACGCTGTACAAAAAGGGGTTCCTACTCCCCTTACTTAGGTGTGTGCATCCCTCAGAAGTCCCTTCCATTCTGCAAGATGTGCATGAAGGGTCGTGCTCAAGCCACATTGGGGGTAGATCCTTAGCGAAGAGGGTGATCACCCAAGGCTACTGGTGACCGACCTTGGGGAAAGATGCTGCCGCATATGTTAAAAAGTGTGACAAATGCCAAAGGTTTGCTACCATCCCACACCAACCTCATCAGCCTCTTACCTCTGTTACATCCCCATGGCCGTTCGCAGTATGGGGGATTGACCTGGTAGGACCCTTACCGAGGGCAGTCAATAACTATCGGTTCCTCATCGTAGCAATTGACTACTTTTCAAAGTGGGTAGAGGCCGAACCAATGGTCACGATTACAGAGCAGAAGACCTTCCAGTTCATCTGGAAGAATGTGATATGCAGATATGGTCTACCTAACACCCTCATCTCGGATAACGGGACTCAATTCAAGAATGCCTCTCTGCAGAAGTAATGTGAGAGGGTAAGCATCAAACAATTTTTCTCCACCCCAGGCCGACCTCAGGCCAATGGGCAAACCGAAGTTACGAACAGGACAATCCTAGATGGGATTAAGAAGAGGCTTGAGGAGGCAAAAGGAAGATGGGTCGAGGAGTTATATGCAGTATTGTGGGCATACAGGACGACGGTAAGGACCTCTACCGGGGAGACCCCATTCATGTTAGCTTATGGATCAGAAGCAGTCATCCCCACCGAAGTGGAGTTTCCTACTCATAGGGTCCAAATGTATGACCCCCAGGGGAATACGGAAGAAAGAAGACTTGACCTAGACCTGATTGAGGAAAGAAGGGAGGATGCTGAGATAAGGCAAGCTTCCTACCAGCAGAGGACCGCAAGGTTTTACAACCAAAGGGTGAAACAGAGGCCTATCGCAGTGGGAGACTTGGTTCTTAAAAAGACTTGGCAGAAACCCAACAAGCTCCATCCTAATTGGCATGGCCCATATAGGGTCATCGATGAAGTTGTCCCAGGGACCTACAGGCTAGAAAACTTAGAGGGGGAACCTTTTTCAAACCCCTGGAATGCAGATCATTTGAAGAAATACTATCAGTAGTGTTGTAAGGTCTTGAAAGGCCATAACTGTAATTAGGGTTGCTCCAACAGAACACTTGGAAAATTAATGAGAAATATCAGTGTTTCCTTCATCCTATTGTCAGTCCTAGCATGCATGGGAAGTTGAACCCTCGGCTATAATGGGGACCAATGGAGGGGACGACCCCTCCACCCTCCTCAAAAAAGATGAGGGAAGACTACATTAAAATCCATTAATTTGGTTAGTTGAACCCTCGGCTATAATGAGGGCAAGTGGAGGGGACGACCCCTCCACTCTCCTCAAAAAAGACGAGGGAAGACTACATTAAAATCCATTAATTTGGTTAATTGGACCCTCGGCTATAATGGGGACCAATGGAGGGGACGACCCCTCCACCCTCCTCAAAAAAGACGAGGGAAGACTACATTAAAATCCATTAATTTGGTTACTTGAACCCTCGGCTATAATGAGGGCAAGTGGAGGGGACGACCCCTCCACTCTCCTCAAAAAAAGACGAGGGAAGACTACATTAAAATTCATTAATTTGGTTAGTTGAAC
Source organism: Sambucus nigra (assembly GCA_949130495.1). NCBI lineage: Eukaryota > Viridiplantae > Streptophyta > Magnoliopsida > Dipsacales > Adoxaceae > Sambucus > Sambucus nigra. The sequence goes on along the minus strand of OX422210.1, from coordinate 145,825,992 downwards.
CCTCGGCTATAATGAGGGCAAGTGGAGGGGATGACCCCTCCACTCTCCTCAAAAAAGACGAGGGAAGACTACATTAAAATCCATTAATTTGGTTAGTTGAACCCTCGGCTATAATGGGGACCAATGGAGGGGACGACCCCTCCACCCTCCTCAAAAAAGACGAGGGAAGACTACACTAAAATCCATTAATTTGGTTAGTTGATCCCTCGGCTATAATGGGGACCAATGGAGGGGACGACCCCTCCACCCTCCTCAAAAAAGACGAGGGAAGACTAAATTAAAATCCATTAATTTGGTTAGTTGATCCCTCGGCTATAATGGGGACCAGTGGAGGGGACGACCCCTCCACTCTCCTCAAAAAAGACGAGGGAAGACTAAATTAAAATCCATTAATTTGGTTAGTTGAACCCTCAGCTATAATGAGGGCCAGTGGAGGGGACGACCCCTCCACTCTCCTCAAAAAAGACGAGGGAATACTACATTAAAATCCATTAATTTGGTTAGTTGAACCCTCGGCTATAATGAGGCCACATTGGGGGACGACCCCACAGTGGTCCTCAGAAAAGACGAGGGAAGGGTTTGTAGCATCAACAGTGAGCAAGCCATAATAAAATGAAATAAGGAAGACAGCAATTATGGAAGAGACTGGTATTAAGCAAATATAAGTATCAAGTGTTTTTACAAAGCCTTTGAACAAAATTACAAAAATAAGGGTATGGGCCACAGGCAGCCACCCTAGGGGACGACATCAGAGGGCAGAGCCTCAACATCAATGGGAATGGTCTCCCCAGGAACCAGCACCGGATGATCTTCAGATGTACCGACCCCTTCGAGCTGGACTTGGGCCTCCACTTGGTTGAGGGCCTCGGCAATCAGGGGGTCGTCCAGTTGAACACCCTCCAGTGATGGGCGAACAGAGGAGACGACATCGCCAAATTTGAGGACGACCCATCGGCAGGCCGTCCTGATCCCCCTCTCAAGATATTCAAGGCCGAAGCCCTGAAATTCGTCTGAAATCTTGTATGCCTCCACAACGTCAGCCTCAGCTTTCTTGATGGCTGCCTCCAGATCAATCTTATGACGGGCCTCCAGGTTGATCAGAGCCTAATCCTTGTCCTTGATCAACAAGTCCTTGTCTTTGATCAACAAGTCCTTGGCCTGCATATTGGCATCATGCTGCCTCGTCAGCTCATCAAGGACTCTAGCATGCTCAGCCCTTGTGCTCTCCAGCTCGGCCCTCGCAGTGCCCAGCTCTGTCCGTAGGTCAGCCTCTTGTTGGATGGCCCTCTCAGCTTCATGGAATTTCTGTTGATTCTCGGCCATCCACTTGGTGGCAGAGGTGAAGGCACAGACAGACTGTAAGAAAAATGAAGATGCGTCAAGGGGAGCCGAGGAAACACCGAAAGAATGAAATTAAAGGTCAGGACTAATACCTGAGCAAGGGAGTGCAGACCGTAGTCATACACTTTGGCTGGAGGCATCTGCGCCAAGAACTCGAAGTCGGAGGCCGACGGTGCAGAGAACATAGAGGCCTTTGCTGCCCTCAGGTTGGCGATAAGAGATGAGGGGTCGGCCCTCAGATGTGACAGATTTTGAGACCAGAAGGCCCCCATACTTGGTGAAGAGGTTGCTCCTTCAGAGGCCTCGGCCCTGGCCCTCATCTTAGGGTCAGGACGAGGCTCGACAGGAGCCTCAGGCTCCTTCCTTTTGTGGCTAACAGTTGTCGGCTCAACAACTGTCGGCCCTGAGGCCCTTGTCTTCTTAGGAGCTTGCTGAGGCTCCTTCCCCTTCTTCTTTGACAGACCAGCAAGAAGGCTTGGAGCAGTCATATCCCAGAGATAATCTGACACGCCTGCAGGACGACCTGAAAAGGATACGATGAATCAGAAAAGTTCAGAGATAAAGAGAGAACACTTCAAAAATAAGTAAGGATGGGAAAATGTTCAGTATAACTCACATAGTTCTGTCAGAGGGCCGACCCTCAGACCAGCTTCTTTAAGGAAGCGAGGGGTCATCAAATCTTCGAACTTTGGGATCTCACCCTCTCTCCCTCGTCCCCTCAGATACTCAACAATATCCCTCTCCTCCAAGCTAAGTCCGGGGTCTGACCTAGCTTTCATGGAGGGGTTAGACCATCTGTTAGGAACCCTCGGAGCATCGGCAGAAGGGGACGCCTCGGTGGAGCTCTCCCATGCCCCAGATATGAAGAAGAACCTTTTTTTCCAATCATGATTGGAAGTTTGAGCCACGTGGAGCAGCTTCTTCTCAGACCTTCTCGCTCCCAGATGATAGTATCCGGGCTGTTTAGATGAAGAGGTGATATTGTAGCAGGCCAAGAACACGTCGGACGAGGGCTCGTCAGTGAAAGCGTTTTTCCACAGAGAGATGTACCCCAGAATCGTCCTCCAAGAATTGGGTGGAAGCTGCGAGGGGGAGACGCCCAGAGCCGACAGAATATCTATAATGGCAGGGTGAAAGGGAAGTCTGACACCTACTTTGAACATTTGCTCGTAGACTGCAACTTCTCCCTCTTCACCCTCAAAGACCCTCTCATCCTCGGAGGGAACCCTCATAGTCACCCCAGGTGGCACTCCGTAAATATGCCTCCATATCAGAAGATCCCTATCCCTGACAGAGGAGATAAAAGACGAGGCATGGGAGGTATCAACCTCATCATCTGTATCATCGTCCTCATCCCCCTCATCACCTGCAGGAGGACCCTGAGGAAATGCTACTTGGAAGGCGTTGGGGGATAGGGTTGTCACAGGGACAGCCTCAGAGGGGATCGTACCCTCGGCCTCTCGGGGAGGGCTAAGGTCAGGAGAGTCCCTCCTACCAGAAGTTCCAGCACCAGTTGGAGAGGAGGTTCTCTCGTCCATCTCACTTAGGTTGGGTGTCTCGGCCGGACGAGACGACGACCCACAAGACTCAGAGGGTTCAGATGGTCTAATGGTGGCAAGAGGAATGGGAAAAATGGGTCGTACCCAATTAGGGTCGGCCCCTCGTCTCCTCTCTTCCTCTTCCTCTATTCGTCTGATCTCGGTAAATAGTTTCTCTCTCAGGGACGGGAATTCAGACACCAGGCTGTAAAGCCTCCTAAGCATTAAGGGGAAGACCTAACACTTAAAGAAATTATACTAGACTTGGGTAATTTAGCTACAAACAAGTGGGGAGTGGACCAGATTTGACTTTTGGATTAAGCAAAGAACTCAAAGGTTTTCACTCAAGAACACTCAAGAACATCCAAGAGCCAGTTACCGGAGAAGACACCGGAAAAGACACCGGAAAAGGTTATGGCACAACTTAAGGAAAATGGCTGCCTACGAGCCTAAAAAACGAACGAAAGTGAAAGAAAAAGAGAGCACTGGATGAAAGAGGTTACCTGATGAGGAGAGAACAAGAACGCTGCTAGGCCTGGAAGAATCGAAGGCTGCAAATGGCGATGTAGGCTGAAAATTCTAGAGAGAGAGAATGCTTAGGCGCGAAGAAGAAGAAGGAAGAAAGAGGGTTTGAAAATACCTTAAATACCTTAGCAATGAGTGGGCCCATTGACCAAGGCAGGACACAGCCCACGAGGAAGGCATCATTAGGGTGCAAGGACCCAAGCGCAGTGTGCAGCCGTCATGCCTTGGAAACTGGAACAACAATGAGTACCTAACCAGGTGTCACTCACCTAACTGATCATACCTGCATCTCATTTAAAACACTATCCCTCAGCCATCTCAATAGCACCTATGGCTAAGGGCTGGGGGGTGATTGATATACCCGTTTATATTCTAGGAGGGTCGCCTCCACAACGGACGACCCTAAGAGGGGCCGACCCTTCACCAGGCCCCAACTGGCCTTCACCAGACCCAGACGACCCTGCGAGGGGCCGACCCTTCGCCAGGCTCCAGACGACCCTACGAGGGGCCGACCGCTCACCAGGCTCCGGCCGACCCTACGAGGGTACGACAGTACGAGGACATAATCAAGCCAGACTCACTGCCGGAAGAAACTTTGCCCTCGGCCTCGGCTCATAGGCCGAGGGTGACATCATGACAGCGCGTGGTTTGGGAGACGCGTGGAACAGTGCACGTGAGGCTCATATGACACGTGGAAGACCGTTACAACCGAATCACCCCCTCACGTGAGGGAATATTATGTCATCATTTGGCATCTACAGGTGTCAACAGGGGATTGGCTAGATCATTATTCACATGCACCATGCTTACCTGGGGGGTACACTACACCCCCCAAGACCTATATATACTTGTCACCCCCAACCCTACAGGGGATCGATCCATGAACAGTAGCCCTAGCTAAAACTCTACTTGTACACACACAGTAGAGAGAGAGAGAGTGAGAGGGTTATGTGCATTGTATCCAAGGCCATTAGTGCCCATACTTAGTGGATCACACACTCACAGTGGATGTAGGCCAAATTGGCTGAACCACTATACACCATTGTATAATTTCCTCTTATACTCATCCCCTTCTATACACTTACATACTTATATACTTGCATCTCTATGGCTGCCATAACTGCTTCTGCTTGAGCTCACTATCACTTACCTGGTGGTGCTAAATCTTAGCATCATCAGGGGCTAACTACTGGAGTGTTGGATTGTAAAAATGAGCCTTTGTTTTGCAGAAAATGATGTCTGGGCTTTAACTTCGGGACCCTTTAAATGAAAAGATAGGGGGATCTTTTGCAATAAAAACATTAACCTTGTAATATGCAAACGGAGCCTTAAAAATTTGGGGGGCCTAGGCGATCGCTTAGGCCACTTAGGCCTAAGGCCACACACCACTAATGCCACTAATTTTGTTCCCTTCAATTTTAGAGTCTGCATGTGACAAAATGTCACAAACTTTTTTGGTATTCTTATAATTGTTGGTGATTATTGCCGCTAACTTTCCCATGCATTTATAAAATTGTTGAAAATTTCTACTAGATTGGCTATTTTGCCCAAAAAAATCCATTTTCTTATATTACGTGTCGTTTTCACCTGTTATTATCGATTGAAATAAGAAATAGTTTATAATTATATATGTATTGACACATTAGTCCATTAACAAACGTAATCAGCTGCATTAATTCATTAATATTAATAAAGCTCATTCCTTATGATCAAATTAATATTAAGGTACATGAACTATTTATAAGGCTCAACAATGTTTCTTATTTACCTAAATTAGTTTTAGCGGGTTTTAACCCATGAAAGAACCCGGTCCGTTAACATGTTATCATGGAGTGGAGCGAGGGAGAGAGTCAACTTTTCAAAAAGGGATCGTTGACGAGAATATATAATGAAGCAAATAATACATGATTAGGCCATAATAATAAATTTACAAATCAAAGAATATAAAGTGCTTCCATGAATTATCCAGCATCACGTAAAACAGGAGGAATTACAGCCTGAAGTGCTTTGACTGGTGATCAAGACATCATAATTAGAATCACAGCTGCAGAGCAAGTCGTGTAAATCCAAGAGTAAGAACATCCAAACCATCCTCTAAGTCCAGCTCCCTGCAAAATTGAAGATTAGATATAAGAGCATAATATTTCTGTAATAAAGAAAAAATTAAAAAAAAGGGCACTTACATAGTCCGTTTTGAGGTACCCACCAAAATACAAAAATTATGAGTTACACTACATAAAAGGTGACACATAAATACAAATTTTTTACTTGCACCATAAAAGTGTAATATATCAAAAAAGATTCTCACAAAACATGGTTTAGGTGGGGTGTTTGGTAAACATATTTTTTTGAGTAACTCAATAACCACCCTAAGAATTAATTCAAAATGTTCTTAAAAAGTAAGCAGAAATGACAACTATATTATTAGAAACCAAATATCATAGGAAATGCTGAACCAAATATCATAGGAAATATCATAGAGTTAATTCAAAATGTTCTTAAAAGTAACAAGTAACTCAATAACTACCTTCAAGGAGAAAAGAGATGATGATGCTGAAGAAGGTACAAGCCCAGTAAACCCAATATCATAGGAAATGCTCCCATCAGGTTTAAACAGCCCAAAGTTTCTCTCAGAGGTTGGGCCAGGCTTCAAGTTCTCATTAAACAGGGCAAAAACATAAGCCTTGACAGCAACCTTTGGCTTGTAAGGTGTCCCCTTCTTTTTCAACAACCGTTTGCGCAAATTAAAATTAAAAGTCCTGGCATTTTTCACGGTGGCCCCAACTTCATTGGGATCCCCTCGAGAAGCCCAGCCAGTTTCAGAAACAATAACCTCCGTCTTCCCAAACCCAACCTTCTCCAATGCAGCATAAGCTGCATCAATCTGAGCATCAAACATGTTATCGTAATGAAGCTTTGTCTTCGAATCATAAATCCCGGGGTTGGATTTGAAGATGGCGTAGTTAAGCTCAATGGTTTGAGGATCACTGATATATGCAAGAAAGGGGTATACGTTGACGTAGAAAGGCGAATTAATCTGTGAGAAAAACTCTAAAAGTGGTTTCATGTAAGGAAGAATAGTTTCCTTGAATGCCCCTGCCGATGGTGGGTAGGAAGCTGCGAACACACCCGCTGAGTGTGGGCTCGAGACCTGAATATTTGAATAAATTTATACAATGAAATAGACTTAAACCTTACTTTATCCAAAAACAATATCGCTGGAAAGAAGGCATGTTTTGCCAAAATAAAATGTAAAATTAATACATGAAACTCTTCTAAACTATGCATTTTGTTGTCCCTGCAACAAAGGACATAGCTCAGAGCGTTAGTTTCCCAAAAATAATATTAATATCAGATTAAAAACATATTTAAGACCTGAACCGTATCGGCCAGACGCAGCCGGTCAAGGGCATTATAAACATTTTTTACTGCAGGCAGCAGAACCTCCCAGAGTTCTTGATCGGTACTCCCGAGTATCTCATTTCCCACGGCAATCCCGCGGATGCTGGTCCCAGGGACGAATGGCTCCACATTTTCTTTCACCCAATTCATGGCCCGATCCTGGCTTACACTTATGTCTTTCAGAAACTCATTACCGAGTCCAATTATTATTTCAATTCCGGACCCTTTGAAAGCCCGAAGAACTTCGTGATCCGCATCGTAGATTCTAATGTTTTTAATCTTGGCTGCCTTGAGAAGAGTTACCACACTCCCGGGTGGTGGGAGATTATCAGCTATCCTTCCGTAATTTACTCCATATGTTCCCGTAAATGCACGCACAACCGCAACTGTCAAAAACAACACAAAAATAGCTCTACTAATCATAGTTTCACCACCATATAATACCAAAGATATATGATAAATGAATTTACTAAAAGATATAGCTTCACTAGTCAGTCACATTATTCATATTGTTAAACATTAATTCCAGACCATTATGGTGACTAGGATACGTATACAACTACAAAATCTCTCAAATTTATTTTTTGATATTTTATACATTAGCACGATAAAATAATTGTATTTTCAAAACTGGGGAAAAGAATACCTCCCAAGTGCATGTAACGCATGGGCTCCCCTTTTTTCGAATTTTTTCTCATAAGTTATGATTAGAATAAGATATTACCCAATGTGTATATATACATTAAACCACTTATGAAAGCAATAATATGTTAAAAACCCTCCTGTTAAAACACAAAAGTACATAACAATAACAACGAACAGCCAAGAGAACGTACCACCATGCAAAGCAAAGGAAAAAAGAAGTAAAAAACAGATGAAAGAAGAAGAAGAGAAGCGTGCCGCTTTTGAAGGCGAATGAAAGTCAAAACAGAATTCCATTTGTTGAGGAAATGGCAGCAGTGTGGGAGGCTGATTTGTAGGAAGGTGTCAACAATGGTAGCGTCGAGGCCGAGTGTGCTAAGGGAGGCTTGTGGGATGCTAAGCTTCCTCCCAAGGGATGCCATATAGACCTAATAAAGATTCCAAGCCTTAAGAGAGATATGAATCAAATTGGTTATGGAGGAGGTTAAGGGTTTGGCTTAGAGAGGACTTCGAATAGATTCCGACTTTCGTAACTACGTTTCCCTTTCTCCATCTCAAAGTATACCTTTTCTATTTTCCATTCTTAATCTATCTACCCCATCAGAATCAGGGTTATTCCCGCCCCTCGCATATAAAGGTTTTATACTTTTCCTCCCTTGATGCGTTAAAATTTTAGCTTTCAGAGTTTTGTCTACCGTGAGTGGTTTTCATAGATAGTGTCGTGGGTGAGAACTTATTCACACATTATTAGCATATGTTAATATATTTAAAGAGTAGGTTCAATTATTAAATAGTCCCTACTATAAATATATATTTTTTAAAAAGGACACATATTTTTAGTTTAACCCATTTAGTCCCTCAAGCACTCAATATCCTCTTATTTTTAGAGGTCCGCGCCAGCGGCACTCCCTCTCCAAAATATGTGGCAAAGGACTTTTTGAGGCAAAATAAAAAAGTTTGGACTAAATGGGTATTAAAAAATGTCCGAGGGACTATTTGGTATATGTCCCTAAAGAGTAATGTTACGGATAAAAGAAATTAAACAAAGAAGTTACAAATATGTGGCGTAACAATAAAGCATGCTGCACGACTCACAAGAGAGTTTACAATATTTCATTTTACTGTCACATTGCTTTGTGTAATTTATAACATTTATCATCTTCAACACAACACTATAACTTCATCAATCATTCAAAATGTTATTATGACGAAAAAAATGCATACACTGTCGGTGATTTTTAAAATAAGTGAGTAAGAGTTTTTTGGATGTAAGAGTTTGTCCTACATTGGAAGTGTGAGGAAGAGGTGGGACGCTAACCCAAATATAAAAAGGGATAGTGTCCCACATTGGAAAATGTACAAAGCTAAGTGTCAGCACTAAGCTATAAAAGGAGTAGGCAACCTTTGAGTCCCACATTGAAAAAATATTAAGAATTTGTACACTTAATAAGTACAAATGGAAGATGAAGAGTTAATTCATCTATCATTTAAGAGGTTATTCAAGAGACCTCAATACTGTGCGAAGCATCGTACGCGCGCGCGGGTGCGGGGCAGTGGGCTGTAGAGGCGCTAGTGGCGCACTTTGCACTTCGCACGCCGGACTGTTAATCCAACAGTCATGACTCTTGAAGACAAAGCCTTTCATTATCTATAAATAAAGGCTGCCTAAAACGAATTTGTATATATAACAGATATTACCCAGTTCCGAAATTTCCAACCCTTGCTATTACTCTCTTATAATTTTTAGGAGATATAAATTATCTTATTCTGTTTTGTGCACATAAACAGAATAAGAACTTGATTGACTGTTCTTCGCTGCTGCATCCAAAGGCTGTCTTCAAATATGCAAGTTGCAGGCAGTGCAAGTTGCTTCATTGTATCTTGAGTACGGATTTGCGGATTCCCGTTTGTATACCGAAATTATTCGTGTGGGGCAAATACTGTATTTAGAAAATTGACATCACGCCTTGAAGATTTCTAGTATCTATTTCGAAGTGACATTGTTGTATTGAAGTTGACATTATTGTGATATATAAAGAGTTCAATTTCTGTATTTGCATTCATATTATCCAACATACACCGTGCAAGGCTAATTTAAAATGCACTCGTAATTATGATAACTAACATAGTGTTGGAGAGAAGAAAATATTTAAGTAGCCTCTTATCTCACAAAATGCATGCATAAACAGTAACACCTAAAAATGAGTCTTTGTCTGGCTAAAATATTAAACACGATTAAGTGATTCGCTATTGTCATGAAATATGTACAAGAATTAGTTCCGTCTTAAAACATGTTTAGTTTAGGATCCCTTGCATGTGTTTGTAGTACATAAATTTCCAATATACCTTTTACATGCTAACCGATTAATAACAAGTTGCAAAACGTATGTGAGACCATTAACAAGACACGTATCCCAAAATATTTCTTTTATATAAGATTATTTTCTATATTGTAGCAGAGATCTTTTTTACGTAATTTTCTTCCTTTTAAAGTCTTATTCAAATAACTGTTTTCCTTTCTAATCTTATGTTCCAATCTTGTATAACAAGTGTACTATAGAAAACGAATTTATTTCAAGTGTACGATACGTTCAGCGTGTTCGTATGAGGATTTTATTTAAAAAATCTTAAGGAAATGGGAAAATCTTAGATCTTCAATAGTTTATAAAAGATATGAAGTTTCATGTAATTCATTTTGTATTCTAGATGATGCGATTTATTTGAGATATGAACATTATTGGATATAATCGTAATTGTTTGGGTATAGTAGACATTAAAATGATTCTGGAAAGTAATGGCTTTGAGTCTAGATTAGATGAAGCTTATAATTCATGTGATGATGAATTACTACAGGTCTAAATTGACAGACAAAAATAACCCAACTATTATGTATTGCAGAATATGATTTGGTCAGATATTTTCATTATTTGTTCATAACTTAAGTTCGAAAAGAGCAATATTGTCAAATGTCTCAATGCAAGATATTAATAAATTCATAGTGCGACATTTCAATATTTCACATTGTGAATGTGAAATATTAAAATGTCACACTACGAAATAGTATTTCACAGTGCATGATAGTATATCACAGAGTGAAACAAATGTTTACTTGTTTTGCATTACTTTGTTATTAAAGTAGTCCTATCTAGAGGTAACAAGCAACGATTTCCATATGAACAACATGGAATAAACGCATTTTGGATTCCCATAGAGAGGACTTACAGAATATAGTATTATATTTTTAACAACCAAGAGTTGTCCATATTATATAATTAAAACAAACATGTGGATTTACAATTTATTAGCTCATGAAATAGGAACAGAGACATAAATTTAAAGAAAAACAATATTTGTAAAACACAAATATATTTAAAAAGGGAATTGGCTATCTGGGTAGTAAAGATAAGCATCATCAAATCCTCAACTGATTTTATGAAGTTAATAGCGGCGTTTTTCCTTGTTGGAATATAGTCTTCAACCAGTTAAGTGTATATATTCCTGCTCTTAACCAATTCCTCGTACTTTCGTATGACTTGAAGGATATAAAAATTCCATAAATCATGAAAGTTTTGAGGAATATCAACCCATTTAATTAGTTCCGATATTTGTTGTAATCATTTGCAACCTTGTGCTACATATACGAAGAACTCGCGGTATGCATGATTATACTATTAGAGTTCATCTTCAATCTAATCTAGTTCTTATCTCATGTTTGTTTCAAAACCAATATAGTGTGCAAACATCTTATAAGGTTAACCATTGTTGGGAGATGAAGTTAAAGAGTATTAGCGTTTGTGTCTCAATATTTTTAAGAGAATATATAAAAATAAAGTATTGTTTATAGAATAATAATATTCATTGCCCATAATCATTTCGCACCAACACACACTACATAATATACCAAAGATAGTCACGGACCTCGACCGTGACCTGAACCATGAGTCACGAACCTCGGTCGTAACTATATCTTCCATGATCAAAACAAGTGGTCATAGACATAATCCGTGACCCTAAATAGAAGTCACAGTCTTGGACATGGTCCCGAGCGTGCGTGTGTGTCTCTCTATCAAACACATTTTACACTACCATTCTATCACACACACACACACACACATGCGCGTATAATAATTTACATACACCTTTCAATTGAAAAGAGTAAGAGAAAAAACCAAAATTTCATATTAACCTAATGGGTATGAAACCCTAACTAAATAAATGATGTATTGTACCGACTTTTAAACTCATCCATGAAAACCCCAACAATATTTATTTATACATGAAAATCCCAACAATGTTAAAAGGAAATATTATTACAAATCAAATAATGTTCAAAGGAAAACTCATTTAGGAAAACCCTAACAATGTTTAATAAATTACATGAAAACAAACAAATTCTCTAATTACGTAACACAAATAGAATTGGAGATATGGTATTTTGGTATAAAAATGGATGAAAACAAAAATATTGGCCAAATACATGGAAACGTCTAGCATTTCTTATGAAACATTAAAAATTTCCAACTCTACTTTGCCAAAAAGAATGATAAATTTAATATTCTAATTTTAACGTTTTTACAAACATAAGACTTCGTCAAGTTTCTTATTAAAAATTTTCTAATCCAAAAAAAATCATTTCAATAATCATGTATTCTTTAAACCCATACCATGAATAACTACTCTCCAATACGAACAAAATAAGAGTAACTCTTATTTCATCAATGAAAATTTCATATTACAATTTTATGCCAGCATACATAGTTAATCGAATGTAAATCATAACACTGCAAAACAATTATTTTCCTGCCAATATTACAATTACTGCTCGCAAAACCCAATCCCTAATTGAAACAATAAAATAAAATTCAACAAACATGTAATACCCAAAAACAAATAGAAAAACACTATGTACAGAGATGATAAGATAAGTTGTGTCAGAGGATAAGGAGAGAGAAAGAAGAGAGAATGGTGGTCGGAGGAGAGAAGACAGTTGTGGCTAGAGCAGAGAGAGGTTAGGGTTTAGAGAGAGAGAGATCGTGAAATGTTGCCAAACATGGGGGTTGTTTATATGTACTATTGTCTGGTCACGGTTCTAGACCGTGATCCAAAGACGTGACCATTTATTTTTGTACATTTCATCAACATGATCACAACCCAAAACCGTGACAACATTAGTGACGCGTGAAAAAAATAAATGGTCACATCCTTAAGTCATGGTTCTAGACCATGACCATACACCATGAATATTTCCAAATGCTCCTGGTCCTCGGCCGTGACCATTTTTAACTGAACCCATTACATTTGTTATGAATGTTGTCACACTCTATGGTCGTGACCCACTTTGGCAGGAGATTTAGCGAAATATTTGGAACTATTTGTTCATAGGCTTGTCACGGACCTGGGATGTGACCAACGCCATTAGTTTTCCCCCTTTTTCTTGGTCATAGTCCTGGTCACTCGATTTTGACTCTAGTCACAACCCAGTACCGTGACCAGGTGGTCATAGCCTAGGACCGTGATCCACATGTCGTGATCATTTTTAGTTTGGGGTTCAGTGATGTTTTACTTCGCTCTGCGATTTTCCATTATGAACTTGCATTGTAATTATTAGTATTAGTCTGTGGATAAATAGACTCTTTGATACTACCCTCAAAATATGCATTTTTCATGATGACTTTTAACACAAGCGTTGTGTATTCCAAGAGGTAGAACTTCTAGATTCTTCTTTAAATATGTGGAAACTATAGGTAAATTATCATGTTATCTTTATTCTAAAGTGAAGCACAAACTCTCTCTCTCTCTAAAAATCACCGACTTAAAATAATTGTACATATTTTTTATGCTTGTGATGAAGTTCTCATAAATATATTCTCCATATTATGTGTTGTGAATGTTATGAATATAATCGCTACATACAAAAAGATTAAGGATTTATGTTTGGATGATCAAACCCTCGACCAAATTTATATTGGAGATATTGGCATTGGAGGTTTTCAAAAGTTCAATTTAGGAAAGACATGGTGGCGTTCTAGGTTTGGCAATCCTATAAATGGCATCGAATATGTAAATGATGTTTGGAAATTTATAAAATTTGATCCTGGTAGGCCCAACCAGTCTATACTGAAGGATATAGGTGTTCATGGATATATATACGCTTGTCATGCTTTTGTATTATTTTGTCTATTTAAATTGCTTCAATTAGTGATAGAGAATTTGTAATTGATAAGTTGAGGGAGAGTGTTTTTGGAAATTATTGAGATTTTTGGAAAGAATTATCCTGTTGTTTTGATAAGATTGCTCATATCTTAATATATTATTGTCGTAATGATAGATTTCAATACGTTTGTAAAACACATAACAACTATAGTAGGCATTTCTCCAAGGATGAGAATGAGCATTTCAAATGTACTGAATGCATGTTTGATGTAATCCTAGAGTGGAGCACCTTTAATTAGTTTTAATATCTTATTATCAATGTAAATATGTTTTAGTACACCATATGGGAAAATTTGTAATGGATCTATATTTGGTTTAGTAACAGATAAAGTGCGTTAGGAGTTTCTAACGATATTTAAGTGTTAGGAATTACTTATGTACGTTACAATTATTTTTTAGTGTGCTTATATTTAACTATAATATATATTTTTAATTTTTTTATGCGCTAAAAACAAGTGTGAGCAAAACAAATTGGCCCCAAAATGGAGAGAGTCCTACTGTGAGCTATTTTTTTTACCCTAACTGATTTCTATTCCTACTCCACGTAAAAGATGGGAGACACTTTTAACCCGTAACGATTTGCTTCCGTGCTCCCACCACCGTTCTCCTCCCACCGTCGTTCTCCTTCCTTAAATCTGACCGTCATCGTTCTCCTCCTCCAATCGCCATTCTTCGTTCTCCTCCCACTGTCGATCTCCTAGGATTCTTAAATCTTCTGCATTCATAAACATCTCCATCTCCATCAAGTATAAATTCTTAAATCTGATCGCATATTCTTAAATCATTTTTCTTAAATCACATTTTCTTAAATCTGATCACATATTCTTAAATCGTCCAGAGAGAGTCTCGTTTTTCTTAAATCGTTTTTCTTTCAATTTTTTTTAGTTTATGAATGATATATTCTGAAAATATATTATTTTTTTCTCTATCTATCTCTCATTTTCTAAAGGCTTCATAGAATTCTTGGTATAACTCTCTTCTAATCAGGTATTTATATTTATCCTTCCTTCTCAATATAATTATATGTATAAATATATACACGCATTAGAATTGAAATTTTGTTGTAAAATTATAATTATTTGTGTAAGCATTATGCATTGCTCATTTAATCGATTGATATATACAAAATTATGCAAAAGTTTTGTATTTATTAGTTTATCGGAGTGATATATATGAATGTATTTATTATTATGTTTTTTTTTATTTTTTATTTAAATATAAGATTGCAACAAGGAAAAATGTATAAAAAGATGGAGACATTGTTCACTATGATAACCCATCCTTCTATGTGCGTTATTTGTTAATTTATATAATTACAGTACATCTTTATCGGGTAATAAGGGTATTAGTTTATGGTTTTGTTACTGGAGAATTACATCCGTTAATAACCATATTTATTCGGTTGAAATCACAAAATCATGGTTGATATGTGATATCACGTTTGAAATCGAAGGTTTCAGTCAAAGCTAGGGTTTTAAGTTGGATGAAATCGGAAGTTTTAAGTATGAGTTTGTTATATATCCTCCTCCTTCCATAATAATGTACCATTTCATCTTTGTAGTTTTAAATGTGTTTATCTAACATGTCTAATCTAGAATATTATAGACGTTTATTTCAATCGAAATACATGTTTTTTGATAATTATTTTGGTGGTAGAATTATATAAGTGTTATTAAAACTTTGAGGAAACGCAATGAGCCTTCAATATTAAATAATTATTTACTCTTTCCATATGAATGTATTGTCTTACTATGTCACTTAACTCTTTTATATTGCAGAATTTCTCGACCAATTAATAAATGACGGATGGTGAAAAGAATAGATTTAGCTTAGTGTATAAACAATGAGTTGGAGATGTTATTGAGTTCGCGATTGAAAATAATGTTCAACTCCTGTCAACGTTTCCATGTCCATGTTTGAAATGTCGGAATAGGATGCAGTTTACCGTGACAGAAATTCGAGCACATTTCTTGAGGCACAGTATAGATCAATTGTATACTACATTAGCTTTACATGGTGAAAAGTCTTCCATAAATTTAAAAGAGCACCCATTGACAAGAACTGTTAAAGAAATAAGTGAAGAAGAAAGCACTGACAATGTGGGACTTGGTATGGATAACCATGTTGATACATTTTATAGAGTGAATAAAGGTACTTATGTGGATACTGAAGGAGGTCAAACAAAGGTTTCTGAAGAAATGTATTCAGGTAACAATAAGTACGATGAATACAAGATATTAGCAACTGAGAAACTGTACCCTTCATGTGAGGGCCCTGAGACAACTCTTTCTGTAATTGTAGAATTGCAAAAATATAAAGAAGCAGTTTTAATGGTAAATAATTAGTGTGACAGCATTTTTATTTATATTGAAAAGGTGGCTCCCGATAGGAAACACATTGCCAGAAAAGTATCGTCACGTGAAGCTTATAATGAAAGACTTGGGGATGTAGGCCAATTTCATTCATGCTTGCGTCAATAATTGTATTTTTTATTGGAAGGAAAATGAAGATAAGGAGGAATGTTCTCAATGTGGAGAGCTGAGATATGAAGTGACCACGTACAAAGTGAGTAGAGTATGCAAAGAACCTAAGAAAGTATTGAGGCATTTTCCTCTAATTCCTAGACTTGTTAGATTGTACACCATACCATGGATAGCACGGGAAATGACATGGCATAGTCAAGCAACCCGTTCATGGAATTTCAACGACATCATTCTGATTCATCTCAGTGGAGAAATTTTAAACTAAAATTTCTAGATTTTGCTAAAGATGAGAGAAATGTTTGGATAGAAATAAAAACTGATGGGTTTAATCCCCGTGGTATTCAATCTGCTAGTTATAGTTTTTGTCTTGTTATCACCGCACCATTAAATTTCTCACCATCATTATGCTGGAAGCGAGAGTTTCATATGTTATCTTTGTTAATAACTGGGCCAAAGGAACCTAATCAAGACATTGATGTTTTTCTTCAACCACTAGTAGATGAGTTGAAGCTACTATGGGAAGAAGGAGTGTCGACTTATGACATGTCGATAAAAGAGTCTTTCACGTTGAGAGTTATGCTTATGTGGAGGATTCATGATTTCCCCACATACGAGAATTTATCTGAATGCTTAGCACATGGTTATAAAGCTTGTCCTATTTGTTGTGATAATACTCCATCCATCTAACTAGAACATAGACAAAAGATAGTTTACACAAACTACCGTATGTTTCTCAACAATGATCACCCGTTCAGTAAAGGAGGTTATTTGGGGTTCAAAACAACAGAATATGGAGACCCTCCTAGTAAGCTAAATGGCACTGTTCTAAAAAACCCTCCTAGGCACGCCTAGGCTTAAGGCTTGGGAGAAACGCCCCGCCTTAAGATTTTTACGCCTTATTCTTGATAAAACCCTTAAGGCGCACTTTTTTCTAAAAACAACAATGCTTTAGTGAAACGATATCGCCTTTAAAATAATTTTTTTACAAACTGGACCATTATCTCATCCAAAATAATCAAATAGCATTTTAATTTGCAAATATTCAAAAATATTTCTATGATATGTACAATTTTAGTATTTTAATAGACTTGTTATGGTTAAAAGATATTAAAATATATTAAGAAGGACTAAACGCCTTTATACGCCAAAGGCCCGTCTATGCTTCTAAGGCTTAAGGCTTGGCCTACACGCCTCGATCATGCCCCGCATTTTTTAGAACCTTGCTAAATGGTGATGCACTATTAGAGAAGTTATCCCACATTAATTATATTCCTGGGAAGATCCCAAAAGTCCATAGTAAAAAGCGAAAGGTTGGTGATGTAATTGATAATTGTAATGCTGAAGTTAAAGAGGCGTGCTATAAAAGGTCCGTTTTGTTTGATTTAGAATATTGGATTTCACATCAAGTTCGACATGTTCTTGATGTGATGCACATAGAGAAGAATGTTGCAGAACATCTAATAAACATAATCCTTGATACTAAACTTAAAACAAAGGATACAATAAATGCTCGGTTAGATATGGGGAATATGCACATGCATAGTAGTCAATGGATAAAAGTAGACGGACAAACTGGTAAACAGATAAAACCCAAAGCACCATTTACATTAAATAAGGAAGAGAAAAAATAGTTTTGTCAAATTTTGAAAGACTTGAAGCTTACTTATAGTTTTTCATCGAACTTGAACAACATTGTCACTCTTAATCCACCTAGTTTGCACTCGTTGAAGTCACATGACAATCATGTCATAATAGAATATTTAAAACTTGTTTTTCTTCAACATGCTTTCCCTAAACACCGTGATTTATGAAAAGCTATCCAGCAGTTGAGTTTGTTCTTTAACATACTATGCTCGAAGGTTTTAATTCGAAAAGATATCCAAAGAGACAAATACATGGTTGTGGAAGCATTGTGTGTGTTGGAAAAATATTTTCCACCAACATTATTTGATATTAGCATCCACATTATGGTGTATCTAGCAAATGAAGCATTGATATGTGGACGTATATCAGATCGGTGGATGTTTTCGTTCGAAAGGTAAACAACTTATCGTATATTGAATTTTAACACGCAAATGTTAACGACTTTGTAATGTTCATGTTTTTTGCCTATATAATAAATAAAGAAATGGGGGAGTTTAAAAATATACCAAGCAATACACGATATGTTAAAGGGTCGATTACAGAGTCCTATATTGTTTTTGAGTCGGTTCTTTATTGCATGGAGTATATGCCAAACCCCCTAGAGGGAAATCATCTACGAACTCATGAAGCATTCTTAGAGGAAGATGGAGAGTTCTCTGATGAAGGGCCTTTGCTTGATGATAAGATTGTAATATTGGAGCCAACACAATTTCAACATATATGTCGGGGGGGTACTGTTTCGTCTTAATATCGATGAACTCCATGAATACTACAAGTTTGAGTTTTGTCACATGTTTATATTACATGTGTATTAATATTGTTCTGTTGAGACTTGAAACTAACATGAACAATTTATAGTGAGTATAAAGCATTATTGAAGTCCAATTCTCGTGGTAAAGGAAAGGGGACCAAAGTGACAAAAGTACAAAAGCAAACGTCTTTCAGACCATGGCTTTACGAAAAGGTTTGTAATATATAATAAGAAGGCTTAGACATGTCATTTATTAGTGAGAATAATGTTGGCATTTAGTGTTATAATTATGTTTTGGTCTTTTGCACAGTTGGCCAATTCAAGAGAGACCGAATCCAAAGCACTGTTGTGGCGATTAGTTCAACCGACAAATCACAGGGTTAAGGCATATAAGAAGTATCGCGTCAACGGTTTTTTGTTTTCAACTAAGTACCATGACGATAGTGTTGTAACACAAGAAAGCGGCGTTTGCCTAAAGGCGAGGACAAAATTCAGGGCAAGAAAAAGCGATAAAATCTAAAGGATGCTTGTACAATGTGGTATGGGGATATTAGACAGATAATTGAGCTTGATTATACATTAATTAAGGAGGTGATGTTTTACAGTGATTGAGTTAGAGTGGAAGATAAGACCTGGTGATAGTGAATTTTGACAAGCTTAAGAGTTTGAGCAATGACTTTGATGAGCCTGTAATTCTCGCTTCTGAGGCCAACCAAGTATTATATTCGAGAGACCTTAACAATCCCAATTGGTTGGTAGTTGTACACTCGCCGAAGAGATTGACAAGTCGATAAGATGAGTTAGATATACCATCGGACTTCCAATCTACTATTGAAGACCAACCTCATTTGGAAAAGTTATTTAAAATTCATGGTTTTATCTAACTATTGAATTACCAGACTCATATGAAAATATGCGAATGCCTTTGGAACGATTAATGCCTCTCTTCGTATCTTTTTATGGTTGGAATTGTTGGAAAATTGGAACTTAAATGGGTATTTAAAGCTGTCCAGATTTTTCTGGACAAATTTTTGAGCAACTTTGAGCTCAAATTTAGGTGGGACCCACACTACGAAAATTGTGGGACCATATACGATCGCGTTCACCTCTGCAAGGAGATTAACATAGTATATTCATATGTCCAATATCAATAAGTTATGAATGATAATTATGTCCCCAAAGTGACTCACAAAGCAATGAAAGTTAATGAATTGGGTGTGTTTTAACTCTTGTCCCACATTGGAAGAGTAGTGGAATTTTGATGAGTTAATAACACCCCAAGTATGGACTAAGGCTTAGATGCCTTGGGGGTATCCCAACTCTTTGAAGGGGAGATGACCTAAGCTATGCTCGGGTTGACTTTCGGTCAAAAGTCCACACGCGCGCGTCCGTCCGGTCGGCTCGGCTCGGCTCGGCTCGGGCTTGGGCTTGGGCTTGGGCTTATAAAAATTCTTAAATTTTTGGGCCGAATCTAATTAACTTTCTGGGCTTTAATTAATTAATTACGGAATTAATTAATCTTTAATTAACTGATAATCAGTTAATTCCAAGAGTCAGCAGTTAACCAAATTAACTGCTTTGACAGTTAATTTCGGATTTGACTGTTCCCAACAGTCAATACATTTACTATAAATAAAATGTTTCCCCCTCAGTTTTTAACTACTGAAAAAATAAACTCTCCAAAATTTCGAAATTGCTACTGCACTATTTCCTCTGCCCAGAAAATTCTTTTCTTCATTTTCTGCATTGCATGTTCTTGGTTGTGTTGAGTACAAAACACAGAAATTGTGTTCGCTGGGATTAGTCATTGCTGTGATGCTTGATTAAATTCGAAAATCCGTTCTATCTTGGGAGGCAATTATTCATTAAACTCAAGCACGTTGGAGGAATAATTTTGTCTTAAGGAGACTGTTCAACAGGGCTCGGATTTCTTTCTAATTAGTATTATTTCTGCAAATTCTAGTAAGTATTTCATTTCTATAATTCTGTTTCTATTCTGTCATTGTTCATAATTATGTACAATTGTTATTTATAAATAGTAGACATAACAATCTTAAGACAAAATTATTTTAGTTCTACTGTTTTTTAGTGTACAGAATTTTTTTTATTACAGAAATTTATTTATTGGAAATAAATCTGTTTTGACAGAATAAAATGAATTAATTTACTGCTTTATTGTAGAAATTAGTAAAACAGTTTTGATATAGAAATTAATTTATATACTGTTTTTATATTCTGTTTTAGAAAATAAAATTTTATTGGTGTACTCTTGTTAAAATCTGTTTATCTAAATTTTTTTTTAAGCTTAAATTATAATTCTGTTTTGTACGGAATTCTTTTTATTAATAAAAATTAGTGTGACACAGATTTTATAATTTAATTCTGTTTGGTACGGAATTCTGTTTATATTATACTTTAATTCTGAATTTTATTTGGAATTCTTTTGGAATTCATTTATTGTGAATTATATTTGGAGGAAATTGTTGCACAGAATTTTGTATTATGTTTTGATTAATTCATTATATATGAATTTTATCATTGATAAAAATTCTGTTTTTGTAACAGAAATGGAATCACAAAGTACGAACACTACTCCTACGAAACTGATTGTCACCAACACAAGTGTGACTGCACCCGTATCTATGCCACACGGGGAGAAACCTGAAAAGTTCATTGGGGCTGACTTCAAACGTTGGCAAGGACAAATGTACTTCTATCTCACTACCTGCCAACTGGGCAGGTTTGTATATGAAGATTGCCCCTCTATTCAAGAGGGAGATGACGCTGAAAAGGTTGCTGCTGTCGATACTTGGAAGCACTCGGACTACCTTTGCCGAAATTATATTTTGTCATACTTGGACAAGACTTTGTACCATGTCTATTGCACTATCAAAACTTCCAAGGAATTATGGAATTCTTTGGAAAAGAAGTATAAAACTGAAGATGCTGGGATGAAGAAATTTATCGTTGGGCGTTTTCTGGACTTCAAAATGGTTGATTCTAAATCTGTAATCTCGCAAGTGCAAAAACTCCAAGTGATTCTCCACGACATTCATGCTGAAGGAATGTCAATTAGTGAAACTTTCCAAGTTGCTGCAATTGTAGAAAAGTTGCCACCTTCTTGGACTTTGTTCAAAAACTATCTCAAGCACAAGCGTAAGGAGATGAATGTGGAGGAGTTGGTGGTCCGGCTAAGAATCGAAGAAGACAATCGTGAGTCTCAAAAGAAAAGTGGGAAGAATCCGATGGAAACAAAGGTCCATGTCGTTGAAGGTCCTAAGAAGAACAAACGAAAGTATGATGGGGAAGGCACTTCCAAACATAACAAGAAAAAGTTCAAAGGCAAATGCTACAATTATGGTAAACCGGGACACCGCTCAAGTGAGTGTCGTAAGCCTAAGAAGCAAAATAAAAATAACTCTCAAGCAAATGTGACTGAGGGTGAGAATATCACCAATGATTTGGCGGATATGAATCTTTCTGCCGTTGTCTCTGAATGTAACTTGGTTGGAAATACCAAGGAATGGTGGGTGGACACTGGAGCCACACGACACATTTGTGCAAACAAATGGATGTTCTCCACCTATAAGCCTTTGGAAAATGAGGAGAACTTTTTTATGGGAAATTCTTCCACTTCTAAGGTGGTGGGACAAGGAAAGATTGCTTTGAAAATGACTTCTGGAAAGGAACTTACTCTAAACAATGTTCTTCACGTGCCTGATATCCCAAAGAATCTGATTTCTGGATCTCTCCTTACTAAGAATGGTTTCAAGCTTGTGTTTGTATCTGATCGCTTTGTGTTGTCTAAAAATGACATGTATGTAGGAAAGGGCTACCTAAATGAGGGGCTCTTTAAACTGAATGTTCTTACTGTAACCCCTAAAACATCTGTTTCAATGAATGAAGTTGCTAGTTCTTCTTATTTGATTGAGTCATCTAATATTTGGCATGCTAGATTAGGACATGTTAATTTTGATACATTGCGTAGATTAATTAACTTGGAATTTTTGCCAAAATTCAATATTGATAAAAATCATAAATGTGAAATTTGTGTGGAATCTAAATTAGCTAGATTACCTTTCCATTCTATTGAAAGGATAACTGAACCTTTAGATTTAATTCACACCGATATTTGTGATTTAAAATTTGTTCAAACTAGAGGTGGGAAAAAGTATTTTATTACTTTTATTGATGATTGCACAAAATATTGCTATGCATATTTGTTACATAGTAAAGATGAGGCTATTAATACATTTAAACAATATAAGAATGAAGTTGAGAATCAATTAAGCAAAACGATAAAGGCTATTAGAAGTGATAGAGGAGGTGAATATGAATATCCATTTGAGGAATTTTGTTCTGAAAATGGGATTATTCATCAAACAACCGCTCCTTATTCTCCTCAATCGAATGGTGTTGCTGAACGCAAAAACCGTACTTTGAAAGAAATGATGAACTCAATGTTATTAAGTTCAGGAGCTCCACAAAATTTGTGGGGGGGAGCCTTACTTTCTGCTAATTACATTCTCAATAAAGTACCTCACAAAAAGACTCACAAGACACCTTATGAATTATGGAAAGGTCGAAGACCTTCCTATAAATATTTACGAGTGTGGGGGTGCTTAGCTAAAGTGATGGTTCCTAAACCTAAAAAGGTAAGAATAGGGCCAAAAACCGTGGATTGTGTATTCATCGGTTATGCTACTAATAGCAGTGCATATCGATTTCTAGTTTGTAAATATGAGATTTCAGACATTCATGTAAATACGGTTATTGAATCGAGGGATGCTTCATTTTTTGAAAATGAATTCCCGTATAACATGACCCGAGAATCTGGTCCTCCTAAAAGGACAAATCAAGCTACTACAAGTGGTACTCAGCAACCTATTGAATCAATAGAGGATGAACCAAGACGTAGTAAAAGAGCAAAAACCTCGACTTCTTTTGGTCCGGATTTTCTAACATATTTGTTAGAAAATGAACCTCAATCGTATAAAGAAGCTATATCCTTACCCGATGCTTCCAATTGGAAAGAAGCAATTAATAGTGAAATTGAATCCATATTACAAAATCATACATGGGAACTAGTGGATCTTCCACCAGGTTCAAAACCGTTAGGTTATAAATGGATCTTCAAAAAGAAATTGAAGGCCGATGGATCAATTGATAAATATAAAGCTAGACTTGTAGCTAAAGGCTATAGGCAAAAGGAAGGGTTGGATTACTTCGACACATATTCACCGGTAACAAGAATAACGTCCATTCGGATGTTAATAGCAATAGCTGCTATTAATGAACTTGAAATACATCAAATGGATGTAAAAACTGCATTCTTAAACGGTGAACTAGATGAGGAAATTTATATGGAGCAACCTGAAGGGTTCAAAGCTCCCGGACAAGAAGGAAAAGTATGCAAGCTTGTTAAATCACTATATGGATTAAAAGAAGCACCTAAACAATGGCATGAAAAATTTGATAATGCAATGTTATCAAATGGTTTCAAAATTAATGAATGCGATAAATGTGTTTACTTTAAATACATTCATAATGGATATGTCATTGTATGCCTCTATGTTGATGATATGCTTATCATGGGTAGTAACTTGGAAATTGTCAAAACTAGAAAACAAATGTTGAGTAGTAGATTTGACATGAAAGATATGGGAATCGCCGATGTTATATTAGGAATTAAAATTTCTAGAACATCGGATGGACTTATATTATCTCAATCTCATTACATTGAGAAAGTAATTGAAAAATTCAAGAAGTATGATATTAGTCCTACCAAGACACCTGTAGATGTAAATTTACATCTAGCAAGAAATAATGGTGAAAGCATATCTCAACTAGAATATTCTCGTATTATCGGCAGTTTAATGTATATCATGAACTGTACGCGACCGGACATAGCATACTCAATAAGTAAGCTAAGTCGATTTACGAGTAATCCAGGAAGAGATCACTGGAAAGCAATATTGAGAGTTTTGGGTTATTTAAAATATACTCAAAACTATGGATTGCATTACTCAAAATATCCAGCTGTTCTTGAAGGACATTGCGATGCAAATTGGATATCTGATACAAAAGACTCTAAGTCTACGAGTGGGTATGTGTTTACCCTCGGAGGTGCAGCTGTATCTTGGAAATCCTCAAAACAAACGTGCATTGCTAGATCGACAATGGAATCTGAATTCATTGCACTAGTCAAAGCTGGAGAAGAAGCCGAATGGCTTCGAAATTTCTTAGAGGATGTTCCAAATTGGTCTAAACCTGTGCCCGCAATATGTATACATTGCGATAGCCAATCAGCGATTGGGAGGGCACAAAATCACATGTATAACGGAAAGTCACGACATATTCGTCGTCGACACAATACCGTTAGACAACTTCTCTCAAACAGAATTATCTCAATTGACTATGTAAAGTCAAAAGATAATATATCGGATCCACTAACGAAAG
This sequence comes from Sambucus nigra, assembly GCA_949130495.1. Lineage (NCBI taxonomy): Eukaryota > Viridiplantae > Streptophyta > Magnoliopsida > Dipsacales > Adoxaceae > Sambucus > Sambucus nigra. The sequence continues at coordinate 145,800,994 of OX422210.1, read as the reverse complement.
GTTTAAACCGAGAACAAGTTGAAAGATCATCGAGAGGAATGGGTCTAAAGCCTATAAATAAATAAGAATCAATATAGTGGCAACCCAACCTAGCTGACTGGAGATCCCAAGATCTAGGTTCAATGGGAAAACCGAACTACGTTGTATTCAGTAAGCACTGGAGGATATTTAATCCTATCCATTCCAAAGATGAGACAGTGCATATCTGCCGCGAAATTAGGATAAGTTATGCTTTTAATGACATCTATATCTTAGTACGTCTAAGTGGGGTATTGCAGAATACTCTTTATGGAAGTCACCTACGTAAGTAAGAAGGGGGCCACTTCTATGAGAATAATGAAAGGCATATTCCCTGAAATACTTGCGGAACCAAGTGGTGTTCACGGCCAAAATGAACACAAACGTGAGAACCAACTGTGTTGAAGAATTGTTGTGTGAATACTGTTGTCTAGGTTTACAAAAATGGTTGACGGTTCAAGGACGTGAAGTCTACTGATTAACCAAGTAAATCCGATAGTATATCACTAAGGAAAGTTCAAGGCCACTAGGCTACTTCTCCCGATGCAATAAGTCTTCAGTTTTACTCAACCTGTGTCTGCATCTGCATCAGCATCTGTTTTGTTTTATTTATAGCGATATATCATTCATGCGGGGGATTGTTAGAAAATTGGAACTTAAATGGGTATTTAAAGTTGTCCAGATTTTTCTGGACAGATTTTTGAGCAACTTTGAGCTCAAATTTAGGTGGGACCCACACTACGAAAATTATGGGACCATAAACGAACGCGTTCACCTCCGCAAGGAGATTAACATAGTATATTCATATGTCCAATTTCAATAAGTTATGAATGATAATTATGTCCCCAAAGTGACTCACAAAGCAATGAAAGTTAATGAATTGGGTGTGTTTTAACTCTTGTCCCACATTGGAAGAGTAGTGGAATTTTGATGAGTTAATAACACCCCAAGTATGGACTAAGGCTTGGATGCCTTGGGGGTATCCCAACTCTTTGAAGGGGAGATGACCTAAGCTATGCTCGGGTTGACTTTCGGTCAAAAGTCCACACGCGCGCGCGCGCGTCCGTCCGACCGGCTCGACTCGGCTCGGGCTTGGGCTTGGGCTTAGGCTTATAAAAATTCTTAAATTTTTGGGCCGAATCTAATTAACTTTCTGGGCTTTAATTAATTAATTACGGAATTAATTAATCTTTAATTAACTGATAATCAGTTAATTCCAAGAGTCAGCAGTTAACCAAATTAACTGCTTTGACAGTTAATTTCGGTTTTGACTGTTCCCAATAGTCAAGACATTTACTATAAATAAAATGTTTCCCCCTCAGTTTTTAACTACTGAAAAAATAAACTCTCCAAAATTCCGAAATTGCTACTGCATTATTTCCTCTGCCCAGAAAATTCTTTTCTTCATTTTCTGCATTGCATGTTCTTGGTTGTGTTGAGTACAAAACACAGAAATTGTGTTCGCTGGGATTAGTCGTTGATGTGCTGCTTGATTAAATTCGAAAATCCGTTCTATCTTGGGAGGCAATTATTCATTAAACTCAAGCACGTTGGAGGAATAATTTTGTCTTAAGGAGACTGTTCAACAGGGCTCGGATTTCTTTCTAATTATTATTATTTCTTCAAATTCTAGTAAGTATTTCATTTCTATAATTCTGTTTCTATTCTGTCATTGTTCATAATTCTGTACAATTGTTATTTATAAATAGTAGACATGTCCAGAAAAATCTGGACAGCTTTAAATACCCATTTAAGTTCCAATTTTCCAACAGGAATGACAAGGAATTGCTTCATATATTTATAGACATTTCTTTTTATAAATCATGTTATGTATGCAGTTATCCAACCGCTTTTCTTTGTTTCTCTTTCTTTGAGTTTGTTTATTTTCATATGTGGTTCGATTGACGTGAGTATGAATGGAGCAATATTATAGTTCAAGTGTAAAATTTGTTATGGCTTGATTCTGTTGATGCTTGGAAAGAGAACCACTTTCTAATTTGTTATATACATTTGTTTCTAATTTTTCTATTTGAAGTAGTCACAACTCTTTGCATTGTATCAGCTACAACAAGTATATAAGGATAAAGTGTTTTGGTATAAAGTGTTATGCTTTAATCGTATAATTTGTGAGATATATATTATTTTACTTTGCCTTAATAAGAAAATATCTTGTATTGTGCAGGCAGACCCAAGGAAGAGGTTGAGTTTGGAGAGAGTTGCAGAGCATGGTTGGGTAGTTGGGGAAGAAGGGCCTCTCCCTCAGTATCTGTATTGGTGCAACAGAAATAGACTCGCTTGAGTTGAACCACCCATATAATAATAGTAAGTTACTGATAGCAACCCGTATTTGATGTGGTAGATGATTCATATTGAAAATTTCTATCACTATTCACACATCTAGAAATTGAGTTACTGTTATGCAATTTGACATGGAACTTCCCACGTTTCATTTTGGCCATCGCTACTGGCTAAACTTCCACCAAATTTTGGTAGCAAAAGACCACTTGGGTTCACGTTATGCGAAATCACTATTGATAAAAATCACTGTTGGAGATGTAAAAGAGATATGTTTGTTCTTAAAGGGTTTGGGTGTTCACTGTTGAATAAAGCCTCCAATGCAATACAATTTGATCATCTCCTGATGGATTTATTCAAAATTCTCAGCTTTAGGCGATCAAACTTCCTCAACTTGATAGTGTTGTGCAGTCCTGTTTGGACTCTTTTATTAATCTCTAAGCAGACTCTCGTTGCCAATGCTCTAGTGAGTGATATGGAAACTAAGGTCTCTGATGTGTATCAACATTAGTTGATCTCTTTGCATCATATGCAAAAATCGGGTTTCATGATGAGTGTATTGGAGATTTTGAGAAAAACAGTCAGAATTCTTAGGTATAATTCAAGGGGTTTCATGGGGATAGCAGTGATGGAAATTAATGTTAAGTGACGAAATTAATTATTTAATTTCAATTGTATTAAATTCCGAATTTCCCATTTATGTGGTTTTAATAAATGTCAGATAATTAATTAGGAATGTGATAAATAAAGATATTAAAAGATTTGGGTAAACCTTATCCGTTAGTCACATGATGGTTAGTGGCATTAGTGGGAGACTTTAAAGAGTCCCACCTTGACTAGGATTCCGGCCCTCTTCCCCTTATAAATAGAGACCTCTACACCATCTAGAGTCATCTCATAACACACTATTTCTGAGGTGGGAGAGAAACTCCGAAATTCCATTTGAGTGTAATTTTTCCAAGAAGAGAGATTGATGGACCAATTAATCAAGATTGATCAATGCATTGAACCAAGGTAAGTCTTATTTTTTATCTTTTAGACGTATTTTGTGAAAACATGAAGATCCAAGATCCTTTTATTAAGAATAATTATATGTTAAACTTTAATCAAATTAATGTGTTCATGATTAATATTAGGGTGTTCTTAAGAATGATTTTACATGTGGTATCAGAGCTAAAGTTTAAGATCTCATGATTTTCCTTATTGATATTCGTCTATAATGATATATGTGCCTGAGACTTTCTGCGACATTTTATTTATGTCATTAAATTGTTTTTGTGCCTGAGACCTTCTGCGACGTCTTATTTCTGTCATTAAATCTGCTCTTAAAGTGTGTCTAAGATTTTCTGTGACGTTTTTCTTCTGTCGCCAATACTCACTGGTGAGAATGAAAGGTCAAAACTTGCTCGGAATTTTACGAAACTGACATGGTCGACTGGAAACGTCGAAATAAACAAAACCCATTGTGAACAATGGGCACCACCTTACTTTTGCATTTTGACATCGTTAAGACCCTTAAACTTGCGTTTTTTACCGTTTTTGGTAATAATGTTGACGTCAATATCTCACTTCAGAAAATTGATTTTTGAATTTCGCAAATTGTTTTGAGATCCTGGAGTAATTATCTACATCTCTGTGGTGCTAACTAAAATTTTCTATTTTTGGCAAAAATTACGATTTTCCCAAATATTATGTATTTTTTCCACCACAGGGGTTGTTTTTAATGTTCATGGTTATTCTAATATTCATCTTATGTATTATTTGGTATTGATGAAAGGGTTCAATATAAAATTTTGAATATTAGATGTATGATTATGTGTTTGACAATATCATTTCGATATATTAGGTTATTGTGCATAATCTAGAATTGGTAACTCAAAGGTCCTAATGTAATTATGAATTGAGGTTTCGACAATAATATTTATATGGTGTTGGATGGGGAAGACATGAAAAGTGTCTTAATCTATAATTGTAAATATTTGATTATTATGTATGCATATATATTTGGACCATTAATTATACATTAAGTTTTGAATATAATATTTTTGGGGCATTGATTTTACATAAATAATGTTTATGACTTCCAGAATTTTTTTTTAATTCCGTCGAATATTTGAGATTCTGGAGTAATTTCCTACAGTTCCATGATGCTAACTTTTTTTTGGAAAAATTTAAGTTTTCCCATATTTCATGTATGTTTTATCTAGAACTGTGATAAAACCTTGCTCTAATGATCCTTTTTTAGTTGAATATTCGTGCGAAACACATGCCAACATATTTCATATGGTAGGATATTAGACTTGTGTTATTGTTAATATTCATATTTTGATGAGTCTCGTGCCAAACACAGGCCAATGATTCATATTGTTGAATATTATGATATTCGTATTTTAATGAGTCTCATGCCAAACACAGGCCAACGATTCATGTAGTTGAAAATCAGAATTATTGTTTATTTTAAGGCTAGTACTCCAATTAAGTTGAATTAAATGCCAAACACAGGCTACAATTCATATGTGCGGATACTAGATCTATTCGTTGCATGCATGCGTATTTGAATGTATGAATTGCAAATTTTGAGACTCATAAGTAGGTATTCATTCAGTTTAATCAAATGCCAAATACAGGCTAAGATTACATGTGAAGATATTATACTTGTAGTCATTTCAGATTATCCTAATGTTTGTATAAGGTTAAATTGAAGCGCAACACATGCTGATATTTGAATCAAATAAACATTGGAATTTTTGCAAATGTTAAATAATTGACATCAATGTTAAAAAGTCATATTTACATATGCCAGTAGTATGATAATTGTGATTATAACCATATTGTGCATTAGTATGACCATGAATGATTTGGGTTAATATTTCTGATTTGTCACTCATACATAAGTGATGAAGCGAAAGTAAATGATTTATGACTTCCATTCACTATTATTTGTGTAATATCTCATGTAAACTCTTTGTCTATTTGATTTTCACATTATGTCTAATTTTTCGTGAATTTCAAATTAAGGAATAGACAATAATATAATTATTCATGTATTACGGGTATTTTGCACATGTATGTGTATCTCTTATATTTATATAATATATGGTTTGGTGTTCATTAAAGTGCTCCATTCCAGAAGATATAAATATTGGACTAATGCATTAATATCATGCATATTTTGGTTGCCTACGGGTCCATGTATGATATTGAATGCTAGGATGATGATACTTTATGATGTTGCATAAATATTATTGTTTATTCATTTATTGTGATTACAATAATTGAACAAAATGTTAGTGGTGATATATATTGGGAAGGTAATAATGGTCGTCAAACACTGATTCCATAATTTCTTTCACTATCATATCACCAATTAAGTTTATGAAAACCATAAACATGAATAATTTAGCTTATTGATCATGCGATATTTAATAAAAATAAGTGAAAAATTTATTGACTTGTGTATGTAAGTCTTTACGTAATGTAATATTCATATTATGAAATGCTTGGTAGTCACCACAGTGACCCGACTAGAATTGCAATGAATATTAAATGTAAAGATGATGGTAGTAGTAACTCATGATGCTTATAATTGTAAAGATATTAATGGGGTATATTGAGTTTATTTCTTCAAGCAAGGTTATTCCTTACAGGGAATCAATTTTAAGTGATTGAATGAACATCATAGATCACATACATTATTATAGTATGTGAAAATAAGTTGTGCACAAATGTCGTGTACAATATAATGAAATAACATTATACCCGATAAAGTAATCTACAAGCATCATATAATCGATATTTCACGGTTACTACTGATAAAAACTCACGGTTATGCACTCAATTTATCATGTAATCGATGTGTGTGTTGTTAAATCAAAGAATTAATGAAGTGAGCAATTTATCTCATTATCTTATCACATATTATTGTATCCCATTTTATTTCTCTAAAAATTTCATATTTGATTTGGTTAAACAAATTAAGTTTGTTTACATATTGCACACTCGGACTAATAATGATAAAGATAATATGTATCTTTTATGATTTGAAATGAGTTTTTCATCTCAGTATAGTTTTTAAGTTATACTTACTGTTTTATAGAAAGTATCTACTTTTGATGCAAGGATTTGTTACCAAACAAACTAGATTTGCTAATAAGATTCTTTTCTTTTATTCTTGGGGAATCAAATCGCCATTTGTTTACATAAACCCTCAATTTCTTTTGAAAAATGTTTGTCTAGATTTGATCGTGAGGGATATGTTCTAAAGAATCTTTTTATGTATATTTTTTCAAGGGTTATGATTTTAGTTTTGATATTTTGTACAAAATAAAGTTTGGACATAGTTCTTTAAAGATTTGTTTGATCCTGCATCTAATCGTAGCGTTTTTTTTTATGAAACTCTTTAAATCTTGTACCAAATTAAATCTAGACTCTTTTTCATAATTTTCGTGGACAAGATTTTTGTAATGCCTATTACAAATTTTGATAGTCGAGTTGTGCTCTTAAGGTATTACGATGTCTAATATAAGGATGACCTATGTGGCCCAAGTGGGAGATTATGAGAAATTTCCCTTAAAGTGGACCTAGATAGATCATATAATTGTCATTGACACGTATTTATTGCATTAAAGTCAAATTCATTATGAAAGGTGAAATTAGTGGTAGTAGAAATCATGAAATATGGTTATAAACGAAGGTAGGGTACTTATCCCATTATCGATAACCTTCTTGAGGTTATAAAGGAAGGTAAGGCACTTATCCCATTATCGATAACCTTCTTGAATCCTTGTTCTTCTAGTTGTTAGATTATCTAAACAACAAAGAACAAATAAATTATCAACCACTAAATGATAGTATTGTCACCGTGAGATAAATGTAGATAAAATCATAAGGAATAGTATTAAGAAGATCCTAAAAGGTCTACAATCCTCGATGATTATGTGGTGTATCTGCATGAACATGAATTTGGCGTAGTGATAAATAATGACTTGGTTTTATTTTCAAAAATCATAAGAAGTGAAACTAATGGACTACAATTAAGGTTGAAATCTCGTTGAATTACATAATTGATGCACTAAAGTCGGGTATAAGGGTGTCATCAAGACCAAGCGCGACACTAACGGTAGTTTAACGAGATAAAGCTAAATTGTAGTAAAATATTTCACTATTAATGAAGAAAAGGTTATAAATGAACCTTCTCAATTATATGTAAGGACATGGAATTCCTATGACATTAGTAGCTCATTATGATTGAGAGTTACATGAAGTGGATGTGAAAATTACCTTTTGAATTCTAATAAACCATGCGTATATGTTTAGGAGATCATTTTGTAAACATAAGTTTCCCACATGACGTATTTTAAGAAATAATATCATTATTTTTTATTAATCATTGTATACTTGTATACACCTTAAGATCAGTGGGAGTAAATTTATATATTTTCTCTATATACAAGCACGGATTTAGAAAGTAGAGAATCAAAATAATCTTATGGGTTTAAAAGTTGTGTATGAAGTAATGAGATACTTAAAGGACTATATGCTCACACTTATGATGTATGTGTTCATTTAAATATGAACAATTATTGTGACTCAGATTTACTAGTTGTGCGGATGGTACGAAGTTCACTCTTGCTTAAGTATGTTTGTTTTGGTTTATCAACCAATATAATGAAGGAGTGCAACACAAACCATTCATTAACTACTGTGAAAGCTGAGTTTGTAGCATGCTTAATGCTACAACTTGTGTATTTTGGCAGCGTGACTTCATTTCGGGACTTGGAGTTGTCGACACTATTATCAAGTCGCTGAAATATTATGATAATGTCGCTGCAATCTTCTTTATGAAGAAATGTTAGGTATTCCTAAAGTAACTAAGCACGTTGAATGAAATACCTATCAGTTAAAGAAGAAATTCAGAAACGAAGAGTGTCAATTGATCACATCAGTACGTGTGATAACATAGCAGATCCTCTTACGAAAGGACCATCTCCGAAGACCTTTATGGAACATGTCAAAGAGATGGGTCTCGATTAGTAAAATTATGATTGCTATTTGGCTTAGTTGTTTGACACTATTACTTGAATTCAATAAAAATGTTTCTGATTTCAATTATTTCTGTCCTTTGTTAATGCATGCATATAATTATGAATTGTTGTTGACAGAAATAGTCCTTATTCAAAAGGACATTATGAGGCCATTATGATACCCAATATTAAAGGCTTAGTTGAATGAAACATTGGTGTTGTGGTACATGGAATGAACCATGCTCTTGAATAGTATGGAACCGCCATGACTCGCATCCGTGAATCATTTGATTCAGCAAAATAAATTTATCAATGATTGTGCACCTTATGATACCTAATCTAATTATGCGAATTATTAAGACCAAGTGGGAGACTGTTGGAAATTAATGTTAAGTGACGAAATTAATTATTTAATTTCAATTGTATTAAATTCCGAATTTCCCATTTATGTGGTTTTAATAAATGTCAGATAATTAATTAGGAATGTGATAAATAAAGATATTAAAAGATTTGGGTAAACCTTATCCGTTAGTCACATGATGGTTAGTGGCATTAGTGGGAGACTTTAAAGAGTCCCACCTTGACTAGGCTTCCGGCCCTCTTCCCCTTATAAATAGAGACCTCTACACCATCTAGAGTCATCTCATAACACACTATTTCTGAGGTGGGAGAGAAACTCTGAAATTCCATTTGAGTGTAATTTTTCCAAGAAGAGAGATTGATGGATCAATTAATCAAGATTGATTAATGCATTGGACCAAGGTAAGTCTTATTTTTTATCTTTTAGACGTATTTTGTGAAAACATGAAGATCCAAGATCCTTTTATTAAGAATAATTATATGTTAAACTTTAATCATATTAATGTGTTCATGATTAATATTAGGGTGTTCTTAAGAATGATTTTACAAGCAGAATTGTTAATTTGTCCGGTTCCGGTTGTTCTCTTGTCCAATGTGTTAGTTAATCAGGTGATTGTGAAGAGATTGACTATAAGTCGTTTGTTAGTTGTTAAGTCTAATGGACTTACTCTTAAGCCTTTTATCAGACAATCATGCCAAAATGTATCCGAGAGGGCCGTTGCAGCTGTAATGTGCTTCCCATTATAGGCGACATTGTTGATGTCAAAAGATACAATTGTTTATTTAGTTGATTGACCTTATTCGAGAAAGGTTTTTGTTGTGTCGAAGTTTTATGTTACTGAATGAAAGCATTTGAGAATTCAGTAACATATGTATCCGAGAAAGGCTTTTGATGTGCCTCATGATTCATCAGATGTTCAATTGTTGGAAATTAATATTAAGTGTCGAAATTAATTATTTAATTTCAATTATATTAAATTCTGAATTTATGAATTTCTCAATTATGTGGTCTTGATAAATATCAGATAATTAATTAGGAACGTGATAAATACGAATATTAGAAGATTGGGTCAATCTTATCCGTTAGTCACATGATGGTTAGTGGCATTAGTAGGAGACTTGAAATAGAGTCCCACCTTGACTAGGATTCCGGCCCTCTTTCCCTTATAAATAAAGGAGCCCTACACCATCTGGGGTTATCTCATAACACACTATTTCTGAGGTGGGAGAGAAACTCCGAGATTCTATTTTGAGTGTAATTCTTTCAAGAAGGGAGATTGATGGAACAATTAATCAAGATTGATCAATGCATTGGATCAAGGTAAGTCTTATTTTATATCGTTTAGACGTATTTTGTGAAAACATGAAGATCCAAGATCTTTTTATTAAGAACAATTGTATGTTAAAGTTTAATCATATTAATGTGTTCGTGATTAATATTAGGGTGTTCTTAAGAATGATTTTATATGTGGTATCAGAGCTAAAGTTTAAGATCTCATGATTTTCCTTATTGACGTTCGTCTATAATGAAATATGTGCCTGAGACTTTCTGCGACATTTTTATTTATGTCATTAAATTGCTTTTGTGCCTGAGACCTTCTGCGACGTCTTATTTCTGTCATTAAATCTGCTCTTAAAGTGTGTCTGAGATTTTCTGTGACGTTTTTCTTCTGTCGCCAATACTCACTGGTTAGAATAAAAGGTCAAAACTTACTTGGAATTTTACGAAACTGACATGGTCGACTGAAAACGTCGAAATAAACAAAACCCATTGAAAACAATGGGCACCACCTTACTTTTGCGTTTTGACGTCGTTAAGACCCTTAAAATTGCGTTTTTGCCGTTTTTGGTAAGAATGTTGACGTCAATATCTCACTCCAGAAAATTGATTTTTGAATTCCGCAAATTGTTTTGAGATCCTGGAGTAATTATCTACATCTCTGTGGTGCTAACTAAAATTTTCTTTTTTTGGCAAAAATTACGATTTTCCCAAATATTATGTATTTTTCCACCACGGGGGTTGTTTTTAATGTTCATAGTTGTTCTAATATTCATCTTATGTATTATTTGGTATTGATGAAAGAGTTCAATATAAAATTTTGAATATTAGATGTATGATTATGTGTTTGACAATAACATTTCGATATATTAGGTTATTGTGCATAATCTATATTTGGTAGCCTTTGTCCTAATGTAATTATGAATTGATGTTTAGACAATAATATCTATATGGTGTTGGATGGGGAAGACATGAAAAGTGTCTTAATCTATAATTGTAAATATTTGATTATTATGTATGCATCTATATTTGGACCATTAATTATACATTAAGTTTTGAGTATAATATTTTTGGGGCATTAATTTTGCATAAATAATGTTTCTGACTTCCGGAAAAAAAAATATTTTTGTATTTCGTCGAATATTTGAGATTGTGGAGTAATTTCCTACAGTTCCATGATGCTAACTCATTTTTAGAAAAATTTAAGTTTTCCCATATTTCATGTATGTTTTATCTAGAACTGTGATAAAACCTTGCTCTAATGATCCTTTTTTAGTTGAATATTCGTGCGAAACACACGCCAACATATTTCATATGGTAGGATATTAGACTTGCGTTATTGTTAATATTCATATTTTGATGAGTCTCATGCCAAACACAGGCCAACGATTCATGTACTTGAAAATCAGAATTATTGTTTATTCTAATGCTAGTACTCCCATTAAGTTGAATTAAATGCCAAACACAGGCTACAATTCATATGTGCGGATACTAGATTTATGATTTCGTTGCATGTATGCATATTTAAATGCATGACTTGCGAATTTTGAGACTCATAAGTAAGTATTCATTGAGTTTAATCAAATGTCAAATACATGCTAAGATTACATGTGAAGATATTATACTTGTAGTCATTTCAGATTATCCTAATGTTTGTATAAGGTTAAATTGAAGCGCAACACATGCTGATATTTGAATCAAATAAACATTGGAATTTTTGCAAATGTTAAATAATTAACATCAATGTTAAAGGTCATATTTACATATGCCACAAGTATGATAATTGTGATTATAACCGTATTGTGCATTAGTATGACCATGAATGATTTGGGTCAATATTTCTGATTTGTTACTCATACATAAGTGATGAAGCGAAAGTAAATGATTTATGTCTTCCATTTACTATTATTGTGTAATATCTCATGTAAACTCTTTGTCTATTTGATTTTCACATTATGTCTAATTTTTCGTGAATTTCAAGTTAGGGAATAGACAATAATATAATTATTCATGTATTACGGGGATTGTGAACATGTATGCGTATCTCTAATATTTAAATAATATAAGGTTTGGTGTTCATTAAAGTGCTCCATACCAGAAGATATAAATATTGGACTAATGCATTAATATCATGCATATTTTGGTTGCCTACGGGTCCATGTATGAGATTGAATGCTAGAATGATGATACTTTATGATGTTGCATACATATTATTGTTTATTCATTTATTGTGATTACAATAATTGAACAAAATGTTAGTGGTGATATATATTTTGGGAAGGTAATAATGGTCGTCAAACACAGATGCCATAGTTTCTTTCACTATCATATCACCAATTAAATTTATGAAAACCATAAACATGAATAATTTAGCTTATTGATCATGCGATATTTAATGAAAATAAGTGAAAAATTTATTGACTTGCGTATGTAAGTCTTTATGTAATGTAATATTCATATTATGAAATGTTTGGTAGTCACTACAGTGACCCAACTAGAATGACAATGAATATTAAATGTAAAGATAGTGATAGTAGTAACTCATGATGCTTATAATTGTAAAGATATTAATGGGGTATAATGAGTTTATTTCTTCAAGCAAGGTTATTCCTTACAGGGAATCAATTTTGAGTGATTGAATGAACATCATAGATCACATACATTATTATAGTATGTGAAAATAAGTTGTGCACAAATGTCGTGTACAATATAATGAAATAACATTATACCCAATAAAGTAATCTACAAGCATCATATAATCTATATTTTACGGTTACTACTGACAAAAACTCACGGTTATGCACTCAATTTATCATGTAATCGATGTGTGTGTTGTTAAATCAAAGCATTAATGAAGTGAGCAATTTATCTCATTATCTTATCACATATTATTGTATCCCATTTTATTTCTCTAAAAATTTCATATTTGATTTGGTTAAACAAATTAAGTTTTTTTACATATTGCACACTCGGACTAATAATGATAAAGATAATATGTATCTTTTATGATTTGAAAGGAGTTTTTCATCTCAGTAGAGTTTTCAAGTTATACTTACTGTGTTATTGAAAGTATTTACTTTTGATGCAAGGATTTCTTACAAAACAAACTAGAAATGCTAATAAGATTCTTTTCTTTTGTTCTTGGGGAACCAAATTTCCATTTGTTTTCATAAACCCTCAATTTCTTTTGGAAAATGTTTGTCTAGACTTGATCGTGAGGGATATGTTCTAAAGAATCTTTTGATGTATATTTTTTCAAGGGTTATGATTTTAGTTTTGATGTTTTGTATAAAATAAAGTTAGGACATAGTTCTTTAAAGATTTGTTTGATCCTGCATCATAATCGTAGCATTTTTTTATGAAACTCTTTAAATCTTGTACCAAATTAAATCTAGACTCTTTTTCATAATTTTCGTGGACAAAATTTTTGTAATGTCTCTTACAAATTTTGATAGTCGATTTGTGCTCTTAAGGTATTACGATGTCTAATATAAGGATGACCTATGTGGCCTAAGTGGGAGATTATGAGAAACTTCCCTTAAAGTGGACCTACATAGATCATATAATTGTCATTGACACGTATTTATTGCATTAAAGTCAAATTCATTATGAAATGTGAAATTAGTGGTAGTAGAAAATCATGAAATATGGTTATAAAGGAAGGTAGGGTACTTATCCCATTATCGATAACCTTCTTGAATCCTTGTTCTTTTAGTTGTTAGATTGTCTAAACAACAAAGAACAAATAAATGATCAACCACTAAATGATAGTATTGTCACCGTGCGATAAATGTAGATAAAATCATAAGGAATAGTATTAAGAAGATCCTAAAAGGTCTACTATCCTCGATGATTATGTGGTGTATCTGCATAAACATGAATTTGGCGTAGGGATAAATAATGACTTGATTTTATTTTCAAAAGTCATAAGAAGTGAAACTAGTGGACTACAACTAAAGTTGAAATCTCGTTGAATTGCATAATTGATGCACTAAAGTCGGGTATAAGGGGGTCATCAAGACCAAACGCGACACTAACGGTAGTTTAACGAGATAAAGTTAAATTGTAGTAAAATATTTCACTATTAATGAAGAAAAGGTTATAAATGAACCTTTTTAATTATATGTAAGGACATGGAATTCCTATGACATTAGTAGCTCATTATGATTGAGAGTTACATGAAGTGGATGTGAAAATTACTTTTGAAGTCTTATAAATCATGTGTATATGTTTAGGAGATCATTATATAAACATAAGTTTCCCACATGACGTATTTTAAGAAATAATATCATTATTTTTTGAATCGTTGTATATTTGTATACACCTTAAGATCAGTGGGAGTAAGTTTATATATTTTCTCTATATACAAGCACGGATTTAGAAAGTAGAGAATTAAAATAATCTTATGGGTTTAAAAGTTGTGTATGAAGTAATGAGATACTTAAAGGACTATATGCTCATACTTATGATGTATGTGTTCATTTAAATATGAACAATTATTGTGACTCAGATTTACTAGTTGTGCGGATGGTATGAAGTTCACTCTTGCCTTGCTTAAGTATGTTTGTTTTGGTTTATCAACCAATATAATGAAGGAGTGCAACACAAACCATCCATTAACTATTGTGAAAGCTGAGTTTGTAGCATGCTTAATGCTACAACTTATGTATTTTGGCAGCGTGACTTCATTTCGGGACTTGGAGTTGTCGACACTATTATCAAGTCGCTGAAATATTATGATAATGTCGCTGCAATCTTCTTTATGAAGAAATGTTAGGTATTCCTAAAGTAACTAAGCACGTTGAATGAAATACCTATCAGTTAAAGAAGAAATTCAGAAACAAAGAGTGTCAATTGATCACATCAGTACGTGTGATAACATAGCAGATCCTCTTACGAAAGGACCATCTCCGAAGACCTTTATGGAACATGTCAAAGAGATGGATCTCGATTAGTTAGACTATGATTTCTATTTTGGCTTAGTTGTTTGACACCATTACTTGAATTCAATAAAAGTGTTTTTGATTTCTATTATTTCTGTCTTTTGAGAAAGCATGCATAAAATTATGAATTATTGTTGATAGAAATAGTCCTTATTGAAAAGGACATTATGAGGCCATTATGATACCCAATACTAAAGGCTTAGTTGAATGAAACATTGGTGTTGTAGTACATGGAAGGAACCATGCTCTTGAATAGCATGGAACCGCCATGACTCGCATACATGAATTGTTTGATTTAAGCAAACTATATTTATCAGTTATTGTGCACCTTATGGTACCTAATTTAATTATGAGGATTATTAAGACCAAGTGGGAGACTGTTGGAAATTAATATTAAGTGTCGAAATTAATTATTTAATTTCAATTATATTAAATTCTGAATTTATGAATTTCCCAATTATGTGGTCTTGATAAATATCATATAATTAATTAGGAACGTGATAAATACGAATATTAGAAGATTGGGTCAATCTTATCCGTTAGTCACATGATGGTTAGTGGCATTAGTGGGAGACTTGAAATAGAGTCCCACCTTGACTAGGATTCCGGCGCTCTTCCCCTTATAAATAAAGGAGCCCTACACCATCTGGGGTTATCTCATAACACACTATTTCTGAGGTGGGAGAGAAACTCCGAGAGTCTATTTTGAGTGTAATTCTTTCAAGAAGGGAGATTGATGGAGCAATTAATCAAGATTGATCAATGCATTGGATCAAGGTAAGTCTTATTTTATATCGTTTAGACGTATTTTGTGAAAACATGAAGATCCAAGATCCTTTTATTAAAAACAATTGTATGTTAAAGTTTAATCATATTAATGTGTTCGCGATTAATATTAGGGTGTTCTTAAGAATGATTTTATATCAATAACATCATGATGTTCTATTACCTCAATATTTTGCAAGTTAATGACAAACATATGAGAGCTGCAATGGTAGGTCAGAATATACTGATAATGTAATGTTATCCTAACATCAACTAGAAGCGTATTGGTGGAAGCTGAATGAAATCATCTGGGAATTCAGTAATGCAACATTGATGAAAATTATATTTCTTTTGGGAAGTATTTAGGATATTACAGTTCAATTCCCTGTAATATTTTTGCTATAGACAGTTAATACGAAGTACTTAAAAGTTGTTTAAAAAAATATGCAAAAATCGTGGTTGGGAAGTGGTGTGCTCTCTAAGCAGTTCCTAGCGGCCATTGCTCAAATGCATGATTTGGCAATTATGTATTGCCTCAACTGAACACTCTGTCTCAATTGCCAATTGAGCAAGAGTCGTACTTTGGCATTTTTAGGATTTCTGAGCAGACTACTAGGGATTTCCCAAAGACGTATTTTTTACCAAATGGAATTTTTGACATGGCCTCACCAAAGCCTCTTATTCCCCTCATTCCTAAGCATTAATGGGATAAATTAGAAAGTGTGAAAGTATTAAATTTATCTCCCGAGAATATTTTAACTACCTAAAAAGATTTAGCTTTTGCGACGTGCGGACACTTTTACAGGAATATTACAATTTATTTCATAAGGGTGGAACACAAAGAAGTCATAAAAGTGGTGGGGGGGGGGGGGGGTAAACTCAAAATCTCATTTTTGATCTAAAATTTAAATTTTAAGCTGCAAGACCATAAACCATCATACTTGTTGCTTTTCACACAAGTCCGCTCTTCCTAGTTACACATTGCTATAGGCTGACAATCTTATTTAAGTCAATGATATATTTTATTGTCTATTATGATATGTTAGTTATAAGAGCTTATCTATTATAATAAGATTATGGCGCTCATTTAATGTTATAACATTTGATGTATTGTTCTAAATTTCAGGAAATCAATTATGTCTTCAGATGCAAATGCAAAGGAGCAACCATCTTATGCTTGAACTTCGTCTCAACCAGTGGGTGACAATGATAAGAAGGATAAAATTCCAATCATAGTTGAAATTGGCGGCTCTGTTGTGGGTGATAACTATAAGAAGTGGAATTCTCATGTAGGGGATTTAGTGCGAAGTCTTATTTACATTAGCTATGATGATTGGCAAAAGGTGCCATAACACTTTAAAGATGATGTATGGTGCACATTAATGGTAATATTGAATTTCCTTTAGGAATACTATCTATACATGATGATTTTTCCTTTTTAAAATACGAAACATACATAGATATGCCATGGATTCAATAATTTATTTTTTGAATCATAATATGTTCGCGAGTAAAGAAAATGCATAAACTCATTTTGTTGTTTTCTAACCTTTTGCTATTTTTTATTTACATTTTTCTACAGGATTAATTTGAACTTAATGTTTCGACTAAAGTTTCATGCCCTTTGCTTAAGAAACCTTGGTCCCAAATGTTTAGGACCTTCAAGTCTAGTTTGCAATACCATTTAAGGAAAAATGGTCGTGAAGTGACTCAAGGCATTGATCCTGAAATTTGGAAAAAAATTGTATAAAGCAAAGATAATACCAAAAAGCATCAACAAGATACTAAAAATTGTGAAAATCGACAAAAACTTCAAATCCCCCATTGTCTCGGGCATTGTCGCTATGCTCAGAAAGCATTAAAAAGGTAGGCATTCATGTTTATAATTTCCAGTCTTAACACTTTTTAATCTCACATTTGACATCAAACTTACAGGAAAAGGAAGATCCTACCAAAAAATTAGGCGAATAGATAAGTGGATTGCAGGGCATGGCGATGAAAATGGGAATATGGTGACTAGCGCTAAGGCCAAATATGTGAGTATTTCATTTTTTATCTATGATGTTGTTTTTTTCTCCTTTAGTATTTCCTCCTTTAAATGTATTTATAGTTTAGCATTTTTTTGTTCATATTGATGGCTGACGAGAATAGAAGAAAATGTGAAGGACATAGCCATGATGAGGGAGGCATCAATACCGATGTAGTTGTTGAAGTATTTAAAAATGACTAAAGGGGAAGTGTTCGTGTATATTCAAGCCATATCTCTAGGACACAAATTCTTCATATTGGGATTGCGAGTGAAGCACTTGAAATGGGGCGAACGAAAAACGCAAAAGATGCATGGAATAATTATGAAATCAACTCAAGACTACACACTATTGAGGATACCCTCAAGGTAGATTTTCATGTATCTAAGTTTTGTCTTGCCATGTTACAACTTCATTATGTTATTCGTTCTCTTAAATTTTATTTTTTGTACATTTATGTTATAGGTTATGTGTCATATTGTATCAAACATGAAAGAAAACGGGGCACCGTTGAACACTCCCACGAGTGATCAATCCATCTCAACTAATCGCCCTTCTCCTCTAACCCAAAATGTGGACAATGTTTTCGCATCGCTTAGTGCATCTCAAACTCACCATCCTCCCCAAGTTCCCATGAAGGAACCTAAATTCCTATTGCGTAATTATTTTGGTAAAAATTTGACAAAAAGTCATGTTGTGACAGATCCATCACGACAAACATATCATTTTAAGCGTCTCCAAAATGGAGAAAATATAGTTTGTAAGAAGGAAGTGTTCGACCATGATGCTCATTTATGGGAAGCTCCTCAAGATGGTTTCTATACCTTGGCTGGTTTCGCAGGTGGGGGATATCTCATATGGCTTGATTGGTGGTTGAAGTACATATGATTCTGCTTATGGATGGATCGTGAAATTTATTTTTGCTTATATTTTTGTACATGTGGACCTTTTCTAGTATGTTTGGTTGGTTACTCTATGCCTGTTATGGATTATGCATATTTATGCATTTATGGACAATGATAGGATGGCTATTGATTATGTATAGCTCTCTCTCTCTCTCTCTCTCTCTCGTTTTTTTATTTGTGTCAACTTCATTAATTATTTGAAAATTTTAACAAGCATGAGTTTTTATGAATTTTTTTGGTGATTGTCTTTGATTACTATTTTGGCTTCCACTCAATACTGGCATTAAAATTGAAAGGGTGAGAAAATATCAATTGGGTGGTTCCCTATATATATATATATATATATATATATATACATGACATTTTCTAACAAAGTAAAACTGTTAGAAAGTTGCACTTCTAACGGTTTAGATCCATTAGTAAATAAAAGGAAAAGTATAAACGTGAAAATAAGTCCTCACATAAGTAATGATTTTTATTATTTGTAACAGTTATTTTTCCGTTAGAAATAACCAATTTCTAACGGTTTTAATTCGTTAGAATTAATAAATTTACTAACGAGTTTTGTTCATTAGAAATTATATTCCCAACAAATTATTCCTAATGGATATATCCGTTAGAAAATTGATTACTAACACTCACCGTGTGTTAGTAAATGGTCTTGTGTTTTAAAAGTCTTATATTTTAAAGTTTATTTTCATTGTCTTTATTTTATTTTCAATTTTATGCTTTATTTCAGTTCCATCTCATGGAAACTATCATCGATATAGTCCTCGCTATAAGAATCAACATAATATGATTTTGATCATATAAAATGAAGAGATAATGTTTATTTCTCAATGAGAAGTAATGAGTATTCCACTATACATTATAATCATTTCGCACTGCGAAATACCATTATTCTCATTGTGACATGATCATTTTGCATTGCGACATAGTTATTTTGCATTGAGAAATCACTATATCGCATTGCAAAGTCATTATTTCGCAATGCGAAATACCTTATTCTTCACTATGACATGATGGTTTCACACTGCGAAATGGCTATGTCGCAATGAGAAATATTTTCACAATGAGAATTAGTCATTTCTCAGTGATTAATGGGAAATGATTATTTCGCAATGAAAACTTGAACTTTTGTAATTTAAAATATGTATTTCAAAACCATGTGTAATCAATTTAAATTATCTTTAGATAGGACGAATTGAAGATAAGGAAAGAAATACATTTAGGCTCAAATTTCATAACTATAAAATATAAATAAAAAACAAGTATTTTCTTTTAAATCACATAATATCTTGCATTTTTATGCTATGATTCTTCTATCCACATATTTTTTGTCATTTAATAACATATGTATTATTTTAGCTTTCATCAGTAAAATTGTTGTTCAACTGAGCTTAAAGTTCCCCTTCAGTAATTAGTTTATCCATTACATAGCAAACCATAACTCAGTAATCTACACTTTAAAATAAATAAAACGAATAATGCAATTATTCATTGAAACCTCATTTCCATAACGTCTTAATAAATATAGTTATTTTATTCGTTGGTCATTACCTAACTGGGGGTTGTTTAGGTCTTGTTGTCGCATTTTCAATTAGGCAATATAATTCTTGAATTTCAATAGCTAAAGGATGGAAAATTCCTTTATCTTTTTTTTAATGATTGTTATTGTATTACTTACTTTCTGGCAATCATTGAATGAATCTAAAAAATAAAATATTTGTATTGTTGATCTAAAATAAACGTACGATTAAAGTGAATTCATAAATTATAATATTAAATCATTTATTCAATGTTGAATTATGCATACCACCTAAATTGCGTCAATAAGGTAGACCTCTTTGGAATTTTCTTTCGAACAGAGGGAGTTGAATAGAGACCATGATCCCACATACATTTCATATGAACCTAAGATCCAATGATGTGTTGTCCGTTTCTTGGAATTTTTCCTACGATGGATTGGCAGTTGTATATAACGAAAATCTACGTATTTTCCATCAAAATATTTGTTGAACATATCAACACCACCTTGGGGATTCATTTACTGATAATCTTAGGAATCATTATAAAATTTATTATTACATTCCAATGTGATACTAATATATAACATAAAAACACTTTACAAAATAGTTAAAAATACGATTATTACTCGAAACAGTGAACTCATTATGTAATATTTCTTTCTGGGAAATATTTACCCACTCATGTTTCTCTCTCCTTTTTCCCATAATCTTTTTGACTCAATAAACAACATATCCGCAAAAGAATAAATTACATGAATTAATATCATCACATAAAACAATAAGATCAATTTTAGTTATGAAAAAACATTTCTCAATGCGAACTCTCAATGATATTTCGCACCGCAAAAATCATTGGGGTGGTGTATAGTTATTTACACTGAGAAATAATATTGTTATTTTACAGTGCGAAACAGTAATTTAGCAATGCAATTTTGTTGTGCAAAATAAAATGCGATTTCGCAATGCTATTGCATAAAGCCAAATCATATGATCTATACTCAAAACACTTGGCACCTCCTCCTTATTTATCAAGTGAAATATGCCATCAATACAAACTCGCGATTCAGCACATGTTCACATTATTATCCTATCATATGATCACAATAAAGCTAGTAATAGAATACAAAAATTTAAAATAAGAAGGATTAACTTTTTTAATTATACTTATTCTTACTACTTTCCACTCACTGACATAACTTTAAAAGAAGTTACATGTCAGTATCTGTCAAACCGTTTTAGATGTTGTTGGACACTTGAAATGGAAATTCATTTTTTAAAATTGAAGAATCATTACCCTCATCTTGTTTCTTCTCCTTGTTATTTTTTTTCTTTATGTGACTCTTTCACGTACACATTTTTTCCTCCTTTAAAATTTTTCTTCTGCAGTGAAATCGTCGCCAACATTTCTTGGATTCTCTTTAACTCCAGAAACAATGGTGTTCACAATATTATTCTTGGCATTTTTTTATTTATGGTGTTTCATAATCTGCATTCAAGATTTCTTCATCCCCTCCCTTGACTTATTCATAACTTCTTGATTGAAAAGAATTCTTTTTTAAAGGGCTTCCAATTTCTTTTTCTCTTTATTGATACTTTCAAGAGTATATTTCAACAAATCTATCTCAACTTTACTAACTTCTAGCTTTTTCTTGTTCTTGTCAATGATGACATTAGCATTAGTCATATTGTCAGTATTTATTCTCCTCAATCATTTAACTATTTCAATTATTTGTTCTAACAGGATTGCAAGTTCTTTTAAATGCATATCCTTTGTTTTTATTATTTTATTCCACTTCTTCTAATAACCACTCCCTCTCTTTTTATTTTTTATTTTATTTTTATTCTTCTCTCCTACTAATTATCTTATTTTATCCTCATACAAAGTAATTTTTTATTGCATATCCTGCTCAAACTTTTTAAGTTTTTCGTTATATGCATCTAAGCTTTCCTTCAATTTATTTACATAGGAATCTTCCTCTTCTACATTCCTACGTTCATTATGGAGAGATTTGTATTCCAACATTCCTACTATCTCATTTTTCTGGGCCACCTGAGTTAATTGTTTGAACTTTTGCTCCTCCATTTCCTTCTTCAATTCCCTTATCTTTTTCCATAAATCAGCAATTATAGATTCCATATTTTTTATTTTGTTAATATCTTCTTAATGTTGCAATCTACACTACATCACAAATCGAGAATTGTCACAATAGGTGCTCATGGCCCATGACCATGACCAGGTGGTCAGAGTCTAGGACTGTGACCAGAGAAAGAAAGTGCATGAAAAAGTTCATAACCAAACCAAAGTGTGATATCTAATGGATGGTCATGGCCATAGACCGTGACCATGGGGGTCATGGCCATGGTCCGTGACCAACCCGTGAACAAATGGGAGTCAAACTCTTGCCAAAGTGGGTCACGAACCGAGACCATGAACATGTGCACGACAAATGTAAGGGGTTTAGTCAGGCCACGGCCATTTTGAAATAGTCACGGTCCTTGTCCGTGACCTCGGGACGTGACCACTTTTTTTTTTACATGCCACATAGAATGGTCATGGTCTTGCTGACGTGTAAAAGCTAAATGGTCATGGCTAGTGAGTCACGACTTAGGACTATGACCACAATTTGTACTTATAAACACCTTAATCCATTTTCTCATTTGACATGAACTCTCTCTAAACTGATGCTCGATTCGCTTCTCCATCCACCGTATCTCTCTCTACTCTGACTACCGCATCTCTCTCATGTAATCTTCCTCTCTCTACTGTAAGTAGCATTATTTTATTATGTGTGCATATTTGGATGTCTATGTGTGCGTATTTTGTACCACTAATAAATGTAAGTGTGTGTATTTTGTTAAATGTGTGTGTGTATTTTTGTATTGAATTAGTTTATGTGTATGTATTCAAATCTCTCTGTGTGTGTAAGTGTGTGTATTTGGTTATGCTAACTTAAACCCTAATTTGTTTATATTATAAATGATAACCTCTAATTTCTTTGTGCTAACTTAAACCCCGAATTAGTGGTAAAGGACAATATAACACGATGACATGACACAAAATTGACCGAATAAATTGTGTTAATATTGTGATTTTTGACACAAAGTTATAAAAAAAATTATAATTATTGTTAGTTGTGTTATTTATGGCACGTAATGTTTTCATATTAAGTGTTACTTAATTGGGAGCAGAAATCACTAATCACTCAAGATACAAGTCCAGATTTTTCCACTCACCATCCAACTCCTGATTTATGATTTAATTGGTACAGAAAATCAAAGTGAGAACTTTTATGCATTTAAGTTATTTAATTAGGTGCACTCAAGATTTATTATATAAGTGAATGTAAAAATTATAATTCACGATTTGTTATATAATTGTGTGAAAAAAACTATTATTGTTTGCGATTAATATTCTAGAAATTGAAACTAAGTTAAAATTGAGTATGAATTAGTGTGTGAGTATTTATGGGTGTTTGCGAACCCAAACAAAAACTGAAAGTCTAGTTTATTTTTTTTCGACCGGGTGGGTGGGGGTGAATTTATTTTCTGGGTATATTTCAATTCAAATTATATAAACTATGTGATGGTTTTCATTCACTATATTTTTAGAATATCAAATAATGTTTATTATAGCTTGTTGGACATCATGACCCAATGTAGTTGAACTACTCTATGTCACGGGGGTTATGAATTATTAGGTTAGAGATAGGGTGATAGGTAGAATATAACCATACACTTCACACTCCTTTAGCCAACAATTAGTATTGGAAGTCTTTCTCTATTTCTCTCTTCATTTTGCCGCCATTTTTTGCAACTGTTATTAATCCATAATTATAATCTATAACTATTCTACCAAATGTCAATTTGAAGGTCAGGAGAAATAACCTATATGACCAAATATCAATCTTAATCCAAAACCCTAACAAAAAAAAAACTAGAAGAAACCCACCTAATACGAGAAGGAGTTTAAGACACATTTCAAAGTAAAGTTTTGAGGAAAATATTTATTTTAGTGGGAAAATGTGGGGAATTGAAAATGTAAATGGTAGTAATAGTAATAGAATTAATGGGCAAACACAAGCACTTATGTAACACACACACAAACACACTCACACATACACACACACACACACACACACACACACACACACACACTGTTGGAACGGAAGTCCAAGGGTCTATTGAGAACACGTATAGATCGAATTATAAAAAAAATATACATATGTGAATCCTACAAGGCGGATTTAGGATTTACCTGCGAGATATCTTTGATTTGATCTCATTTTATCACGAACAGAATATGTGATGGCTCGATTCACCTCATGATCTTCTACTGTATTCTCGATATGGATAGCCATTAGTAGAGGGTGGACACCTATTTCGTGACCACCTTCTTGTCTCCTCTTTCTTCTTCGTTGTCTCTCTTTCTCACAAGTATAAACTCGGGTCTTTTGAATATCCAAGAGTGACGGCTATGTTTTTAAAGAATGAGACTTAGTTGCATATATATAGGATATAGTAAGGACCCTAAGGAGAGATAAGGATGTGACTCCTAATAGACCTGAGAAAACCTAATCCTTCGCAGATCCTAATCTCAATCCCTTAATTACATTTAATACCACTAAATAATTATAGTTGCAACTCCACTCCTTAACTCAAATTATATTTTGAGATCCTTATTATTAATTAATTTATTCTCCCCACGTTAAGGTTACAGATACCCGTTAATAAAATAAATTACTGATAATTTATTTGATTAACTTCTTTAAGTCCTTGAGCGGTCCAACTTAACTTATTTGTAGTGTCAGATTAACATAATCCACCTGCAGGATTTGATGCATACAAAAATTATAAGTATATCAAGGGGGTATCATCAGTCTCTATACCGAGACGTGGATTCCATCCATAAAATACTTTCACCATACATTAATCACCATTTCCCAATTTATCAAGAGTATTGATCCAATCATGAATCTCACCCGATAAGTCAAAGTAATAAATAACCAGTGCTTGTGTCCATCAATCTTATCTGGATTAAGAGCCTTAAGTAGACCTAATAATCACGAGGTGTATAGTGTCTTATAAAATCAGTATAAAAATAATGACCTCAAATTGGTCATGTTCAATACACACAAAGTGTACTATCACAATAAGTTGAAACTATACAATTTATTGTAATCAAGATAGACCTACTAAAATATTATGCTATAGTCCTACTGATGGTGTGTCCAGTTCCATCTAAGACTATGTATGATAAAATGTATATTCCATAAGAACAGGTGATCTGATCCTCTATGTGTAAATCGTACTCTACACACTATAACATTTACTGGCATAATAAAAGGCATCAATAATATATAAAAATACTGCAAGCATCATGTCGATACATGATTCTCATTAAAATAGGAATAACTGATTTTATTATAACAATAAATCGATAACTAAAAGTATTACATAAAGCATGGTTTTAGTCTACTTCTCTAAAACACACACACACTCTTACACATTTTTCTACTTGAAAGGATGCATAACAATGTTAAGAGTAAATAAAATAAGATAAACTTAAAATTGGATCTGTCAAAAAATTATAACTAGTTAATGATTAATTAGAGTCACTACTTATATAACTCATATTCACACCCTCATATGTTTTTCTCAAGAAAAATTAGCCACGATGATAATTAATGGAAACAAGAGAATGAAAGGTTTCAATGAGACCACACTTATACCTATTTTATTAGTGTATGCCATATAAATGGTATTCTATTTACTAGTATGGGAATAAGATGATCAAATAGTTTAACTACTTTGCAAATCGTGGATTTCATCTCTCGCAAGGGTACATGTTCGATAGTATTCTATTTTTCCTACCAGAAAGTCGGGATGAGGAAGTAGAGAATATATTTCACGTACATAATCCTAACGTAGCTCTGACATTACTTATTCAGTTAGAGAAGGCAGAAAAAACATTCACCCATTATGGATACAACTAAAAAAAGAGTTCATTGACCAAGATTGTGATGTCTCGCGACATATTCACGTTAAATTGAATCTTACCAATAAGTTGAAAAAGAAAGGATTTCGAGTTCATGTTAAGGATATCTATACATCAATCATAACGACGCTTCATGTTAGTTGGCCACATGCAAAAATTTATATATTTTTAAAATGTAATACCTACTGGATGAAGATCGTATACATTGAACATATTTTAAAGTATTATTATTATAAATATATATATATAGTCGTAAACATGATTAGTTAGTTATAAACATGTTTGTATAACGAATTCGTTAATTATTTTTTTAATTTAGATAATGTCGAGTGGCAATGGACATAACGTACAAAGTGATGACTTGACACCTCATGGATTCTCATCTCCTGCACCCCAATAATTATTCTCATCATCATTGGGTGAAAAATCCTCTTTTCCTCCATCGATTCACTTTACCACTCCGTCTACGAGTAGTTAGCAAAGGCTTGTTAATACAACACCCTCCACGAGCACCTCTTATGGGACTAGTGCAACTCGTAGGAACTGACTGCGTAGTCATGGGACTTCCAGTTTGAGAATATGATGAAATTTTACAAATATCTAGACTTAGGCTTAAAAACATATCGTTAGAGGGGAAAAGCCCAAAACGACACACAGACGGCCTGAAAGAGGTACGGACACCTCACACGAGACCACTGTAACACGTAGGAACAAACCGCGTAGTCGTGAGACTCCCGATTTTAGAATATGAAGAAAACTTACATATATCTAGACCTAGGCTTAAAAACATACCGCTAGAGGGTGAACACCCAAAACAGTCCCCATACGGCCTCATAAGAGGTACGACACCTCATAAAGCACTATTGTAACTCGTAAGAAATCATCGTGTAGTCACGGTTTTCCTGACTTAAGAATATTATAACAATTTAAAAATATCTAGACTTTGGCTTAAAAACATACCACGAGAGGGTGAAAATACAAAATAGCCCCCAAACGGCCTCGTAACAGGCACGAACACCTCACACGAAACCATTGTCACTTGTAGGAACTGATCTCATAGTCACGGGATTTTTGTTTTAAAAGTATGCAAATATCTAGACTTAGGCTTAAAAATATGCCACTAGAGGGCGAAAACCTAAAATAGCCCCCAAACGGCCATGTAAGAGGCACAAACACCTCGCACGGGATCAGTGTTACTCATAGTAACTAACTGCTTAGTCATGGGACTTCGGTATGGAAATATGATGAAAATTTTCAACTATATAGACTTTATCTTAAAAACATGTAGGTAAAAAACCCAAACCAGCCCACAAATGTCTCCGTAAGAGGCACGAACACCTCACATGGGACTAATGTAACTTGTAGGAACTTACCATGTAGTCACGGGACTCCCGATTTTACAATATTATGAAAATTTACACATATGTAGACTTAGTCCTAAAACATGCTGCTAGAGGGAAAAAAACACAAAATAGTCCCCAGATGGCCCTATAAGAGTAAAAAAAATGCACACGGGACCAATGTAACTTGTAAGAATTGATAGAGTAGTTAAGGGAAACTAGTGTGAGAATATGACAAAAAATTGCAAATTTCTAGACTGAGGTTTAAAAACATGCCTGTTGATTTAAAAAATTAGATCATATCTAATTATTCAATCACAGATAAATAAATGAGATAAAGAATTTTTAAAGTGGTTCAGCCTTATAAGAATGGCCTACATCCACTGTTATGGTATTGCTGATTGATATGCCCCAAGTGTAACCTCGGCCTAGAGACACCAACCTCGGCCGAGATGATGGCCGAGATATTGATCGACCCTAGATAAGTCATGAGCCCACGATATCATCCCTCGGCCATACAAGGGTCTGCCCAGGCCGAGACTATCACCTACATTTTCCAATGGACACCGCGCATCACAGGCATCAACAGCACTCTCGTATACCTGGGTATGGCAACCTCGGTTGAGAGTAGGCCGAGGTGACAAGGAGCCTTAGTAACCTTCAACATGGAGCTAGTCCAACCTCGGCTTGGGCCGAGGTGACAAGAAGCCTTAGTAATCGTCAGCATGGAATCAGACCAACCTCGGCTGGGGCCGACCCCAGCATAATGTCTCGGCTGAGATCAAGCCGAGACACCCTACGACACATCTCAGATTGAACGAACATCAAGCCTTTACAGCTCGGCCTCTCCCAGACCGAGGTCATGCACCAATATGGCGGCCGAGCATCTGTCGACATTTGGATAAGGACACCTGGGCACAAATCAGTTGTAACAAGATTATTCTCCACATGTGGGGAGAATATTTCATCATCATTCCTTACATGTGACAGTGACAGATGGCACTCCCACATTGGTGAGGCTACCACACACATGATCATTACATGCATGGGGGGTACATACACGCCCTAGACACTATATATAGGGATCATCCCCTACCTTGCAAAAGGATCCCATTTATTCAACCCTAGCTAAAACTCTGTCTAAATATACAGTAGAGAGAGAAAGATTGAGAGATTGTATCCATGGCCATTAGTGCCTTCATTTAGTGATATTACTCACACACTCACAGTGGACGTAGGCCAGATTGGCTGAACCAGTTATATTCGGGTGTTGATTCCCCTTATCCTCATCTCATTCTCTTATCTCTCTATATAATTGTGCTGCCATTGTTATTCCTATATTGAGCTTGAAAACACCTTACTTGGTGGTGTTGATTCTTAGCATCATCATTTTGGCGTCGTATATGGGAACGAGAAGCTATCTCTTCCTCTTCTTCAGCTTAACCTCATCGGAGACTCTGGTGGTGAACCAGGAACCACCCCTTGCGTGGAGTTGTTTCACCATTGAAAGAGGTCCTTTAAGGTATTAAGCTCACTTGCTGCTCAAGCTCTTTGTTGTTAACATATGGCACCAGAATTACCACCACCTCTTCCGCCACCCGGGGGTGGAGGGGCTAGCTCTAGTCAGGCTCCTCCCCAGTCCGAAATGGCGGAGGTAGCAGCAACCTTGAATCTTTAGCTGCAACACAACAAGCCATGAAGGAGCAATTTTCCCAGCTCAGCCAAACTATGATGATGAGGCCACCTGGAGTCTCGCCGGACATGATAAGTCCGGTGACAGTTCAGCCTCATCTTGACGCCAGGGGACCACCCCAGGCTCCAATGAAGGACCATCCTGCACCCCAGCGGAGAAGGGACGTTGCTGACCCTAGGCGCTTGCACCTGGGGAGGCAGGGAAACCATTGCCCAGAGGACAGGTATGATGACCTAGAGGCTGAAGAGGCCCTAAAAGACTGCTGTGAGCCGTATGAGGTGTCAGATAACACTATACGACCTCTTAGGCAGAGTCAAGGATGTGTCGACCGAAGAAGGGAAGAGGCCCAACGAAGAGGGTCGGCCTTTGACAGGTTGAATAGAGGGTCGGCCTTCGAGAGGCTGGGGCCGGTGAATGACCTAAGACACAGGCTATCAAGGTCGAGGAGCGCAGCAGGCTCTCAGAGAGGGGGTAGGCAAGGTCGGCCAGACCAAGGCCGACCCTGTGAAGGAAGAGCCAGGGAACAGGAAGAGGTCAACAGTCAATGTGTTGTGGCTGGAGAACCCTCTGTCCATCGCAGGGAGGTGGCAGGGGATAACCTCGGCCAAATTGATGACAGAAGACCCTGGAATGATTCTATCCAACGCCTTGAGGAGAAGATAGGAGACCTCATTAAGAGCAGGGACCCATTACAGAGGGGTTACTCAGAGGGCTCCCCATTTGTGGCTAGGATAGTGGGGTTCCCAATCCCAGCCAAGTTCAAACCTCCTACAGTGACTCCTAAGTATGATGGCAGCACTAACCCTGTGCACCATATCGAGATGTATCAGTCGGCAGCAGACATTTACTCGATCCCTGATGAGATGAAGTGTAGGGCCTTCTCAGGGACCTTGACAGGGGTAGCTCATAGTTGGTTCACCTCCCTTTCGAAGAACTCAATTGATAACTTCAAAGGCTTGGATGAGCAGTTCATCCACAACTTCTTCTTTGGGGTAAGACCCCAAAAGAAGACTACCACCTGCTGTATGTCAAACAGGCCAAGGGTGAAAGCCTAAGAGACTACATAGCAAGATTCAACAAAGAGAAGTTGGAGGTGGAAGATTATGAAGAGAGCATAGCCATGACCGCCCTGATAGGAGGCCTCCAGAAGGGGAAGCTATTGTGGAAGCTGGCGGAAGACCCCCCTAGGTCCATGGCGGAGCTGCTGGCAACCGCAGGGAA
Source organism: Sambucus nigra (assembly GCA_949130495.1). Lineage (NCBI taxonomy): Eukaryota > Viridiplantae > Streptophyta > Magnoliopsida > Dipsacales > Adoxaceae > Sambucus > Sambucus nigra. The sequence continues at coordinate 145,770,601 of OX422210.1, read as the reverse complement.
AGTGATGAATGCGGAAGAGGCAATGGTCGCCAAGTATGAGGAGGAGAACCGAGGTAGCATGGGAAAGACCCAAAACAAGAAAGAGGGGGAGAAGAGGTCAGGAGATGATAAGTTCTCTCATTACACTCCTCTGACTGTGAGCTGTGAACACATCCTTAATGAGATTAAGACTGATCGGACTCTGAGGTGGCCTGAGAAACTGAAGGCCCCGCCACATAAGAGGAACAAAAACCTATGGTGTGAGTTCCATCAGGATCACAGCCATGTCACATATAGATGTTTATCTCTAAAGGATGAGATTGAGAAGATGCTGAAATTTGGAAAGCTGAGGAAGTACGTGGATGGCAAGGCTCCGAAGGGTGGAAGAGAAGACCCTAAGAAGAGAAGAAATGACAGATGCCGTGGCGATGTCCCGGCCAGAAGGAACGATGATTCAGAGGGATATGATGAAGACGACCTGGATCTTACGCCAAAGTATGACAACACCCGGGTGAAGAGGGTCGGTATGATCTCCTTTGGTGTTAGCACCATATGTGGGGGATTTGCAGGAGGTGGCTCTGAGGTAGCCGATAGGAAGGCTCATGTAGCAGAGGCCAGGTCAGTGGCCAAGCCTAAGGTTGTGAATCTAACATCTTCCGATGCCGTGCAGAAGAGGAAGAAGGTAGACATGGACACCCTCGTAGTGGGGTTCTCCAGACTCGACTTCAAGGGTATCTTAGCCCCCCATGATGACCCTTTGGTCATAACAACAAGGGTGCATGGGTGCGAGGTAGGAAGGATCCTCATAGACGGAGGAAGCTCAGCAGACGTGATGTTCTGGCCTTGTTTCAAGAGTCTGGGTCTTAGCAGGGCAAGGCTGATGCCCTACCATCACCCTTTGATAGGCTTCAGTGGTGAAAAGGTACACCCCTTAGGCATGTATGAAATGGATGTACAGATGGGGGATGAGTGGCCTAAGAGGCTGACTAAGAAGATAAACTTTTTCGTCATGGACGAAAATGTTTTCTCGGCCTACAACCTCATCGTAGGAAGGGTGGCCCTCAAAGAGTTTGAAGCCGTGCCATCGACGGTCCATCAGATGCTAAAATTCCTGACTCCTTATGGAGTAGGGGAAGTGCAAGGGGACCAGACCACGGCGTGGGAGTGTTACTTCAACTCGGCTGAAGAGAGAGAGGCCCATAAGAGAGCAACCTCCACTTACAGCATTGACACTCTTGACCCAAGAGATGAAACAAAATTGAAGAAGGGCGAGGCCGCGGAAGAGGTAGAATCCATCGTCCTCAATGAGGACGAGCCGAAAAAAACCATCCAGGTCGGTAAGGCCCTAGATCCAGGAATCAAGGAAGAACTGATAAACTTCCTCAGGAGGAGACAGAGTGTCTCCGCATGGAGTCACGCAGACATGCCTGGCATCGAGCCTGAGGTCATGAGCCTCAAGCTCAACGTGGACAGAGATGCCAGGCCGATCAAGCAGAGGTGAAGAGTGTACTCCAAGGAGAAGTATGACGTCATCCGAGAAGAGGTGAAAAAGTTGGAAGAGGCTGAGTTCATAAGAGAGGTCACCTACCCGGAGTGGCTCTCAAATGCAGTTATCGTGCCTAAGGCCAATAGAAAGTGGCGAATGTGTGTAGATTTCACTGACCTGAACAGGTCTTGCCCGAAAGACAGCTATCCCTTACCTAGGATAGACCAGATGGTGGATGCAATGGAAGGGCACGAGCTCATGAGCTTCATGGACGCTTATTCAGGCTACAAACAAATCTTCATGGATGCTGAAGACTCTGAGAAGACAGCCTTCATTACTGACAAAGGGACGTACTGCTACAAGGTGATGCCCTTCGGTCTGAAAAATGCGGGGGCAACATATCAACGTCTTATCAATAAGATGTTTGAAGAGAAAATATTTAAGACCATGGAGGTATATGTGGATGATATGCTAACGAAGAGTTTGAAAGCCTGCACTCACGTAGCCGACCTTGAGAAGACTTTCGATGTCATAGACTCGTACAGAATGAAGCTCAACCCAGCGAAGTGTGTCTTCGGGGTAGGAGCCAGGAAGTTCCTGGGGTTCATCGTTAATCAGAGGGGGATTGAAGCAAACCCAGAGAAAATCAAGGCCTTACTCGACATGAAGACTCCTAGGAGTATCAAGGATGTCCAGAGGCTCACGGGAAGAGTGGTTGCCCTTAACAGGTTTGTTTCTAGGGCGACAGACAAGTGTCTTCCATTCTTTAAAGTCCTAATAAAGGCCTTCCAGTGGGACGAAGAGTGTGAAAAAGCCTTCAACCAACTCAAGTCCTACTTGGGGTCTCCCTTATTGTTGTCTCGGCCCGTCACGGGGGAAAGGTTGTTTGTGTATCTGGCAGTCTCTGAATCAGCCATCAGCGCGGCCATCATACGGGAAGAGGATGGGGTCCAGAGGCCTGTGTACTTCAACAGTAAGGCTCTTCAAGGGTCTGAACAGAATTATCCCCGGATGGAGAAGTTGGCTTATGCCCTCATACATGCCTCAAGGAAGATGAAGCCTTACTTTCAAGCCCACTCTATGGTAGTCCTCACTGACTCCCCACTAAGGCAGGTTCTGCACAAACCTGAGAAGTCTGGAAGATTAATGACCTGGGCCATCGAACTGGGAGAGTATGATCTTACTTACCAGCCTAGGATAGCCATCAAGGGGCAGGCCCTCGCAGACTTTGTTGCAGAATTCACGTGGGAAGAGGCCGATAGAAGTTTGGAAGAGGCCGAGACAGAGAAAGGCTTGGATGACGGCAAAGAGACGAACCGTAGTGTCTTCCGAGATTCGAAAGAGACTGCACCAAACGTCTTTCGAGGCCGAGAAGAGGTCATCCCAGGCAAAACCCAGAGCAGAGTAGAAGAGAACGAAGAGGATCGATAGAAGGGAGTTATGAGAGAAGGGGTCTTCTCATCAGATGCGGACGTATGGAGCCTCTTCGTTGATGGCTCTTCCTGTGACAGTGGAAGCGGCGCGGGGCTAATACTCTCGGCTCCAGATGGCGCCAACATTGAATACGCCTTGAGATTCAACTTCCAGGCTTCTAACAATGAGTCCGAGTATGAGGCCATGATAGTAGGTCTCTTATTGGCAACAACTCTTCGAGTAAAGCGACTCCTACTCCATAGTGACTCAAGGTTGGTTGTCAATCAAGTGTTGGGGGTATACGAGGCCAAAGACGAAAGGATGGCCAAGTAATTGAAGAAGGTAAGAGGGTTGTTAGAGTATTTTGAAGAAGCAAAGCTGAAGAAAGTGCCTCGGCTGAGCAACAATCAGGCTGATGCATTGGCAAGGCTGGCCTCGACAATGAAGACAGATTTGGGAAGGACCATTCCAATCGAGGTCTTAGGAAAGCAAGCATCGAGGAGGACGAAATATGTAGCCCTTGTCATAATGTGAACCTAGGAGACTCATGGATCGACCCGCTCGTCAGATACCTAAGAGACGGAGAGCTACCTGAGTCCAAGATGGAAAGGAGAAAGTTGAGATACAGTGCTGCCAAGTTCTCAATAGTAGGAGACGTCTTGTACAAAAAGGGGTTTCTATTGCCTCTCCTCATATGTGTGCATCCCATGGAGGTACCCCAGGTCTTACAGGAGGTTCATGAGGGTTCTTGCTCTAGCCACATAGGGGGAAGGCCCTTAGCCAAGAGGATCATCACTCAGGGATACTGGTGGCCAACCTTGTCTAAGGATGCTGCAGACTGTGTGAAGAGGTGCGACAAATGTCAAAGGTTCGCCACTATCCCTCATCAACCCCATCAGCCTATGACGTCAATCTCTTCTCCATGGCCATTTGCGGTGTGGGGAATTGACTTAGTAGGACCTTTGCCAAGAGCTGTCAACAACTATAGATTCTTGATATTTGCCATTGACTACTTTTCAAAGTGGGTGGAGGCAGAACCGATGATAACAATTACAGAGCAGAAGACCTTCTAGTTCATTTGGAAGAACATCATATGCAGATATGGCCTCCCAAACACTCTCATCTCATGCAATGGGACCCAGTTCAAGAACTCCTCCTTAGAAAAGTATTGCCTAAGAGTGGGGATTAAGCAATTCTTCTCATCTCCTGGTCGACCTCAGGCAAACGGCCAGACTGAGGTCACAAACAGAACAATCTTGGACGGAATCAAGAAGAGGTTAGAAGATGCGAAGGGGAGATGGACAGAAGAGGTCTACGCAGTGTTATGGGCCTACAGAACCACGACAAGGACACCAACAGGAGAAACCCCATTCATGTTGGCACATAGCTCAGAGGCCGTCATACCAACGGAAGTAGGACTACCAACTCATCGGATTCAGACCTACGACCCTAACAGCAATGGGGAAAAAAGGAGGCTAGACCTGGATCTTATCGAAGAAAGAATGGAAGACGCAGAGGTCAGAAAAGCAGCCTACCAGCAGAGGGAAGCAAAATTCTACAACCAGAGGGTGAAGTCAAGACCCATTGCAGTGGGAGACCTAGTGCTAAAGAAGACCCTACAGAAGGCAAACAAGCTACACCCAAACTGGCATGGCCCCTACAAAGTAATGAAAGAGGTTGTGCCTGGCACTTATAGGCTAGAAAACCTAGAAGGAGAACCTTTTACTAACCCATGGAATGCTGACCATCTCAAGAGATATTACATATGATGTTGCATGAAAGTTTATGTAAATGTACTATCTTACTGAAAATTGGTTATTAATAAAGATCAGTTTCCATCAGTTCTTGCTTCGTTCTTTAGACCAGAAATTTATTATGGGGCTAACATCTTAGGTGATGACCTCAGACCTTCATAACATCACTCGGTGGTGACGAGGTCTGAGCTCAGACACCTTAACAGATGACCTCAGACCCTTAACATCATTAATTTGGTGAAATTTATTATGGGGCTAACGTCTTAGGTGACAACCTCAGACCCTCATAACATCACTCGGTGGTGACGAGGTATGAGCTCAGACACCTTAGCAAACGACCTCAAACCCTTAACATCATTAATTTGGTGAATTATGAGGCAAACGTCTTAGGTGATGACCTCAGACCCTCATAACATCACTCGGTGGTGACGAAGTATGAGCTCAGACACCTTAGCAGACGACCTCAGACCCTTAACATCATTAATTTGGTGAAATTTATTATGGGGCTAACGTCTTAGGTGATGACCTCAGACCCTCATAACATCACTCGGTGGTGACGAGGTCTGAGCTCAGACACCTTAACAGATGACCTCAGACTCTTAACATCATTAACTTGGTGAATTGAGGATAACGTCTTAGGTGACGACCTAAGACCTTCATAACATCACTCGGTGGTGACGAGGTCTGAGCTCAGACACCTTAACAGATGACCTCAGACCCTTAACATCATTAATTTGGTGAAATTTATTATGAGGCTAACGTCTTAGGTGATGACCTCAGACCCTCATAACATCACTCGGTGGTGACGAGGTCTGAGCTCAGACACCTTAACAGATGACCTTAGACTCTTAACATCATTAACTTGGTGAATTGAGGATAACGTCTTAGGTGACGACCTCAGACCTTCATAACATCACTCGGTGGTGACGAGGTCTGAGCTCAGACACCTTAGCAGACGACCTCAGACCCTTGACATCATTAATTTGGTGAAATTTATTATGAGGCTAACGTCTTAGGTGACGATCTCAAACCTTCATAACATCACTCGGTGATGATGAGGTCTGAGCTCATACACCTTAGTTAAATGACCTCAGACTCTAAACATCATTAATTTGGTGAAATTTATATTGAGTATAACATCTTAGGTGATGACCTCAGACCCTCATAACATCACTCGGTGGTGACGAGGTCTGAGCTCAGACACCTTAACAGATGACCTCAGACCCTTAACATCATTAATTTGGTGAAAGTGTGAGGCTAATGTCTTAGGTGATGACCTCAGAGCTTAATTACAATTCAGTGGTGAAGAAACCTGAGGCCAGAATTATTGAGTATAAACAAGAACACTGCAACAAAATAATAGAAGAGATTGACATTCAGTAACAGGAAGAGATCATAGGACATTCAGAGACATTTATTACAAATATTCCTTTACATAATACCGAGGTGTTACAAGTTACAAAATACAAATTTTTGTTACAAGTTAAAAAAAAGACTAAAGGTCTGAGGGAGGAACATTGACAGTCTCGGCTGGGTTGACTTGATCAGCGTTGGTCACCTCGACCACATCATCAGCATGGTCTGTCCCTCCGAGCTCGGTCCCTCCCAGAGTTACAGTCTCGGTTGGAGCAGCAAACTCTTCTTCCACCTCTTGAAGCGCCTGAGCAAATTGAGGTTCAGCAAAGCCGAGACCCACAAAGTCAGAGGCCTTTAGAGTGCCGACCTCCTTCTCTCTGACTTCAGCCCATTTGGTAGTGGCCTTGATACCTCTTTCAAGATATTCAAAGCCAAAACCCATGAACTCGTCTGAGCCTTTGTATTCAAAAATTATTTTGGGAGTGGCATCTTCAAGGGCAGCTTTGACAGCCGCGCTGACCTTCTGCTGCAGAGCGTCATCTTTTGCCTTTAGGGCTTTGGCATGGTCCTTGACAAGCACAGAGATGTCTTTTTCCAAACCTTTAGCCTTACTCTCAGAGTTCTGTAGCTCTGATTTCAGACGGTCGACTTCAGCATTGAGGCACTCTCAACCTTCTCGGCCTCTTCCCCCTTCTGGATAAGGGGCAACTTCCTCATGGCCCAGTTCGATAGCTGATACATGGCAGTCACTCCCTGCACATTTAATGAAGAGGTTAAGCAGGAGAAAAGTCAGACGCTGCACTTATAAAAATTTGACAAAGGAACAAATCATACCTGGACGGCTCTGTGAAGGCCGAACTCAACCAGCAGGGAGGTGTCCATTGCTCTGTAGAAACGCTTGTCGGCCTCAGTCATTACAGAGGTGAGTGCATCCATGGCCTGCCTGTTGTGGTCGACCATACTATCCGTTAACTTCAGTTGCTCTAGACGATCCGTCAGGATGTCGGCCGATGAAATTGGAAGTACAGCATCTGAGGCCTTCTTTTGCCTCACTTTCGGCCTCTGATCCTCTAAGGAATGGGTTTCAGGGGCCCTCTTCTTTGAGGCCTGAGATTTGGATGTTGTGGGAGCCGGGGGAGGAGCGTTCAGACCAGCCTTTTTTACAAGCCTTGCCAAGCTCGGAGCAGCCATCTCCCACAGTTCTTCTAGGATGCCCGGTGGTCGCTCTGCAAAAGATTAGAAGATATGGGTTAGAAATCAGATATGAATGAGTTCAGAGGTTAGACTTCAAATAAAAATTCTTACCAAAATCAACAAGGGGACTTCCACCAAGGCTCATCCCCGAGAGATATTGGGGGGTCAGCAAATGTTTGAAATTTACAAACAAACCATGTGCCCCTTGGTCTTGCAGGTCCTTCACCTTCTGCATATTTTGGAGACTTAAACCAGGATCGGCCCTGGAAGACATAGAGACCTTACCCCATTTGAGGGGTATCCTCGGCTCCAGTGTGGATGAGGGAACGCATGGGCCAAATTCCCATGGCCCTGAGGCGAAAAAATAACGGGGCTTCCAGTTATGATTAGAGGTCTGATTCACTTGGAGAATTTTCTTCTCAGGCCTCCGAGCCACAAAATGATAGTAGCTCGGATGGTTTTTGGCCAAGGTTGGGACATAACAACCAACAAAGACCTGAATTGGGAGGTCAGAGTGGAGAACTGCCCTCCATAGAATAATGGCCCCTATGATGACTCTCCAAGCATTGGGAGATACCTGTGAGGGGGCCAAATTGATGTAAGAGAGAATGGATTTTCTAATGGGATGAATGGGTAGGCGAAACCCTAACTTAAACATCTGCTCGTACAAGCAGATTTCCCCATCTCGGCCATGATAGGCCCTCTCTTCCCTCAGAGGTCTCCTTAATTTGATGGAAGGACTGATGGAGTACAAGTATCTGAAGCACAGAAGATCAACCTCAGTGACTGTGCTCTCGAACTCGGCCGCCTCAGAGGTATCAACATCGCTTTCGGCATCTTCATCATCATCATCAAGCTCAACGTCGGCCGGAGCTGATGTAGATGGGTTACTAGGGAATATCTGAGCAAACTCTTCCCCTGTGACGGCCGACAAGGGGATGGCATCAAGAATGGGTGGCACAGCCACACTCGGCTCAAGCACTTCAACCTCTGAAGAATAGGCTGACGTGCTGGACCCATTATGGGATGAAGCTCGGTTGGATACCTCGGCCTGATCAGGCCGAGTTGTGAAATCCATAGCTTCCTGGAAAGAGTCCACTTACATGGGGTCTGAGGTAGAAGCTTCAGACTCAGACATAGGTGTTGGATCAGTAGGCACCCCTATATAATAGAAGTTCTCCGGGGGGTCAGGGTATATAACCCTCAGAGGTGGTGGAAACAAGGGTCTAATGGGAAACTCTTGAGACCTACGAGCTTCCTCTTGAGCTCTCTCTATTTGCCTAATTTTTTCTAGGGTCTTCTCTCTGAGAGAGGGGAAATCCTCAAGAAGCTGGTATAAAGGTCTGAGCATCAGAGGACGACCCTAAACTTGGGAAAAACTCCTAAAAGTACAAACACGATTGACTTATAAAATAAAAGAGTTTAAAGATCAAACTTGTAAGTTTAAAGCAAACCCAGTTCGCCTGAGATAATGGAGCTCACCGAAAAACTTAAAACCTCACCGGAAAATGCAAACCAAATACCAGAAACAAAGGAAATGGAAAGGAAGAAGTACCTGAAGATGAATCGATGGATGAAATGAGGAAAACTCGCAAGAGAATCGACAAAGGATTCGGCAGAAGAAGCGTTGAGGAGAAAAGCTTTGGAGAGAGAGAAATCGCAAGAAAATTTGGTTCGCAGGAGTGAAATGGAGAAGAAGGAAGAAAAAGAAGGGTTTAAACCCTTAAATACTTGGGCACGTTTCCCAAGGCCCATCATTGCCTTAAGAAACCCAAAGGACGGCTGACAGCACACGCCAACCAAGTAGGTACGCTCTAGTGTGGACAGGTGTCACACGGGTATTAGCTGAGGACGGATAGGCCTCGGAGGTGTAGTGATCCCCTAGCCACTTGCTCTCGCATATGACTAAGGGCTGGGGGGTGATTGATATGCCCCAAGTGTAACCTCGGCCTAGAGACACCAACCTCGGCCGAGATGATGGACGAGATATTGATCGACCCTAGATAAGTCATGAGCCCACGATATCATCCCTCGGCCATACAAGGGTCGGCCCAGGCCGAGACTATCACCTACATTTTCCAATGGACACCGCGCATCACAGGCATCAACATCACTCTCGTATACCTGGGTATGGCAACCTCGGCCGAGGTGACAAGGAGCCTTGGTAACCTTCAACATGGAGCCAGTCCAACCTCGGCTTGGGCCGAGGTGACAAGAAGCCTTAGTAACCGTCAGCATGGAATCAGACCAACCTCGGCTGGGGCCGACCCCAGCATAATGTCTCGGCTGAGATCAGGCCGAGACACCCTACGACACATCTCAGATTGAACGAACATCAAGCCTTTACAGCTCGACCTCTCCCAGGCCGAGGTCATGCACCAATATGGCGGCCGAGCATCTGTCGACATTTGGATAAGGACACCTGGGCACAAATCAGTTGTAACAAGATTATTCTCCACATGTGGGGAGAATATTTCATCATCATTCCTTACATGTGACAGTGACAGATGGCACTCCCACATTGGTGAGGCTACCACACACATGCTCATTACATGCATGGGGGGTACATTACACCCCCTAGGCACTATATATAGGGATCATCCCCTATCTTGCAAAAGGATCCCATTTATTCAACCCTAGCTAAAACTCTGTCTAAATATACAGTAGAGAGAGAAATCTTGAGAGATTGTATCCATGGCCATTAGTGCCTTCATTCAGTGATATTACTCACACACTCACAGTGGACGTAGGCCAGATTGGCTGAACCACTTATATTCCGGTGTTGATTCCCCTTATCCTCATCTCATTCTCTTATCTCTCTATATAACTGTTCTGCCATTTTTATTCCTATATTGAGCTTGAAAACACCTTACTTTGTGGTGCTGATTCTTAGCATCATCACTGATTTTATGGGAATTCTCGATTACAAGTTATCTCAAGAAATTTCGGTCCCCTTACAATGAGGATTGTACAATGTATTTATAGCCCTGAGGCTGTAATGTAAAAGGGTAATACATTAAATGATGTACATATGAAAGGGTAATACATCCAATGCCCCTTAAGCGTATGCGTCTGAATGATAAGCATTTAATGAACAGTCAAACTGTTGGTTATCCTGCTATTAATGCTTTGTTCGAGGTGCAGCTCGGACCGCCTGAGTTGCTCGGTACTCAAGAGTTCATCGGAGAGTTCTCGTTCCTCGGAGCATATGAGTTCCTCGGGGAATCAGTGTTCCTCATTGTAGTATGGTTCCTCGGAGCATGTGAGTTCCTCGGAAGTGTTTGTTGTTGCCACGTAGATTGCCACGTGTCTTTACTTTATTGAGCCATATCAGCAGACTAAATTTGGTATCAACAGAAGCCCCCAATGTTTCATAGTTCAAAATTTGAGGAGTGTGGAACATTCTTTCTCGGAATATGGTAGCTTTAAATGGTCCTCCTGATTTTTAGGAGTGTTTCCCTTGTATTTATTTTTCCTTCCAAATTCATAGAATCAGACTTTTTTGAATTTTTATACTCGCTTCGATTGTCGCGCCCTTTTTGTCCTTCTAGCCGCCGGTAGCGTAATCGTTTCTTTTTGTAATCATTACTTTTTCCTTTTCCCAAGGCAAGGTAATTAAGCGTCACAGACAATCCCATCGTCTTCTACTTTTTTAAATTTGTATCTTCGAATTTTCCATTGTCTTACTCTCTTGTGCGTTCATCCTTTTCATCGTTCGTTGTCAACAGACCCACTCTTTTTCTGTAAGATCCTCTTCCTTCTTCTTCATTTCCTTTATTCATCATGGTTTACCCTATTGAATCTCTTGATAAGTTTCGCTCTGATTTTTCTATTCCCTCCTGAGTTGTTCTGGAAGAGCTTTCTGAGCCTTCTGACTATTTCCGTTTGGCTGAGGGACATTGGTTCCCCAGCCTCTTTGTTACTGAGTGTGGATTTTCTTTTCCGCCCAATCCGCTATGTCTGGAATTTTGTCAATATTTTGACGTTGTTCCTGCAATAATAGTCACCAATACATGGAGAATAGTTAATGGGGTTCATAAGTTAAATCAAATTCATGGAACTCGCATAGGAATTCCAGAAATCATGTTTTGTTATAGATGGGCACTTGGTGATAACACCTTTTATTTAAAAACTAGATTTTTAAATAGGGCTTTAGTGGTCAATCTCCCGGATGTCAATAGGGACTATTTTGAGCACAGGGTTGTCATAAAAGATTGGCAACATGCTCCTTTATCTGGAGATGAAGTGTATCAGGGCCCAGATGCCCTCCCTATGGTAATGGGATAGGTTATTTTTATTTCATTTTAATTATTTTGAAATTATGCTTCCTCTATGTTTAATAAAATGTGCCACTGATATTTCAATGTTTATTTATTTGCAGTTGACAGTAAAAGAAAGTGTCCAAAAGAGGCAGACGTTAACATAAGACATTTGAAACTTATCTAGAGTTTGCATCAGTCTGTTGCCGACGAGCACATTAGGTCAGCTTCATATCTGTTGCAGTACAAGAGCTACATCACTTCTTTTACTTCTCGTCCGGTAATAAGCGACGCAGAGCCAGTACCAGCCTCTACCAGTTCTTCGCCTGAGTCGCACGTTCCTTTAAGTGAAAGGATAAAGAAGAGAAGACCTCCCACTTTCTTCGAGAAACTTGCCTCTGGTGCTGGAGAGGCAAAAAGAAGTAAGATTGACGTCCCAGAAGGGACAAAGAAAGTTGATGCGCCTTCCTCGGCTGCTCCTGTGAAAGGTTGTAGAGAAGCCCCCAGTGGCCCCAAGCAAGTCTTCTGCTCCAGGAGAGTGATTGTAATATCACCGACCAAGAGCTCCTCCTTGGTTGAATCTATTCCTGCTCCCCCGAGGAAGCTAAAGAAAAGCTCCTCGGTCAATTTGGCTGACACCGTCTCTCAGCCCCCGACTAGTGGAGTTCCCACTTTCGTTCCCCCGAGCTTTGCCATGAGCTCGGTGAAGACTTGGATCATTCTCGAGATCCAAGGTATCGAAGAAAACCTTTCTCAGGACATGATTACCTCTTTGGAAGCTCGCCACATTGCTTCTGTAAGTCCTTTTATTTTGAACTTTTCGTCTTTCCCTTTGTTATATCTTTCACTGACTTGCTTTTATTTTCTTTTTTTAGTTGGTGAGTTGCTTTAACACAATTTTGAAGAAGGATGAAGCTATTAAAGATTCAAGCTCCTCATCTGGTGTGGAGAAAGCTTTGATGGGCGTGAGGCAGTCTTTGGAAGATTCTCGTCAGAAGTACGATGCTGACAAGGCTATTTGGGAGAAGAAACTTACCTCCACCGAGAAGGAGAAGGCGCAAGTTGTTGAAGTATCCAAGGGATTGGAGAAGAAAATAAAGGCCTTGGAGGAGAAAAATAAAGAGCTTGAAGGGAAACTCAAGAATGCTGAGGAGTTTGAAAATAAACTCAAGGTTGCTGAGGAAGAATTAATCCTTCTTCGGGAAGTAAGCCGGCAGAAGGAGGAGGTTGAGAATAAATTGAAGATTGCTGAAAACCTTCTGTCCAAGAAGCTTTCCTCGGAGAAATTAAAGCGAAAATTGGCTGTGAAGAAGTCTTTCAGCGCTGGCTGGGACAAGGGGTGGAACAAGGGCTTGGCTGCCATGATGTCGTAAGTAGAGTATGGCAGCCTCAAGTACTTTAGGGATGGATGGGTCGCTGCTCTACAGGAGATAAAAGTGGATGAAAACTCTGAACTCTTTCAGTGACACATCCCTGGTCCCCCACCAACTCCTGAAGACGAAGAAGAGGACGAAGCTGCCTCCGAAGAGTCTTCCATGGTGATGGGAGATCAGGTTTCTCTTCCCTCGACTATCCATCCTGCTGACGAGGAACTTCAACTACCTGCAACTTCCTTCGAGCAACCTCCAGCACTTCCCCAACCACTATCTGCTCCATCCGAGCAACCTACTTCCTCGTCCCATCCTCCCGAGAAAGTTTTGGGAGATAAGGAAAAGGTGTAGAGTTGTTTGAGTTTATCTCTATTTTATTTTTCCTTTGTCAAATGTAACCATGAACATGTAACTCTGAATTTTGTGATCTAATAAAACTTGAACTTTTGTTTATGCATATTGTTGTCTCTTCTTTATGCTTTTTTTTTTATTATTGATTACTGCTTTTTCTTCCTCTACTAATTTATGGCCATGATGGAATTACTGTCTGCTCATGATACAAGGCTGTTGAGGTAATGCAATGATTATTTTAAGGCTGGTCACACAGATCTGAGTGCAGCACAAATCGTCGACATCCTTGGCCAAGATGCTTCGAAACAGGCAATTAAGGCTTACTAATATTTGAAGTGTTTGCTTGATCATGCAGTGGCTAATAATGTGGCTTATTATGATATGATCGAGGATCTCCAAGGCACTCTTGAAGACCTTCAGCAACAATACAAGGAATCCACTGCCCTCTTGCATGAGGGGTACGAGAAGAAGTACCAGCAAATCATTGCCGATAAGGGGTACGAGAAGCGTTTTGCTGCTTACGACGTGCGGGAGAGAACTCTGAGGGCTGAGGTTGAAGAGTGTAGACAAATAGCTAAATTATTATAGCAAGAGAATAACAACCTGTAAAGAGAGTTATCGCAGTTGAAGTCTGCAGCTTCCACTTCAAAAGCCTTAATCCCAGTGACTAATGAGGGATTCTCGTTCTTGGAGGTCGAGAACGCCAACTTGAGGGACGAGTTGGAAACCTTGAAAAGGTCTGGGCCTTATTCTTCTGCCCGTGGATGAGCAAGAGCTCCTCGGGGATGAGCAAGAGCTGCTCGGATTCCTGTCGAGGAACAGAGGACTCAATCTGCCTTAGAGAACCAGGCCTTCCAATTAATGGCGAAGAACTAGGCGTTGGCTGAAATGTCAAAGAAGATCAGGGACTTGGAAGAGAAACTTTCTACGCAAAAGTCAGTCTTGGAGAATAAGGAACTCTTCATCAAAAATCTCCACGAGCAGCTGGAAAGACTAACATATCAATTCCATAAACAGCCCAGGGAGTTCTGGATGGCTGGGTACAACGAGGCTCTCTACCACTTGGACAATCGTATCCAGAATGCTAATAATGAGGGCTACAAGCAAGGCTAGTTGAATGCCTTAGGTGTGCTACAACTTGAACAGGGTCATTACCTGTGGGACTACCATGATCCTGGGCTGCTCGACCTACCCGTGGCCATTCCTCTATGCTTAATTTCCAAGTATCTCGGCGACTACAATCTTCATTCAAGTGTCGAGATATCTCGTCCCGAGAACCTCCTAGATCGACCATTCGTGATGAATATCAGGATGTTAAAAGATTTGAACTTTATAAATTCTCCTCTTGCTTTAAATGATCCGCCTGCTGGCGAGGAACCTGTTTCAAAAGCAGAGGGGAAAAGACCCATAGAATAGGAATATTAATGTAACAAATTTGTATACATTTCATTATCAATGTAATTTGTTTTGGATTTGAATGAAAGACTTTCATTTTTGTTCGCAATCTTAATTGCCATTGTCTTGTAATTATAAAACACTTTATATTTGTGCATGCGTATCTGTTAAAAAGATAACAATATTGTGTAGTTTGTCGACCAACTTATTATCGAGTAGCTTGAATTTGTGGTAGTCATTTTAAAAAATTACTAAGTTATTCCTCGACCAACTTACTAAGTTGTTTCTCGACCAACTCACTAAGTTGTTTCTCGACCAACTAACTAATAATTTTAAAAAGTCACGAGTATTAATAATTTTGCTTGATCATTTTCTCGTATTCATAAAATGTTTACGACCAATTAAGGTCGGTAAATTTTCCTTTTCGACCAACTACAGTTATTGGGTTTTTATCCACGACCAGCCGTAGTTAGT
Organism: Sambucus nigra; assembly: GCA_949130495.1. Lineage (NCBI taxonomy): Eukaryota > Viridiplantae > Streptophyta > Magnoliopsida > Dipsacales > Adoxaceae > Sambucus > Sambucus nigra. The sequence goes on along the minus strand of OX422210.1, from coordinate 145,755,570 downwards.
GGATTTTTCCTCTGCGAGCAACTTTTAGCACTTTTTGAAATAATTTTACCTCCCGACCAACTCAAGTTGGCCTTTTCGAGAATATATTTACTTCCTAACTGACATAAGTTGGCATTTTTAGGAATACTTTTACTTCTTGAGGAACATATAGTTTTATTTCCCGTAGGAATACAAGTTTTACTTCCCGGAGGTATACAAGTAGCTTTACAAACCCGGAGGAATACAGGTAGCTTTACTTCCCGGAGGAATATAGGTAGCTTTCTCGACCAACCTTAGTTGGCGTTTTCGAGAAAAAATTTGAGTATTCCGAGTTTTGCCGAGTTTTTTCGAGTAGTGTGTAGCACTAGTATTCCCCGAAAAACTTTCAATAAAAAGAGAGATTATCCATTACTGATAATACTTGTGCAGGTGCTCTGCGTTCCATGCATTTTTAAACTCCTCCCCTTCTAAAGTTGCTATTCGGTAAGTTCCTGGTCGAACAACTTATGTAACTCGGCATGGTTCATGCCAGTTTGCCTCCAGTTTATTGTGCTTTTGAATTACTTTCTTCAGCACATAGTCTCCTTTTTTCAGGTCGCACTTCTTCACCCTCTTATTGTAGAAAAAAGCTGTTCATTATTGGTATGCGGCATTCCTGATGGCTGCTTCTTCTCTAACTTCCTCGAGCATGTCTAAATCCAATCTTCTCATTAAGTCGCTGACAGGGGAATTGAAATTCAGTACCCTGTGTGTTGGGAGGCCCAACTCGGGAGGTATAACAGATTCACTTCCAAACGCTAGCATATATGGAGATTCTCCAGTTGCTACTCGGGGAGTAGTTCGGTAAGCCCACAGTACTGACTATAACTCGTTGATCCAATTTGCTTTCGCATCGTCCAGTCTTTTATTTAAGCCATTTAGCGGTGTTCATTTTGTCACTAAAGTTTGTCCATTGCTTTGAGGATGTCCTGGTGCTGAGTGGATCTTCAAAACATTTTATTGATGACAATAGGCAGTGAACTCCTCATTATCAAATTGTGTTCCATGGTCTGTGATGAAAGCATGAGGAAGACCATATCGACAAATGATGTTCTTCCAAATAAATTGATACACTTTCTCGTACGTCATATCAATGAGAGGCTCAGCTTCTACCCACTTAGTAAAATAATCCACTGCGACGATAAGGTATTTGAACCTTCCTCTGGTCGTCGGCAGTGGCCCGACCAAATCTATTCCCCACATGGCAAATGGCCAAGGGGAAGTGATGTGTGTCAACAATTCTTGTGGATTTCTTCGGATGGAGGATAAGCGTTGGCACTTGTCACATTTCTTGGCATAGGCTATACAATCAGCCCTCATTGTTGGCCAGTAATATCCCTGCATCATCATCCTTTGTAAAAGCGTCTGACCTGCTACATGGGATCCACAGGACCCTTCATGGATCTCTTCAATTAAATCTTTCACCTCGGAGGGATGTACACATCTTTGCAAACCTGCCATAATTCCTCGTCTATATAGAATACCATTAGTTAATACATACCGAGCAGCTTTAAACTTCAATTTCTTGGCTGCGAGCTTGTCAATTGGTAATTCTCCCTTCTCAATATATGCCCTGATGGGATCCATCCAAGATGGTCCTAAATCAAGGGTGATAAAGTTCATCGTCAAATATTCATCTATACTCCAACCAGCTAAAACTTCAATTGGGATTGTTCTTCGTAGCTCGGTATGAGTAGCTGATGCTAATCGAGCTAGGGCATCTGCTCTTGCATTCTCCATTCTTGGTATTCTGACCAGCTGAATAGCAGCAAATTCTGATACCAGCTCCATCACCTTTGCCTGGTACTTGATCATTAATTCTCCTTTGGCTGCATATATTCCCAACATTTGATTTACGATTAATTGAGAATCACTGAAGACAATAACCTAATGCGCCTCCATAATTTTTGCCAAATTAAGACCTGCAATCATGGCCTCATACTCAGCCTCATTATTGGAAGTTTTGAATTGGAAACGTAGGGCGTATTCCATGTCGACCTCGTCCGGAGTGCTCAAAACTATCCCTGCCCCACTGCCTGTTGTGCAAGATGAGCCATCTACATATAGCCTCCATATAGGTAACTCATCTTCAAACTTCTGATCTGACAGAGTTCCTCGGTGAAATATTTGTTGCTTCCTTTCATCCTCCCCTGATATTTCTTGCTCTTCGTCGATCATCTTTTCTTGCCCTTTTACCAACCTAAGTTGGTCTGAGCTTTTGTTTGATGAACCTGTAACATTCACAGGTTGATCAGCGAGCAGCTTTTGCTCCTCGGGGGTATCAGGATAGGTGAACTCTGCTATAAAATCTGCTACAACTTTCCCTTTCAGCGATGATCTGGGTTCATAAACTATATCATATTCACCGAGCTCTATTGCCCAGTACATCAATATCCCTGATTTTTCTGGTTTATGAAGGGCTTGCCTCAACGGCATATCAGTATATACGACTATAGTATGAGCCTGGAAGTATGGCCTCATTCTCCTACTCGCCTCAATCAGCGCCAATGCTAACTTTTACAGCCTTGGATATCTGATCTCTGCTCCTCGGAAGGCCTTACTTGTATAGTAGATTGGTTTTTGTACTCCATTCTCCACTCTTATCAATGCCGAACTGACTGCATTCTCGAACACTGCCGGATACAAATATAATTTTTCTCCCATCACTGGCCTGGATAACAGTGGAGGTGCTCCCAAGTATTTCTTCAAGTCTTGAAAAGCCTTCTCACATTCATCATTCCACTCAAAAGTCTTTCGGAGTGTCTTGAAGAATGGAAGACATCGATCAGTTGCTCGTGATATAAATCTGTTGAGTGCTTCTACTCGTCCTGTAAGACTTTGCACCTTTTTCTTCGTCATTGGAGATCGCAGCCCTAATAGAGCTTTGATCTTTTCAGGATTTGCCTCAATGCCTCGTTGATTAACAATGTACCCGAGAAACATGCCTTCTCGTACTCCAAATATGCACTTCATCGGGTTCAGCTTCATTTGATATTTATCCAGTTGATTAAAAGTCTGACTTAAGTCAACTAGATGATCAGCAGCTTTTTTGCTCTTCGTCAGCATATCGTCAACATAGACTTCCATATTGCAACTTATTTGTTCTACAAACACCTTGTTCATCATCCGTTGATATGTTGCACCTGCATTTTTCAAACCAAAAGGCATAACATTATAACAATAAGTTCCCCTAGGGGTAATGAAAGAAGTACTCTCCTTGTCTTCAGGTTTCATTTTAATCTGATTGTAACCAGAATAAGCATCCATGAAGCTCAGCAGCTCGTGTCCCGAGGTAGCATCGACTAGTTGATCAATTCGGGGTAGTGGAAAGTGATCCTTTGGGCATGCTTTGTTGAGGTCGGTGAAGTCTATACACTTCCTCCACTTGTTGTTTTTCTTCTTTACCATCACCACATTGTCTAACCAGTCTGGATATTTAACATCTTCAATGAAGCAAGCTTTCTGGAGCTTCTCGACTTCCTCCTGTATAGCTTGGTTCTTCTCGGGGCTGAACACTCTTCTTCTCTGCTTCACTGGCTTGATTTCCTTATTCACATTGAGTTCGTGGCATAAGAAATTTGGATCTATTCCGAGAATATCCTCATGAATCCACGTAAAAGTTTGCTTTCTGCTTCTGAGGAAAGTTATCAATTCCTGTTTTAGTGAGGCTTCCAACGACGAACCTACTTGAGTAGTTCGTTCAGGGTGCTCGTCGTCCAGAATGATGTTTTCAGTAACTTCCACCACTTGACCCTTCACGAGTTGCGACTCATCTCTAGGATCCAATGTTTCAATTTCTGCCCCTTCTTCCACTTGATAATTAGTAGTCTTTTTCCTTGATTCCTCCAGTTCCTCTTGCTCAGCGGATGAATAATAGCATTCCCGAGCTACTTTCTAATCACCTTTAACAATTCCTACTGTAAAATTTATTGGAAATTTCAGGCACTGATGCACCATAGATGGTACAGCCTCGAACTTCTTCAATCGTACTCTTCCCATGATGATATGGTATGATAATTGAACATTCTTATCCATCACGAAAAAGCGTATTCTTTATGTTCGATAAGCAGGCCACGTACCAATGAATATATCCAACTTGATCGTCCCAAGTGGAAATACTTTCTCGCCAGCAAAACCGATGAGGGGTCTATGATAAGGCTCCAATTGAGATAGCTTTAGATTTAAACTATCGAAGCACGAGTAGAACATGATGTCTGCCGAGCTACCATTGTCGACCAGTACTCTTGAAATTATTACTTCCTTCATTCTCATCTTGATCACCAATGGGTCATCATGAGGATATAGAACACTTGCAAGGTCATTCTTTGAGAAACCAATGACCAATTTCTCTTTGTTCACCTTTCTCGGGTGATCCTCCTCAGCTAAATTTATTCGTTGAATGTACGAGAAATCTTGAGCCTCACAAAGGTAACCTTTTCTCTCTGCAGTAAGGTCTCCTCCTCCTGCATCTCCATTTGTTATAACATTACAGTCAAATGACCCAAAGCGTATTGAAAATACCTCACGTTCTGGATGTCTTGGTCTCTTGGGAAGATCGGGGTCATCTTCGGGATCAACTTCATGATTTCTTTTCTTATTCTCCTCTGCTCGATGAGGAGATCTAGACCTCTCTCTTATTCGGTCGTTGTTTCTTCTTTCGCTTCCACGATCAACATACTTTGTCAGCTTTCCTCGTCTGATGAGTGTTTCAATCTCATTCTGAGGGGCTATGAAATTTTTGGTCATATGGCCATGATCTTTATAAAACTCGTAATACTTTGCCTTATTCCTCTTGTCAAGGTCTGCCTTTATTTTCTCTAGACAGTTTAATTCCTCGTTGATCTTGATTTCTTTTAGAACATGGTTGATATCCTTCTTCAAAGGAGTATAATTATCGAATTTCTTCATTGCATCCCATACCGACCTTGTTCTTGAATGTTTGTCATTACCATTGTTCTTATGCTCTTTCTTCTTAGCTTTATCACCTTCCACCTTGGTTTCTTTGGCATCCATGTTCTTCTTCGAAGCCATAGCCTCCTGGGCATTCATAATCTTGGACGCTTTTCCCATCAGGTCTGACATGGTTCTAGGTGGATTTTTGGCCAAAGTGTAGTACAACTTGTTGGGCAGTAGTCCACTCATCAAGGCGGTAATCGCTGTCTTCTCCTCATAATCAATAACTTGAAGTTTCTCGTTATTAAAACGAGTTATATAATCTCTGGTACTCTCACCAGCATTTTGTCTAACACTTAACAAATGTGCTACTCGTTTAACTGGCTTTGCCCTAAAACAGAAATTCCTAATGAAGAACTCGGCCAGTTGAAGAAAAGTTGAGATCTTACCCCGAGAAAGATTATTATACCATATTTGAGCAGATCCGGTAAGAGTTCCCGAGAATGCCCTACATCTCATCATTTATGGAACAGCATAGATGTCGGCTGTAGCTTGGTATTGTTCTATATGAAGGACAGGGTCTGTCTTTCCATCATATTTGGGGGTCACAATAGGTGCTTTGAACTTTGATGGTGTTGGAAAATCTACAATGGCCTAGACAAAAGGTGTTCCTCGAATAAAAGTTCGTTGTAGAGGGTTCTTAGCTTTAACCATTTCCCCCAATCTATCCTCCAGCCTTTGAATAGAGCCCTTCCATGCATCATTTCCTTCCTCGGGCCTGTTGGTTCGAGCAACTGATCGCGTTGAGGTGGCTTCCTGGGATCTATCTTGATGAGAAACTGGTCGTGACTGGGCAGATCCTTCCCTTAAGTCTGATGGTCGTCGAAAACTCCTCGATGGGGCTCTAGGAGGACTTTTGCTCCTCCTAAGACCTAATCGATCGAAAGGAGATACTCTGCTTAATCTTTCTAACGCACTGGTCCTTTCTGGGCAGAGAGTGATACGTTGTTCAGTATAAGTGGCTCGCACTGACGAAGTTCATCCAGGTTGATAAGAAAAATCTTCAGACTCCTCATTGCGATATGAATTGGTACGTCTAGTACGTGAAGAAGGTGCACAGGTATTTTTTTGAATACTTCGTGGTCTTGAATGGGTTGGTGCACCGCCATGGAGGGTTTGTATGAGTTGTCGCATAGTTTCTTGCATGACGGTCTAGCCCTGAGCCAGATTTGTCATTATTCCAGCCAGATCTCGAATATTGGGCGGAGCAGATGGATTTGGAGGGGTTCCAGCGTTTCGATTGCTGGGTTCTGGAATATCAGCCATTTGTGATGGATTATTTTTTATGGAAAATGATATTATCAGTCGTTTCCCACAGACGGCGCCAACCTGTTGATGTAAAAAATTAGATCATATATAATTATTCAATCACAGATAAATAAATAAGACAAAGAATTTTTAAAGTGGTTCAGCCTTATAAGAATGGCCTACATCCACTGTTATGGTATTGCTAATTGTATGGGAATTCTCGATTACAAGTTATCTAAAGAAATTTTGGTCCCCTTACAATGAGGATTGTACAATGTATTTATAGCCCTGAGGCTGTAATGTGAAAGGGTAATACATTAAATGATGTACATATGAAAGGGTAATACATTCAATGCCCCTTAAGCGTATGCGTATGAATGATAAGCATTTAATAAACAGTCAAAATGTTGGTTATCCTGCTATTAATGCTTTGTTCGAGGTGCAGCTCGGACCGCCTGAGTTGCTTGGACCGCCTAAGCTTCTCGGTACTCAAGAGTTCCTCGGAGAGTTCTCGTTCCTCGGAGCGTATGAGTTCCTCGGGGAATCAGTGTTCCTCGTTGTAGTATGGTTCCTCGGAGCATGTGAGTTCCTCGAAAGTGTTTGTTGTTGCCACGTAGATTGCCACGTGTCTTTACTTTATTAAACCATGTCAGTAGACTAAATTTGGTATCAACAATGCCTTTAGAGGGCGAAAACCCAAAACAATCCTGAAACAGGCGCGTTAGAGGAACGAACACTTTGTACGGGACCAATAAAACTCGTAGGAGATGATCTCGTAGTCATGGGACTCCCAATTTAAGAATATGAAAAATAAATTGTAAATATCTAGACTTAGGCTTAAAAATATACCGCTAGTGATAAAAAAAATTTAAAACTATCCCAAACGACCCCGTAAGAGGCAAGAACACCTAGTACAGGACAACTGTAACTCGTAGGAACTGATCACGTAGTCACTGGACTCCCGGTTAGATAATATGAAGAAAATTTTCAATAATCTAGACTTAGTCATAAAAACATAACGCTAGAGGGAGAAACCTCAAAACAACTCCCAAATGGCAGCGTAAGAGGCACCAACACCATAGAGATTTTGAGAGTTTTCGAGAGAAAGTAGATTTTTTTGTCAAGACTTCGAAATGTTTGAAGGAGGAATTTTATGGGATTTCTTCTCCATTTAAGAACTCCTCAGGGCCTAATAATTGAGGGAGACTTGTTTCTAGAATAGGGTGTTTATCATGTTTATATCTTATATTCGTATTGCTAGATTGTATCATCATTATATTGATATGTTTTTCTTTTTGATATATTTTGAAACATTCTAAAAAAAATCCGTTTTATGAAAAAGTTTTAAAACTTCCAAAATATTTTTGGTAAAAAGATTTTATTTTTAATAAAATTTTCAAAAAAACAAAAGATTTTTGTATTTTGATTTCTCACCATATATGGATGAGCATTTAAGATATTCGAATCACCCCTCATTCCACCCATTCACGTGACTTTTTTATAGTGTTTTGAGACATGACTTTGTTTCGTTAGTGTGCTTGATAATGAGTAAATATAATTACATTGATCATTTATGATTACTCCCTAAATGTTAGACTTTTTGTCACCTTTATTGCACACGTGCACAGACTTTTTGAATATTGTACTTACTTGTCATGTGTCGAATATGATGTTCTTATCTCGGTCCTTCTTTATTACAAACCAAGTGTAAAAAGAGATAAGTTGTGCCTATAATAACCATTTCTCGTATTTCATTTCTCGAAAAATATTGATATATGTTAAGCAATGGAAAGGGTCTACGAAAGAGAAAAATACTCCTTGCATTAAAAGCCACCATTTACCAAAAGAGTCTAAAAAGATTAACGATACACAAAAACAAAAGTGCCAAGTCCATTTAGTTTATATTCATTGATGCTTTGCTACATACGAGCATTATGATTTCTTCAAAATATTTTAGAGTGAATTCTTATATATGGGAGATTTTGATGGAGGTATAAACTAGAAGATCAATGGATTTGCACAATGGACTTTTTTTTAAAGCATTAAATAGTTTGGCTTTGTTGTTTTGAGAATCTTTAATATTCATGGCATATCGCATAAGTCGAGTCAATTTCACTTGAGTTCACAATTTTACACCTAAGGTAGACTTTGAGTTCTTTATTTAGAAGTGTCTCATGACTTCGTGCACCTATGTTACAAATGTTTATGTTTATTTTCCTATGGAAAATATTCACACAATGACATTCCATTTACACGATTCTAATATTTTAGTTTTATTCCATGGTAACTATGTGTTTTTGTACCTATATGTACTTGTTATTTCTTATTCTTGAAAAATTTTGAAAAACATCAAAAATAGTAAATGAAGAACGCTATGCCTTTTTAAATTATCATTACATGTTCTTTATTGATTATATTTGTGATGATATCTTATTTTTTCAGTTGATGCTTATTATTCACGATTATTTTCCACTCCTTTGTCTATTACGAACAAAAAGGGAAAGAATAAATTGAAGGAGAGTTTTATTTCTCTTTTAAAATAAAACTCGTATGTGTCACGGTATATACTTTGTCTCATGTGTGTAGGTCATTCCACCTTGATGATAATTTCTTGGACCGCACAAGATGAAGACAAAGCTAGACAAGGGAAAAACAATTTCACTTGAAGACTTAAACAAGATTGGATTTTTGTTTCTTGATTTGAGAGGGCATTAGTTGTATTAGTGTTTATGGGTAAATTTGGCTTCGATTAGTGTTTTGTATCGGAATAGCCAAAGGGGGAGATTTGTAAGAGTAAGTCTTATAATTACTCAATGTATTTTTATTTGGCTTATCCCATTACACATACACTTCACCTTGATGACTGCTTTTACATATTCGAAGACAAAGTTGAAGAATTTTGAAGATTAAAGAATCGTTCATCTCAAAAACATTCAAAAGAGTTACGGTTACTATAGTTTTTTTGAGGGATTTTATATTTTTAAGAGTTTGTATTTTAAAATGATTTAAAATATTTTTTTAAGAAATTTTTGGAAATCTCGTTGGGTCATTAGAACGAGTTTGTATTGTCGTTCAAAAGAGTCACTCGAGGTTGTTAGAATGAGGTTCCCACGATTGAACGAGATGATTTTTTCTCAGTAGAACGTCGTTTGATAGGTCGTTGGAATTTGGTTCGAACGAAAATGGGTATGCCGTTCAAACGAGGTTCCTAGCCATTCGAATGAGCGCGCGAGATTCTATTTTTTAATTAAATCTGATCCAAATCTATAATGTTTATCCTTTTACAACCAACTTCCTTATAAATAGAGATGAGAGATTAGAGTCTTTAAGATCTCGTTTTAACACCTTTTCACAATCTTTTAATTCTATTTGTGATCAAACTCTTCCAATTTTTATCCAAAACCCTTGGAAAATTATAGATCACTTTATATAATTAAAAATAATATAATCCTTGTTCAAAGACCTTGTAGAGTTCATCTTTACTGATGATTTTTTGGGAAGATGCTCTAATGCTGAAGAAGAAGGTTGGTCGGTGGATATCGAGGGAAGACTACTTCATGTGGTTGGTACTTGACTGTGTTGTTTCTGTAGTTTATTTGAAAAACTGCACATCGTACTTAGTGAGCTAAGTAGTTTGTAAGTCGTATCGTGTTTGTCGAATCTCATACAGTGCAGAATTAAAAGTTTTTCCCAAAAGGGATTTTTCCTTCTTCTTCGCATATTTGCCTGTTTGATTTGTCATATTTAATTTGGGCTACATCTCTACATGAATACTAAATTAATTCAAAGATAAAAAATTTAAAAATTGAATTTGTGTGTGATTGGCCTAATATACGAATCATACCATAGAACCCCCGCATCTCAAATTGTAATCAGAGCTAGTTACACAAAGTTTTTGTGTGATCCGTTAAAAATATTATATTTTATGGATATTTTGTATAATAGGATGCATGTGTTTGATGGGTCAAATTATACATACTGAAAAGCTAGGATGAGGTCTTCTTTAAAATCAATAGATGAAATAGGTTGACTTGTTTATGAAAGAGGGTGGACACCACCCACTGTGACCAATGACAATGTCGAAAGTCCAAAACCTGCCTCTGCATGGACAAAAGATAATTTTAAATTGAGCAATTTTAACTCACACGATTTAAGTGCCATCTCTAAAGTCATCACCTCGGACGAGTTCCGCCACATTATGATGTGAACCACATCCAAAGAAGCTTGAGATGCCCCCCAGCTCACTTACGAGGGTACCAATGGTGTGAAAGAGTCTAAGTTGAAAAATCTCACCACAAAGTTTGAGACTATTACCATGCTAGAGTCTGAGGTTTTTGATAAGTTTTTTTCACGTTTCTCGGACATAGTCAATTATAGTTTTAATTTGGTTGAGAAATTCATGAGATGAGCGTTGTGAAAAATGTTTTGAGAATAATTCTAGACCGTTTTATCCCTAAAGTCACTGTTTTGAATCCATTGGGAATTTTAGATACTCTTAGGTTAGAAAAACTCATAGGAGACCTTCAAACTTATGAACTCGATATGTTTCCCAAAACTAAAAAGAGAAAGGAATTAGGGATTGCTTTGAAAGCCAAGTCCATAAGAAGAAAGAAAAATTTTGTGATTTTGAATCTGAATTTGATTTTGAAATGGATCATTTAACCCTCTTTGAAAAGAGAAAAATTAGAAAATTTCTCAAATTTAACAAAGAAAATTCTTCCAAAGAAAAGATTTTTAATAAAATTAAAAATGAGAATTAGGGCAAGACTGTTTGTGGGAAAAATGAAGTGAGATACTATGAGTGTGAGGGGAAGGAACATAAAGCCCACGAGTGTCCCACTAGGCTAAAAACGTAGGGTAAGAAAGTTGCACATAAGGCCACTCTTAGCGATATTAACGTTAGGTTGGTGTATTCTGGGGATGAATCACCATATGAACCGTCTCTTGAATTCATGACGATTCGTGTGAGTACTTCTAATTTGTCCCACACTGACGAGGACATTTCTAAACGTGAGTGCCTCGATAATGTTTCAAATCATTCTTGAGAGGGTGAGAGCGAGGAAGAAAATTTGAGTGAGGAAGAAAGAGGACTCCAAAAATCCTTTCGTGAACTATACACCAAGACTTTAAAAATGAAAAATAAAAATAAATGTTTATCTCTTAGGTTGTGTGATTTATATAAGGAGGTGAAATTTTAGAGAGAGTAAGGAATCGGTGAGTTAACTCTAGAATGTGGAAGTTTCTTTGCGTGGGAAGTTGATTGTTATAGGTAGGAAGAAGACCGATTTGACCAACACCGTGGCTAGTCTAATTAGATATCTTCAAGATTAATTGAAGACTCTTGAGAAACTTGAAGCCTATGTATCCCAACTCGAGATTAATCTCGAACGTGTTCGGGAGGTCAAGGTCACTTTAGAGGACACACCTAAGAAGTTTGGAAAGATGTTACTCTGTCCCACATTATGTAATGTTGAGAGCTAAGGAATAGATTATGACGGTGCATCCACTTCCCATGTCACACCCGAGACGGTTCATGAGTTTATGACATATCCTTATGTCCCTAGTCCTAACCAACCTAGGATACCTAACTAAAGAACCTTATACTCTTGAGTCACTTGAGTCTACATTGTATAAGTGCTCATCTAGCTTGGAAATAGTGACAAAATTCAGTTCATTTCCTAGATTCCAAAAAGCCTCAGACTCTACTCTTTATTCCTCTTGATTAATTGATTAAAGGTATATTGTCAATCACCCACACATTAGGATTGCATTCATAACATATATATTGCATAAAATGATTGTGTGAGAGTTGTGTGTGGTTAATCCCATTTAAATTGGTTTTAATAATTTTTTGGGAACTTTTAATAATTTTTAAATGATTTTTTAGAAATTAAAAGTTGGTTTATAAAACTTTTAGGGTTATAGTGTAATTACTGGTTTTTTGTTTTCACACCTGAAAGTTGGTTTGGGTAGGATCTGAAAGCGCTTAAGACTTCAGGGTGTGTGTGAAATTATTTTAAACATCCGTGTGAGAACTGATCTCATCCCTACACCTGTCCTTGTTATACCGGTTTGATTTGTGTTTGTTGGTAGACTCATAACTCGTACACCTTCTTAGTCTTTGGATCAATTCTATCAACGCTCTGCATGCTTTTGAACCCAATCCCTGTGAACCTCTCTAGACCAATCAACGCGCATTTAAATCACCACTGTTCTTCCACCATTGGATCAATGTCAATTGCCTTAAACCAAATCTTAGCCTTAGATTTGGGTAGCCCTTCTCGATCCTTCCTAGCCTACTATATATGGAGGCTTACCCTCAGCAGTTGGTAACTTTTAGCAGTTTGTCTAAAAAGAGAGAGAACAGAGAGAGAAGAGAGAAAACAGAGAGGGAGAAACCCTAAATCATCCAAATACTTTTCATATTCAAACCCTAAACACATTTCTCCAAAACAGTTTATACCAAACACTATTCCTGTGTGTTTGAGAGTGTTGTTGGTGGGGGTTTGAAGGGTGTTTAAAGTATTTTATCCTCTTAGTTCGAGATCTTATTTCCAAATTAGACATTACTAGTTAGATCTTTATTTCTCTTTCATATAAACAGTAGATCTAATTCATTGCATGTCATATTACACATAAATATGAACATTTTTTCTCATCTTGAGAAATATCATTTGTTGATTACTGTTCTCTAAATGTTTTTCAAAACGTTAGAATCAACAAATCTATTTTCAGTTTCTAGTTCTTATGAAACAAGACTATTGACCTAGTTGGAATCGCAATTGGCGGTTTTTAATTTCAATTTTTTTTTCAAAACCCTATGAAATTGATTAAGACCTTGAAACGTCTTTCGAGCAAGGTAGCCTTAGATTCTGGGTTTATTTGGAAGGTCAAATAAAGTCTTTTTGATTCTAAGGAAGAGAAAAACTGAAAACAGCATCATTTAGATCTGATATGTAATTTGATAGGACTGTTTGTATAAAATAAGTGTGCGTGTGTGCATGCATGTGTTAGAAACACTTTCACAAACACTTGTCACACTACAACACATAAGTGTTGGCTATAAGATCTTGAATCATCAAGAGTCGACGTAAATACTGGAACAAAGTGGAGAAGTTAGCAAACTGGGAAAGCCACATTAATATCAGAACTGAAGAGAAGTTAGAATCAAACCGTAGGGTACATTTCTAAACTTGTGTAGGTCTGATTAGTTTGCATGTGTGTTAAATAGTTTTTAACTTGTATATTTTGTTTTAGTGGATTTTTGGTTTGTGACTTAGAAGTCACCGTGGATGTTTCCTCAGTTGGGTGAGGTTTTACCACGTTAAAAACGGCTTGTCCTTAATATTTCTACATCTCCTCATCTCATTCTTGTGGTTGTGCTGAGTTTAATTAATTTAAACTGATTTACTAAACCTGTTATAAAATCTTGAACAAATCTCGTACATGTTTTATTAAACACATCTTGTGTTAATTTGTTTTGATTTAAAGAAAAGAGTTTCTTCAAAAAAATAGTTTGGAGTTACTTCAATAGTTTAATCTTATATTAAACGTCCTTAGTAATTGCTTTTTCACTAACCCACTTAGGAAAGCCCGTCCTAAATATTTTGATCAAGGTATACCCAAGCCCGTTTATGTTTATTCCCATTTATGGTGAAGAGGTCACCTTAGAGAAATTTGTTCTAAGCTAGGGAGAGTTTCTCACATGCTTATTCCCCCGTATGCTCCGACACGAGTTCCTACACTTGTTCCTGCACGTATTCCTACACTTTTTACTCCACATGCTACCGCACATCACCATTGATATTTTGAGAGTTTTCGAGAGCAAATAGATTTTTTAGTCAAGACTTCGAAATGTTTGATGAAGAAATTTCATAGGATGTTGTAAGGACATTTTCTATCACTCTCTGCTAAATCTAGTACTTGACTTTAAAGTTCTTGATTACATGACATATGGCGAATCCCGGGACATTGTCACGTCTACACGATCATCCACGATGTCCTCAATCCGAATCTTCGGCAACACTCATCTTCAACGTGCATCACGTTCATCTTCAACTGTTCTCTACTACGCCACATCTTTATGGTATATTATTTATTTGGAGTTCTTAGTTTTTCACAAATATTTCTGGGAGAATTTTATTTGATTTTACTTGTGTAATACCCCGTATTTCTGTGCACTTGGAATTTAATTAATTCGGTAATTTATTCGTTTTAGTTTAAATTACATGAGTGAAGTAATTTTATTTAATAAAATAATAATGTGGTTATTAAATATTAATCAAGAGAGAGTCATAATGATTAATATTATGTGTTAAATTTACTAAGTGGATATTAAATAATTTATGAAAATTATTATACGTCATAGCGAGTGAGATTGGCGTGATTGGATTCATCTCAACCGGGAGTCGCGTGTAGACTAAATTGAGGTTGAGATATGATAATTATTTAGAGAGACTCGGAAGATGATTTCAATGTCACAAATGACTCCGAAAGGGTCACAATAGTCAAAATAGTATACTCATGAGTGTTGATTGGGTCTCGGGACAATTTTAGACTAAACCGGCACCGTATAAGGGCATTTTAGTCATTTGGTAACAAAGTATCAAGAGACCTACGAATTTACAACATCTTTATCAGCATATAGATGGGAGAGGCTAGGGTTTAGAGGTTAGAAAACCGACACAGGTGAGAACGTATGCGCTTGCGTTCAAATGATAAAATTATATATTACACACCTTTTAACCCAAACAAACCCTAAACATGCAACTAGGTATGATTTAATAAAGAAGTAGATCATGAAGATAAATCAAACACACACAATTGAGGAAAAAATCCCCCAAAGGGGCAAAACCATTTATTTCCATTATAATATTGTAACTGTACAATTTCGGATTACAATGAAAATACAAGTGACTAAGAATTACCCTCAGGTGTCGGATTCTGTAGTCGGCGGCTAGAGTTATCCCTTTCCAGTAGGGCTGCAATAAAGAAGAAGAACGGTCTTCTTCACAATGATATGAACAGCAAAAGTGCGTTCCTGAGTTGCAAAGAGATTCACAAATATTTGGAAATTTGTGTGAATCAAAAACCTAGAGTCTTGGTCTCAATAGGTCAAGACTTAGGGTTTTTTGTACTCTGGAAATCGTGCGTAGAAGTCTTGGAAAACCACTTCCCGTAGTGGGTTTATAAAGGAATAACATGGTCTAAAAAATCTCTGCACGATCTGTTTGAGATTATCCCAGGTGGACCGGTCCGGGTCTGAGGCGGATCGATCCGGGTAGGCGGATCGGTTCTTTTTATTTTAGGCTTCTTCGGTTCGCTTGCGGTCCGGGGTGTACTGGCTTTCAACAGGCGGACCGGTCCTTGTCTGAGGCAAACCGGTCCGCAGGCGGATCGGTTCTTTTATTCTGGGCGGACCGGTCCGGCCTGTCAGACTTTGATTCCTCTTCTTCTTTTGATATTCGGATCCGTTGATGACTGTATGAATCTTGAATTTCTTCAACGGTGTAACGGCGTGCGACATAACAAATTGATAATGGACAAAAATATCCTTACAAATCTCCCCCTATGTCTATGCCGGTACATACATAAAAACAAACATCCGAATTATCAAACAACTAAAGATGCCTATACAAATCTACCCTTTCATGAACCCAAAACTGGAAAGATACAATTGAATAAGACTTCAACGTTTGCTCTTCAACTCTTCAGGAATCTCAACACTTTTCTCATCAGGATGTGTAATCCAATGATAATCCATGTAGTACCTACACACGCGAGAAAAGACAAAATACCAAGTGACGTATCGAGTTTGAAATGAGATAGACATATATACCAATTTATGAGAAAACTCAAACTTTTAAATCTCCCCCATAATAAGATAATTCATTCTCCCCATTTTTATGATGTCCCCATATAGACAAATGAGAGAAATAAATCAAATAAGCAAGTATGGAGTGTCACTAGGATAAAATCACACCATGAATGAACACAAAGCAGCCAAGACGATGATAGCGCAAATGAAGTGGTGTGATCAAATTCGATAGGAAAATCAATGCATACAAACATGACATATGTGCATGATGAATATTGGATACTCCTAGCGAATGAACTCAAATGTGTCCTTTGGTGTAAAAGAATGACAATATAAGATATTGACTCAATCAAATCAACAAATCAAAGCTCAAAGTGATTTTCACACCAATAACGTCCAAAACGATTTATGCTTTTTCAGGAATTTCAAGGAAGTGCAAAACCGTTTAACGATTCTCCAACCAAACTCCCTCAGATATAATTTTGAATAGAGGCATTCTAAATTCTCAAACTTTGGAGAATTGATGGTGAAACCTAAGTGGCCCATATTTGGCATGAAGTGCTTTTTATTGCCTGTTAATTTTTTTCGGTCTCTTTTAACCTCTTTGGACCTTGGATATTAAAATTCCTCCATTTTTTTGGTCCTTTTTAACGGTGGCTTTTGCGCAAAGGATAGATGATTACCTTTCGCATCCCCTCCCCGTTATACAAAAACACACAGTCTCACCAAAATGATTTTTACATGCATTCCAATCTTGTCAAGTTTTATCGCATATTGTACATTGTATAGACAGGATTGAGATGGAAACACTCAAGCCAATATGAGATAGACCAGTGCAATAATCAAATATAGCCGTGCATGTGTGCAATAAAGGATATAGGAGTCAAACATGTAGGAAGATATCACTAATTACATCTCAAAGACTCCAAACAATGTAAAGCACGTGGATGAAATGATGTAGCCTTTCAAATCTCTAACAAACAGTCACATGGATATATGGAATGAAGTTGTGACTTGGCTATCTTAAATTCTCATCCATAAAAGGATCAAAAACATAAATCTTTTTGGATTTTTCAAAAATTTTAGTAAAAATAAAATCTTTTTGTATTTTTCTTAAAATTTTTCTTAAAGGAAAATCTTTTAGGAATTTTTGTTATAACGAAATAAAAAATGAACAAAAATAAAACAAACTAATGGTACATGCTAGCAATATGCAAAAGAAACAGCATGAAAATCAACTTATGCTAGCAACCAAGACAAGATCTCAACCGGGAGTAACGGTGGAGTTTTCCAAAGATGGTGACATCTTTTGAACACACTCCACTAGATCATGTGTTGTCTTGATCAAAAACTTCACTTGCTCGCGAATATGTGCAAACTCTCTATCATAATGTGCAGGCAAAATGTCATGAGTGGGTGTATGTGCATGAATGTGTGAAGTGGCATGATATGGTACAAAACCCAACTTGGAATAAAACTCCCTAAGATGTCCTCGCTTCTTGCAGTGGGAGCAAACATAAACCGGTCTAGGAAGTAATTTGTCAACAATTCTGGGAAGAACATTCCTAGACGGGCTCCCATGGGACTCACTCACCAAGGTGGATATAGGCTCGGGTGCATTAAAAATAGTGAATGTACTGTCATTACCTTTTCCAACATCATTCAGAACGGGATAGATAACCATCTTATCAACCTTCTCAGATGCATTCTCTAATGTGACTTGGACCTCTCGTGTTTGTTTGAGAACATCCTCAAAATGTGATACACGTGTCGTCAGACTAGACACCGTGTTGGTAAAGTCACCTTTTTCCCTTTTTAGCTCAGCATTTTCTTCCTTCAACTCACAAATCCGAAGACCTAGAATTCTATTTGACCTTTTTTTTCCATGGTCTCGATAAATAACTTTTGAAAAGCTTTTTGGATCACACTTTCATAACCATCCTCATCCTCACTATCACTTAGAGAGGTGGGCATTGCATCTTTCTTACACTCTCTCCTAAGTTTAGTGAGACACTCAAATTTCTTGTGCCCTGTCCCATCGCACTCAAAACATCTTATCTTCTCAAGTTCTTTCTTTCTTTCTTTTCCACTCTCATCACAACTCTCTCTTTCTCCAAACAATCTTAAATCCCTCTCTAAAGCGATGATCCTAAGAGCTAACGCTTTATAACGCTTCTTGGTTTCAAAAGACTCAGAATATAACTCGGTGTAAGTGCGTGGGAGATCACACTCGCTCTCACTTGCCTCATCCTCCCCCTCACTCTCATCGCTCTCACTGTCGAGGTGTCCTTGTAACGTAGCATCCTAATTGTCGTGAGAAGCATTGGAGGTATTCACATGACTTGCCATGAGTGAGGTGATGTTATGCTCATGTGGTGACTCATCTCCAAAGTCCACCGACTCAACTTCACTGTCGTCACTAAGGGTAGCATTTAGGACAGCTTTCCCTTTCTCTCTGTTCAGACGTGTGGCACACTCAAAAGCTCTATGACCCTTACCGTCGCATTCAAAGCATCTCTCACTGTCTGTCTTAGGAGGATCTTTAAAATCTTTTTCATTATTTTTCTCAAAATTCCTTTTATCATTGAAATTTCCACTTTTCTTGAATTTGAGAATTCTTTTGAATTTTTTTGCAAACAGGGCCAAGTCATCTAAGTCCAAATCACACTCAGACTCGGACTCAAATTTTTTTTCTTTCTTTTTCTTAAAATGAGTCTTTAAAGTAATGCCATTATCCTTAGCCTTAATGGTTTTGGGAAACATGTCAATCTCATAGGTCTGAAGATCTCCAACAAGTTCTTCTAACTTAAGTGATTTCAAATTTCCCAAAGAGTTCAAAACAGTGACTTTAGGAATAAAGCATTTTGGGAGAGATCTCAAAATCTTTTTAATGACACGCGTGTTATCAATCGCTTCGCCCAAATTAAAACTTGTGTTAACGATGTCTGACAAACGAGCATAAAAATTATCAAAGCATTCTGACTCAGACATGGTAATAGTCTCAAATTGGGTGGCCAAATTTTGTAATTTTGATTCTTTAACCGCGTCCGTACCCTTATGTGTCAATTTCAAAACATCCCAAGCCTCTTTAGACGTGGTGCACGTCATAATTCAGCGAAACTCATCAGGGGTTATGGATCCGAAAATAGCACTCAAACCTTTAGAGTTAAAAGAAGACCATTTAAATTCATCTTCAGTCCAAGAGGTGACAAGTTTTAAATTAGTCACATTTTCCACAGTGACGGAAAGAGGTGTCCACCCTCTTTCAACCAAAATCCAGAAACGCTCATCAATGGCTTTTAATGCAGATCTCATACGGGCTTTCCAATAGGCATAGTTTGTCCCGTCAAAAACTGGCATTTTATTATATAACTTCTCCATTTGAACAAGCACTTTTTCAAAAATTAATTTTTTTTTTTTTTGAAAATTGATATCTTAGAAAAATTTTGCGGAAAATAGGAATATGCGATAGATTAGCGTAACCTGCTCTGATACCAATTTGAGAACGTATGCACTTGCGTTCAAATGATAAAATTATATATTACACACCTTTTAACCCAAACAAACCCTAAACATGCAACTAGGTGTGATTTAATCAAGAAGTAGATCATGAAGATAAATCAAACACACACAATTGAGGAAAAAATCCCCCAAAGGGGCAAAACCATTTATTTCCATTATAATATTGTAACTGTACAATTTTGGATTACAATGAAAATACAAGTGACTAAGAATTACCCTCAGGTGTCGGATTCTGTAATCGGCGGCTGGAGTTATCCCTTTCCAGTAGGGCTGCAATGAAGAAGAAGAAGAAGAAGAAGAAGAAGAAGAAGAAGAAGAAGAAGAAGAAGAAGAACGGTCTTCTCCACAATGGTATGAATAGCAAAAGTGCGTTCCTGGATTGCAAAGAGCTTTACAAATATTTGGAAATTTATGTGAATCAAAAACCTAGAGTCTTGGGCTCAATAGGTGAAGACTTCGAGTTTTTTGTACTCTGGAAATCGTGTGTAGAAGTCTTGGAAAACCACTTCCCGTAGTGGGTTTATAAAGGAATAACATGGCCTAAAAAATCTATGCACGATCTGTTTGAGATTATCCCAGGCGGACCGGTCCGGGTCTGAGGCGAATCGGTTCTTTTTATTTTAGGCTTCTTCGGTTCGCTTGCGGTCCGGGGTGTACTGTCTTTCAGCAGGCGGACCGGTCCGTGTCTGAGGCGGACCGGTCCGCAGGCTGATCGGTTCTTTTATTCTGAGCAGACCAGTCCGGCCTGTCAGACTTTGATTCCTCTTCTTCTTTTGATATTCGGATCCATTGATGACTGTATGAATCTTGAATTTCTTCAACGGTGTAATGGCGTGCGACATAACAAATTGATAATGGACAAAAATGTCCTTACAACAGGATATTAGAGAAGAAGGAGAGTCCATTCTTGAATTTTATGGAAGGGTTCTTGAGAGATTCAAGTGATTCTTGCACCACAAACAACTTTGGAGGGAGGATTGGAAGTGAAGACAATAAAACCCAACACCAAATCACGAAATCAGATCACATAAACCAAGGCTAGTGTTTATTTGCAATTTTCCTTGAAGTTATTATACCCATGTAAGAGTAGGGTTTATACATCTTGATATAAATGATGAAATGGGAATTTAAGTGAATTTAAATCCATATTTTTGGTAGGATTTCATGTAGACTGATTGTATGCATGTAGAAGTTATGAAATCAGATCATGAGTAATAATCTAGATGAGAAAAATATGGGCTTTATGTTGTGTATAAATTGTAAGAGGGTAGTTTAGATAAGATGGAGGCGTAACCCCTTTTGAGTATGGTGATGACAAGGTTAGTTAGAAAGACACTAGTAATTTAGCCACAAGACACAAAGAGCAGTTTGGAATGTATGGAACCCATCTTATACTCACAAATCTCTCGTGTATAACTCACAATATAATAAAGAACTTCAGAAATAACTTAGCTAGAGGGAGAGAGAAGTAAGCACCCTAGATACACCTTGGTAGGCAGGCAAACATACTAAAAACTCTCAAGGGTCTCTGTTATGTATTAAAAGCTTCGTAATAAATGACAATGGTGAGTGGATAAACCCTCTAGTTTGCAATAATTATCTCTCTCTCTGATGTGTATCTCTAGTAATAACTTTTGAACTCTCAAAAGATCATCCTTTCCTCAAAGGTGGTTGGGGTCCTTAAATAGCCCCCCACACCACCCCCGAGGCAACTCAGTCATTAAAGACTATGAAAGACATCCCTCATACGTTATGTCACAACATTAAATGCCTGATGCACTAGTTGTCTCCTACGTCATAAACATTAAATGCCAAGACATGCCTTTTGCCTAACCACTGTGTGTCACGGGGTTGTTGTCGCAGAGGTGGCTCACCAACTGTCTGACAGCCCCAAATACCACGGTGGTTTACTCAAGTGCATGTCCGACATTGTTTAGAAGGCTAGTGACATCACCCACAGTAGATGTGACATTTAAGTAGAGGGTTGTTTGGTCCATAACTCAATGCCCGATGGAACTCCAAGCTGCTCCGCTTGAGGTTCCACGGTCAGGGTCCTTCGGTGTTTTACCAGGTGTATCTAAGATGGTCAGGACAAGCCCCAACGGTGCCCCACTTCTCAATCCTCCAAACCAAGTCCCTCTAAAGTTCCCACGGTGAGGTTGTTCGATAGAGCATGAAAGCTCTCCCAGGCCCTTCCAAGCCTGGTCTCTCGCGAGTACCGTTCGACCTCACACCCATTCATTATTCTCGTTACAACATTACAGTCATTACAACTCGTAGTTAATATAAACAAAGCTATAATATGGCAAAGTAACAATAAGCTAAAGTACGAGTTGCCACGCCAAGCTGCCTCCCCAAGCTGCTACGCTGAGCTGCCTCACCAAGATTCCATGCTTGAGTTGCCATGCTGATCTTATCCTCAGAACACTGTTGCTAATTGGTGGATTATCCCTAATCCCAGGATTACCTTCAGGCCCCCTCTACATTTGCCCCTTCGTGGAGGGATTTGTTACGGGAACAAGAAGTGCCTCCATGAAAACTTCTTAATCCGATGAACCTTCTCTGTCTGGCCTACTGCTTTTTCCTAATGCTAAGCCTCAACTGTTCCAGCTTGAATATCTGAAATTCTCCCGAAGGACCTGCTAATATTCTCCCAGTAATGTTCGAAAAAGCAAAAAATTCTCCCCGATGTAACTGAGTCATAACTAAACAACGTTTGAGCTTCTGTCGAGGGGACATCGTGGCTTTTTTGAACCGTTGGGACACCTTCTTTGTTGGGGGGTTTATTGGATATGTCAGAGAAAATCTTGGCGCCCAAAACTCAATCTTGCTTAGGAAGGTAACGGTGGTTGTTCCCTAGGTGTCACTTCATTAATTGATGGCAGTTCCCCAGGTGTTACTTCATTAAATGACGTAGCATTGTCTTTTCCATGTCAGAACACTTCCCGAAGTGCCACGTGTACATTTGAAATGATTGCAGGCGGCCACACACGTGCAATGGTGGGAAACTTAAACGACGAACTTAAAAAATTAAACGGCCAAATCTCCCAAACACTTAAAACCTTTCTTTCTCTTACTTTGCCACTACCTTCTTCAAATTTCCTTCGCTTTTAGAGAGAGAGAGAGAGAGAGAGAGAGAGAGAGAGAGCTTCCATTGTTGAGCATCTGAAACCTCCATTGCTGTTCAAGCTTGTGCCTTCCTTTTCTTGCTCTCATCTTCTACGCCACCTCCTGTGGTTGCTCTCCGCCATTGTCGTGCTCAGGCTCCTCTTACTCAAGGTTGTTTTTTGTTTGCTCTAACACTCTGTCATGGCGTCTCCAAGTTACCCCACCATCTCTTCAACCAGTGAGCCGCCTGCTACTGCTGTTGCTACCACTACTGCTGCTTCTGCTTTGGACGTTGTCCGTCGTGAACAGTTAAGGTTTTATCGTCGCTCTCCCATTTTTGGCGAGGATGATAGCTTTGTTGCTGCCTGCAAGACTGTTAACTTTGAATGCAAGTTTGAGACCTTAGTGCTGGGTGACGAGGACGAAAAACCCTCGAAGTGGGGCTTTCTTCCTCCAGAGGGGACTCTCCGGTTTCGCCTGGAGCGAGGGTACTTCCAATGGTCCCACATTGATTTCGAAGCACCAGGGGGTTCTCCTGCCCATTTTGCTGCTTGGAACTCTCACATGGTGAGTTCCCATGGTGATATTTTGAGTAAGATTGGCCTTCAACGGGCCAAATGGTTTGGTGAGTTTACTCTCTCCAAAAATAATGCTGCTCTCCCCATTCTTGTTTCTCGTTGGAACGTGATGACTCACACATTCATTGCTGCGTGGGGCGAGTTTACGATAACCCTAGAAGATGTCTGAGTGCTTCCGGGGTTAGAAACAACAGGTCATGAGCCTTATACCGATGAGCCTCTCGACGCCCAAGAGACTGCTGACCGTTTGGCGTTGGACCGAATATGCCGAAGTTGCATCGGTTCTTCAAACAAAGCCACCTTCACTCCGCTGATTAACTACTTCTTCCAGGGTTCTAGTGAAGGTAGCTCTTCAACTTCAACGGATGCCCCTGGCCAAGGTACTTCGTTAGAGCTCCCTGCTTACATCCTTGTGATTCTTTCCCATTTTCTTTTGATGGGAAAACCAAACGATCAGCCCCGAAGGGACCTTATCAACATATCCCTTCGTTTGGCCCGGGGCATCAAACTTCCTTTGGCTACAATTGCCTTAGGGTCCCTCTACACCTGGCTCGACAGAACATTGTTCGACATGGAACGATCACTTGGCCGTTATAACCTGGCCAATTTTGCTAACAGCGTCCTTCTAACCAGCTTTCTTTACGTGCGCTTTCCTGTTGTAGCGGCCAAGGCCAACCGACCTCCTTCTGGGGAAACCATTATTCCCCCACACTCTTATATTTATCACAAGAGGCAGAGCCGAAAAGAGCTGATCGCCTCAATTGATCGTTTTGAGGACTTTGTTATGAGTCCTTACGGAGAGGACGGCCTTTGTTCATACTTGTGATTTCTTCCAGCACGAATCCAGGGTGGTTCAGGTGAGGGTAGACATTGAAGATCCTCAGTTAGCCGTGGTGCTTCTCCTTTCTCCGGGGTATCTGCCTTCCTACACCGAGTGGGGATATTCCAGCGAACATTATAACCCCAATCGGTGTAGTCGTCAATTTGGGTTTGATCAGGGGGCTCCTCACTCAGTTTTCCAATCCTCAAACCCAAAGGTTAGCTTTAGCGAGGCATGTTCCTTATTTTCCTCCACTGCTGCATGGGGGATAAGTGAATCAATGGTTGGGCGAGTCACCATTCCCTCCAATAAGAGGCAAGGAAATGTGACCAGTCTTTTTTCCATGAAGTTCTGGCCGAAACAACTGGCTAACATTGCTGAATTCATAGATGGCGAGCCTGTGTACCCTCCAGTTCTTTCGTTTTCTGCGTTGGAGCTGGGACTTAAAGGCAATTCCGTTCTGGGGATTGAGTTCCCTCTAAGGAAAACCCCTAAGAGGCCTTCCGAAGAGCTTCCTCCGTTATGCCCCATGACTCCTACCGCCATACCCAAAGCGAAAAGTGTTGGGGTATCCAGGAAGACTGCTCCTTCGACTAGAGCTACTGCTGATGAAGGGTCTTCGCAACCATCGACCAAGAAGGCCAAGAGTGGGGTGGCCTCCACGAAAAAAACAAAATCCAAATCCCAGACTCCTATGGCAGCCCTTCCCATAGCCTCCGTTCCTCCTCCCATGTCTCCTGAAAGGGCCGAGAGGTTAAGGAGGGAGGCGCAGGCTGAGGTAGATCGGGTAAATGCAGAGTTTTAATGGCGCGCTGTCGTCGTTCCTCCTTCGGTTGCCTTCCCCACGATCGTCGTCAATCCCACTGAGCCAGCTGCAAGGAGGAGGAAAATTTCGAAGGTTCCTCAAGCCATTGGCAGTGATGTGACAAGGTCAAGGAGGAAGACTTTAGGCACCAAGTCCCAGCGGAAGCAAGCTCCCACGGTGCAAGCTTCTCATTCTTATTCCCAATCTGAGGTATGTAGACTTATCTTGTTCTCTTTTCCTCTTTATTTAGAGCAAGCTGCATTTGCTTATATATATTGTTCTTAACAACTTTGGTACAGGGACTTAAAGAAACGGGGCCTCGTTCTCCTAGCTCCCCATGTCCCCCCATAAGCCGTTTCGTGGGCGGTCGCTGTGGGGCCATCTCATCCGATACTACCCCACCCCGTTCGCCAATGACCGGGCTTACTTACGCCCGTCGTTCAATCTTACGACGGGCGAGGGAGGCAGTTGTGGAGGGTGAGGTTATAGAGCCCATGGATGTCTCTTCGCCACTAGAGATAACAAAATCTGAGACGACTACCTCAGTCCCCTCTGGCTCACTGGCTTCCTCTGAGGTTGTTCTCCCCATTGTTCTGGTTGCTGCAGGTGATCCTGAGGTAATTATTTCATACTTAATTTGTCTGATCTGGCATTCCTTCTCTTTCACCCCGTTCTGTGTGCTGAATTTAGGATGTTGGTTGCCCTAGGTCGAAGTATCCTCGTTGCTAGCAAACATTCTTCGTCCACCGGTGCTGGCGAGACCTCTGACCACAGTGCCCCTTTTCAACGTTCTGACTGAGGTAAGTTATTCTTGGATACGTTTCTCCCTTTTTCTGTACTTATTCCTCCTTACTAACATTGGCTTTTATATTGCAGCTTTCCCCTGATCTTTCACGACCCTCATCTATTCCCAATGAACCCCTTGTGCTTGCCTTGGTACCTTATGTGGGCGAGGGAACTATGCCGATGGTTGAGGTTTCTGCGGCTAGAGACCCCGTTGAGGCTGATGAGGTAACAAGTCCCCTCCCAACAGTTCCTGCCGCTTTAACCTCCGTGATGACTCCCATTCCTGCCCATGTTGTGATTCAGGTACTTTCTTAATTCTCTGTATAAACTCCTTCTTATAACGGTGACTTAACAACGAAAACGCTTGTTAAGATTTTTATATAATCTCCACCTTATAACGGTGACTTAATAATGAAAACACTTGTTAAGATTTTTATATAATCTCCACCTTATAACGGTGACTTAACAATGAAAACACTTGTTAAGATTTTTATATAATCTCCACCTTATAACGGTGACTTAACAATGAAAACACTTGTTAAGATTTTTATATAATCTTCACCTTATAACGGTGACTTAACAATGAAAACACTTGTTAAGATTTTTATATAATCTCCACCTTATAACGGTGACTTAACAACGAAAACACTTGTTAAGATTTTTTATATAATCTTCACCTTATAATGGTGACTTAACAATGAAAACACTATAATCTCACTGTTTCTTATATCTCTTCTCAGGTTGCTCGGGAGGATTCCTCACCAGCTCTTTCACTTATGGGCACACCACGTCAGGAACCTGCTGTTTCGAAAGAATCTGACCATGCTGACAAAGGTTCCACGACTGGTGTTGAGGCAGAAAGTGAATCTGGGTGCGAATTGCCTCTCCCTGACTTAACTCCTCCTGCCTTTTGCCTAATGGTGCTTCACAATTCTCCCCAAATGCGTGTGAGCCATCGCTTGGTGATTGAGCAGTTGGTGAACCATCACCCCGAGACCTTCACCGTGGACTGCCTACGGTCCAATATTCCCGTGATGAGTCATCGACTGCAAGGCATGGCGATCGTTGTTGCTGAGATTTCCAATACTCCTACTTCCAGTGTTACCCGAGCCCTCATTAATTAGTTTCTGGGTTTTTTGAAGGAAATGGGTCGTGACGGTTTCCGTTTCGACTGGCTTATAGCGCATTTGAAAACTTTGAAGAGTCAGCAGCTGATCGGCCAGAGGGAACTGCTGAGAAAGCACCAGGAGGATCAACGGGCTGAGGAGGTTAAGTTAGCTGAGCTGGCACCTCTTTTGGAATCGGCGGATGAAGAAATAAAGAATGCCGAAGAGTCTCTGAGTTTGGCCAAGATAAAATGGGAGAGACTTCTTATTGAACGCGCACAGGTGCAAACCAGGCTAGAGGTTGCTGTCAACGCTCAAAGCTCCTTTGCGTCAGCTTCTTCGGGCCTTCCTGGGGATTTTTTCTCTTCCCCGGACCTATGGTTCCTCTTAGGGTAGCAAACTCCTGTATATATTTTCCTTCTTCGTCCATTTATGTAATTCTTGGGCAATAGTTCCCAATTTTTTGTAATGCTCTCTTGTTTATTGAATGAAAGAATGTATATTTTCCAGTTTTATCTTTGAGTTATGACTGCTTTCATATCAATGTCTATACTTCACGTCATCAATAAAACTTGTATATTCATAATCAAAGACTAGATACATCGATGGTACAAACTTAATTGTTTACACATGATAGACTATCAACCATTTATTATTAATTTTGAACGGCTTATCTTCCTCCAACTTAGAAATTAAGCAATAACCTGAATCATGAGCTTCCTTCACGACAAAAGGTCCCTCCCAATTGGCTGCGAATTTTGGCAGAGGAAGTCCCCTAATGTGTTTCACCGCTGCTTTCAAAACGAGATCTCCCTCTACGAAACTCCTTGGTCTTACCAGGTTGTCATATGCCCTAGAAAGCTGCCTTGTATACATTTGAAAATGTTGCATTGCATTGTCTCTGTGTTCATCCAATGCCTCCAGCTGCACATGCCTGTTCTGAGGAAGCATGCTACTTTGCAAGGTGTATCGAGCAGAGGGAACTTCCAACTCCACTGGAAGGATTGCCTCAGCCCCATAGACAAGGGAGAACGGAGTGTACCCTGTGGGCTTCCTCTTCGTCGTTCGATAGCCCACAATGCCGCTGGTATCTTGTCATCCCACGATCCTGGAAAGTCCTCCATCGTTTTAGCCAGGATATTAACCAGAGTTTTGTTAGTTGCTTCGGCCTGACCGTTCCCCTTCGGGTATGCCACCGTTGAAGTGTGATGAACAATGGAGTACTTATTTGTAAGCATCGTTACTTCTGAGTTGACGAAGGGAGTCCCATTATCTGAGAGAATAACCTTTGGGATCCCAAAACGGCAAATGATATACTCTCTGATGAAGTTACTCACTACCCCAGCCGTTGCCCTTCTGAGTGGTATTGCTTCAGCCCATTTTGTAAAGCACTCTGTTGCTACCAGTATCCATATCTTGCCCCTCTACGAAGGGTGTATCACCCCCACGAGGTCGAACGCCCAAGTGTGGAAAGGATAAGGCGTTGCCAGAGAATGTAAGTCCACCGATGGGGCATGGATCATATTTCCATGAAGTTGGCAAGCTTTGCATTTTCGAACAAATTCGGCAGAGTCTTTCTCCATCGTTGGCCAATAATATCCCAACGTCGTCAGCTAATCATATAACTTGGCCCCTCCTATGTGAGCTGGGTCATGGGCTTGTTTGAGGACCTCAGTTGCCTCTTCTTTCGTGATGCAACGCAATGGCTTGTTGAAGTACCCCCTTCGATAAAGCTGCCCCTCTTGGATATAGAACCTCGGGGCCCTTCGCTTCAGTCCCATCGCATCCACTTTCTCCGTTGGGATAGTTCCATCTTGAATAAAGTCGATATAGGGCTGCCTCCAGTCTGTTTGGGCTTCTATGAAATGGCACTCAACTGCTTCGAAAAATAGCTGACACTTATCACAATTTCATTGTAGTTCTGCCGCATCCTGTTTCATTCTAGGCCAAAAATATCCCCCTCTTTGAATTCTTCTATAGAGAGGTATCTCAGTTGTTTCGCAGTGCTCCTCATGTGTTTTCTTCAACCTCCGCTCTGCTTCCTCTAGCCCAATGCATCTCGATAACCATCCCCCTGCATTTCTGTAGTAAAGATTTCCCTGGTTTGTAAAGTATTGGGCTAACTCTCTTAGTCCCATAGCTCCTTCTCCAGATTCCAGTTGCTTCCTGGTCTCTCCTCTCCAATCCGCATCTCCCTCCATCGGTAGTATTGACTGCACCACCGAAGGAGCTGTTCTTCGTTGGATCGTAACGATAGTCGTATCGCTCCTCATGACCATCTTTTGAGCAATAGTGGCATAAGAGTTTGGATGACGGTTCATCATTCTGGGATGTCTTCTGATTTTGGTCCGGTGCAACTGGCTGAGGAGCCTTTGAATGATCGTTCTGTACGGTGCCAAACTCATATGCTTCAACGCATATTCTCCGTTAACTTGCTGAATTACTAAGTTCGAGCCACCCTTGATGCAGAGAGAACGAATTCCCCTTTGAAGAGCCTCCAGCAACCCTAGCACCAACGCTTCGTATTCTGCTTCGTTATTGGAGCAAGGGAAATCTAGTTTGTAGGAAAGGCAAATCTCCTCCGTTCCTTTTGAAAGGATGACCCCTGCCCCTCCTTTTTTCTCTGCCGAAGACCCATCAAACTGCATCGTCCATTCCTCATCGGTTGCATCCAGATAGTTGGCTTGCAAGTCGTCTCCCGGAATGTCTTCTTTAGGTGGTTCAAATGTTCCTGATGGAAAGATTGCCAACAGATCAGCATACGCCTGGCTCTTGATGGCACGAGGAACCACACACTTTAAATCATATTCGGAGAGAATAAGGAACCACCTAGCTGCCCTGCCAATCAAGATAGTTCTAGCCAACAAATACTTAATAGGATCACATCTAGTTACAATATGAATTGTAAAAGACAGCATATAATGTCTAAGTTTTTGTGCTACAAAGACTAAGGCCAAACAATGCCTTTCCAGGCTGCTATATCTAATCTCTGGCCCATGTATGATCCTACTGAGGTAATACACCGGCCGTTCTTGCCCATCAATATCTTGTTCCAGTAAAGCTCCAACGGACCTTGTAGTTGAGGTGAGGTACAGCTGCAACGGTACTCCTGCCTGTGGAGGAACCATGATTTGTGGTGAAACGAGCAGCTTCTTCAACTCATCGAGAGACTTCTGTTGGTCCTTTTCCCATCTGAACTTTGTGTTTTTTCGCAGCAAATGCATCAACGGGTGTGTGACCTCGGCCAATCCTGGTACAAATCTTTTAAGGTAGGAGACTTTATCGAGGAAACTTTTCAGCTCCTTCGCCGTTCTTAGGCATGGCATTTCTAAGATCGCGCGTTGTTTATCCTGGTCCATCTGCACCTCTTGTCGATCAACCACAAATCCTAGAAACTTCCCGCATGTTACTCCAAAGACGCACTTCAATGGGTTCATCCTTAATTTATACTTCCTACATCGAGTAAACACCTTCTTTAAGTCGTTTAGGTGGGACTCCTCCTTCTTCGATTTGATGACCAAATCGTCCACATAGAATTCTACAAATTTGTGGAAGAAATCGTGAAAAATGGCCATCATTGTTCTTTGATAAGTAGCTCCCGCGTTCTTAAGTCCAAACGGCATTACTTTGTACATGAAATTGCCCAACGGGGTTCTGAATGTCGTTTTCTCTACGTCCGCGGGGTCCATCTTGATTTGGTTGTACCCTACGTACCCATCCATGAAGCTATACATCCCATGCCCAGTCATGGCATCTATCAGGATATCAATGGAGGGTAGAGGGAACTCATCTTTGGGGCAAGCCCTATTCAGATCTCTAAAATCCACACAGATCCTTATTTGGCTCTTGTCCTTCTTCCCTACTGGCACAATGCTAGATAGCCACAGGGGATGCTGTATTGGTTTGATGAATCCTGCTGCCAACAAATGCTGAACCTCTTCCTTGATCTTCAAGTCCAACTCAGGTTTACAAGTCCTTGTTGCCTGTTTCATCGGGATGGCTGAAGGTGTCACGTTTAGCTTGTGGCAGCTCACTTCCTCATCTAGCCCTTTCATTTCGGTATACTTCCATGCAAAGACATCTATGAACTCCCGGATTAGCCCAACCAGGGCTTCTCGCTTCTCCTTACCGAGATCCTTCGCGATGAAGATGGGCCTTGGGTCTTCCCCTTCTCCTGCTAAGTTCAACTGCTCCAACTCTTGTGCCTGGGGCCTTGGTTGATTTGCCATGTAGTCTGGTTCTTCAGCGACCTCCTCCACAAACTCCTGTATGTTGGAGTTGTCTATCACCATACACTGTCCCTGCTGATCCACCAAGAAACACCCATATAACGGTTCAGCCCCATCCTCGGTCTCTTCGGCCGCCCGCTCACATCGTTATAAATGGTATACCACCTTCCCCTCTTCAGTGACCACCTTCTTGCATTGCCTGTTGGTAGCTGTTGCCACGGCCTTCCTCTTCCTTTCTCTCGAAGCCTCAGTGATCCTTCCCCCTGAAAAGCGACTCAGCACGCTTTGCCGTTGGGCCTCATACTCCATAGGATCCACTCCAAGCCTTACTTTGTTTTTGAGCTGTCTTGTGGTACTTTGAGGTCGAGGGATCACCTGATGGGTTTCTTCGGTCCTTACCCCTTCGTTACTCGTGGCTTCTTTACTTTGCTCGTTCAGAGGCCCCATTCTATCTTTGATCGAGGGAACCCATGCCCCCTCCATTCTTCTCGTTAGGACTCGAGCATCCTCTTCCAACTCCGCATAAAAGGCCGCATCTACAAAGTGAGCTTCCTCGATAGCAAAAGGCCTTTTAGTAGCCCTAATGGTCACTTCTGTTCCTTTGACATTCGCCTTGGCGCATTGATGATATGTTGAAGGAACTAAACCTTGATTGTGCATCCGCACTCTTCCTATTAGTAAATGATAGGAAGTTTCACTTTCTATTACATGGAACTTGATGTGGGAACTCAGATTTCCCATTACAATTCCCACATTCACATACCCAATGGATTTGGAAGATTGGTTGTCATACCCTGAAATTACCAGAGGCATGGGGACCAACCTTTCTTCTGGGATATCAACTGCGTGGAAGGAGTTGATAGGCATAATGTTGATGGAAGCGCCCCCATCCATAAGCGTTCTTGCAAAACTAACCCCATTGATACTGGCCCTCACATACAAGGGCCTGTTATGAGGGAACCTTACAGCTCTATCTGCATCGCTGAAGGTCACCTCTGATAGGAACTTTTTTACCAGCCTCGCCATGGGTCCCCTCCACTTCAACGAGGGAACCGCGTCCTTCCTCGCGATGTCTAGGAACGCCTGAGTTATTTCCAGTCTGCTCTCCTTTGGTATCCCCACTTGATCGAAGAACCAAGCGAATTTTGGGGATTTTAAAACTGCGCTGTACTCAACGACTGCCTCCATTTCCTCGCCCTCAACGCTGTATACGTCTTCCATGTCTTTAGCGCTTGCTTCATCGTAGGCTAAAACTACGTTAGCCATTCCTGTGGTACAATGTTCCAGAGTTTCTTCGAATTCCCTTTGCCTCATTGTTGACCTTCCTTCTCCTCTTTCCGCCTCATCGTCGTAGGCCGTCACCAAGTTGGCCCCATGCGCTGGAAGCGGGTTGTTGTTAACGTTCTGTGGGGGGATCTGCAGCGTCCCTGCCTTCATGTACTTGTCAATGATTCTTCTTAGTGTGAAGCAGCTCTCTGTCGGGTGATGGATCTTTCGATGAACCTGACAATACCTAGGATCCGCCTTCGTTGCGTCATCGGGTTCCTCCGAAGGAACGCCTTTTGGCAGGGAGACCGTTCCACCTTGGACCATGGCGTTATAACAACTCACCGCCTCTTCTATCGTTCATGGTAATGGTGGTGGGTCTTCTCTATCCCTTCCGAACTTCCTTTTGTTGTCCTTCTTCGCCGCCTTACCCCCATTTGTTCCTTCGGTGTATCCCACCCATGGGGGTTGAGGCCTTCCTCCCCCAGGTTGTATCAGCTGTCTGAATATCATAGGCACCGCCACCGGGTTTGGTCGTACGACCAAAGAGATGTTCCTTGCAGATTTTAAGAATGCCGAAAAAGTTCCCTCGCGCGTCTCATTGATAAGATGGCAGATGTACTTCGGGAGTAGTCCTTCGGCACAGATTTGTAATAGTTTGGATTCCTTGGCCTCCTCTCACACGTCCAGAGACCTTTCCCTGAACCTCCGAACGTACGCCACCACGTCTTCTCCTGGTCATTGCTTCTCTCTCCCTAGTTGGGTCAGAGTGAATTCATCCTCTGCTAGAAAGAACTTTTGGACAAACAGCACATGCATCTCTTCCCACGTGGAAACACTTTTAGGGGCCAAATGAGAATACCACGTGTATGCTTTATCGGTTAGGGATTTGGAAAACTCCATCAACCTGAGTTTCTTATTGCTGTAATGCGCCCCTAGGTGCTCAATAAAACGTTTAATGTGCTCTTTCGGATTCCCACCCTTCCCTGTGTATTTTTCAAATATGGGGGGAATATAATCCCTCGGGTAAGGCTCATCGTTGTATTCCTGAGGATAAGGTGTCCTAAAGTCGTCATAAACTGAAGCTACCTCGCCTATAGACTGTGAGGAAGCCTGCACAAATTTTAACATCTCCTTTTGCATTTCTCTCCACATTTCCTCCATGGGCGATGGGGCAACGACCAATGGGGGTGTTGGCTGAATGACCGTTATAGTTGGAGCCATCGTTACAGCTGGCGCCGTTGATACTCCGGAGATTCCCATTGACGGATTCACGACGGAGGGTATGCTTGCAGGGGCTGCTCCCGTTGTACCTGCGCCCGGTGGAACCGTTGGAGCTGCCCCTGGCGTTACGAAGGAATTGGCTTCAAGTCCTCCCAGCACCGTTGAAGCTGCAGGAGTTTGCAAAAACTCATAGAACTTGCTCATAAGGGGGGTCATCTGGGCAGGTCCCAGCCCAGCGCTCGTGGAAGCCTGCGTCACTCCTTGAGCGCCCGTTGTTGTCTGAACTGGGGGCACTTCTATTCGAGGAGCTCCACTCCTTAAAGCCTCCAATTCTACCGCTGCTTGCTCTTCACTGTGTTGGATATCATCAAAGTTGAGCCTTCAATTAATGTTATCTTGCGCCATACTCCTTCCTTAGAAGAATGCCTCCCCAGCAGAGTCGCCAAATGTAAGAGGGTAGTTTAGATAAGATGGAGGCGTAACCCCTTTTGAGTATGGTGATGACAAGGTTAGTTAGAAAGACACTAGTGATTTAGCCACAAGACACAAAGAGCAGTTTGGAATGTATGGAACCCATCTTATACTCACAAATCTCTCGTGTATAACTCACAATATAATAAAGAACTTCAGAAATAACTTAGCTAGAGGGAGAGAGAAGTAAGCACCCTAGATACACCTTGGTAGGCAGGCAAACATACTAAAAACTCTCAAGGGTCTCTGTTATGTATTAAAAGCATCGTAATAAATGACAATGGTGAGTGGATAAACCCTCTAGTTTGCAATAATTATCTCTCTCTCTGATGTGTATCTCTAGTAATAACTTTTGAACTCTCAAAAGATCATCCTTTCCTCAAAGGTGGTTGGGGTCCTTAAATAGCCCCCCACACCACCCCCGAGGCAACTCAGTCATTAAAGACTATGAAAGACATCCCTCATACTTTATGTCACAACATTAAATGCCTGATGCACTAGTTGTCTCCTACGTCATAAATATTAAATGCCAAGACATGCCTTTTGCCTAACCACTGTGTGTCAGGGGGTTGTTGTCGCAGAGGTGGGTCACCAACTGTCTGACAGCCCCAAATACCACGGTGGTTTACTCAAGTGCATGTCTGACATTGTTTAGAAGGCTAGTGACATCACCCACAGTAGATGTGACATTTAAGTAGAGGGTTGTTTGGTCCATAACTCAATGCCCGATGGAACTCCAAGCTGCTCCGCTTGAGGTTCCACGATCAGGGTCCTTCGGTGTTTTACCAGGTGTATCTAAGATGGTCAGGACAAGCCCCAACGGTGCCCCACTTCTCAATCCTCCAAACCAAGTCCCTCTAAAGTTCCCACGGTGAGGTTGTTCGATAGAGCATGAAAGCTCTCCCAGGCCCTACCAAGCCTGGTCTCTCGCGAGTACCGTTCGACCTCACGCCCATTCATTATTCTCGTTACAACATTACAGTCATTACAACTCGTAGTCATTTTAAACAAAGCTATAATATGGCAAAGTAACAATAAGCTAAAGTACGAGTTGCCACGCCAAGCTGCCTCCCCAAGCTGCTACGCTGAGCTGCCTCACCAAGATGCCACGCTTGAGTTCCCACGCTGATCTTATCCTCAGAACACTGTTGCTAATTGGTGGATTATCCCTAATCCCAGGATTACCTTCAGGCCCCCTCTACATAAATAAAGAACATGAAAATTTAGGGTTTTGATGAATAGATGTTATGATCCATTCTAGATTAGAAATCAAAATGTTTGAGGATTGTATTACGTTGGAAATCATCCTAATATATGTAGATAATGTTTAGGACAATTGGTTTGAAGTTTGGTAAAGAATCAGGGAGAATGGAATGAGAAAAATGGTAAAAAAAAACCACTTGTGTAGAGGAAGAAGACGATCTAGTGCATTTCGAATCTATTCGGTCCAAGGGAAAATCGATTCGGCCTCCTAGGCAAATCGATTCGATTTCTCAAAAAATGAGAAAAGTCTCTTTTTAAGCTTAGAACTCCTAAATTGTTATCGAGGAAAACTTTTGAGGGACTTTATATATTACAGTAGGCCTATGGTAGGGTCTTGACTTAGTCTTATCAAGAGAATTAAGGCGAGAATGAAACGGTCTTAAATTGTGACAAAATTACTTCGAGGGAAGGAGGATGAATTACGAAAATCTCAAGTGAACATGATATGTAGATCACTAGTGTATGATAGCGTTAACAACTAAAATGACTTAAGGGGGTAACTAGGACCCTTTGAGTAGAGAATAATACACGAACAAATGCGATAGTGAGAATAATCATAGCGTGATAGTATGGTGAGTATTTGAGAGATAAATACTACGTACGCAGTATGATAATTAGGTTGTGTGTATACCTACTGATTTAATATATATATATATAGGTTTTGCGTATACCTATTATATTATTAGTGTTAAATGTGAACATACCTACACGGATGCTATTACGGTGGTTCACACACAGTGGGAGATTCCACCTTGTCGATTCCATGGAGGTCTGGATTAGTGCCCCATTGACATAGAACTTAGGGTGGCTCACTATGTGTCGTGTATTAGTGAGGCGGACAGGTCGTTTGGGTACGTTAGGTATGTGCATAGCACAAAGGCTTAGAACTATCTTCACCTCCATTGCTTGTTATTTGATTTTTGGGTTCGAGAAGACATGTCGAACTAATAGTCCTTATTTTAGTACGAGAGGTACATGTACTGATAGCAGAGTATGCCTATTTTCACGGTAGTCCTTTTGAGAGACACTGTAATTATATATATTAGTGAGATAAATATATATACCAGTTTAAATAACTCTACTTATGTGTGAAAGTAGACAGAATGATGGTGAGTATATAAATAATGAATTAAGTAGTGAGACTTAATTAAATGATTAAAATACAAGAGATGTAGAATGTTACTTCTGATATCATAACATACGAGAGATTTTAATTCGGATAGTGTACTGTATGGGCGGTACGGGGACTTATAGGTGTCGATAGTCCAGATAGGTACTTATGTCTAGTTAGCTTGGGTAGTATGGTTAGGTGGGCTAAGTAGAAAACGTTAAGCATACACAATAGTTGAGAGGTGAGGAAACTCACGAGAGTGTACGTGAACCTAAAATGTGTAATCAATAACTTATTTTTAAATTTTGATAAATACTTTCTAAATGTTTTCAAATTGTTTTGGGTTCTAACCCTTGCTATAAATATTTTCCAAAACCTTTTAGGTGTCCAGTCACAGGGACACCAGACTTGAAGATCTATTCCAAGCACGATTAGCTACAGCACTATGGAGGCTTGCAAGACTTAATTAGACGCTTACACCATTCATTCCTAATGTAGGATTTTCATTTTAGTATCTCAGTTGGGCATGTTCCTCTTTATACTTTTTTTTATTCAGTTATTCAATTCAGAATTATATCGGGATTTATTTACTATCTGTTGGACTTATTATTTGGGTTTGGATTTTGTAACCGATGGTTTATTCGGTAAGACATCTATTCATTTATTTATTCCTTGTGATCGTTTAGACTACATTCATTGTGTGAATGTTTTAATTTAGTTTATCACACATTATTATTATTAATTGTGTAATAAAAGATAAAATTTTGACTCCGGCTTAATTAACTAATAGGTGTTAGTAATTAATATGGTTTTCGATAGTGATGTTGAGAATGAAACAAATCTGAAATCTGTTTTAATTTAATAAAAGACTGACCACTCGATATTTATTTAGGTGAGGAGTCACAGATGGTATCAGAGCATCAGGTTCTAGTGTCCATAGGATCTGTACGGCTTACTACAATTTCAGCATACCGTTCTTTTGATATAGAGCCCTATTGTTAGGACTGTTGTTTTATATTCACCTACTTGAGATATCGTACTTCTGCAATTAAATTTTGTATAGACTGTGTACTTATATAATTCGGCATATTTTCATATGCCACGCAAGAGAGAGAGAGAGAGAGAGAGAGAGAGAGAGAGAGAGGCGAGAGCAGCGGCCAGAGATGAGGTTAGAGAGGCTTAATACGAGAATGAGGTACCTCATCCACACCCACCACCGGGGTTAGTGATTATTGCACAGGTGGCCAAGATAGTGGCCCAAATAGTTAATGCAACTATGAAAGCCATGGTCGTTCTTTTCCCACAGGCCCAGCCATAGCCGCCAGTGGCACTAGCGATGTAGGTCCAACCAAGGCCATTACCGTGGTAGAAAGTTAGGGAGGCTTTCCAGAAATTCCATACACCATAGTTTTCAGGGAGCTCGGATGTGATAGTAGCATGTCACTGGAAAAAGGACATTCAGTGCCACTTACGTATGGTGGAGTTCAGTGATACTCACAACCAGATGCTTGCCATGTTCAGACTCATAGGGGCCTCATTGTAGTGGTGGGACTCTGTTACCACCTTAGCGAAGAGAGACACGATGGCGATTATCGAGTTTTGGGTGCGGTTTGACCGTAAGTACTTTTCCCCAACTGTGGAGATCGAAATGCGAAAGGAGTTCAGTGAGGTGACACAGGGTGACCGATCTGTGGCAGAATATGAAGAGGAGTTCACCCGTTTGGCTAATTTTGGGCCAGACAAGTGAGCAATGAGGAACGGGAGAAAGTAAAGTTTATTGATGGATTAGCCTGGAGGATCAGGCAGCACTTGATCGGTAATCCTGCATTGGTGACATACACAGATGCCATCAATGTCGTATTATTACACTCCCAGGACCATCTCTTCCACATGAAGGGAAATAAGAGAGGTGGTAAGCCTATCCAGCTAGGCAAGGCAAGTGGGGGTGGTTCCATCGAAGCGCCACAGCAACAGGCGGGCAAACAGCAGGAGGATCAGGCCAAGCTGTTCAGATGAAGAGGGTACCAACCAGAGGGCCAAGCATACAGGCAGGTGATAAGCACCCAAAACTGTACAATTTATACCCCAAATAGACGGACTTTAGTTGCTAATTCTCGACAATATGGGTCTTATGTGCTTAAATGTTTATTTTGTAGGTCAATTGTGCATTGGAGAGTTCAAACGCTTAAATCATGAAAATTATGTACAATATGGAACTAAATACCCTTGTCCCATATCCTAGCCTACCTAAACCGAGCCTAAACCTAGCCTAAACCGTGTGTGTGTTGAGTTTGTGCCCTTTTATCAATTTTTAGATTTTTAGTTTGTGTCATTTTAATTTTAGGTTTATTTTAGAATTTTTAGATTTTATTTTCTATTTTATTTTTATTAGTATAATTTTATTTTATTTTGATTTTATTAAGTTTTTAGTTTTAGTTTTCATTTTATTTTATTTTATTTTATTTTATCTTATTAAGATTAGTTTTTTTTAAGGATTTCTTTTATTGGTTTTTTTATTGATTTTACATTTAATTAGAATTTTAGTTTTAGTTTTAGTTTTATTAGATTTTATTTTTATTTTTATTTTTATTTCTTTTTAATTTTATTTGAGTCTTTATTTTATTTTAAAATTAGATTTTATTAGGTTTTTATTTTATTTTATTAATTTTATTTTATTAGTGTTATTTTTTTAGGTTCAAATGAAACACACACACAAAGACTCACCCACACCCCTACATTCCTATACCCTCACCCTCACACACTTACCATACACTACACCACACACAAAACCAATTCCCCTCCTTTTTACTGTTCATTTTCTTCAACCTCTCCCCACATTCTCTCTCCTCTCTCTTCCACCATCCCCATTAACACACACACAACACATACCCAACATCACCCTCACCTTTCCTCTCTCCCAACCAGTCATCCCCGATTCCCCCTGCCCTGTCGCCAAACCACCAACCCTCACGCAAGCCACCGGCGGCATCCCGACCCCCTCATGCCTGCCGAAGAACCCGACACCTGCCCCATCTCTAACTCTCCTCGATCCGACCCACCTTCTAAACCTCCGGCCAACAGCTCCGGCGACTCCCTTCGCCGGCCGATTCGGTCAGCCACCGCCAAAACCCGCAAACCCAGACCCCTCCTCAACTCGATTCACCCATAGCCTCGGAGCTCCGTCCAATACCCATTCCGACCTAGGAACCCAAGAAGACCCATTTCATACCCAACTCCATTCTTCAACAAATGGCAAAAACGTGAACTTCCAAAACTAAACCAAAGCCAAGCAAATAAACCAATTAATTCCCCATGTGCAAATAAAACCCCTTTTTCCCAATATACCCTTAAAAATCCCCAACTACCTCTTTTAACCAATTTCCAAAATACCCTCACCCAAATCAGATTTTTGTGACCTCACACCTCTCAATTCACATGCTCCTCACACCATATCCACATGTGCACTTCCATTACCCAATTTACCCCCATGTGCACACCCCTCATGCTCCATGCATCTACTATATATTGAAGATGAAGACCTCAATTGGAAAGAGCTTTTAGATAGGAAAATTCTAGAGAGAGAATTGTAGAGAAAATTATCCTTTGTAAATAGTTTTATTTTATTCTTTTTATTTTTTTTTATATTTATGAGAAATTAATTGTTGAGTGATTCAAATGAGTGCTTGTATGTAATTGAATATTGTGGAAAGCTCATTTTGAATGGATTTTGCTCAATTTCAATGGAGGATTAGAGTCCAAATTTGCAATTCAAGGAGACTTGTTTGAAGATTTGTCCTCTTACCCTTATATTTTATTTGTTTAAGCCTTTGATTATTAATTTGTCATATTTTATACCATGTTAGGCTAAAACCCCTTTCAAGGGATGGGGTAAAACCCTTATTTGATGTTATTTTATTTTAATTAGTTTAATTACTTGAAATTTCCCTTTGAATGTTAATTTTGATCCCTCACCCTTAAATTTACGCCTCGGGAGAGGGTAAATGATTTTCGAGAGAAAATCGAAATTCTAATTATAATACCCATTTTATATTCGAACTAGAGATAGGAGTTTCTTAAGTGGGGTATTATAACTTGAATTTCAACTCTAAATTTATTTTATAAGATTGACATAAATTCTAATTGATCGATCCTAGCGGGTGATTAATTAAAAGGAGTGTGGATCTATTTTTCTAGAGTTGTGGGGTGTTAAAATTAACTTTCTAAAAGATTATTATTATAATTACACTTGCAACGAGAGTTGGTTTGTAATTTTGATATTAATTTGGGAGAATTCAAATAATTAAATTAATTAATTAGAATAACTAAAATTTGTGGTGTAATCCCATTCCTTGATTGTTCTCACAATTATTTACCTCACTTTATCTTTTATTTTAGTGTTAGACTTTATTTTTCATTTTAGTCATTTTCTAGTTAGTTATTATCATATTACATTTATTTTAGTTTAGTTTAAACAATCACCTCACCCTATTGTTTTAATATTGAAAAAGCTAAATAATTAGAAAAGTGAAAAAGCACAAAAAGAAAATAAAAAGTGAATTACAAGTGAATTTGTTCCATTTGCTTTACCCCCTAGAATGTGGATTGATACCCTTACTTACCGCTATACTTGAGTTTGTTATATTTTTAGGTATGTGAGGTTTTGATTAGAAGGAGCTTTTTCAAGCAACGACGAAAAAATACACGCAAAAGTTCTTTTCTATCAGCAGGGTCAGCAGGGCCCTAATCAAAAGTAGCAGGTTCCTTAGGGCTGCAGGGCTAAGTGAACAATGGAGATGTCTAGCAGGGCCGAGGTTATCAAGAACAGTGCCAAGGCCAGAGGCAAAGACCATTTTTGGGACAGTGCTTTATTTATGGCCAGCAGGGTCATAAGAGCAGAGATTTCCCACAGCTCGGCAGGGCATAGTAGCAAGGTGCCTAACAAGGGCAGCAGGCTCTATTTCCTCCAGCATCATCACCCCCATCCCCACAGCAGCAGCAGGGACATATGAACTACGAGCATGTGTATAACGTCCGGAACGTACCCATGCCACCAGCACCTCTGGCATCGCTAGCAATCAAGGGTAAGTTTCTTATTCATGGGCATGAGGGTAGGATTCTTTTTTATACGGATGCGTCGTATTCCTTTATTTCCACTAGATTTTCACGAGCAACCGGTCTTTTAGAGACAGATGGTACTCATTTTATGTGTGTAAAGTCACCGTTAGGTAGTGGGTCATTTATACACTCGGTATGTAGAGGTGTGGACATCATCAAT
Source organism: Sambucus nigra (assembly GCA_949130495.1). Lineage (NCBI taxonomy): Eukaryota > Viridiplantae > Streptophyta > Magnoliopsida > Dipsacales > Adoxaceae > Sambucus > Sambucus nigra. The sequence goes on along the minus strand of OX422210.1, from coordinate 145,713,970 downwards.
GAGGGTTTCAGCTTAGCAACGGACCTTCTTGTGTTAGATATGGAGGGATACAATGTTATCCGATGTATGGATTGGTTGGCAAGTTATAAGGCTATGATAGATTGTTACGAGAGGACCATAGTTTTATCCATTCGGGGTTAAGAGATGTACTTAGTGGCGATGCTTCTTCCTAAGGTAGGCTCGGGCACCCACCTATACTACATTGATGAGGATATCTCACAGGAGGTAGTTATTCTTATAAACTCGATTCCAGTTGTGAGAGATTTTGAAGATGTATTTTAGGAGATACCAGTCTTACCAGCCAGTCGAGAGATCTAGTTTGTTATTGATCTAGTACCGGGTACGAGATCGATTAACCGAGCACCATATCGCATGGCCCCTTAATAGATGCGGGAGTTGAGGAAAAAGATCCAGCAGCTATTAGGGCAAGGTTTTATTCAGTGGAGTACATCATCATAGGGTACACCAGTGTTATTTGTGAAGAAGAGGTATGGTTCTCTTCGCTTATGTGTAGACTATAGGGATTTGAATAAGGTCACGATACAAAACAAGTATCTGTTACCGAGAATCGATGACCTATTTGACCAGTTGAGAGGGGTTGCATACTTCTCTAAGATTGATTTGAGATTAAGGTGTCACCAGTTGCGCATTTAAGAGGAGGATGTTCCCAAGAGCGTTTTTCTATTACGGTACGAGTCGTACGAGTTCAGGGTGATGCCATTTGGGCTCATCAATGCGCTAGTAGTGTTCATAGATCTCATGAATAGGGTATTCAGGGAGTTTTTGGACTAGTTCGTGATCGTGTTTATAGATGACATTCTGGTTTACTCTCGCACTGAGGAGGATCACACGGAGCATTTGTGTAGGGTTCTATAGACACTTCGGGACCACCATTTCTATGTAAAATTTGAGAAGTGAATATTTTGGCTACGAGAGGTACAGTTGCTTGGTTATATCGTGTTTGACAGGGGTATTGTTGTTGATCCGAGTAAGGTATTAGTGGTGAGGGAGTGGGAACAGACCATGACACCGATAGAGACTTGCAGATTTTTGGGGTTGGCCGGGTATTATTGCCTCTTCATTAAGATATTTTTGAAGATTGAGGGTTCGTTAATGAAACTGACTTGGAAGGGGGTTCCATTCCTTATAATAGTCGTCACTTAAAAGATTGACAGCATCCCAGTCACTAGGTCCACTCATATACTCCTCGTAAGGAAATTTGGGATACCTTTCTTCTAGAACTTTAAAGTGTTTTCTTATCCATCTAGAATAAAGTTTTACTTCAATTCCCATCACTATGGCAGAAATAGTTCGTATGCATTTGTCATTCCTACCATCCTCAAGAGTATCACAAAATTAACTCACCATTTTTGGGTAACATGATCAGGTTTGAGAGAAAATACCAAACTAATATCTTTTATCCAAAAACTTGTCTACATGTGTGTCGAAAAAAGATTCCAAATCAAATAGCATTTCCCAATTCACCAAACGTGTGGCGAAGATTTCATTAAATCTAGAGAATTTGGTGGAGGTCTAGGCACACGAACATGGTTTAGGAGCCATAACATTCCCTAAAATCACAAACCAAGACATAAGCATAGAAATCCTATGTAACATGAAAATGAAATCTAAGGATACTATACTAAAATTGCAGCCCTTACTTATATATATATATATATAACCCCAACCATGACGATAAAAATTCTGATACACAAAAGGATTAACAATGACACCCTTTCATCAAAACATCGCATAGAACTTTTAATTTTCTGTAGAAGTAGAAAACAAATCCCTTCTATATGATTTACTGGAAATGCTCATGTTTATTGTGTGGTATAAAAGTGCATGAGTTATGACAAATACTCTAAAATGGCAAGACCAATTTACCAAGGAAATTCAAGCTACAAAGTTTAATTATGGAGTACTAAAAGTCATAAATATAACTATTAGTACAGTAATTAAGCATGTAGATTTGCATTTAATTTCATGGGATAAAATAATACCTAATAAGCATAGAATACCAATATTGTTCAAGGACAAACAAATACAAAGATATTAACATAACAAATATCATGACTAAAGAGATAAAATTAGTGATAGAGAGAAATTAAGATGTTTGTCCAAAAAGAGTAAACCAAACATTCTAATACACCTAAACAAAAAGAATTGTATTTTTTTAACAGGATCAAGTCTTGGCACATTTTTTTAGGGATTCTAGTTATCCTTTATCAATAACTTGTTTTGGAACCCTATCCGTATTAATTCTTAAAGAGTTGGATCTAGGATTCAAAACGGGAAGTGTGGGGGGATCAAACACTTTTCCTTTACCTTTTTCTTTGGAATAAACCTTTTGAAGGGATTCCACCTTCTTTTTCCCTTTACCATATACCTTTCTACCCCTATCAAAATCATCTAAATGTGATGAGGATCAAAGAAAAAAACAAAACTCATTAAGATGTCCAAAATTATGACAATACATACATCTTAAGGGTTATGGGTCAATGACACACGTAAGTTGTTGCTCCCTAAGTCTAAGGAAAAATTCCTCCAAGTGTCGTTCCTTGTTATGAGAGTGAGCTATCGGCATCTTAGTGGAAATTTTATATAATTAAATGTCCAATCATGCATAAATCCAAATTTTATCTCGTTACCCTGAGACATGCATCTTGGTGATAAAATAGATAAAGTAAAACATGCAACCAGACAAGGCAATTTATGGAAAAACTCCCTTTCGGGTAAAACCTTTAGTTTCAGCACTTTAGACAGTTTACAAGACTATCGACTTACAGACTACTTGAACAGAAACAAGTATAAAGCGCATTGCCTTTGTAAATCTTGCAAATCTCTAAAGAATACGGCTTCATCTAGAGTCATCCACAAGAGACCTTTCATGCTCGGTATCCACCGATTAGCCTTTGTCATCAGCACTGAATTCCCTCGAGAATCACAAGTTTAGCCGTGAAGATACATCTCCATAAAGGTGTGTTCAAGATTCAAGTTATAGGCTTTAAACTTGTTTCACTCAAATATATTCTCGGGATGTGATTTCCTAATCCAAAAAGTTTTCTAAACTCAAAAGGTTAAAAAAAAGCAAAATACGTGCAGAAACTGTTTTGGCAAAAGTCTTAACAAAAATAAACACGAAATAGGTATTTATAAGGCATTCAGAAATTTTGAGGCGGCGGCTCAATCGAATGAAAATGAAGCTCGTTGGAATAACAACATCAACTCGTTAGAACAAAACAGAGTCTCATTAGAACGAATAAGCCATCTTGTTTGAACAAAGTTCAAACGACCTAAAATAGTATGCCATATTTCAATGTTCGAACGAAGTAAACTTTAAACGAGACTTCGAACGAAAATGATATCTCATTAGAATAAGAATCACATGTCGTTTGAAAGAGATGCGCGAACTTTAAAAAATTTTAAATAAAGAAAATTTCCTAGTTTTGTAAATAAAAAATCTTGTTTCGGTTTTAATAAAAATCAAACATCCAAAAATAAATTTAAGGAATAAATTTAAACACATAATAGTATTATACCTTCATATTGTGGAGATTCTTGAAAGTTGTAGATATTATATATTCGATCCTCAATGACGGAACGAGTCGAATGGTAGGGGGATATGCCAAAATCTATGCAAGTCTAAGTTATTTGAGCAATGGTAGAAAATATGATCTTACAAATCTCCCCCTTGTAGCTATTTCGGTATAGACATAAAATAGAAATCCAAATTACAATGAATTCCCCTAAGACATAAAATAATATCCTAATACCCTCCCAAAACCTAAAATGGATAGGCCAAAGAATAATGATGTCTTCAAAATAAAGTCTTAAAATCTCCACTACTTTGTTTTCTTCTCTTGGAAACTTTGTCTTTATTGAGTGTATTGCGAATATGATCTTCAAAAGTACCTATACACATGAAACAAAGAAAATACCCCGTGATGCATTGAGTTTGACATATCAAATAAAATGCATAAAGATAAATTCTCCCCAATAAATCAAACACAAAAATAACTGAATCATGGAAATAAAATGAAGGGGTGTGAACATATTCTATAGATTAATCAACGTATACAAAAATAACATATGTGCACTAAAGAATTAGACAACACTAATGCAAGATCTCAAAGTCTACCTTAGGTGTAAAAATGGTGAACTCAAGTGAAATTGACTTAACCTAATAAACTAATCAAGACCTTAAGTGATTTTCACACCAAAAACGCCCAAAACTATTTAGTATTTTATGAGATTTTTATAGGAAGTGAAAATCCACTAATCTTCGACATAACTCTCTCAAAACTCACATATTGAATTTTTTCGCTCAATTCTTTTTGAAGAAATTAATGCTCATAAATAGCGAAGCATCAATGTTCTTTTAAATTGGCCTCGCACTTCTATTTTTATGTGCCTTTAATCTGTTTCGCTCTTTTCATTTTGAAAATGGTGGCTATTCACGCAAAGTCAACATGTCTTTTATAATCTGATTCCATTGTTTAACAATTACTAAATATACCAGATAATTGATTTTCTATATTTTCAATCCGAACAGTGGTTCTTACATGCACTACTTTTATTATTTTGTTTTTCACATTTGGTTCGTTTTAAAAGCATTATTGAGATGAAAACAGTAAAATCGACACGTGAAAGGTAAGTGCAATATTCAAATAAGTCCGTGTTCATGTACATTGAAGGAGACAAAGAGTCAAATATGTAGCTAGTTGTTATCATATCACAACTTAATGACTCCACACATTATAAAGCATATAAATGAAATGATATCACATCTCAAAACATTACAAAACAGTCACGTGGATATGAAATTAATGGGTGACTCGGACATCTTTAATGTTTATCCATGTGATGTGAAAAAAAAATACAAAACTCTTTTTGAATTTTTCAAAACTTTTATCAAAAATAAAATCTTTTTGTCCTTTTCACTTTTTCTCAAAAACAAACACAAAATATTTTTGTATTTTTCAAAACTTTTCAAGAAAAACAGAAGTCTTTTTGGATTTTTTTTAAAATATAGCAAATTGAAAAATATAAGTGCAATGGTATTACACACTAGCAATAGGGATATATGATATAAGAATGAAAAACACCCTATTCTAGTAAATAATCGAAACCTTAATATTAAGCCCGGAGGATTCCTCCAAAGGTGATGACATGCTATGAAAAACCTCCATCAAATCTTGCAAAGTCTTGACTAAATACTCTATTTTGTGTGGGAGTGCGTGCGGGAACACGTGTGGTAGCATATCATGGAAGATACCTATGAGATACTTTACCCAGCTTAAAAAAAATTCCCTAAGGTGGATTTTTTGTTTGCAATGGGAACAAACATAAATGGGCTTGGGTACACCTCTCTCAAAATGTCTCGGACGAGCTCTCCTAGGTGGGTTCGGTCGAGGGCCATATGGATCTAACACAAACTCGAGAACCGGCTTAGGTGTAACATAGGAAGTGGGTGCACCATCGTAACCTATTCCTAGCTTATCAACATTACCTAAAGAGGGACCAGGGAGCATCCTCTTAGATGTGTCCTCAAAGTAACTTTGACCTCCCAGGAACGTTCGAGATCTCTCTCGAGTTGGGATACATGAGCTTCAAGATTCTCACAAGTCTCCAATGAAAATTGAAGATCTCCCGTAAGACTAGCCACAATGTTGGTCAATTCTCTCTTTTCTCGGCCTAAAATGATAAACTTCTCACATAAAGAAAACTTCACCTTCTCAAGTTGACTCGCCGACGCCTCACACACCATCAAAACTTTCTCCTCTCACTCCAAATATAACACCCTAAGAGACAAATCCTTATTAACATTTTTTGTCTTCAAATTCTCGGTGTAAAGATAACTAAAAGCCTTTTGGAGATCACCTTCTTTCTCACTCAAAGTACCATCCTCACGCTCACTATATCCCCAATGAGTCGAAACATCATTGAGGCTCTCATTTTAGGTATGTCCTCATCAGCGTGGGACAAATTAAAAGTTCTCATGTGACTAGCGATGAACGCAACGCACGTTTCATGTGGTGAGTCTCCCCCTAAATCAACTGACTCGATGTCACTATCGCTAAGAGTGAATTTATTCGCAATCTCTATGCCCTTTTCTCTTTAGCCTAGTGGGATACTCATGTGCCTTGTCCCCTTTACTCTCGAACTCATAACACCTTTATATCTTCCTCTTTCTCACCTCTAATTTTGACCTCATCCTTCTTCTTATTTTTCTCAAGACTCTTTTTATTGAAAGAATTATTTTTGGGAAATTTGAGAAACTTTTTTTGAAAAATTGCAAACAAGGCCAAGTCATAAAAATCTCACTATCCCTCATATTTAGACTCATAATCTTTATCTTTCTTCTTTTTCTTATATTGATTCTTTAAAGTTATCCCTATATCATTATGTTTAATGATTTTAGGGAACATATCTATCACATAAGTCTGAAGGTCTCCTATGAGTTGTTCTAACCTAAGAATGTCTAAAACCCCTAATGTACTAGTCGTAGTGACCTTAGGAATAAAACGGGCAGGGAGTGACATCAGAATCTTTTTCACAACTCTCGTTTTTAAAATTTTCCCACTCAAATTAAAACTCGAATTAACAATTTTCAATAAGCGCGCATAAAACTCATTGAATGACTAGGACTCTAACATAGTGATGGTCTCAAATTGGGTGGTCAGATTTTGAAGCTTTGACACTTTTACAACATTGGTACCCTCATGAGTGAGATGGAGGGTATCCTTAGACATACTGCACATCATAATGCGATGGAACTCATCAACAGTGATCGTGGAAGGATTCCACCCTCTTTCACAAACTAACCAAAATCTCTCATCTATGGCTTTCAAAACAGACCTTATCCAAGCCTTCCAGTATGCATAATTAGTACCATAAAAGATGGGAACTCAATTATACAAATTCTCCATTAAAATTTGACTTTTCAAAGTTCAAAATTTTTTTAACAAAAGACTAATATTAAAGAATTTTTTTGCGAAAAAAGGATCACACAATATTTTTGGGTAATCGGCTCTGATACATGTTTGAGAGTGTTCTATCAGGATCTTAATGGAATAATTTATATAATTAAATGTCCTATCACACAAAAATTCAAATTTTATCTTTTAACGCTAAGACATGCATTTAGGTAATAAAAAAGATAAAGTAAAGCATGCAACCATATAAGGCAATTAAAAGAAAAAATGCCCTTTTCAGAACTTTAGAGAGTTTATAAGACAATCGACTTATAGACTACTTGATAACAGCCACAAGTATTTTGCGCAGTAACTTTGCAAATATCTAAAGAATACGGATCCATTCAGAGTCGTCCACATGCGACTTCCATACTCGGTATCCACCGATCATCCTTTGGCGCTAATAGTGACTTCCCTCGAGAATCATAATTCATCCATGAAGATTCCTCTCCACAAATGTGTGTGCAAGATAGAAGATATAGGGTTTAAACTTTTTTCACTCAAATATATTATGCGGATGTGATTTGTGAATCAAAAAGGTTTTCTAAACTCAAAAGACTGTAAACTTTTGCAAAATATGTGCAGAAACTGTTTTGGCAAAAGTCTTAACGAAAACAAACACGAAATAGGTATTTATAAGACGTTCACAAATTTTGAGGCGGTGGCCCATTCAAACGAATTTGAAGCTCGTTCAAATGAGAACAACAACTCGTTAGAAAGAAATAAAGTCTCGTTAGAACAAAGAAGTCAGCTCGTTTGAACGAAGTTCAAATGACCTAATATTGTACACCCTTGTTCGATATTCGATTGAAGTAAACTTCAAATGAGACTTCGAATGAAAATGATATCTCGTTAGAATGAGCATCCCATATTATTTGAACGAGATGCGTTAACTTTGAAAATTTTAAAATAAAGAAAAATTCCTGGATTTTTAAATAAAAAAATCATGTTTCAGTTTTAATAAAAATCATACATCCCTAAATAAATTTAAGGAATAAATTTGAAGACATAATAGTATTATACCTTTATAGTGTGGAGATGCTTGAAGTTGGAGATATTTGATATTCGATCCTCCGTGACGACTCAAGTCGAATGGTAACGGGATATATTAAAATCTATGTATGTCTAAGTTATTTGAGAAATGATAGAAAACATGCTTTTACATGTTATAATAGGAACTCGTGAAAGTCACCTTCCCTTGAATTTCTTTGTGTATAAAATGATTTGAGGGTTCACCAATGGAAGTTGAAAAAAAGGATTGGGATTCTATGAAATCTAGGTTAGGCATATAACCATCACTCTCAAAACCGAGTCCTTAATTATTCGTAATGGATAAATTGTTACCAAAAAGCATCTTATTCGACATGGTTGCATTCTTGAGAGTCATCTTTAGAGTTCGAGTCATAATCATTAAAAGTGTCTTGATATGCATTTTTGCCACCATCATTACTCATATTTGAGGGACACTGTTTCGACATATGCCATAGACCACCACACATAAATCACATGAGGATCCTTAGAGATTCATCTTTCTTTTTTCCACTTCTATGACCAATCTCAAGTCTAGGCGGATAGTTTCGAGGTTCCCCTCTAAACTCAAATTATTTTTGCCATTTCATTGAAAACTTAGTAGGAAATGCCATATCATCCTCACTAACATCATGGTAACTAAAATAGGAAAATGACTTTTTATCCGTAAAAGCTAAAAAAAATTCTCTTTTTCAATAGGAGGCACCCCTTAGAGATAAGACAAATTTGCCAATAACTTTGGAAAGAGACAACCAATTGATCTACACACATTGGTTTCGAGATCAAAGCTTTATCCTCTTCAATGGAATCTAATTTTCGCCCAAACATAGGAGAAAAGACCATTAGATTTTATGAAAAATTATATTTTCTTATATAATATTCCCTAAAGAAAAGACAGGGTTAACTATGTCGTTCATCTCGGCATAGAACTCGTCAAGAAGTTCAAAATGGGTGGTAATACATTGAAGTTGAGATAATCTAATGTGCTAATGTGTCAAGATTATATAAAACTCTTTTAAATCTTTGGTAAAAACCTTTTTAAATTTCAATAGTTGACATAAACACACACAAAAATTACAAGTTGGTGTGATATTCTTTTAGTCAATAAATATTGAAAGTGCATGGGATGAGGAGAAGAGGAGCGGACACAATATTTTATCACGAGGAAACCAGATAGCTGGAAAACCTCGGTGTTGTATTAAAAAATTACACTCCTACATAGACCAACGATAAATATACACGTGTCCTCCTACGTGATTGACTAACCACATTGATTAGTTTTAGAGATGCTTAGTCAGTTAGAAGGCCAACCAACTCCAAAATGCCAACGATTAGGAAGACCAAAAGTTACTCGGATGGGATGCCAACTAGCATCGAATTCCAAGAATTTCATTTATTGTACACGGATGTAAATGTTTGTCAATATAAAGGCGTTTCGTCTAGGGTTTTACACAACTATAAATAGGAAATACTCCCTCAGCTAGAGGGACAACTAAAATCACGCATATGCACACCATAATGAGCTATTATAAACATTACTAAATAATACCAACAGTTGATGTAGGTTATTTTACAACTGAACCAAACTAAAAAATCTCTTCTTTTGCGTATGTTATTTGATTAACTTACTATATTATTATCTATGATTATAAATCTAGAGTAAGTCCATTTTTAGACATTAACAGATTGGCGTCATCTGTGGAAACTCGACTGTTAGTCATTGTTCTCTACCTCGTATACTTCATTATCTAGTTTAAAGAATGAATACCGCCCATGAAAGTATCCTGGTGGATGCAGACAATAATCAAGAAATATTCGCTCCCCTTGGTTAGACAGACCTCCAACGAATCCTGTTCAATTTGGCTAAGGGATAGGAGTCAGTCAGACAGTTGTCCCGTACAATGCAAGACAAGTATTTCAATTCCAGGAGGGATATGCCGCCTCCACCTACCAGAAATGAAAGGAGCTACCATTCTCATTCTTTTCATGATAGGTCATACCATCCTGGAGTAACTTCTTCATTCCGATCAATGGATTACTATTATGGTAGATCTTTTTCCAAAAAAGACCAAGTGTCTTAGAAAGACTAAACAGGGCGTCTACTTTTGACCATCAAGGCTCCCGAGCAACTAGAGGACATCATAGAGAGTAGGAGTGCCATCATGAATACAGATAAGGGTCCACAATATCTGGGGACAGTATGAGGGTCTCTGTACATGTTGAGCAGACCTCTCAGGAGGAGAGTTCAGCACATAGATGCAGTAAAGAAGCTAAATCTACCTCAGCTAAATCTAAGCTAGAAGAACAGCCCTAGAAGGGATCCATGCAGCGGTTGGAAGATCAGCTAAGTGAAATGGCAAAAAAAAGAATCCATTAAAAAATAGTTTTGTTAAAATCTCACCTTTCATCCAGGCTATTTTGGAACACTCCTCACTTTCCAAGTCCAAGTATGATGGAAAAACTGATTCAGTCCTGCACATAGAGCAATATCAAGTTGCTACCGACATTTACTCAGTGCCCGATGAGATGAGTTGTGAAGCTTTCTCCAGTTCTATCATATGGCCAACCCAAATCTAGTATAATAATCTCCTACAAGGTAAAATCCCTAGTTTTCATCAGTTAGCTGACTTTTTCATAAATAACTTTTGCTTTGGGGCTAAGCCGATCAATAGTGTCACTCATCTCTTGATTGTGCGATAAAAGCCGGGAGAAAGTACTAGAGAATATATTACACGTTTTAACAATGAAAAACTAAAGGTAGTTGACTATGACGAGAAGACAACCATTACAGTAATTTTGAGAGGGTTGCTCGCTAAATATTTATAATGATTTAGCGAAGAATCCACCCAAATCTATGACATAATAAATGGCTAAGTCTAGAAAGATAATGAACGCGGAGGAGTCTATGGCAGCTAAGGAAACTCCTGAGACCATGGGTGAAGGTCAGAAAAACAATTCTAATTCATTCAAGAAGGATTAAAATGACAAAAAGCTGGATCGGATCAAGAAGTATGATGAATATACCCCGCTCAATAAGGGTGTTCACCATATCCTAGAGGAAATTAAAGGTAACTGAGAGTTGAATTAGCCTAGAAAGTTGAAGACACCCCCTAATAAAAGGGACAAGTTAAATACTTTGATTTTCATATGGATCATGGGCACAACACCAACAGCTGCATTGCAATAAAGAATGAGATTGAAAATATTATTCGACGAGAAAAAATGAGTAAGTTTTTTTATCGGAATAGTAATCAGGATGATCGGGGAAGGTCTGAATCTACAGTCGGTGCAAGGGAGGACAATAAAAGAGCAAGAAATAATGATTTTAAAGAATATCTAGACTTGTCGAAGAAGCCTTATGAACCAGAGGTGGAGAGAGGCATGATATCCTTTGGATGCCATTTCATTGCAGGAAGAGATACTAGAGGAGGAGACGCGATTGAAAAAAGGAAATCTTACTTAAATAAAGTCAAGGCTTGCCTAACTCTCAAACAAATTGATATGGTTGAATCCAATGATAGTCGGCCAAAGAAAGTTAAGAAAAATAGGCTAGTGATTGGATTCTCCAAAAACGATCTGAGTGGGGTACTTTATCCTCACGATGATCCGTTAGTTATCACTTGCAAAGTTCATCATGGCAGAGTTACACGGATACTAGTTGATAACAGGAGTTTAACTGATGTAATGTTCTGTAACTATTTCCAAAGCTTAGGGCGGAAGTACAGTAAGCTAGAACCATATCATAGACCTCTCATTGTATTTATAGGTTAAAAAGTATACCCATTAGGAACGATCAAGATGGAAGTTTTTGTCAGCACTGGACTACGAGCAGGAGAGAGAGAATTCATTTCTTTGTATTAGATAAAAATATCACGTCAACTTGAAAAATCATCCTAGGAAGAGTGAAAATAAAGAAGTTAGAAGTTGTGCCATCTACAGTGCATCAATGCATGAAATTTCTAACAAATTATGGAGTCGACATAGTAAATGGCAACTAAAAAGAAGCCAGTGAATGCTATTATACTTCAGCTGACCAACAAGAACTCCAAACGAAGGGCACAACCACTTTCCACATTGACACTCTGGATCCTTGGGAAGAAGAAAAGCTAGTAAAGGGGCAAGTTACGAAAGAAACATAAGCTATTGTGCTAGATGATAAGAAGCTAGAAAGAACTACCCAGATTGGTTCAAGATTGTCCCCTTTTCTCAAACAGGAATTAATTACATTCCTTATAGAAAGTAAAAATGCATTCGCTTGGAGCCACTAGGATATTCCAAGTATTGATCCAAACTTTATTTGCCATGAGCTTAATATCTATCCAGATTCTAAGCCGATCAAGTAAAAACAAAGAGTTTTTAGCCCTGGGCAGCGAGCACGATTCATTGAAGATGTCAAGTACCCTAGCTAGTTGGCTAATGTGGTAACGATTAAGAAGAAAAATGATAAATGGCACATGCGTGTAGATTTCACGAATCTCAATAAGGCGTGTCCAAAGATCATTTTCCTTTACCAAGTATTGATCAATTGATCGATGCTACAGCAGGTCATGAGTTACTTTTTTATGGATGCTTATTCTGGTTATAATCAGATTAATATGAAACCTGAAAACAAGGAAAGCACTTCCTTCATTACTAGCCGAGGAACTTATTATTATAATATTATTCCCTGTGGATTCAAGAACGCTGGAGAAACCTACTGAAGTTTATGGAACAAGGTTTTTAAAGACCAGATTGTCAAAAATATGGAAGTGTATATAGATTATATTCTCACTAAGAGCAAATTTTATCACCGACCACATTGCGGAATTGGATCAAACCTTTGATCAACTGGAGAAACATCAGATAAAGCTCAACCCAACCAAATGAATTTTAGAGTACATGAAGGAATGTTCCTCGGGTACATCATTAATCAAATGGGAATAGAAGAAAACCATGATAAAATTAAAGCATTGCTGGAAATGCAGTTCCCGATCAGCAAAAAAGAGGTTCAAAAACTAACAGGAAGAGTAGATGCATTAAATCGTTTTGTCTCCCGAGCAACTGATAAATGTCTTCCATTCTTTAAGATGATTATAAAGACCTTTGAGTTAAATGACAAATGAGAGAAGGCTTTCCTAGAGTTAAAGAAGTACTTGAGTACTCCCCCACTCCTCTCCCGTCCAATTTTGGGAGAAAAACTATATCTATACTTGGTTGTTTCAAAGTCAGTAATTAGTTCTGTGTTGATCCGATTAGATGAAGGAGTTCAAAGGAAAGTATATTATTCTAGCAAAGCATTCCGAGGAGCTGAAGTCAGATATCCACGCCTGGAGAAGTTAGCCCTGACTTCTATTGAAGCTTCGAGGAGGATGAGGCCATACTTTCAAGCCCACACCATTCTCGTCTACATGAATCTGCCTTTGCAATAAGCTTTGCATAAACCTGAGAAGTCTGGACGGTTAATGTCTTGGGAATTTAAATTGGTAGAGTATAAAATTGTTTATGAAACTAGAGTTGCAATAAAAGGCCAAGTAGTGGCAAACTTCATTATCGAACTCACATATGTAAAGGAGTAGCATAATCTAAGTTTTCCTGTTGAGCAGACTTCTTCGGAAGAGAGCTTAGCTCAAAAGAAAATAGAGATTATGGTCGATCAACCAGACTCATCGGATGTTCAAAAATGAATTCAATAGATCAAGAAGATGTTCAAACATGGAGTACTGGAAGAAGAAGAGTTCTCCGATGATACTCCAATCTGGCAGTTGTTTGTAAATGGATCCTTATGTGCCACTGAAAGTGGATCAGGCCTCATCATCAACACTCTGGATAACTTAGATGTCGAATACGCTTTGAGACTCTAATTCAAGGCTTCTAATAATAAGTCAGAATATGAGGAATTGATCATAGGATTTGAATTGGCTTCATCATTAGGCATCGACCAAGTAGTGGTATATAGTGATTCTCAGTTAATCGACAATCAAATGCAGCAGATCAATGGCGTTAAAGGGGAAACGATGATGAAATACCATCAAAAATCTATAGAGGTTATTTATTTGTTCACTTCAGTATTGATAGTGAGAATTCCTAGGTTTGAGAATGCTTGAGCAAACGCTCTTGCTCGACTTTCTTCTGCAACTCAAATGGATCTCAGGCAAATAATACCATTAGAAATTCTTTCCCATAAAAGCATTGATGGAATGGACATCACCGTAGTATCTATGGAATTAGATCCCTCATGGATGGATCCAATCAGAGAGTATATCGAAAGAGGAACACTACCATCCGACTAGAAAGAGGCTAGGAAGATGAGGTATAAAGCAGTCAGTTACATACTAAAAAAGTTCTTCTATATAGGTGAGGATACATCGTTTCCCTATTACCTTGTGTTCATACAAATGAAATAAATGATCTAATCAAAGAGGTTCATGAAGTTTCATGTGTATCTCACACAGCTGGGTGGTCTCCAAGACAACGAATAGCAATGCAAGGTTATTACTGGCCAACAATAAAAGCAGACTGTGTTTCCTTCACCAAGAAGTGTGATAAGTGGAAAAAATTTGCCACTATCCATATAAGACCAAGAGCAAGTTTAACACCTATCACTTCTCCATGGTCGTTTGTTATCTAGAGAATTGACTTGGTCGGGGCACTATCGACCACTAAGGGAAGGTTCAAGTATCTGTTTATAGTAGATTACTTCACCAAATAGGTGGAGGTTGAGCCTTTGATTGATATGCCTTATCAGAGGGCTTTCCAATTCATATGGAAGATAATCATTTGCAGGTATGGCATGCCTTATGTGACACCCCACCTAATAAAATACCAGGTGATTAGTCCTATACCAAATTAAAACAGGAATCCCAGTTGATTCATTATTAGCATCACTATCGAAAACTTTTTAAAACTTACTAACCACCTAGTATTCCAAAAGCTGGTGCCAAATTTTAACTATTTAATTTACAAAACAGCACATGCGGAAATAAATATAAACCATTCACACAACTAAATAAAACTCAACTGAATAATTAAATAAACAACTTGCCGAATAAACCATCGGCCACCAAAATGAAATCCAATACAAACATCCAACACCTGAATAAGTACATATGAAATCTGTACTGAGAAGTCTGGGCGACAAGCCCGAAATAAAATTGGAACTAATAAATGATTCATACTCTAGGAATAAATGAACGATGCATCTAATCCAAACTCCTGCTAGCATCCACATATGCCGCAGCTCCGTGTCCCTGGAATAGAATATCAATCCTAGCGTCCCTGTGGCTGGACACCTAAAAGGTTTTGAAAATGGTTTTATAGCAAGGGTTAGAACCCAAAACATTTTTAAAATATTTAGCAAGTGAATTAACTGCAGTAACTTAAAATGCATGAATGCGCTTCATATTTAAGTTAGTGTCGCACTCCCTTGTGGACATTCTCACCCCTCCACTATTGTGCAAACCTAATGGTCACCTTGACCCCCACCTAGTTGTACTACCCCGTACAACTAGTCCTGGATAACCTCCCCTTGCCATACTACTCTACCCCAAGTATAATGATTCTTGAATTATAAGTTATCTAACAATTAACTTAATTAATTCCTTCTTAAATAGTAGCATATAACCATGTCACAAGTTATATAAAGTAAATACATCACACACTGTATCATTACCCGCATATAATATTGAATACCATTATATACGTACCTTTACTAAAACATCCACACATATAACATACGTATATCCATCCCTCCGAGTATACCCTCTCCGGATGATTCCCTCTAAAGTGCTATCCCACTAGGTATGCTCACATAACCTAGTTACCCAAGTTGGATTCGCTCACCAACCTGGCCTAAAACATAAACGAAGTGGAGGCGGTCATATTCCTTCCCTGAAAGTGAGATAATCTCCTCACCCATATACCGGACGCTATGACCTGGGGATATACTCACCCTACTCCTCAAGCTAGGGGATTCACCCACATCGCGCAACCTCCCTTGATAGCACTAGAGTATATAAATTAAATAAATATCTCATCACTGATATTTAATAGCACACGCAATAAATATACACACACACACACACACACACACATATATATATATATATATATATATATATATATATATATATATATATATATATATATATATATATACTATCACTACACCGTATATATATATTATAAACCCCGGCTTTATCGTGTACTCAAAAACTCGTAACACTAACCTGTAATTTTTCGAGTCTCTGGCCCGACTCAACTTAATTAATTTTCTCACTTATAAATTATCATTACCCCAAGTCTGTGATCCGACTCTAATATATTTAATTCACACTCAATTAATATAATATTTTTCCCGAGTTTGTGGTCCGACTCTAATTAAATTAATTAACACACCTATTAATTTAATACCTTCTCAAGTCTATCGTCCGACTCTAATTAAATTAATTAACACACCTATTAATTTAATACCTTCTCGAGTCTATCGTACGACTCTAATTAAATTAATTAACACACCTATTAATTTAATACCTTCCCGAGTCTATCGTCCGAATCTAATTAAATTAATTAACCCACCTATTAATTAAATACCTTCCCGAGTCTATCGTACAACTCTAATTAAATTAATTAAGACACCTATTAATTTAATACTTTCTCGAGTCTGTCGTCCGACTCCCGGTTAATTAATTTACAGATTAATTAATTTATACTAAACCGAGTCTGCAATCCGACTCTAAATTAATTAATTACAACATCAATTAATTTAATACTTTTTCGAGTCTACCTTCCGACTCTACCTTCATTAATTAACCCATCCATTAATTTAATAACTTGGTGTCACCCAACCATTATCCCCGGACTCGCTCACTTGGCCCGTAACTTAATATTTCCCGAGTTTATGTTCCGACTCCAAATTAATTTACTCTCTCAATAATTAATTTAATACTTTGGTGTTACTTAACCGACATTCCCGGACTTGTTCATTTGGTCCATTTTTACATTTCATAATTTCATTCCCACATATTCGTCCACAATGTGTCACACATTCATCTCCATAAATTCTCCAATTATATTTTCCTATAATTACCAACATACCCGGACTCGCCCACTTGGTCCATAATTAAGTATTTCACCTCAATTCCTTTAATAATGTAGCGTCACCCAACTACAGT
This sequence comes from Sambucus nigra, assembly GCA_949130495.1. Lineage (NCBI taxonomy): Eukaryota > Viridiplantae > Streptophyta > Magnoliopsida > Dipsacales > Adoxaceae > Sambucus > Sambucus nigra. The sequence continues at coordinate 145,696,815 of OX422210.1, read as the reverse complement.
ACCCGAATATTATTCCTCGGTTCGATATTAACACAAATATTTATGAATTATTTTCCCCAAATTCGTCCATCTCATGACATACCGTTCACACCCTCCTAAACCCAATTATATCACCCTATAATTGTTGAGGAAAATATATGCCACATATGAATTTGTCACTAAATAAAAGTAAGGGAATAAATCTTTAATAAAATTCTCTTTATATAAAAACTGGTCGAACTGCCATGTTTTTGGGACCATCGATCGATCAATCCCCCTAGGTCGATCAAACAGGTGATCGTCTTCCTCGACTTGCTGTTTCAGCCATTAACGAACCCTCAAGATTTTGTTTCTCCCCCAAACCTTTACCCAACTCACAACCAACATATTCTCCACACAAGAAAAGGTTCTAAACACCCTAGAAACCTTAATCCATCAACAATTTGTCCAAAACCCTAAGTATATCCGATTTGGGCTTTTCACCCGGGTCTGTTCTACCAAATCCTACCCTACCATATTCACTCCCTGTAATCACTATACATATTGTAATCCACTCTACAATTTAATCTTAACAGACCCAAATCATAACTTATCATCCATTGAGTAATTAAATATGTCCATTACTCTAAATTCATAAAAACCCAATTGTTATTATGGTTATACACCCAAAACGAATTTTGATTTACACATCACTATGATATGAATTGATTATCATCAATTTAGAAATCACAACAGTTAACCACTTGCCTGGAATTGTTCGTAGAGTCTGATCCGTTGGTGTAGTCCCATAATTTTGGCTCCAATAATCCCCAATTGCTCTTGGTTTGCTTTCCCCCAATTTCCCTCACAAGCCCTAAGCTTAGAATTTGTGTTTTATGTCGTTTAACACTTCTCCATCTAGCTTAAAAACCCTTAATCCAGTTTTTGGTCATATGGGCCTAATTAAAATGGCCTAACTCACCCCGTGTGGGCCCGTCTATGCCCAAAAATACCCCGAGACCCAATTACTACCCCCGGATACTCTTTTTTTACTATCTCGACCCATCCGGACGCAACCGTGCACTCGAAATTGCCATCTGAAATACTTTTTGATATTTCCAAATTTCGACCTCAAAATGCGACACACGAGATTTTGAACCATTAAACTTAAAAGTCGCCAATTATAATTAATTCGGCTCACTCAAATAAATTCTCCGACTCATGAATTTAAGTTTCTCCAATTTAAATTTTTTTTATAACTCCAAAAAATAATTAAATATTACATCCTCAAAATTACGGGGTGTTACACCTTATGCCTTCATCAATGACCATGGCACTTAATTTGATAATGAATAATTTGAAGAATACTACATCAGGTTTGGCATCCAGAAACTTCATCAGCACCTGGGCACACAATGGTCAAATAGAAATCACCAATAAAAATTTACTAGATGGATTGAAAAAAAGGTTGAATGATTCTAAAGGCAACTGGATTAATGAACTCCACAATGTCCTTTGGGTATATAGGACTACTCCCAAAACAGCAACGGGGGAAACGCCATACATACTAGTTTTTGGCACTGAGACAGTAGAACCAGTGGAAATAGGTCTGCTAACTCACAGGGTATTGAACGTAGATCACCCAAGAGTGACATCATGAGGCGACTAGATCTTGACATGATATAAGAAGTCCTAAAAGATGTCACTATTCGGATGGTTGCCTACCAACAAAGGACTAGAATGTTTTATGATTGAAGGGTCAAGCCGACCAACTTAAAGAAGGGGGATTTGGTACTGAAGAAATTAATGCAGAAGAGCAATAAGCTAGAGCCTAATTGGCATGGTCCATATCGTATCTATGAAGTTATCTGACCAGGAACTTATCGCTTGGAAACTCTGAAAGGAGAAGAATTCAAGAATCCTTGGAACACAGACCATCTGCACAAGTATTATCAGTAATTCAGTTTTTAAAAATTCCATTTTCAATGTAATTGGTTATTCATGTTAAAGAAATTTCATATTTTTCTCCATTATACATTCTTTTTTGTTTTGTTTTTCGGAGTATGGTGGCAACACGCCTTAACTATAAATTAATGATGAATTTTAATTCAACCTTTTCCAACTTCAGAATAGTTGCAATTTTAATTCAAACTTTTCCAACTTCGAAAAATTTCTTCAGAAACATTCTTTATATTTTTCAAACTTTTCCAACTTTAGAAAAGTTCCTCGCCATAATTTTCCAACTACAGAAAAGTGCATGGTTCAAACTTTTCCAACTTCAGAAAAGTTAAACTTCATGTATGATTTGTCCTCGGCAAGTCACAAACAAAAAGTCAGTAAAATTTGTTAATTAGAGATTTTGCCCGACCAAGTTAAAACACGGGAATAATTATACATTCCTAAAATACTTGGTCGCCACTAATAACTATTTCTACAACTTAGTACAATAAAGCTATTTACAGTTTTATCTAAGTGCATTAGTTGAATCTAAGGCTGTGTAAATGATTAAAACATGGATTAAATATTAAACATTTGAGCAAGTTATTTAGTCTATAAGCCGATTAATTAATCATTATATATATTACCTAGTCGGTAAAAAGATTAAACATCAACCACAAGCTTAAATAGTGGAAACTCTCAATCAAAAATAAATTCATTGATCAAAAATGCATTACAGTCGAAAAAAGCATTACAATAAAAAGGAGAAATACAAATCTATTCTACTTAACGCTTTCCTTATGCCTTATATATCCTAGTATGAGGATCATCAAGGGTATATGATGAATTTATTGTGTTGAAATCTCTCAACATCAACCTATTGCTGATGCTCGGCCTATCAAGCAAGTGAGGAGGACGAATTATCTCACACTCATCATTGAGGCCACAGTCACCCAAATATTTACTTATCAGGCCTTGAGGAATGGCATTAAGAGTAATCCATCTTGTGTCAAATTTTAAGGGAGTTTTGTCACAATCTAAGAAATATGGGTCATTCCAGTGCCACAATTCACTGTTTTGATCATACTTCAATAGTGTTAACAAGTTAGTCCATCCCCATTTGTATCCTTCACGATTGCTTTGAGAAAGATGATCATCCAAGTGAGTTAAAGCCTCATTATATACATCCATCCAAACTTCCTTTGGTGTCTTATGAAAGTGGAATGTCAACCTATTAACTTGATCTTGGAGATTCTTGAGGAAAATATCTTTGGATTTTAGCAGGGCCTCTTGGTCGGTGAAAGTATTTTTCGTTATCTCCTCCTCAATGGTGGACTGAACAACTATACTCTGCTTGAGGTCTTATCCAGGTTTGGATTTTGTCTTCTGCAAAGCTTCTAGATCCTCTAAGAATCGGGCATTTTCAGTATCTAAAAAGGAAACACCCTCATCTGGACCAGTAGTGGCTGATCTCTTAAGGCTGCCAAGTTTATTCCTCAGGGAATTATTTTCTTTCTCCAACATTATAGCAATTATCGAGAACTCTCCAAATATTATTTTAAAGACAATTCCCTCTTGTGCGGAGCTGAAGTGATGTCTTTCAATTTCTGTTCAAAGCCGCAACTTTCACTTAACGCCTTATATTTGGCTTCGTAATCATAATGGAGTAATGCCTTGGAAACTTTATGATCCTTTTGCATTCTCTCAATCATCTCGTAGTAACCAGTATTATTTGCTACATCTCTATCCAAGAGGCCGTGGAGATGGATGTAAGATTATTTTACTTGATCATACACATCTCGGCCAAGCAACCCTGATAAATCTTCCTTAAACAAAAGAACATGGCTAGCCTCAAAGAGATTTTTGCACCGCCTAAGTAGGTCGGATTTTATTGAGATAATAGTTTTTTTCCTGGAATCAAACTGAAAAGTTACAAGTATATAAGTTTACAAAAAAGAACAAACCAACAATAAATAGAAGGAATTCAAAGGCATCAAGAGTTGAGAAAAAAGTTATTCTTTCATTGATTAATCATTGAAGTACAAAGGTTGATATATCATCAAGAAAGAAAAGACAAAAAATAAACTTGCTAATAAGGAGCTAGACCTTTTCCTTGTCCTTATCCTGGTCTTGGATGGCAGAAGGTTGGTCGGCACTAGCATTTGATACCATTGAAGACTCAATAGGCATTATTGAAGACTCTTCAGACCCCTCCTCGTCATTAAACTCCTCATCAAAGTTAGGAGGAGTACCTGGGTCATGCCTTTGAAAAAGCTTTGAGTTTTCCTCTGTGCTGACCACCTTCTGAGCTTCTAACCAACCTTCCTTAAAGGACAGCTTCTTGGCATATTCAATTTGGGTGGAGGTAGCAAAGAGATCTTTCTACCAACCCTTATCAAAAGCAACTTTCCCCTCATCTTTTAAGGAAATGACTTCAGAAGTCAAACCAGTCACTTTGTCTTCGATAAATTGGGCCCGAGTAATGACTTCTGTAAGTTTGTCTTCAGTAGTCTTGGCTCTGTATTTAGCATCATCCAACTTCTTTTTGATAGCCTGGGCCTTTTCATCAACAACCTTTATTTTACCTTCAGTTGCAGTGTCCCTATCATTGGCCTTTCTTAGTTCCTATTCCCAAGATTTATGTTTTATTTCTAAATCTTGATGAGAAGCCATCAAAGATTGCCTCGGGCCCTTAAAGGACTCTTCCACTTCACCATGAGAAGACCTCAGTTGATCATATTTCCCAATCATTTAGTTTAAGTCAACCAAAAATTGCTAGAAGAACAAAATACAAGATGTCGTAAAAAGTCATGAACATTAAGAAAAAGCATAAATTGAGATACTTACCAATACCAAGTTATGGCTAGCCCTCTCAGTTAGCTTGGACCTATGCATGGGGGCTGATGCAACCTGATCATCAGGAAGGGTTCCAGACTTTATCAAACCCCTAGCCATTTTAGGGTTATGACGCGACTAAGAATGTGTCTCAGAAGTGCGTACTCTCTAGGCTCAAGTGTAAGCATGTCGCTCAAGTAATAATCCAATAAGTCGGGTATCGATCCTCAGGGAAATAGGACAACAGAATTGTAACGACGTTGGACAGACAAAGAAATGCTAACTCTGACTCTAAAAAGAAAGGAAAAAATGATTTGTTTTGAGAATTGGCTACAACTAAATGAAATTTTGAAATTATGAAAGAAATGCAACTATTCCAAATTACCTAAAATACTAACGATGAATGATTTAAAACTCGAAATATGTGATTAAAAAAATAGGATGAGAATACAATCCCTCAACCCTAGTGTATTAATGGTATAAAACTAATCGTAAATTTAAATGATAATTAGACCCAAAATTTAGTACTCCCAAGCATTACGTATATGAGGTTCAAGCCTGCACCATACTTAATCAGAGGATGAGTAAATCGGTATTGCAATAGCGACACTCGCATTGCATTCTAAAGCATCCCGGTTACCCGAAAGTAAACGAGATCCAAAGATCAACAATGGTTGTGTTTCTACACAATACGGTCATAATAAATCATTAAATTTAGAGGATTAATTTTATACACATGCAACTACCACATGAGGTTGGGTTCATGCATCCCGGCCCTTAAAAATTTAGCTTACCATGATGAAATAAATGAAAATGATTATTGAATTGCAGGATATCATGATTAAACTAAGGGAGAATTGAAGAATGATGCAGAAGGAAGATTAGACAGAAGAAAGTAATCAAATAACTTACCAAAGCACTAAAAACATCAACTAAAATTACTTGTAATCATAGAAATCTGAACAAACTTCAATGTTGGAAATAGAATTGCAAGGAATCTTCAAACTAGGGTTTTAACTGAAAAGGGAAAAAATTAGATGATTTTTCTTCCCCTTAAAATGATAATAAATCGAGTTTAAATACCCTACAAGACTCTAAGAGTTTTAGCTTAACCAGGACTCTCCATTGGAGGAAGAGTGAAAAACCAAAATTGCGACAGTCGAATCGGTCCGGTCCTCCTTCAATTCGGTTCGACTTGGATCCGAATTGGTTCTTTTCTTTTTTGATCAAATCGATCCGGTACGGATCGGTTCATTTAATTTTATCAACTTCAATCCGTCTTCGGTCTGGGTTTCACTGGAACTTTGCATTTCGAATCGGTTCGATTTTTCTTTGACTTTTTCTTTTATCTTTGACTGCTCATAACTTTCACATCGGGACTCCGATTGAGGTACCGTTTCTTCCTATGTACTTGTAAACTTGATATATTCAACTTTTCTTTAGATGCCTCATCCAAATTCTGGGTAAAAATTATAACTTTCCCTTTTGACTTTCCTTATTTTCTTTATTTATTCTTCCGATTTCTTTTATTCTTTAGTGACATCAAATACCTGTAAAATTAATACGAAATACCAAAAACTCGGGGTACTCATTAGAATAAGTACGTAGCAAGATTATGAGATAAAATTAAATCAATTACATTGTTCGAGGTGCTAAAAGTAACTAAATTAAAGGGATAAATTTGGAAGAATTTATGCCTAATAAAATCCCCCTAACTTATAACTTTGTGCGTCCCGAGCAATGTAAAAATATCCTAGCATGGATCAACTCTTGAAAATCACTTTATTTGGATAGAATACCTTTTTCGCGGGCAAGCGATTGCATTCAGCATATGCAACAAGCCTTTAAACCCCTAGGTTACCCTAGTAGGACAAGTTGTGTCTCGTGAGGGTTTGCAGAGAATATACCCACAAAATTCGACTCAAAGAAAATTCAAAATACGCAAAAATTATATAATTCAAACTTTCCTAGAAAATAATCATCATCAAGTCATGTTCAAGAGTCTCAAATCATAGTGCGTGTGTGCGAAGCCGAAAATTTAACCTCGGATTTCCACCGATTGACCATTACGTTACTTATCCGAAAATTCACTTTGATTTCAAAATCTTACGGGATGCTCTCTTAAACGAATCACTCGGAATGTGGCTATTCTCTCGGTGTGCATGGTAAAAAGAGTAAATATAATGGACACAAAGTCGCGCACATAAGTAGAAAGACAGAAATATATGGTGAATAGATCTCATCATCGGAATACGGTCATTGGGAAACGGGAACATCGCCTCTTTTTCACGCATTTAATCTCTTTTATTATCTTTTGGTGTCTTATGTCTCCACCCAGTAATCAATTTAGCATTCCGGACTCGGTAGGACTTTTCAGGTTATAGGTGTATTGGGTAACATGGAAATGGTTGGGAAATTCGAAATTGGAAAATTTTTCTTATGATGTCCCTTAGTGCTTTTTCAGGCTTTTGCTCATTTTATATTCCTTTGCTCTATTTTTTTGTTTTTCACTTCTTTTCTTTTCTTGCTATTTTTGTTGAGCATTTCTATTCTTTTTCTTGCCCCTTCTTATGCACTTTCCAAACTTTAATGATGACATTACCAATTTTCATAATTCCGGGCTACTTGGGTTTTTTGGGGTACCAAACGAAAAGGATAACTTTTAGTCGGCTCAAATTTGGGTTACAAAAGGGATGATTTTTCACAACTTTTTATGGACGATATTTTTGGGTAACAAACGATGGCCTACTTTATTGTCCTAATTACTTATTAATTTACCATATGCGTCTCAAGATTAATTTAATTTAGAGATTTCTTCGGCACATTTTTCAAGGCAATATCACACACGTTTTTCAAAACTGATCAAAATAAAGAATTGAGATCATCAACGACTTATTTAAAACGCTGAATTAGAACTATGAGTTAACCATTAACTCGGATTGATTTAAAAACTCAAAAAGATCGATAGGCTCGAAATCTCACCGGCTTTTGTTAATCTCCACACTTATTCGTTAAGTCGTCAATTTTCGTACAATTTCCATCTTTGGTCAATTTCGGCTTAGTGTATTGTGTTTTTTATAATTTGAGACTTTAAACCGACTTTTAATGATATTTTTGAGAAATTTGAATTCTAATTTTTATTTATTTTGAAGAAAAATATTTTTGGATTTTTCAAAATTTTACGATTTTTTTTTAGATTTTTGGGCATTTTTGAAAATTTGTGAAGTTTCAGAAATACGGACTTGTGACCCCCCCTAACTTAGACTTTTGCATTGTACTCAAGAAAAAAGGACTAAAATCTAACTCAAAGTGAATGAAAAGTGCAAAAAAATAAAACAAACAAATATTTAAAATGCGTAAAGACACTAAATGACCCTAACACATGACTCAATAATACAATAAAAATCACCCCATACGCGTCGGGGGTGCGACGACCTCTCATATCTCCACAAACTCACCCGATCCCACTCACGGGGTTCGGTGCTCTCCTCGTCTCTCCCGTCTTCATATTGTAAACCAATAATTGGAACAAATTGGGACCTCATTCATAGACAAGGGGGAGACCGGGAGACTTGTCGTGACTAGTCGAAAAGGGATCCTTGTGATACTTATTCAAAGTGTTGCCTGCGTGCATAGATTCGGAGGGAAGACCTGAGTTGCTTTTAATTTTTGGAACGCATGGGTCGGGATCTAAGTCGAACGAAACACAACTTTTTTCCTCTATCGCCTTCGAGGCATCATATGGTATGGGTGGATGGTCATTGCGAAGAAACTCATCAATTTTATCTTTCCACTCTCTCTCTCCTAGGCGAATACATGAGTCCAATAGAGATTGGACTTCAATAGTAAGGCTCTCATCCACCGGACCAAATTATTTCATGCTCATGTCCCCTAACTCTCTCTCAAACTCGGTATAAGTTCCCTCGCTCTCATGACTAAACACTAAGAAAGCTTCTAAGGCGTCTCCACGGAAATTTTCCTTAATGTGCTCTTCTATGATCTCATCAATTAGGCTCACCGCGTGAAGATCATCTTCTTCCCCCATATGTTGGGCTATATGGAAGATGTTAGTCTCTAAGGTCATGTTCCCAAAGGTGAGTTTCATCTGCCCATTTCGAGTATTGATAATTGCATTGGCTGTAGCTAAGAATGGGCGCCCAAGAATGATGGGAACATGATTGCTCGAGGTGAAGGAGGGCTACGTGTCCTAAATGATAAAGTCTATCGGGAAGTAGAAAGTGTCAACTTGGATGATCACGTCCTCCACTATTACCTCTTGGGATCTTCACGGTTCGATCTTCTAACTGGAGAGTGATCTTTGATATACCCATATATACCGACGACCCTTCAAGGAGCCAAGCCCTCATCATGGTCCAGACGACCCTTCTAGGGGCCGACCCTTCATCAGGCCTGAACGACCCTTCAAGGGGCCGACCCTTCATCATGGTCCAGACGACCATTCAAGGGGCAGACCCCCCATCATGGTCCAGACGACCCTTCCAGGGGCCGACCCTTCATCAGGCACGGATGACCTTTCAAGGGGCCGACCCTTCATCAGGCCCAGATGACCCTCCGAGGGGCCGACCCTCCATCAAGGTCCGGACGACCCTCCGAGGGTACGACAGTACGAGGCCTAAATTAGGCCAGACTCACTACCAGAAGGAACTTTACCCTCGGCCTCGTATCATAGGCCAAGGGTGACATCATCACAGCGCGTGGTTTGGGAGACGCGTGGAATAGTGCGCGTGAGGCTCACATGACACGTGGAAGACCGTTATAACAATATCACCCCCTCACGTGAGGGAATATTATGCCATCATTTGGCATCAACAGGTGTCAACAGGAGATTGGCTAGATCCTCATTCACATGCACCATGCATACTTGGGGGGTACACTACACCCCCCAAGACCTATATAGACTTGTCACCTACAACCCTATAGGGGGGAGGGATCGATAATTATAACCCTAGCAAAAACTCTGCTTGTACACACAGTAGAGAGATAAAGTGAGCTTATGTGCATTGTATCCAAGGCCATTAGTGCCCATACTTAGTGGATCACACACTCATAGTGGATGTAGGCCAAATTGGATGAACCACTATAAATCATTGTCTTATTCCTCTTGTACTCATCTCCTTCTACACACTTATACACTTACATCTCTATGGCTGCCATGGTTACTACTGTTTGAGCTCATCATCACTTATTTGGTGGTGCTATATTTCAGCATCATCAGTTTGGCATCGTCTGTGGGAACGAGAAGACATCTCTTCCTTTGTACAGCTTGACTTCACTCTGCACTCTGGTGGTGAACCAACTCTCCCCCTAAGAGGAGATGTTTCACCATTGAAAGAGACCCATTAAGGTTCTCAAGCTCACCAGTCTTTTTTCTAGTTCAGTTGTTCACAGCTCAAACACATGGCACCAGAGATGCCACTACCACCACTCCCTCCACCGGATAGTGGAGTAGAACCTAGTTCCAGTCATCCACCACCTCAGTCTGAGATGGTTGATGTGGAGGCAACCTTGAAGTCTCTGTCAGCAAGCCAGCGGATCATGCAGGAGCAGTTCACAGCTCTAATCTAGAACATACTAACACCACCAGGGGTCTCACCTGAAATGATTACTCCGGCAGCAGCTCCAGGACAGCATGAAGCCTGGGGACCACCCCAAGCACCACGGAAATACATGCCACCCCCTCAGCGGCGTAGGGATGTTGCTGACCCCCGGCGTCTATGCCTGGGGAGGCAAGGAAACCCTTTCCCTGAGGATGGGTATGATGATCTGGAGGGGGAGGAGGCCCCCATAGAATGCTGGGAGCCATATGAGGTCTCCAACAATACTGTACGACCTCTCCAGGGGAGTAGAGAGAAATTCGAGAGGCAACATCCTGAAGATCGCCCAAGAGGCTCTGCTTTTGATCGCTTGAGTAGGGGGTCGGCCTTTGAGAGGCTGGGTCCAGTAAATGACCTGCGGGGAAAATTATCCAGATCAAGGAGCGCTGCGAGGTCCAGAAGGGAGGCAGCAGATGGCCGACCCCACGGGGGCCGACCCCTGAGACAAGACGATGGTCAGGGGGAAGTAAATAGCCGACACAGGCCTGCTGCCGCAGAACCCTCTGTCCACCTCAAAGAGGCGACGGGGGATAACATTGGCAAGGCCGACCCTACGAGGCCCTGGAATGACTCAATCCAGCGACTAGAGGATAAGATCGGTGATATTCTGAAGAGCCGGGACCCTCTTCAGAGAGGATACTCCATAGGCTCTCCCTTTGTGACGAAGATAGTCAATTTTCCTACGCCATCAAAGTTTAAGCCACTTGTGGTCACCCCAAGGTATGACGGGAGTACTAACCCTGTCCATCATATTGAGATGTATCAATTAGTGGCAGAATATACTCTATCTCAGATGAGATGAGGTGTCGTGCCTTTTCTGGCACTCTAACAGGGGCTGCGCATGTCTGGTATATGTCTCTTCCAAAAAATTCCATTGAAAGCTTTAAGCAGTTGGCAGATCGATTTATCCAAAACTTTTGCTTTAGGGTGAGGCCTCAGAAGAAGACCACACACCTTCTCTATGTTAAGCAGGGGAAGAATGAGAGTCTAAGAGACTACATAGCCAGATTCAACAAAGAAAAGTTAGAGGTGGAAGACTATGAGGAGAGCATAGCTATGAAAGCCCTGATTGGAGGACTCCAAAAGGGGAAGCTATTATGGAAGCTTACTGAAGACCCTCCGAGGATGATGGCTGAATTGCTGTTGACAGCAGGAAAGGTGATGAACACCGAAGAGGCGATGGCCGCAAAATACGAAGATGAAAAAGGAGGCACTAGTGGGGGTAAGTACCCTAAGAAGAATAAAGAGGGGAAGAAGAGGTCTACGGACGACAAGTTCGCTGGTTACACCCCTCTAACGGTCAGCTGTGAACATATTCTCAATGAGAAAAAGAGTGACCGGTCCCTGAAGTAGCCTGAGAGGTTAAGGGCAGCCCCGAACAAGAGGAACAAAAACTTGTGGTGCGAATTTCACCAAGACCATGGCCATGTGACAAACAAATGCTTTGCTCTGAAAGATGAGATTGAAAAAATGTTAAAAGAAGGGAAGGTGAGGAAGTACGTTGACAAGAGTGCCTTCAAGAGGGGCCGAGGGGACGACCCCAGAAAAAAGCGAGGCGATGCATGTAGAGAAGGACCTCAAAAAAGAGGGGACGACCCTTCTGACAATCAGTACTACCCTGACCTCCCGCCGAGAGACGACCATGGCCCTGTCAGGAGACTTAATATGATCTCGCTCGGTGTGGGAATGATCTCTGGGGGCCTAGCAGGAGGAGGGTCAGAGGTCGATGACAGGAAGGCCCATGTAGCTGAAGCCAAGGCAGTGACAAAAGTTGTACACTCAACATCCTTGGAAGCAAAGTCAGAAAAGAGGAAGAAGGTCGATATGGACACTCTGATAATGGGATTCTAAAGAATGGACTTCAAAGACCTCTTAGCACCACATGATGACCCTCTCGCCATCACTACCAGGGTACATGGATGTGAGGTGCCTAGGATCCTGGTAGATGGGGGTAGCTCTGCAGACGTGATAATTTGTCCATGCTTCAAAGCCTTAGGTCTTAGCCGTGCAAGACTCGTCACGTACCATCACCCATTAATTGGGTTAAGTGGGGAAAAGGTTCACCATCTCAGAGTGTATGAGGCCGATGTCAGGATGGGGGACGAGTGGCCGAGATGGCTAACCAAGAAGGTCAGCTTCTTTGTGATGGATGAACATATCTTTTCGACCTACAATATTATACTGGGGCGGGTAGCCCTCAAGGGGTTCAAAGCTGTGCCGTCTACGGTCCATCAGATGATTAAATTTCCAACCCCTTACGGGGTGGGGGAAGTTCAGGGAGACCAGACAAAAGCACGGGAATGTTATTACAACTCCGTGGAAGAAAGAGAGGCACACAAGAGGGAAACAGCCACTTATAATATTGATACCCTAGACCCCAGGGATGAGACGAAGCTGAAAAAAGGAAAGGCCGCGGAAGAGGTAGAATCGATCATCCTCAATGAGGATAACCCGAAAAAAACCGTCCAAGTCGAAAAGTCTCTGAAGCAAAATATCAAGGAAGACCTCATTAAACTGTTGAGGGGAAGACAGAGCGTCTTTGCGTGGAGTCATGCAGATATGCCGGGGATCGACCCCAAGATCATGTACCACAAGCTCAACATGGTAGAGGGTGCAAAGCCGGTAAACCAGAAGAGGAGAATTTACTCTAGAGAAAAGTATGAGGTCATAAGGGATGAGGTCAAAAAATTAGAAGATGTTGAGTTTATCAGAGAGGTTATCTACCCTGAATGGTTGTCCAATGCAATCATTGTCCCTAAAGCCATTGGGAAGTGGAGAATGTGTGTGGACTTCACCGACCTCAATAAGCATTGTCCCAAAGATAGCTTCCCCCTCCCCCGCATTGACCAGATGGTAGACGCTACCGCAGGCCATGAGCTCATGAGCTTCATGGATGCCTATTCAGGGCACAACCAGATCTTCATGGACCCTAAAGACTCAGAGAAAATAGCCTTCATCACCGACAAGGGAAAATACTGTTATAGGGTCATGCCTTTTAGCCTGAAGAATGCAGGGGAAATATATCAGCGCCTTGTAAATAAAATATTTGAAGACCAAATTGGGAAATCTGTGGAAGTCTATGTAGATGACATGCTGACTAAGAGCCTGAAGGCAGAGGATCATGTGGCTGACCTGGAGAGGACCTTTAATATGATGGACAAATACCAGATGAAGCTCAACCCGGCCAAGTGTGTCTTCGGGGTCGAAGCAGGGAAATTCTTGGGGTTCATTGTCAACCAAAGAGGCATCGAGGCCAACCCTGAGAAAATAAAGGCCCTCCTAGATATGAAGACCCCCAAGACCATCAAAGACGTTCAGAGGCTCACGGGGCGAGTGGTTGCTTTGAATAGGTTCGTGTCCAGAGCCACCGACAGGTGCTTACCATTATTCAAAATTCTTAGAAAGGCCTTCGAATGGAGTGAAGAGTGTGATGAGGCTTTTAAGGAGTTAAATTCATACTTAAGGTCTCCCTTGCTGTTGTTCCGACCAGTGCAGGGCGAACAACTACATGTGTACTTAGTTGTCTCAGAATTAGCCATCAGCGCAGCCATTGTGAGAGACGAAGATGGGGTACAGAAGCCTGTGTACTTCAACATTAAGGCACTCCAGGGGTCTGAGTAAAGATACCCGAGGATAGAGAAGTTGGCCTATGTCTTGATCCATGCCTCAAGGAAGATGAAGCCATACTTCCAGTCCCATACAATGGTCATCCTCACTAACTCTCCTCTTAGGCAGGTCCTACACAAGCCAAAAAAATCAGGTAAGTTAATGGCCTGGGATATAGAGCTGGGGGAGTTTGACATTGTGTATCAACCTAGGACGGCCATTAAGGGACAAGCATTGGCAGATTTCATAGCCGAGTTTACTTGGGAAAATGATGAAGCCGAGGACGAGAGCTTCGAGAAGACAGATACCCAACAAGACAGGCTCACCGACACACCTACAGATAAGGCTGAGACAAGCACCGCTAGAAGGAAAGTGGCCAAAAATGAAGAGGAAAGATACCTCTTTAGACAGGGATCCCTCGGCGAGGGAAATTTCTCAGAGGAAAAAACTGTGTGGAGCCTCTTCGTTGACGGGTCCTCCTACGATAGCGAAAGTGGAGCTAGACTGATAGTATCAGCACCCGATGGCATAGACATTGAGTACGCCCTAAGGTTCAACTTTAAAGCCTCCAACAACGAGTCTGAATATGAGGCCTTAATAGTAGGCCTCTCTTTGTCCAAGTCTCTTAGTGTCGGCCAGATTCTGTTCCATAGTGATTCGAAACTAGTAGTGAATCAGATACTAGGAGCCTACGAGGCCAAGGATGAGAGGATGGACAAGTACCTTGAGAAAGTAAGGTCATTACTGAAGAGCTTCAGAGAAGTGAAATTGAAGAGGATACCTAGGCATGATAATTACCGAGCTGATGCACTTGCTAGGCTGGCCTCAGCAACTAGGACAGATATCAGGAGGACAGTCCCAGTGGAAACTCTCCTTTGGCCAACTATTGAAGATGCTGAGCGAAGACTTAGCGATTGCCTGAATGTTTCTAAGGAAGCTTCATGGATAGACCCTCTGATCAGATACATTAAAGAGGGGGAGATGCCAGGAGCAAGGCAAGAAAGGAAGAAGCTGAGATACAGAGATGCAAAATTCACTGTCATCGGAGACACCTTGTGCAAAAAGGGGTTTTTACTCCCCTTACTTAGGTGTGTACACCCATCTAAAGTCCCACGCATTTTGCGAGACGTGCATGAAGGGTCATGTTCAAGCCACATTGGGGGCAGGTCTTTAGCGAAGAGGGTGATCACCCAAGGGTACCGGTGGCCAACCTTGGGGAAAGATGCCACGGCATATGTAAAAAAGTGTAACAAATGTCAAAGATTTGCCATTGATATGCCCAAGTATAACCTCGGCCCAGGGACACCTACCTCGGCCGAGATAATGGCCGAAACATTGATCTACCCTATGAAGGCCAGGGGCCCACGATACCATCCCTCGGCCAGACCTACCTCGGCCCAGGCCGACACTACCTTCTACACTACCAAGGGGCACTGCGTGCATCACAGGCATCAACAGCACTCTCGTACACTTGGGTATGGCAACCTCGGCCAAGGGTGGGCCGAGGTGACAGTGAGCCGACCCTCAACTTGGAACCGGTTCAACCTCGGCTTGGGACGAGGTCATAAGAGGCCTTAATAATCACCAGCATAGGACTATCCCTACCACGATTGGGGACGACCTAGCATAATGTCTCGGCTGAGATCAGGCCGAGAGTCCTTATGACCCTTCTCGGATTGAACGGACATCAAGACTTTATAGCTCAGCCTCTCCCAGGCCGAGGTCATTCACCAACATGACTGCCGAGCATCTGTTGACATTAGGATAAGGACACCTGGGCACAAATCAGTTGTAACAAGATTATTCTCCACATGTGGGAGAATATTTCATCATCATTACTTACATGTGACAGTGACAGATGGCATTCCCACATTGGTGAGGATATCACACACATGCTCATTGCATGCATGGGGGGTACATTACGCCCCCTGAGCACTATATATAGGGGTCATCCCCTACCTTGCAAAAGAACTCCAGTTATTCAACCCTAGCCAAAACTCTATCTAAATATACAGTAGAGAGAGAGAGCTTGAGAGAATTGTATCCATGGCCATTAGTGCCTTCATTCAGTGATATTACTCACACGCTCATTGTGGACGTAGGCCGGATTGGCTGAACCACCTATATTCCGGTGTTCACTCCTCATATCCTCACCACCCTCTCTTATCTATTTATATAGTTATGTTGCCATTGTTATTCATATATAGAGCTTAGAAACACCTCACCTGGTGGTGCTAATTCCCAGCATCATCATTTTGGTGCCGTCTGTGGGAAGCGAGAGGCTATCTCTTCCTCTTTTCCTGCTTTACCTCCCCGGAGACTCTGGTGGTGAACCAGGAACCACCCCTTGTGTGGAGCTGTTTCACCATTGAAAGAGGTCCTTTAAGGTATTAAGCTCACTTGTTGTTCAAGCTCTTTATTGTTAATACATGGAACCAGAATTACCGCCACCTCTTCCGCCGCCTGGGGGTGGAGGGGCAAGTTCTAGTCAGGCTCCTCCCCAGTCCGAAATGGCGGAAGTGGCAGCAGCCTTGAAATCTTTGGCTGCAACACAACAAGCCATGAAGGAGCAATTTATCCAGCTCAGCCAAACCATGATGATGAGGCCAGCTGGAGTCTCACCGGACATGATAACTCCGGCGGCAGTTCAGCTTCATCCTGACGCCAGGGGACCACCCCAGGCGCCCATGAAGGAACAACTTGCACCTCAGCGGAGGAGGGACGTTGATGACCCTAGGCGCTTGCGCCTAGGGAGGCAGGGAAACCCGTGCCCAGAGGACAGGTATGATGATCTAGAAGCTGAAGAGGCCCCGGAAGACTGCTGGGAGCCGTATGAGGTGTCAGATAACACCGTACGACTTCTTAGGAAGAGCCAAGGATGTGTCGGCCGAAGAAGAGACGAGGCCCAACAAAGAGGGTCGGCCTTTGATAGGCAGAGTCAAGGATGTGTCGAACGAAGAAAAGATGAGGCCCAGTAGAGAGGGTCGGCCTTTAACAGGTTGAGCAGAGGGTCGGCCTTTGAGAGGCTGGGCCCAGTCAATGACCTGAGGCAGAGGCTATCGAGGTCAAGGAGCGTGGTAGGCTCTCAAAGAGGGAATAGGCAGGCTCGACCAGATCAAGGCCGACCCTTGGAGAGAAGAGCCAGGGAGCAGGAAGAGGTCAACAGTCAACGGGTCGTGGCTGGGGAACCCTCTGCCCATCGCAGAGAGGTGGCAGGGGATAACCTCGGCCAAGTTGATGAGAGAAGACCCTGGAATGACTCAATCCAACGTCTCGAGGAGAAGATAGGGGACCTCATAAAGAGCAGGGACCCATTACAAAGGGGCTACTCGGAGGGCTCCCCGTTTGTAGCTAGGATAGTGGGGTTCCCAACCCCAGCTAAGTTCAAGCCTCCTACAGTGACTCCTAAGTATGATGGCAGCACTAACCCAGTGCACCATATCGAGATGTATCAGTCAGCGGCAGATATTTACTCGATACCCGATGAGATGAAGTGCAGGGCCTTCTCAGGAACCTTGACAAGGGCAGCGCACAGCTGGTTCACCTCTCTTCCGAAGAACTCGATCGATAACTTCAAAGTCCTAGCTGAGCAGTTCATCCACAACTTCTGCTTTGGGGTAAGACCTCAAAAGAAGACTACCCACCTCCTATATGTCAAATAGGCTAAGGATGAAAGCCTAAGAGACTACATAGCAAGATTCAACAAGGAGAAGTTGGAGGTGGAGGATTACGAAGAGAGCATAGCCATGACCGCCCTGATAGGAGGCCTCCAGAAGGGGAAGCTATTGTGGAAGCTAGCGGAAGACCCCCCCAAGTCTATGGCAGAGCTGCTGTCCACCGCAGGGAAAATGATGAATGCGGAAGAGGCAATGGCCTCCAAATATGAGGAGGAGAACCGTGGTAGCCCTGGGAGGTCCCAGGGCAAGAAAGAGGGGAAGAAGAGGTCAGCAGATGACAAGTTCGCTCATTACACTCCTCTGACTGTGAGCTGTGAGCACATCCTTAATAAGATCAAGACTGATCGGGCTCTGAGGTGGCCAGAGAAATTGAAGGCCCCACCACATAAGAGGAATAAAAACCTCTGGTGTGAGTTCCATCAGGATCACGGCCATGTCACAGATAGATGCTTCGCTCTGAAGGATGAGATCGAGAAGATGCTAAAATCCGGGAAGCTGAGAAAGTATGTGGATGGCAAGGCGCCAAAGGGTGGAAGAGAAGACCCTAGGAAGAGAAGAAATGACAGGTGCCATGGCGATGTCTCAGCTAGAAGGCATGATGATTCAGAGGGTGATGATGGAGATGACCCGGATCTCCCACCTAAGGATGACAACACCCCAGTGAAGAGGGTAGGAATGATCTCCTTTGTTGTTAGCACCATATGTGGGGAATTCGCAGGAGGTGGCTCTGAGTTAGCCGATAGGAAAGCTCATGTAGCGGAGGCCAAGTCAGTGGTCAAGCCTGAGGTTGTGAATCTAACGTCTTCTGACGCAGTGCAGAAGAGGAAGAAGGTGGACATGGATAGCCTCATAGTGGGGTTCTCCAGACTCGACTTCAAGGGTATCTTAGCCCCCCATGATGACCCTTTAGTCATAACAACAAGGGTGCATGGGTGCGATGTAGGGAGAATCCTCATAGACGGGGGAAGCTCAGCAGATGTGATGTTCTGGCCTTATTTCAAGAGCTTGGGTCTTAGCAGGGAAAGGCTGGTGCCCTACCATCACCCATTGATAGGCTTCAGTGGTGAGAAGGTGCACCCATTGGGCATGTATGAAATGGATGTACGGATGGGAGATGAGTGGCCTAAGAGGCTGACCAAGAAGATAAACTTTTTTGTTATGGACGAAAATGTTTTCTCGGCCTACAACCTCATCATCAGAAGAGTGGCCCTCAAAGAGTTTGAAGTCGTTCCGTCAACGGTCCACCAGATGCTAAAATTCCCGACTCCTTATGGGGTAGGGGAAGTGCAAGGGGACCAGACCACGGCGCGGGAGTGTTATTTCAACTCGACCGAAGAGCGAGAGGCCCATAAGAGAGCAACCGCCACTTACAGCATTGACACTCTCGATCCCAGAGACAAAACAAAACTGAAGAAGGGCGAGGCCGCGGAAGAGGTAGAATCCATCGTCCTCAATGAGGACGAGCCGAAAAAAACCGTCCAGGTCGGCAAGGCCCTGGAGCAAGGGATCAAGGAAGAGCTGATAAACTTCCTCAGGAGGAGGCAGAGTGTCTTTGCGTGGAGTCACGCAGACATGTCTGGTATCAACCCTGAGATCATGACCCACAAGCTCAACGTGGACGGAGATGCTAGGCCTATCAAATAGAGGCGAAGAGTCTACTCTAGAGAGAAGTATAAGGTCATCCGGGAAGAGGTGAAAAGGTTAGAAGAGGCCGAGTTAATAAGAGAGGTCACTTATCCAGAGTGGCTCTCAAATGCAGTCATCATGCCTAAGGCCAATGGAAAGTGGCGGATGTGCGTAGATTTCACAGACCTAAACAAGTCTTGCCCGAAGGACAGCTATCCCTTACCAAGGATAGACCAGATGGTGGATGCAACGGAAGAGCACGAGATCATAAGTTTCATGGATGCTTATTCAGGTTATAACCAAATCTTCATGGATGCCGAAGACTCTGAGAAGACAGCCTTCATTACTGACAAGGGGACGTACTGTTACAAGGTGATGCCCTTTGGTCTGAAAAATACGGGGGCAACATATTAACGTCTTGTCAATAGGATGTTCGAGGAGCGAATAGGTAAGACCATGGAGGTGTATATGGATGATATGCTAACGAAGAGCCTGAAAGCATGTACTCACGTAGCGAACCTTGAGAAGACCTTTGATGTCATGGACTCATACAGGATGAAGCTCAACCCAGCGAAGTGTGTCTTCGGGGTAGGAGCCGGGAAGTTCTTGGGGTTCATCGTTAATCAGAGGGGGATTGAATCAAACCCTGAGAAGATCAAGGCCTTACTCGACATGAAGACTCCAAGGGATATCAAGGATGTTCAGAGACTCACCGGAAGGGTGGCGGCCCTTAGCAGGTTTTTTTTCAGAACCACGGACAAGTGTCTCCCGTTCTTTAAAGTTCTGAGAAAGGCCTTCCAGTGGGACAAAGAGTGTGAAAAAGCCTTTGACCAACTCAAGTCCTACTTGGGGTCTCCCTTATTGCTGTCTCGGCCCATCACGGGGGAGAGGTTGTTTGTGTATCTGGCAGTCTCTGAGTCAGCCATCAGCGTAGCCATCGTACGGGAAGAGGATGGAATCCAGAGGCCTGTGTACTTCAACAGTAAGGCCCTCCAAGGGTCTGAACAAAACCATCCCCGGATGGAGAAGTTGGCTTATGCCCTGATACATGCCTCAAGGAAGATGAAGCCTTACTTCCAAGCGCATTCCATGATAGTCCTCACCGACTCCCCACTGAGACAGGTTCTGCACAAACCTGAGAAGTGCGGGAGACTGATGACCTGGGCCATCAAGCTAGGAGAGTATGATCTTACCTACCAGCCCAGGACAGCCATCAAAGGGCAGGACCTCGCAGACTTTGTTGCAGAGTTCACTTGGGAAGAGGCCGAGACAGAGAAAGGTTTAGATAACGGCGAAGAGACGAACCGAAGTGTCTTCCGAGATTCGAAAGAGACTGCCCCGTACGTCTTCCGAGGTCGAGAAGAGGTTGTCCCAGGAAAAACTCAGAGCAGAGTAGAAGAGAATGAAGAGGACTGATACCTCTTCAAAAAGGGGGTTATGAGAGAAGGGGTCTTCTCATCAGATGCAGACGTATGGAGCCTCTTCGTTAATGGATCTTCCTGTGACAGTGGAAGCGGCGCGGGACTAATACTCTCGGCTCCAGATGGCGCCAACATTGAGTACGCCTTGAGATTCAAATTCCAGGCCTCCAACAACGAGTCTGAGTATGAGGCCCTGATAGCAGGTCTCTTATTGGCAACAACTCTTCGAGTAAAGTGACTCCTACTCCATAGCGACTCAAGGTTGGTTGTCAATCAAGTGTTGGGGGCATACGAGGCCAAAGATGAAAGGATGGCCAAATACCTAAAGAAGGTAAGAGGGTTGCTAGAGTATTTTGAAGAAGCAAAGCTGAAGAGAGTGCCTCAGCTGAGCAACAACCACGTTGATCATTGGCAAGGCTGGCCTCGGCAATGAAGATAGATTTGGGAAAGACCATTCCAATCGAGGTCTTAGGAAAAGCAAGCATCGAGGAGGACGAGGTATGTAGCCCTTGTCACAATGTGAACCCGGGAGACTCATCGATTGACCCGCTCGTCAGATACCTAAGAGACGGAGAGCTACCTGAGTCCAAGATGGAAAGGAGAAAGTTGAGATACAGGGCTGCCAAGTTCTCAATAGTAGGAGACGTCCTGTACAAAAAGGGGTTTCTATTGCCTCTTCTCAGATGTGTGCATCCCGTGGAGGTAACCCAGGTCTTACAGGAGGTTCATGAGGGTTCCTGCTCTAGCCACATAGGGGGAAGGCCCTTAGCCAAGAGGATCATCACTCAGGTGTACTAGTGGCCTACCTTGTCTAAGGACGCTGCAGACTATGTGAAGAAGTGTGACAAATGTCAAAGGTTCGCCACTATCCCTCATCAACCTCATCAGCCTATGACGTCGATCTCTTCTCCATGGCCATTTGCGGTATGGGGAATTGACTTGGTAGGACCTTTGCCAAGAGCTGCCAACAACTATAGATTCTTGATAGTTGCCATTGACTACTTTTCAAAGTGGGTGGAGGCGGAACCGATGATAACAATTACAGAGCAGAAGACCTTCCAGTTCATTTGGAAGAACATCATATGCAGATATGGCCTCCCGAACACTCTCATCTCCGACAATGACACCCAGTTTAAGAACTCCTCCTTAGAAAAATATTGCCTAAGAGTGGGGATTAAGCAGTTCTTCTCATCCCCTGGTCGTCCTCAGGCTAATGGACAGACCGAGGTCATAAACAGAACCATCTTGGACGGAATCAAGAAGAGGTTGGAAGATGCGATGGGTAGATGGACAGAAGAGGTCTGTGCAGTGTTATGGGCTTACATAATTACAGCAAGGACACCAACGGGAGAAACCCCATTCATGCTAGCACATGGCTCAGAGACCGTCATACCAACGGAGGTAGGACTGCCAACTCATCGAATTCAGACCTACGACCCTGACAGCAATGGGGAGAAGAGAAGGCTAGACCTGGATCTCATCGAAGAAAGAAGGGAAGACGCAGAGGTCAGAAAAGCAGCCTACCAGCAGAGGGAAGCAAAATTCTACAACCAGAGGGTGAAGTCAAGACCCATTGCAGTGGGAGACCTAGTTCTAAAGAAGACACTACAGAAGGCAAACAAGCTACACCCAAACTGGCATGGCCCCTACAAGGTGACGGAAGAGGTTGTGCCTGGCACTTACAGGCTAGAAAACCTAGAAGGAGAACCTTTCACTAACCCGTGGAATGCTGACCATCTCAAGAGATATTACATATGATGTATAGAATTTTATGAAAATGTACTATCTTATTGAGAAGAGGTTATTAATAAAGATCAGTCTCCATATCAAGTTCTTGTTTCGTACTTTAGACCAGAATTTTATTATGAGGCTAACCTCTTAGGTGATGACCTCAGACCCTTATAACATCACTCGGTGGTGACGAGGTCTGAGCTCAGACACCTGGGTTAGACGACCTCAAACTCTTAACATCATTAATTTGGTGAGATTTATTATGGGGCTAACCTCTTAGGTGATGACCTCAGACCCTTATAACATCACTCGGTGGTGACTAGATCTGAGCTCAGACACCTGGGTTAGATGACCTCAGACCCTTAACATCATTAATTTGGTGAGATTTATTATGAGGCTAACCTCTTAGGTGATGACCTCAGACCCTCATAACATCACTCGGTGGTAACGAGGTCTGAGCTCAGACACCTGGGTTAGACGACCTCAGACTTTTAACATCATTAATCTGGTGAGATTTATTATGAGGCTAACCTCTTAGGTGATGACCTCAGACCCTCATAATATCACTCGGTGGTGACGAGGTCTGAGCTCAGACACCTGGGTTATACGACCTCAGACCCTTAACATCATTAATTTGGTGAGATTTATTATGAGGCTAACCTCTTTGGTGATGACCTCAGACCCTCATAACATCACTCGGTGGTGACGAGGTCTGAGCTAAGACACCTGGGTTAGACGACCTCAGACTCTTAACATCATTAATTTGGTGAGATTTATTATGAGGCTAACCTCTTAGGTGATGACCTCAGACCCTCATAACATCAATCGGTGGTGACGAGGTCTGAGCTCAGACACCTGGGTTAGACGACCACAGGCCTTTAACATTATTAATTTGGTGAGATTTATTATGAGGCTAACCTCTTAGGTGATGACCTCAGACCCTCATAACATCACTCGGTGGTGACGAGGTCTGAGCTCAGACACCTGGGTTAGACGACCTCAGACCTTTAACATCATTAATTTGGTGAAGTTGGTTATGAGAACAACATGTTAGGTAATGACTTCAGAGCTTAATAGCAATCAGAGGCATTCAGTAAAAATAAGAGATTACATAACATTCAGAGGTTACAAATTACAAGTTACAAAATACAAATTTGTTTCAAGTTAAAGGTCAGAGGGGGGAGCATTGACAATATCGGCTGGGTTGACCTGATCAGCATTGGTCACCTCAGCCACATCATCAGCAGGGTCAGTCCCTCCGAGATCAGTCCCTTCCAGAGTGGCAGTCTGACCAGGAGCAGCAGCCTCGTCTTCTACCTCTTGCAGTGCATGGGCAAACTGAGGGTCGACGAAGCCGAGGCCCACAAAGTCGGAGGCCTTTATAGTGCCAACCTCCTTCTCTCTGACCTCGACCCATTTGGTGGTGGCTTTGATACCTCTTTCGAGGTATTCAAAACCAAAACCCACGAACTCCTCAGAGACTTTGTAGTCAGAAATTATTCTCTCTGAGGCATCTGCAAGGGCAGCCTTCACAGCCGCATTGACCTTCCGCTGCAGGGCATCATCCTTATCCTTCAGGGCCTGGGCATGGTTTTGGACGAGTGCAGAGATATCTTTTTCCAAACTCTGGGCCTTATTTTCAGAGTTCTTGGCCTTATTCTCAGAATTCTGTAACTCTGACCTCAGACGGTCAACCTCGGCCTTCAGGGTGCTCTCGACCTTCTCAGCCTCCTGCCCCTTCTGAATGAGAGGCAATTTCCTCATGGCCCAGTTAGACAGTTGGTACATGGCAGTCACACCCTGCACAGTTAATGAAGAGGTTAGATGGGAGTAAAATCAGACGTTGCACTTGTAAAATTTTTGACAAAAGGAACAAGTCATACCTGAAAGGCTTTGTGAAGGCCGAACTCAACCATCATGGAGGTGTCCATGGCTCTGTAAAAATGCTTGTCTGACTCGATCATCACATTGGCGAGTGCGTCCATGGCCTGTCTGCTGTTTCCGACCACGCTATCAGTAAGCTTCAGCTGGTCCAGACGAGCCGACAGGGTGTCGGATGAGATGGGGATCGCAGTGTCTGAGGTCTTCTTTTACCTTGAGGTCGGCCTCTGATCCTCAGAGGCCGGGACCTCAGGAGCCCTCTTCTTGGATTTGGATGTTGAGGGGGCTGGAGGAGGAGCGTTCAAGCCAGTCTTCTTTGCAAGTC
Source organism: Sambucus nigra (assembly GCA_949130495.1). Lineage (NCBI taxonomy): Eukaryota > Viridiplantae > Streptophyta > Magnoliopsida > Dipsacales > Adoxaceae > Sambucus > Sambucus nigra. The sequence continues at coordinate 145,672,202 of OX422210.1, read as the reverse complement.
TTACCAAACTCGGAGCTGCCATCTCCCACAATTCGTCTGGGACACCTGGTGGTCTCTCTGCAAAAGTGAAAAGATAAGAATCAGAAATCAAACATGAATGATCAGGGGTTAGACTTGAAATAAAAAGAAAAAAATCCTTACCAAAGTCAACAAGGGGACTTCCACCTAGGCTCATCCCAGAGAGATACTGGGGGGTCAGCAGATGTTCGAACTTGACAAACAGACCATGTGCCCCTTGGTTTTGCAGGGCCTTCACCTTTTTGATATTTTGAAGACTTAGGCCAGGATCGGCCCTGGCAGACATGGTGACCTTACCCCATCTGAGGGGTATCCTCGGCTCAAAAGTGGAAGAGGTAACAGATAAGCCAAATTCCCATGGCCCTGAGGAGAAAAAATACCGGGGTTTCCAATTGTGATTAGAGGTCTGAGTGACCTGGAGCATCTTCTTCTCAGGCCTCCGAGCCACGAAATGATAGTAGCTCGGATGGTTTTTGGCCGAGGTAGGGACGTAGAAACCAGCAAAGACCTGAACTGGAAGGTTAGAGTGATGGACGGCCCTCCATAAGATGATGGCCCCAATAATGACTCTCCAAGCATTGGGAGAGAGCTGCGAGGGGGCCAAGTTGATGAAGGAAAGAATGGATTTGATGATAGGATGAATGGGTAGGCGAAACCCTAACTTAAACATCTGCTCATACAAGCAGATTTCTCCATATCGTCCATGGTAGGCCCTCTCTTCCCTCAGAGGTCTCCTTAATCTGACTAAGGGACTGATGGAGTATAAATATCTGAAGTGCAAAAGATCCACTTCAGTGACTGTGCTCTCAAACTCGGCTGCTTCAGAAATGTCAACATCACTTTCAGCATCCTCATCATCGTCAGGATCAACGTCGGCTGGAGCAGACGTAGAGGGGTGACCAGGGAATCTCTGAGCAAACTCAGCCCCTGTAACGATCGATAGAGGGATGGCATCAAGAATGGGTGGCACAGCTACGTTTGGCGCGACAAGATCGACCTCTGAAGAAGAATTTGAGGTGCTTGAGCCATTTTGGGACGAGGCTCGGCTGGAGACCTCGGCTTGGTCAGGGGCCTGACCAGGCCGAGGTGTAAAGTTCATGGCCTCTTGGAAAGAGTCCACAGACATGGGGTCTGAGGTGGAAGACTCAGACTCAAACATCGGCAATGGGTTGGTAGAGATGTTTGTCTGATAAAAGTTCTCAGGAGGATCAGGATATACCACCTTGAGAGGTGGGGGAAAGAGAGGTCTAATAGGGAACTCCTGTGACTTACGAGCTTCCTCCTGAGCTCTCTCTATTTGCCTAATTTTTTCTAAGGTCTTCTCTCTAAGAGAGGGGAAATCCTCAAGAAGTTGGTACAGGGGTCTGAGCATCAGAGGACGACCCAAAACTTGAGACGACTCTAAACTTGGGAAATACCTCTAAAGCTACAAACACGTTTGGCTTATAAAATGAAGAAGCCTAAAGATCAAACTAAGAGGTTTTCAAGAAAACCTAGTTCGCCTGAGTTAATGGAGCTTGCCGGAAAACTCAAAGAACCACCGGAAAACCCCAAAATCTTGCCGGAAAATGCAAACAAAATATGAAATACAGAGGAAATAGAAAAGGAGAGGTACCTGGAAGTGAACCGACGAACGAAACAAAGAGAGACTTTCAAGAAAATCGATGAAATCCTCTGATTTAGGGCAATGGGTGAAGAAACTTTAGAGAGAAGAAATTTGCAGAAGCTGTATACGCGGGAAAGAAATGAGAAAGAAGAAAGAAAAAGGAAGGGTTTAACCCCTTAAATACTTGGGCACACTTCCCAAGGCCCATCATTGCCTTAGGAAAACCCAAAGGACAACTACTGACAGCACACGCCAGCCAAGTTGGCACGCCCTAGATTGGGACAGGTGTCATGCAGGTATTAGCCTTGGGATGGACAGGCCTCGGGGGTGAAGCAATCCCCTAGCCACTTGCTCTCGCATATGACTAAGGGCTGAGGGGTGATTGATATGCCCAAGTATAACCTCGGCCTAGGGACACCTACCTCGGCCGAGATAATGGCCGAAACATTGATCTACCCTATGAAGGCCAGGGGCCCGCGATACCATCCATCTGCCAGATCTACCTCGGCCCAGGCCGACACTACCTTCTACACTACCAAGGGGCACTGCGCGCATCACAGGCATCAACAACACTCTCGTACACCTGGGTATGGCAACCTCGTCCAAGGGTGGGCTAAGGTGACAGTGAGTCGACCCTCAACTTGGAATCGGTTCAACCTCGGCTTGGGACGAGGTCATAAGAGGCCTTAATAATCACCAGCATGGGACTATCCCTACCACGGTTGGGGCCGACCTAGCATAATGTCTCGGCTGAGATCAGGCCGAGAGTCCTTATGACACTTCTCGAATTGAACGGACATCAATCCTTTACAGCTCGGCCTCTCCCAGACCGAGGTCATTCACCAACATGACTGTCGAGCATCTGTTGACATTAGGATAAGGACACCTGGGCACAAATCAGTTGTAACAAGATTATTCTCCACATGTGGGAGAATATTTCATCATCATTACTTACATGTGACAGTGACAGATGGCATTCCCACATTGGTGAGGATATCACACACATGCTCATTGCATGCATGGGGGGTACATTACGCCCCCTAGGCACTATATATAGGGGTCATCCCCTACCTTGCAAAAGGACTCCAGTTATTCAACCCTAGCCAAAACTCTATCTAAATATACAGTAGAGAGAGAGAGCTTGAGAGAATTGTATCCATGGCCATTAGTGCCTTCATTCAGTGATATTACTCACACACTCACTGTGGACGTAGTCCGGATTTGCTGAACCACCTATATTCCGGTGTTCACTCCTCATATCCTCACCTCCCTCTCTTATCTCTTTATATAGTTGTGTTGCCATTGTTATTCATATATAGAGCTTAGAAACACCTCACCTTGTGGTGCTGATTCCCAGCATCATCAGCCACTATCCCACACCAGCCTCATCAGCCTCTTACTTCCATTACATCCCCATGGCCATTTGCAGTGTGGGGGATTGACCTAGTAGGCCCCTTGCTTAGGGCCATCAATAACTATCGGTTCCTCATCGTGGCCATTGACTATTTTTCAAAATGGGTGGAGGCAGAGCCGATGGTCACGATTACCGAGCAGAAGACCTTCCAGTTCATCTGGAAAAATATTATATACAGATATGGCCTCCCTAACACCCTCATCTCGGATAATGGGACTCAATTCAAAAATACATCTCTCGATAAGTACTGTGAAAGGGTGAGTATCAAATAATTCTTCTCTACCCTAGGCCGACCTCAGGCTAATGGGCAAACGGAAGTCACAGACAGGACGATCCTAGACGGGATCAAGAAGAGACTTGAGGAGGCAAAAGGAAGATGGGTTGAAGAGTTATATGCTGTACTGTGGGCCTACGGGACGACGGCAAAGACCTCTATCGGAGAGACCCCATTCATGCTAGCTTATGGCTCAGAAGCCGTCATCCCCACCGAGATTGGGTTTCCTACTCATAGGGTCCAAATGTATGACCCCCAGAGAAATACGGAAGAGAGGAGACTTGACTTATACCTGATTGAGGAAAGGAAGGAAGACGCCGTGATAAGGCAAGCCGCCTACCAGCAGAGGACTGCAACGTTTTACAATTAGAGGGTGAAGCAGAGACCAATTACAGTGGGGGACTTAGTCCTCAAAAACACTTGGCAAAAACCCAACAAGCTCCACCCGAATTGGCATGGCTCGCATAGGGTCATCGATGAAGTTGTCCCTGGGACCTATAGACTAGAAAACCTAGAAGGGGAACCTTTTTCCAACCCCTAGAATGCAGATCATTTGAAGAAATACTATTAGTAGTGTCGTAATGTCCTGACGGACCATAATTGTAATGGGTGTTGCTCCGACAGAACACTTGGAATGTTAAGGAGAAATATCAGTGTTTCCTCTCATCTTGTGTTTATCAGTTCTAGTATATCTTGGATCATTTTTGGGAAAAGCAACCCTCGGCTATAATGAGGGTCAATGGTGGGGATGACCCCACCTTAGCCCTCAAGAAAGATGAGGGAGGACTTTATTAAAAACCATTAATTTGGTAAAAGTAACCCTCGGCTATAATGAGGGTCAATGGTGGGGACGACCCCACCTTTGCCCTCAAGAAAGACGAGGCAGGACTTTATTAAAAACCATTAATTTGGTAGAAGCAACCCTCGTCTATGATGAGGGTTAATGGTGGGGACGACCCCACCCTTGCCCTCAAGAAAGACGAGGGAATACTTTGTTAAAAGCCATTAATTTGATATAAACAACCCTCGGCTATGATGAGGGTCAATGGTGGGGACGACCCCACCCTTGCCCTCAAGAAAGACGAGGGAGTACTTTGTTAAAAACCATTAATTTGGTAAAAGTAACCCTTGGCTATAATGAGGGTCAATGGTGGGGATGACCCCACCCTTTCCCTCAAGAAAGACGAGGGAATACTTAATTAAAAACCATTAATTTGGTAAAAGTAACCCTCGGCTATAATGAGGGTCAATGGTGAGACGACCCCACCCTTGCCCTCAAGAAAGACGAGGGAATACTTAATTAAAAATCATTAATTTGGTAAAAGTAACCCTCGGCTATAATGAGGGTCAATGGTGGGGATGACCCCACCTTTTCCCTCAAGAAAGACGAGGGAGGACTTTATTAAAAGCCATTAATTTGGCAGAAGCAACCCTCGGCTATAATGAGGGTCAATGGTGGAGACGACCCCACCTTTGCCCTCAAGAAAGACGAGGGGGGACTGGAGCATAAATTAAAATTGGTTAAAAACCACCATCGGCTATAATGAGGGTCAATGCAGGGGACGACCCCTCATTCACCCTCAAGAAAGACGAGGGAGGGTTTAGTGATATTGTTAATATAAAAAATTCACAATGCAAAAGAGACGAGTGTGAAAGACAACAAGATAGATGATATTGTAAATAAAATATTACAAAAGGATGCTTGTTCTACAAAAAATAAAGTACATTCAAGAGGTACATAAAGAGGGTATCGACTACAAATAGCCACCCTATTGAGCAGAATCAGAGGGCATGGCGTCAACGTCAATTAGAGAAGTCTCCTCAACGACCATGACAGGCTGATCCTCAGACGTGCCGACATCCTCGACATGCACTTGAGACTCCACCTGTACCAAAGCCTCAGCAATCAGGGGGTCATCCAGTTGGACTGCTTCAATAGAGGGGCAGACAGAGGATACTGCATCAGCAAACTTAAGGACGACCCACCGACAGGCCGTCCTAATCCCCCTCTCTAAGTATTCAAGGTTGAAGCCTTGAAACTCATCCGAGAGTTTGTAGGCCTCCACAGCGTCTGCCTATGCTTTCTTCACAGCCTCAGATAGATCAGTCTTAAATTGGGCCCCTTGATGGGTCAAGGCTTCATCCTTCTCTTTAAGAAGCAAGTCCTTGGCCGCCATGTCTGCATCATGCTGCCTCGTCAGCTCGTCCAGGATCCTCGCATGCTCAGTCCTGGTTCTCTCCAACTCAGCCCTTGCAGTCTCAAGCTCTAACGGTAGATCAGCCTCGTGTTGAATGGCGCTCTCAGCTTCATGGAATTTTGCTTGGTTCTCATCCATCCACTTAGTGGCCGAGGTAAGAGCACAAACAGACTGCATAAGAAAAAGAAACTCGTTAAGAGGCCGAGGAAACAGTTTGTGAAACAATGCAATTAAGGGAATGAAGTAAGACAAGTACCTGAGCCAGAGTGTGCAGAACATAGTCATACACCTTCGCCGGAGGCATCTTGGACAGGAATTCATAATCGGCAGTCGAGGGGGCAGAAAACATTGACGCTTTGGCCGCACTCAGGTTGGCAATCAGAGAAGACGGCTCGGCCTTCAGTAATGTGAAGTTTTGGGACCAGAAGGCCCCTATAGTGGAAGAAGAGGCTGTCCCCTCAGACGCATCGACCCTTACCCTCGTCCGTGAATCTGGACGAGGGTCGACAGGGACTTCTGGCTCTTTCCTCTTTTGTCTGTCGGAGGTCTATTCAGCAGGCGTCAGCCCCACGATCTTCGTCTTCCTTGGAGCTTGCTGAGGCTCCTTGCCCTTCTTCTTGACCAAGCCAGATAGCAAAATTGGGGCAGTCATTTCCCAGAGTTGATCAGATATACCAGAAGGACGACCTGAAAGGAGGACGACACGACAGAAAAATGCAGAGGTAAAGATGTAACACTTGAAAAAAGCAAAGATAGGGAAAAAAATAATATAACTCACATAGCTCTGTCAAGGGTCCGACCCTCGGACCAGCTTCCTTGAGGAACCGAGGGGTCATCAGATCTTCAAAACTTTGCAAGTTAACCCCCTTTCCCTCGTTCTCTCAGATATTCGACTATGTATTTCTCATCCAGACTAAGTTTGGGGTCTCACCTGGCCTTCATAGAGGGGTTAGACCATCTTCTGGGGACCCTCAGACTATCGACTAAAGGTTGAGCCTATGTGGAAAATTCCCATTCTCCAAAGACGAAGAAGAATCTCCTCTTCCAATCGTGGTTGGAGGTTTGTGCCACGTGGTGCAGTTTTTTATCAGACTTCCTCCCCCCCCCAGATGATAGTACCCAGGCTGCTTAGACGGGGAAGTGATATTATAGCAGGCCAAGAACAGATCGATCGAGGGCTCGTTAGTAAAGGCATTTTTCCATAGGGAGACGTAGCCAAGGATCATCCTCCAGGAGTTGGGAGGAAGTTAAGAGGGGGCAACGCTGAGGGATGATAAGATATTCACAACAGCAGGGTGTAGAGGGAACCTGACACCGACCTTAAACATCTATTCGTATACTGCGACATCTCCCTCTTCACCCTCAAAGACCCTCTCAGACTCAGAGGGGACCCTCATATTTATGTTTGGGGGCACACCAAATGCATGCCTCTAAAGCAAGAGGTCACGATCCCTGACGGAGGAGATATATGATGAGGCATGGGAGGTGTCAACTGGGTCAACATCTAAGTCCTCACCATCATCCTCAGTCCCCTCTCCCTCGGCCTCGTCACCTGTGAGAGGCCCTTGAGGGAAAGCCATCTGGAAGGCGTGGGGGGACAAAATTGTCACAGGGACACCCTCTTAAGGGACCACACCCTCGGCCTGTCGGCTTGGGTTAAGATCAGACGTTTCTCTCCTCCCAGAAGGGCCAGCACCTGATGGTGACGAGGCTCTCTCATCCATCTCTCCTAACCGACTCTCGATTGGACGACAGGATGACCCACAAAACTCAGAGGGATTTATTGTGGCTAGAGGAATGGGGAAAATGGGTGGTACCCTATTAGGGTCGGCCCCTCATCTTCTCTCCTCCTCTTCCTCTATTCGCCTAATCTCTACGAAGAACTTCTCCCTCGGGGATGGAAACTCCTCAGCTAAACTGTAAAGCCTCCTAAGCATTAAGGGGAAGACCCTACACTTAGAAGAATTTGGCTAAGCCAACCACAAACAATCTCACAATTGACCAGGTTGGACTTTTCGATCAAAACCAAAGAATTAAAGGGTTTTATCAAGAACATTCAAGAACAGACTACCAGAGAATATGCCGGAAAAGCTATGAAACAGCCTAAGGAAAATCCAACCCTACGACCCTAAAATAAGAAAGCAAACTGAAATGAAGATAAAGAGGGCACTAGGGCAAAGGGGTTACCTGAGAAGAAATAGTAGAACTGCCAAACTCGAAACGTCGAAGTTGCAGAAATGGATAGAAAGTTGGAGACTAGAGAGAGAGAGAGTTCAGGCGCGAAGAAGAAGAAGAAGAAAAAGAAAGAGAAACTTCAAAAAAAATTAAATACCTTGCCAATGAGTGGGCCCACTAACCAATGCAGAGCACAGCCCACGAGGACGACATCATTAGGGCACAAAGTCCCAAGTAGTGTGCAGCCGTCATGCCTGGGAAAATGAAACGACAGTGGATACCTGCGTAGGTGTCACGACAGCTTGACAGGTGTCACTCATCAAACAGAACATACACTTGTCTCAAAAGCAACATTATCCCTCAGCCATCTCAGCATCATCTATGGCTAAGGTCTGGGGGGTGATTGATATACCCATATATACCCTCGGCAAGGCTGAGGGCGCCTTCCACCAAGGCATGCCCAAGATGGTCTCGTAACCCCTCATCATGGTCCAGACGACCCTTTAAGGGGTCGACCCCTCATCATGGTCCAGACGATCCTTCAAGGGGTCGACCCTTCATCAGGCCCAGACGACCCTTCAAGAGGCCGACCCCTCATCATAGTCCAGACGACCCTTCTAGGGGCCGACCCTTCATTAGGACCGGACGACCCTTTAAGGGGCCAACCCTTCATCAGGCCCAGACGACCTTCAAGGGGCAGACCCCCCATCATGGTCCAGACGACCCTTCCAGGGGCAGACCCTTCATCAGGATCGAACGACCCTTCAAGGGGCCGACCCTTCATCAGGCCCAGATGACCCTCCGAGGGGCCGACCCTCCATCAGGGTTCGGACGACCCTCCAAGGGTACGAGGCCTAAATTAGGCCAGACTCACTACCAGAAGGAACTTTGCTCTCGGCCTCGTATCATAGACTGAGGGTGACATCATCACAGCGCGTGGTTTGGGAGACGCGTGAAACAGTGCGCGTGAGGCTCACATGGCACATGGAAGACCATTATAACAATATTACCCCCTCACGTGAGGGAATATTATGTCATCATTTGGCATCTACAGGTGTCAACAGGAGATTGGCTAGATCCTCATTCAAATGCACCATGCATACTTGGGGGGGGGGATACACTAAACCCCCCAAGACCTATATATACTTGTCACTTACAACCCTATAGGGGGGAAGGGATCGATAATTGTAACCCTAGCAAAAACTCTGCTTGTACACACAGTAGAGAGAGAAAGTGAGCTTATGTGCATTGTATATAAGGCCATTAGTGCCCATACTTAGTGGATCACACACTCACAGTGGATGTAGGCCAAATTGGCTGAACCACTATAAATCATTGTCTTATTCCTCTTGTACTCATCTCCTTCTACACACTTATACACTTACATCTCTATAGCTGCCATGGTTACTACTGTTTGAGCTCATCATCACTTATCTGGTGGTGCTAGATTTCAGGATCATCAATCTTTGTGGGCTTGAGGTCACCCAGATCAAGTTTCCTATAGATGGTGTAAGGGAGGATATTGACACTTGCTCCCAAGTCAAGTAAGGCTTTTTCAATTTTATTTTCTCCAATGATGCAGGAAATGGTGGGTGCACCGGGATCTTTGAATTTTGGCGGGAGATCATTGAGTAGAATGGAGCTCACGTTCTGTGCTAGAAAGATGTTTTTCTTTACCTTCATCTTCCTCTTCACTGTTAACAAGTCCTTGATGACTTTCGCATAAGCTGTAATTTGCTTAATGGCATTAAGGAAAGGTAAATTTAACTTTACTTGCTTTATCACATCTAGCACATCATCACGGGCATTTCCTTTATGGGAAGGAATTAGCCTTTGAGGAAACGGTGTCGCGGAGGGTGGTTTCACTACTACCTCGGTCTCACTAGTGTCTTCTTTATCACTCTCTTTTAAGGGGACATCTTCGGTCTCTTTTGTATCGGGTTAAATCTCCTTGTCTTTAGGTACATCTTGTGGGGGAGGTGACAAGTCAACTACTCTCCCACTACGTAGAGTGGTAATTGCGCTACATTGCTCAGGATCATCATGGGGTGTCGAGCTAACACTAGTTTGACCTTGGAGAGGTCTTTGGACCTGGGCAAGAAACTTGCCCTTCTCTTGGATACTCAACAATGATTGCAACTTTGAAATGTTTGCACTCATGTCGTTGATCATGCGCTCATGCCTAGCATTAGTTGCATTCTGGATATTGATAAAGTGGTTGATCGTATCCTCTAGATTTCTCCGCGGTGGAGTGATATATGCTCCTTGAGGTGGTGGTTCTTACACATGTCCTTGCATGTGTGGAGCTTATTGAAAGTGCGATGGTGGAGGAGGGGAAACATGTGAATTAGTATTCATTGCAACATGTTGTTGCCCATAGCTAAAACCAGGATGGTTTTTCCATAAAGGGTTGTAATAATTCCCGTGTGGTGCACCAAAATTACCCTTGAATCCTCCTATACCACTTACTTGTTCTTGAAGCATAACTTTGCAGGCGGGTATAGTCGAGCATTCCTCAATTGAATGACCCGCCTCATAAATCGCACACACCTTCTCGATGGGATTTGGGATGGATCCAGTTAATCCCCTTCCATATACTTCAAGTATGTCTCTCATTCCTTTCTCAAGTACATCGAGTCGACAGTCCGTCATAGAATTCTTTTCTACGTGAAATTGGTCGGACGCCGATGGAGTGGCGATCAGTTGGCGATTTTGATTTTGAACATTATGGTCAGATGTATCCCAGGATTGGGTAGTCTCGACGACATACCTCAGGTGAAGCTCTGTATCATTGGCGTCTAAGTCAATAAATAGACCATCGCACATGGTTTCAATGAGTTACTTGGAATTAATGTTCAGCCCATTATGAATGAAGGAAATGGTTTGCGTTTTATTAAAACCATGATGAGTACACAAAGTAATCAACTCATTAAAACGCTTGTAGCATCGATTGAACGACTCATTTTCTAATTATCGAAAAGTTTGAATTTGAGCCTTGATGGAGTTCGTTTGATGTGGAGGAAAGAATTTCTTAATAAATTAATATTGCAGCTTGTTCTATGATGAAATCGAATTTGAAGGTAAATACCATAGCCAGGTCTTAGCCTTATCCTTTATCCAGAATGGAAAGAGTTTAAGGCGGAGCACATTTTTGTGCAAGTTTGATTGCTAGGAGTCTTGCACGCCTCCTCAAATTCCATGATGTGGGCATATGGCTTTTCTGAATCCATTCCATGGTAAGTGGGAAGTATCTGGATCATCCCATTCATAAAGCGAAATTTCCCTGTATTATACTGGAGTAAAATGCATCCTGGAGTGACAGTGCGCTCGGGATATAAGACGTCTCTCAAAGGGCGATACGGGGCCTCTTCCTCACCGCTAACTGCACTACCGTGTTGAGACATATTTCTCTCACTCAAAGACTCTATGTCCTCACTTGGTATACTCGGAGCGCGCTCTGAAGTGTGTCCTAAGAGGGAAAACGGAGTGTTATTTGCGATTGAGTGTGACGGTATGGGAGGTGGAACCCAGAATTATGAAGCGTTAGGAGTGTGAGGGCTATCAGGGTCATACTCAACTGTTGGATTTTCATGAATGTGTGTTGTAGTATTATGGGGAGTTAAAGTGAGTTCAAAATTTTGCATTAACGGGCTGATGAGAGATGATGAAGAATATTTTTATGCTTTTTAGATTTATTTTTTTTGGGGTCAAAGTTTGAGATTGACTTGATCTAATCCTAAGTCTACCTAGATCCCCGGCAATGGCGCCAAAAACTTAACGCGACTAAGAATGTGTCTCAGAAGTGCGTATTCTCTAGGCTCAAGTGCTAGCCTGTCGCTCAAGCAATAATCCGATAAGTCGGGTATTGATCCTCAGGGAAATAGGACAACAGAATTGTAACGACGTTGGACAGACAAAGAAATCCTAACTCTGACTCTAAAAAGAAAGAAAAAGATGATTTGTTTTGAGAATTGGATACAACTAAATGCAATTTTGAAATTATGAAAGAAATGCAGCTATTCTAAATTACCGAAAATACTAACGATGAATGATTTAAAACTCAAACTGTATGATGAAAAAAATAGGACGGGAATACAATCCCTCAACCCTAGTGTATTGATGGTATAAAACTAATCATAAATTTAAATGATTTATTAAACCCAGAATTTAGTACTCCCAAGCATTACATATATGAGGTTCAAGCCCGCACCATACTTAATCAGAGGACGAGTAAATCGGTACTGCGATAGCGACACTTACATTGCATTCTAAAGCATCCCGGTTACCCGAAATCAAACGAGATCCAAAGATCTACAATGGTTGTATTGCTATAAAATACGATCATAATAAATCATTAAATTTAGAGGATTAATTTTATACACATGCAACTACCACATCGGGTTGGGTTCATGCATCCCGACCCTTAAAAATTTAGCCTACCATGATGAAATTAATGAAAACGATTATTGAATTGCCGGAAATCATGATTAAACTAAGGGAGAATTGAAGAATGATGTAGAAGGAAGATTAGACAGAAGAAATAATCAACTAACTTACAAAAGCACTAAAAGCATCAACTAAAATTACTTGTAGTCACAGAAATCTGAACAAACTTCAATCTTGGAAATAGAATTGTAATAAATCTTCAAACTAGGGTTTTAACTGAAAAGGGAAAAATTTAGATGATTTTTCCGCCCCTTAAAATGATAATAAATCGGGTTTAAATAACCTACAAGACTCCAAGAGTTTTATCTTAACTAGGACTCTCTATTGGAGGAAGAGTGAAAAACCAAAATTACGATAGTCGGACTGGTCCGATCCTCCTTCGGTTCGGTTCGGTTAGGCTTGGATCCGGATTGGTTCTTTTCTTTTCTGACCTAATCGATTCGGTACGGATAGATTCATTGAATTTTTATCAACTTCAATCCGTTTTCGGTCTGGTGTTAATTGGAACTTTGACTTTCGGATCGGTCCGATACGGATCGGTCTGATTTTTCTTTGACTTCCTCTTCTATATTTGACTGCTCATAACTTTCACACCAGGACTCCGATTGAGGTACCGTTTCTTCCTATGTACTTGTAAACATAATATCTTCAACTTTTCTTTAGATGCCTAACTTTGCCCTTTTGATTTTCCTTATTTTCTTTCTTTATTCTTCCGATTTCTTTCTTTCTTTAGTGACATAAAATACCTGTAAAATTAATACAAAATACTAGAAACTCAGGGTACTCGTTAGAATAAGTCAGCAGCAAGATTATGAGATAAAATCAAATCGATTACGTTGTTCGAGGTGCTAAAAGTAACTAAATTAAAGGAATAAATTTGGAAGAATTTATGCCTAATCAGGTTAATAGCAACAGAAGATGACCCAATGTTAAGGTCAGCTAGGATTTTTTTCACCAACTCTTGTTGGTCAACCAAGGCCTTCTTTGCAACCAATGCTTGCTGGTCGACTGGAGTTTTTTGGGTCTGTCTTTGAGGATCAGGAAAACTTCTCTTCAGTATTTTGAATTGAGACTCAGTGATTTGAGTCTCTTTAACACCAATAAGCCTCTTATCACTAGCCTGGGACTTCTTCTCAATGGGCTTTTTATCAACATCATTATTTTTGTTTGGGGGGAGGAGATAGTGGTCCACACATAAAATTGGGCATCTTCCTCTTAGTCATGTCTGTTAATGGAGAAAGTGGTACCTCAAAAATGTCAAAATATTCAAATGAGGAAGAAGTTCATCCTTGGGTGAACTTAGCACCAATAGACTCAGTAGTTGAAGAGTTGGGTATAGGATCCTCTTCTAAGTTGATAGCAACTTAGGGCGTAACAAGTATTGGTCGAGAAATAAACGATGTGATGGAGCTCTTGTATTCTAACATCAATGAAGCAGCTCGAGGATGTTCCTCTCCAACCCTCTAATTCAGTCCCCATAGAAACTTAAGCTCTTCAATATTAATTTCCCTTTCCTTGGGGTACCTCTTCTTACTCTCCTATTAATAAAAAAAGGAACAAAAAAGTTAGTCGGTCAAATACATAAATACATAACAAAATAAAGAAAAAATAAAAGAATTGCAACCTATGCCACACCCTGTTTGAGGACATCTGGGCCCGGTGTATGACACTCCATGTGGAAGAGGAACTTGTTGCCAATTTTTAACAACCACACCATAATCCTAATAATCCTTATTATAATTTGGTAAATTCACTACTAAGGCCCTATTTGCTTGCCTAGTCTTCAAATAATAAGTGTTCTCTCCAACCATACCCCATTTATAGCAAAACATCAACTCCTAAATCCCAATATGGGTCTCGTAAATCTCGTTCAAGCTATGGACACCATTTACAAACCTCCAAGTGTTAGGTTCCACTCTAGCGGGAACCACCTCAAAGTATTGACAAAATTAAAGAAAAAAAGGGTTTGGTGGAAAGGTGATGCCACACTCAACTATGAATAAGATGGGGATCCAATGACCCTCGAGAAGAGAACACACATCTATGTGACCCTGGGCTATCTCTAAATCTACCCAAGGAAAAATTTTCCTTTTTTGTCTAAACTCATCCAATGAACCCTCGTCTACAATATAAACCATGATTGAAAAAGAGAAAAGGTTGATAAAACAGAGAAAGAGGGAAAGAAGACTTACATGGGATCTAAGGTTACTGCAAGAACTCAAGAAAAATAATGGCAGCAAATGATCGTACAAGGAGAGCTTGAAGACGATGGAAAAATCTTAAGCACAAAAGGTTTTAAATCAAAAGAAAAGATGGAAAAATTCTACCTATTTATAGGTTGCCTTAATAAATGGGTATGAAATGATTAACTGAACAAACTGTTGAACTATCGCCGACTGCATGCCTCCCAAAGCATCAAAAAACTAATGTATCCTTTGGTGGTTCAAAAAAGTTTGAGTTATTTACGAAAAACCCCATTTTCCAAGAGTATCGATGAAATTTTTTACAAGTATGAGAAGTCGGTTGCCGACCAAATTCTCAAAATAGTACACTGTGCAATTTCCTAGACTAAATACTCCATACTTTCGATCAATCATCAATAATGGAGCATTGGGGGATTTTGTTGTATGTAAAAATTATCCTCTTACATGGACCAACGCTAAATATACACGTGTCCTCCTACGTGGACGAAAAATCACATTGATTAATTACAGAGATACTTAGTCGGCTAGAAGGCCGACTAACTCCAAAATGTCAACAATCTGGAAGACCAAAAGTTAGTCGGATGGGATGCTAACTAAAACTTAATTCCAAGAGTTTCATTTATTGTATATAGATGTAAATTCCTGGGAATATAAACGCATTCCATTTAGGGTTTTACACCACTATAAAAAGAAAATACTCCCTCAGCTGGAGGGAAAACTAAAATTACTCATATGCACACCATATTGAGTTATTGTGAACCCTACTAAATAATACCAACCGTGGACGTAGGCTATTTTACAATTGAACCTCTCTAAAAATCTCTTCTTTATGTGTGTGATTTGATTAACTTACTATATTATTATCTATGATTATAAATCTAGAGTAAGTCCATTTTTAGACATCAACACCTGGGTCCCTTAGTTCCTAAGACCACGCACACACCCAAGTCAACAATAATCAATGTTTAAGTACAAATTATAGATTAACAATTATAAATTGATAAATAATTCCAGAACAACCAAATCTGACTAAACAACTAAGGCAATAACAACTTAGGAACTCACACACGGAGCTACACACTCAAAACTAGACTATCATTCAAGATGAACACAACAACGATAATAATAATGGTTTGGTTTAATCAAAACATAAAAAGATTATAAACACTAAATCATAAGACACACACAAGGCCTTCTTTAGTAGTTTAAAATAAATCAAGATGAATAAACCTAAAGGTAAATCAGTTTTATGTAAAGTCCAAATGAACAACTGAGAATGCGGTGATATCGAATAGTTATTGGATTCATAAATTTCTAATTAAAACTTATTTAAGTAGATGTCAATTTTTTATCCAAATTAAATCTAATTTTATTTAAACCCTAATTATGCACCTATGTGAATAATTATGACATCATAAATAATCATAAATTTTGAGGTTCGGGAAAAAAAACCTTTCGGGTAAAACATTTATTTCACTATATAGCGTAAATCGCAACCCAAAAGCCGAAAAGATGAAATGCCTACACAACCTAATACCCTTCCATGCAACCCAAAAGCCGAAAAGATACTAAAAATGCAAGTCTTCAAATTCTTCAAAAATCTTCAACTCTCTTTACTATCTGTGTGATCATCAAAGTCCTCCACACACTAAACAAAGTAAATACCTTCTTGCAAATATCAAATCAACACAATAAACAAAGCAAATACCTTCATCGTCAAAGTAATAGACTGCATTCAATAAAACTTTGAATTTTGTGGGTACATTCTTTGCAAACCCTCACGAGACACCACTCGTCTAGTAGGGCAACCTATAGGTTTAACGGCTTGTTGCACATGCTAAGTGAAATCACTAGTGCCTGCGAAAGTGGCACACTTTTGGTTACTTATCTCTGTTTTTTCTTCATTTTTGCTCGAGGACAAGCAATGTTCTGTTTGAGGGTGGTGTGATAAGCATCCAAAAATGTTGATTTTATACCCCGAATAGATGCATTTTAGTCACTCGTTTTAATTAAAATTGGCCTTATGTCGTATTTTATTATTTTTCATGTCAATCAGCAGTCGCAACATCAAATAATGCTAAATGAAGTCAATTGCGACTCAATAGCGGTCAGAAGTGTTAAATGAAGAAATTCAAAGTGGTTGCGAAGTCAGAAGTCCCATTGAACTTGCCCAAAAGAGTTCTGATGCCTCAAACCCTCTTCTTGAACCAAACCTAAGCCTAACCTAGCCCAGACCGAGCCTAGACCATCACCCGAGCCTGAGTGTGTTGACTTTGTACCTTTATTATTTTTCTAGATTTTTATTTTGAGTCGTTTTTATTTTTAGGATTTATTTTTTATTCTTATATTTCTTTATTCTGATTTTGAGTTTTATTACTATTATTATTATTTTTAATCTTTATTTTATTTTATTATTTCTCTTAGGATTAGTTTTTAGGAATTTATTTTATTTTTCTTTAGTTTTTAGTTTTAATTTATTTAGTTAGGATTTCAAGTTTTTTTTTTAGTTTTTATAGAGTTTTATTTTTTATTTTTTTTATTTCTTTTTATTTTTGAGTCTCTTAGTAATAGAGTAGAATTTTATTTTTAGATTTTAATTTTTTATTTTAGTCTAGTTTTATATTTTAGGTAGTGTTATTTTATTTAAGGGTTCAAATTCAACACACACAACACACTCACTTACACCCAATTTCCATACACCTAACAAAGACACAAGCACTCACCCTCACCCTCACTCAACTAACCTACACCTCACACACACACTATCAACCCCACCATCATCTACAACCTCAACTCTTTCTCACTCCTAAATCTCCAAACCTCCATTAACAAAAAACACCAACACCCACCAATCAAACCCACACCAGAACCCACTTGCAACCCAATAACCCATTCAAAATCAACCATCAATCAGACCCCTTATCCTCATCAAGCAAAACCGCAGCCTCAACATACCCGGTCTACCCCCGACCTTCCATACCCGCTAGAACCCCCCAAACTCGAGATCCAGTCACCTGCTCTCCGCCACCATACTCCCTTAAACCCGCGCTCTGTCACCAGCCCTACCTGAACCCTTCTCGATCCCCAAACTCAGAACGAAAATCGAACCCTAGTAGACCCACACCACCTGCCGCACCCATAGCCCAGTAGATCATAACCCGAAACTGTCCATGACTCGACTTACATTAGCGACCCATATCAGAAAACCCCACCTGATCCGATCCAACCCGCGGACCTCCACCAGCCATTATCTCCTTAAAAATCGGAACCAACAATTATCTCAAAACCCACTTGCAAAAATAATTTGAAAGAGATACACCAAATCCCTTAAAAATCGGAACACTCCCCCCCCCTATACTCCAAAACCCACATATTTTAATCTCCAAATCTCTCATCCAATAATCCAAACCAAGATCGTGGACTATAAAGAAAAAGGGAAGCTCGTTTTTATGGGACTCTCACACGGACTCTGAATAGTAGAGACGCGGAAAGAGAAAATAAGAGATAAGTTCTCTGTATATTTTGTACAGTTAGGAACATAAAAAATCCAAAAAAATCCAAAAAAAATAGTTTAGTGTTAGAATAAATTTTAGGTTTAGTTTTTATTTTTTTTATGTAATCTAAGTGCTGGATTTGTGAGAACATTTGGGACGCACGTGCATGAACGCGATTCAAGGAATCAATTCAAAGAGAGACTTTTGTGTATTGTATTTCTTACTCTACTATTTAATATGTTGTTCTATGTTTGTGAATGTGATTAATTTTTTAATTATGATTAGCTAGTCACTCTGTTCAAGGGGTGAGATTTACTGCGTAGGATATTAATTTAATTAATTGATTTCATTAATGCTATATTTCTAGGAAAATTAATTTTTAACTGTCACCAATTAATTTATGTAACGAGAGCTAGTAAATTAATTGTACAAATTAATGTTTCAATTTAGGAATCGAACTAGAGATAGTTTTTTTCGAAATTTGAATATTAATTCTATGTTGAAATTTGGGAATTCATATTGTTTTTATTAAATTGATCCTAGCGGGTAATTTTCTTGAAAATAGTATAATTATTAATTTTTCATTGTGTTACATTTTTAGATTAGTTTTCAGAAAAAGATATTATTAAATTTATAATTGTAACGAGAGTTAGATTATCGATTTAATATTATCTCGAAATATTTTAAATTAATAAATTGAGAAATTAAAATAATTGATAATCCGGTGTAATTCTATCTCTTGACATTCTCACATTTTTCACACTCGAGTGCACATTATTTTTCGTTATTTAACTATATCATAGTTTTAGGATTTAATTAATTAATTCTCCTTTGAAATTATTTTTAAAAATAAAAAATTAAAAAATATTTTCAGAAAAAAATTGAATTGCAAGTTTTCACAATTGTTTCACCTTGAAAGTTGGATTGATACCCGTACTTACCGCAATACGAGTTGTTTTAAACAAGTTTTGTAGGTAATTCAAAAGAATTTTGAGATTAACTTTTGAAAACAACGACCATACACATGCAAAAAAAGCCATTATCAAATGGTGTCGTTGTCGTTTTCTTGACGTGGAGAGAAAGTTGAAGATTTGTAATTTTTTATTAATTTTTTTAGTGTAGTTATTCCTTCTCCCTCCTCCTTAGAATAGTTGTATAGGATATTTGAAGCTTTGTATTTATTTGTGGTGCATTTTGACACCATGTTATTTTTGTAATAATTATTCCATAAAAAAAATGAAAAGGGAAACCGGACAAGGTAGAGAGAAAGAGCGTTCAAAGGCAAGGATTTTGAAGCCTCTCTACTTTGGGTCGGTAGGACTCCCGGGGATGACTGAGATAGGCGAGATCTCCCCCCGGTTGACTCAACTCGGTCTTCACCCCACGTGTGTAAAAATCGTGGGAGGTACATGTCTTTATCCCTCGTGAATCTCCTGCAAGCGAGTTCAATTTTTGTGTGCTTACTTGCTCCAATGTGCTTTTAATTTCTGCATCTCACTTAAATTTAATGGTTTGATGAATTAATTTACCTAACCTGGACCCGGTCATTGAAACTAGAGGAGATTTTATCACCCGACTCACTCGCTTATCTATTGTGCGTTACCCTAGCTATCATTAAATTTAAAATCAATCAATTAGCTAGCCCCGTAGGAACATATTTTTACAACAGATAATCACAACGATAAATTCCGTGATTTTTGTCACCCGCGGACTTAATTAAAATTTGACTACCCCTTTCACTAATTTTGAAAATAATAATTGGCTCCGTGCTCGTTATAATTTTTTCTTGACTCGTGTGTGTCCAATTCAATTCTTTAGGTAATCGGTTTTAATTAGTTCATCCAAATCAAGAGTCCATTTTCTCCCCTTTTTCGCAAAGTCCCAAAAATATTTTCCTTTTTTATTTAAAAAAAAATATTTTAAAAAATCCCAAAAATATTTTTCTTTTTTATAAATATTTCGAAAAAGCCCAACAATATTTTTCTTTTCTTATTTTTAAAAATCACAAAAAGATTTTCTTTTCTTTTGAAAAATATTTAAAAAAACCAAAAATATTTCTCTCGTCATGGCCGAGGAACGTTCTTTACGGGAGTACTTTGGCCATTTTCCATTGTTTGATGTTAAGCCCGAATTGAACCTCCATTCATAAATTTATGGCTTTAACTCTCAAACGACCACTGTTGATACTCGTATGTCGTCCACGCCCACATCTCCTACTCCACGGCCTCCGGTGCTGAGTGTCAACAAGTCCCATGCTTCACCGTGCACATACTACTTTCTTGTCGATCACTTGTCCCATTAGTGTCCATTTATTTTTTCTCCACTTGCACCCACCATGAAACATGTGTATCCCTATGACACTGTTTTGGACCCACCCTCGGCGTATTGTCACGACGTATTAAATGCCGAGGGGTATGCATACCCCAGCTATTCATGAAGGCCTGATCACCCTTCCATGCAATATGAATCCTAACACCATGTTGTGGATCCTTACGGTTTCCAGCAGTCATCATCGCCACCTCGTGCACCTCATAACTATCAGTCCCCTTACTATGCTCCTCATGCTGATCAATCTTTTGTATCTCACTGAGATGCTTCTCCTGTGTATGACCAACTTGACCCCATTACCCACACGTCATATGAGTATTCTTTACATCCTAGTGTTTATAGTGAGTTGTGTCCACCTCAATCACTACCTCCACCCACTGACATCTCCCCACAACCTTGCACATCCTCTCTCGAAAACCTCTTACACAAGCTCGCGCACACTCTTCAATCTCAAAATGAATTCCTTCAAAGGCTTGAAAAATAACTAAATGATTTTGAGTGTGCGCACGAGTTGGATTTCACCCCAAGTCAACCCATTGTTGCACCCATGTGGGACGATGATGTGTCATCTTGTGCCAGTGATTTTGAGTGTGACCAACCCTATCATCCTAAGAATTTTTAAGTTGAGACCACCCCATGGTTCAGGCCCCAAGTTGACAATTGTGTTGACATATCTATTGATTGTGAGACTGATCCCACACCACCCTACCCTCTCGAACCCACCAGGGAGGTTGCCCTTTCCCCTTCCACCGAATCCTTATTTATGTCTGAGCCTACACATTTTTATCCTTTCCTGTGTGTTCTCGAGGAACCATTTATTTATAGGTTATCTCTGGCTGCGATTGCTTCCCACTGTCCTCAGATTGAGTCTGAGATGGTGCCTACCTCTTTAGATATGGATCCTATCCCACCATGCTTGACTCCCGTTGAGTTATAAATTAATGTTTATTCATCTCTCTCGAATTTGGATGACTCGTTAGATTTTCCCCCCACTTTGGATGTGTAATACCTCGCGATTTTTGGGACTGAGAATTTAAATTTTGGGGAGAAATAAAATTTATTTAGATCGGAGAATTTTAAAATTTGGCAATTGAGGTCAAAATTTGAACATGATGTAAAGTATTTTGGATGACGATTCGCAGTGCACGATTGATGCTGGATGGGTTGAGATAGTCAAAATGACTGTCCTTGGGATTTATTTCGATTCAGAAACATTTTTAAGTTAGTTTGACTCGAATTGGAGTAAACGAGTCATTTAAAGTGTGTATTATCATTTAGGATTGGGATTTAGGATTTAAAGGCTTAAGAGGCTTACAAAATCATCCAATCTTATTTGTGAGAAAGAGAGAAAACTAGAGAAAGAGAGAGAGAAGAAGAAAGGAAGAAGATAGAGGAGAAAGCATGGAGATTTTCGTCCAATATGCGATCTCGAGAATGATTCAACCTCTACAATTCTGAGGCAAGTGTTTAATCTTGCTAAATAATTCATATGTATATTTGATTTCATGAATTGTGGATAAAAGTATGAATTTTGGGTATTTATATCAAAACCTAGATTTTGGGTATAAAACCTTACATTTGATGTTTATACATGGTTTTAAGGGTATATATATATATATATATATATATATATATATATATATATATATATATGTATATATATGTGTGTGTGTGTGTGTGTGTGTGTATTGTGTACAGCAGGTCCCGCCGCAAGGATACCGATGATATTTTTTTTCCATTTATTATCGTGGATCCGTAGCAGATGCGGACTGTTGCGGGATTTTTTCGTAGTTGCTTCCATCCATTTGTAAATCTAGATAGGATTCATTTTGGTGTATCGGGTTTATACCCAAGAGTTACATTTAGCATTTTATATTTCTCTCCTCTGGTTTTTTGTATTATTTGTTACCCGACAGCATATTCGGGTATACTTCTTTTATTGTACTTGTTACGTTTTATATGAGTACATCCTTTTATTGTTGTACGTGAGTGCATTTTTATCTTGCTCAGTCGTTATTTTATTGTCCGCATGATGTTCATTATATGTTTTTGAGATTTTTGGCATCCGCTTATTACGGTTTTTGGTAGTTAGCAACATTTATTTTAGTATCGTCAGTAGACGCTAAGAATGATCCACTTGAGATTCCTGATTTAATTTAGTATAGGGCTGGCCACCCGTTATTATTTTAAGCAGGGTGTCACGTAATGGTGACTTTCGGGTGGCTACGTTCATCACTCCCTCGTTCACTTTCACACCTCCTCCTTGTCGTGCCCTTGAGGATCACTCTGAGCCTCATGAGGAGTGTGTATCCCCTACTTTCAAGTTAGATCATCATCCCCCACCCTTTGTCCCACCCGACCCACATATTGTCCCTACCACCACACTAATTGATTCAGACCTTGCTATTATACTTTCCATGTTCCCATCTAAGCATTTACGTCCTAACATACACCCACCCTCCACCCTAATGCTCCACGATCCCATTTGTGCACTTTTCATCGACCCCACCATCCATGTGAGTTTCCTTTCTAATCTCCGCATTCGTGACATTGAGCTTGTTGCTCTATGCACTCCACTTTCTTGTGGTGTTAGTTTTTTCCATCGACAGCCCCTTGGTGTGTCATAACACGACCATTATCATCGTCCATTTATAGAATGGTCATTCACTTTATCTGTGGCCCACCACATCACTATTGTCAAACCATTTTGCTTCCTTGTACAATTAGAGCATCATGCTTATAGGGCCCTTGTTGCCCTCACCTTTCGGCTCAATAAGGCCCGTGATCGATGTTTATTCTCCACTGCCTTTCTCATCCTTACCCTGATACCCACCCTCCATAGGCCCATCGATGCTTTGCATCGAGTGATGCACTTTGCCATACAAGTTCATTGACTTCTTTTAGCCTTTATCCAACACGACTTTCGCTTTAGTCTTATTTGGGGTGATTCTCATCATCCAAATTTTTTGCCGCCCTGCATAGTTCTTATCCTTAGGGTGAGTTACGTTCGGTCTGGATGAAGACGTTAAATTTAGCGCTCCCGGGAGGCAGCCCGTCGTTCATTATTTCTGAGTATGAGTTTTATCATGTTTGGGGGTGGTGTTTCACATCACCCAATGATTTTCACATGCTTTATAGACTTGTGTATTTGTGTCTCATTTGTTCTTCAGGTTTTATCTCTGCTCCATCATGCGGTACATTTTCATTTGCGGTTTATTATGGTAATATCTTTCCTCCCTTGTGATTCTTAATTTTTATATATAGTTTAAACAACGAGGACGATATTCTCTTTTGTTTTGGGGTGGGAAATTTATCAAAATCGTGCCTCATTTGAAAAAAATTCAGAAACAAGTGATTTTAACCTTTTTTGTGCAGTTAAAATTAAATTTTATGAAATGATTTGTCTATCATCCCTCTTTTAGAAATCTCGGAATACCCGTACTCGATCCTAAAATTACGATTTCAACCTTAAACTAATTAATACATCTTAAAGCGTATTTGCACTATGAATTCCTAAACTTAGCAATTCTGTCACTTTTACAATCAAAAGTTGAAGAGTAACTATATTCTCAAGAGAGCCTTGAAAGATCACTAGTTGCGACTTAAACCCGTGAGATTTGAGATTTTCACCTTTTTGAGGGTTTTTACGTATCTCAGAGTCACGAGTTGACTCAAGTTTCTTTGGGTACTACATTTAGCCGTTGCATGGTCTCATTATTTTTGAAATTTGGCTAAATCACTAAGAATGACATCACTTCCGAGTTATAAGAAACATGTGTCTTGTAGTTTGTCCCGATCAATAAACCGATTTTACCATACACTTATCATTTTTCCTTATCACATTATCATTTACCCATTTTCTATATTTCCCTTATCCATGTATATCCCAGATACCATCCATATGTCATTCCCCATCACTACCATAATTTTTGAAAAAAAAGAGTGTTTGAAATATTCCATGTAAATTGTCTTCATTTGTGTTATGAAAAGAAAAATGCATCGCAATATAAAAAAGAGAAAAAGAAAACAAAAAAAATAGAAAAAAATAGAAATGAAGAAAAAGAAAGCATGCAATCAAAAATTTGAAAAATGAAGACATTATGTAGCCACACCCTTCTCAAAAACCTTACCAGCATATCTTCTTCATGTCATTTTCCCATTCTCCCATACATACATCACTTTTTTCACCCTTGGTAAAGTATTCGGGCAAACGAGAAGATAATATTGTGAATAACTCGACATTCTCGACATAGTGGTTAAGCATTCGTTCATGAGATCAAATTTCTTTCATGTATCCGTCATTTTTTATTAAGTGTATGAGACGTTTGAACTTGTTTACATTTACTCACCTCCTTACACACTAGAGAGATACACTTACCCAATTCTCAGAGAGTTAGATTCAGAGAGATATATCCAGTGAGAATTGAAGTCAAAGCTTTTATTCTAAAAAGTCTATCTAAGAATTACTCTAATGATACTTAAGATTGTTTCACACTACACACGCTGAGTTTTAGGAAGGATTACGCTTTTGGTATTAGTAATTTTATATCTTATTTTGATAGTTGAATACGGTGTTCCTTAACGTCCTTTTAATTTGGGTTGTATAGCGTTTCATCGTCAAAATAATATACTGCATTCAAAAAAACTTTTAATTTTGTGGTTACATTCACTGCAAACCCTCACGAGACACCACTCGTCTAGTAGGACAACCTATAGATTTAACAGTTTCTTGCACATTCTAAGTGAAATCGTCAGTTCCTGCGAAAGTGACACACTTTTGGTTACTTATCTCTGTTTTTTCTCCATTTTTGCTCGAGGACAAGCAATGTTCTGTTTGAGGGTGGGGTGATAAGCACCCAAAAGTGTTGATTTTATACCCCGAATAGATGCATTTTAGTCACTCGTTTTAATTAAAATTGGCCTTATGTCGTATTTTATTATTTTTCAGGTCAATCAGCAATTACAACATCAAATAATGCTAAATGAAGTCAATTGCGACTCAATAGCGGTCAAAAGCGTTAAATGAAGAAATTCAAAGTGGCTGCGAAGTCAGAAGTCTCATTGAACTTGCCCAGAAGAGTTTAGGTGCCTTGAACCCTCTCCCTGAACCAAACCTAAGCCTAACCTAGCCCAGACCGAGCCCAGACCATCACCCGAGCCTGTGTGTGTTGAGTTTGTACCTTTATTATTTTTTTATATTTTTATTTTGAGTCGTTTTTATTTTTAGGATTTATTTTAGAATTTTTTAGGATTTATTTTTTATTCTTATATTTCTATTCTGATTTTGAGTTTTATTACTATTATTATTATTATTATTATTATTATTATTATTATTATTATTATTATTATTATTATTATTATTTTTAATCTTTATTTTATTTTATTATTTTTCTTAGTATTAGTTTTTAGGAATTTATTTTACTTTTCTTTAGTTTTTAGTTTTAATTTATTTAGTTAGGATTTCTAGTTTTTTTTAGTTTTTATAAAGTTTTGTTTTTTATTTTTTTATTTCTTTTTATTTTTGAATCTCTTAGTAATAGAGTAGAATTTTATTTTTAGATTTTAATTTTTTATTTTAGTCTAGTTTTATTTTTTTAGGTAGTGTTATTTTATTTAAGGGTCCAAATTAAACACACACAACACACTCACTTACACCCAATTCCCATACACCTAACAAAGACACAAACATTCACCCTCACCCTTACTCAACTAACCTACACCTCACAGACACCCTATCAACCCCACCATCATCTTCAACCTCAACTTTTTCTCTCTCCAAAATCTCCAAACCTCCATTAACAAACACCAACACCCATCTCACCTCACACTCACCAATTAAAACCACACCACAACCCACTTGCAATCCAATAACCCATTCAAAATCAACCACCAATCAACCCACTTATCCTCATCAACCAAAACTGCAGCCTCAACAAACTTGGTTTATCCCCGACCTTCCATACCCGCTGGAACCCCCCAAACTCAAGATCCAGTCCACAGACCTGCTCTCTGCCACCATACTCCCTTTAACCCGCGCCCAGTTACCAGCACTACTCCACACCTGCTCAAGTGCTGGATTTGTGAGAACATTGGGACACACGTGCATGAACGTGATTCAAGGAATCAATTCAAAGGGAGACTTTTGTGTATTGTATTTCTTTCTCTACTCTTTAATTTGTTATTCCATATTTGTGACTGTGATTAATTGTTTAATTATGCTTGGCTAGTCACCCTGCTCAAGGGGTGGGATGCACTGTATAGGATATTAATTTCATTAATGTTATATTTATAGGAAAATTAATTTTTGACTATCACTAAACAATTTATGTAACGAGAGTTAGTAAATTAATTGTACAAATTAATGTTTGAATTTAGGAATCGAACTAGAGATAGGTTTTTTCAAAATTTAAATCTTAATTCTGTGTTGAAATTTGGGAATTCATATTATTTTTATTGAATTGATCCTAACGGGTAATTTTCTTGAAATATAGTATAATTCTTAATTTTTCATCGTGTTACATTTTTAGATTAGTTTTCGGAAAAAGAAATTATTAAATTTATAATTGTAACGAGAGTTAGATTATCGATTTAATATTATCTCGAAATATTTCAAATTAATAAATTGAGAAATTAAAATAATTGATAATGCGGTGTAACCCTATCTCTTGGCATTCTCATATTTTTCACACTCGGTTGCACATTATTTTTCGTTATTTAGTCCTATCATTGTTTTAGCATTTAATTAATTAATTCTCCCTTGAAATTATTTTTAAAAATTAAAAATTAAAAAATATTTTCAGAAAAAATTTTGGCAAGTTTTCACAATAATTGTTTCACCTTGAAAGTTGGATTGATACCCTTACTTACCGCAATACGAGTTGTTTTAAACAAGTTTTGTAGGTAATTCAAGGAAATTTTGAGATTGACTTTTGAAGACAACGACCATACACACGCAAAAAAAGTTATTATCAGGCATATTTATTTTTTTATTGTCTTAATTTTTTCTCGGGCTCTTTTCAAATAGTGGCTTTCACGACGTGATTATTATTCACTCGCAGCCCTTTCCCGTGTTCACTCATCATTTTTTATAATTTAAACAAATCCTGACGGGCAACGGTTCTTACATGCACTACTTTCATTGTCAAGTTTTATCGCATTTGGTTTGTTTTGAAGACATGATTGAGATGAAAACGCTTCGATCAACATGTGATAGATAAGCGCAGTAATGAATTAAATCCGTGCACATGTGCATTAAAGAAAATCATGAGTCAAACATGTAGAAAGTAATCTCATATCTCATCTTCATGACTCCAAACATTATAAAGTACATGGATGAAATTATGTATCGTCTCAAAACACTATCAAATAGTCACAAGGATATAAAATGATGTTGTGACTTGGTCATCCTAAATGTCCATCCATAAACGGTGTAAAACGAAATACAAAAAACTTTTTATCTTTTTCTAAAAAATTTAATAAAATAAAATCTTTTTGGCTTTTTCAATTTTTTTGTCAAAAAAATAGAAAATATTTTTGTATTTTTCGAAAAAAATCAAAAACAAAACCTTTTTGGCTTTTGGAAAAATATATTAAAAATGGAAAAGATAAATACAAAAGTGGTACACAGTAGCAACCGGCATAAAATATCATCATGAAAATCATCCTACGCTAGCAAACAAGTCTAAACCTCAACCATTAGGTGCGGAGGAGTTTTTCAAAGTTGGTAAAATCCTATGAAAAACATTCATCAAATCATGTGAAGTTTTGACTAAAAACCTAACTTGCTCTCGAATATGTGAAAACTCTCTCATGTAATATCCCGAAGCAGGCAAAGTATCATGTATGGGTGCGTGTGTGGGAACACATGGCAAAACTCTATGTGGCACACTACCCAAGTTCAAACAGAATTCCCAAAGGTCTCCTTTCTTCTTACAATGGGTGCAAACATACATGGACCTAGGAACACCTCTCGCAAAACATCTAGGACGTACTCTCATATCGGGTAACGGATGCCTAGGTGGGTTGGGTTGAGAGCCATATGGATCTATCACAAACTCAGTAAACGGATCGGGTACAACATGGGAAGTAGACGCCACGTCATAACCTATATCTAATCTCTCAACATTACCCAAAGCGGTCCCCGAGGAGCATCTTTTCAACCTTCTTAAACATATCCTTTGTAGTAATATTGACCTCCCGGGAACGTTTGAGATCTCTCTTCGAGTTGAGATACA
This sequence comes from Sambucus nigra, assembly GCA_949130495.1. Taxonomy (NCBI): domain Eukaryota; kingdom Viridiplantae; phylum Streptophyta; class Magnoliopsida; order Dipsacales; family Adoxaceae; genus Sambucus; species Sambucus nigra. Next base: position 145,643,811 of record OX422210.1, on the reverse strand, counting down.
CGGGATTCAAGTTCACTCTTTTTTCGACCTACGACGATCAACTCCTCACTCAAAGAAACCTTTACCTTCTCGAGTTGACTCGTCAACGCCTCCAAACCTCTCAAAACTTCCATCTCTCTCTCCAAATCTAATAGCTTAAGACCTAACTCCTTATTCAAATTCTTCATCTTTAAATTCTCGACGTATAAATCTCTAAACACTTTTTGGAGATCACTTTCACCTTCACTCTCAATATCACTTGCACACTCACTCGAAACATTCAAATCATCATCGAGGCTCTCATGTACACAAGTGTCCTCCTCGCCGTGGGACAAACTAGGTGTGCTCACGTGACTTTCCATAAAGGCGACACACACACTATGTGATGACTCATCCCCGAAATCATTCACCTCCTTGTCACTATCGCTAAGAGTGACCGGCATAGCAATTTTCTTGCCCCTTCTCTTTAGAATAGTGGTACATTCAAATGCTTTGTGCCCTTTGCCCTCGCTCTCAAAACATATCACCTCTTCCTCTTCCTCTTCCTCTTCCTCACCACTCTCATTGTCCTCTTCTTTCCTTTTATTTTTCTCAAACATCTTTTTATTGAAATAATTTTCATTGGAAAAATTGAGAATTTTTTAAAAATGTTTAGCAAACATGGCCACATCATCAATAGTAAGCTCTCCCTCAGACTCGGAATCATAAACTCCCTTTTTCTTCTTCTTTTTCTCTTTATTCCTAGACACTTCCTCACGCTTCCTAGATTGTTCCTTAAGTGCAATCCCTCTATCCGTAAGCTTAACGGTTTTGGGAAACATGTCGATCTCATACGTTTGAAGGTATCCTACGAGTTCTTCTAACCTAAGTATATATAATATCCCCAAAGAATTTAAAATAGTGACCTTAGGAATAAAACAGGATGGAAGTGACCTCAAAATCTTTTTAACAACCCTCGTGTCATTAATTTTCTCACCCAAATTAACACTTGTGTTGACTATGTCCGACAACCTAGCATAAAACTTGTTAAAACACTTGGACTCAAACATCATGATTGTCTCCAATTGGGTGGTCAAATTTTATAACATAGACACCTTAACTGCGTTGGTCCCCATGTGTCAATTGAATAATATTCCATGCCTCTTTAAACGTGGTGCACGTCATAATACGGCGGAACTCATCAGGAATGACGGCTCTAGAAATGGCGCTAAGGCCACGGGAATTGCAATTACTCCATTTAAAACCATCCTCAGTCCAGTCTGACACAAGTTTGGTATTGGTGACATTATTGACGGTGACAGTGGGAGGAGTCCACCCTCTTTCACAAATAATCCAGGCACGTTTATTAATAGCCTTTAAACTAAATTTCATACAGGCTTTCCAATAGGCATAATTCGTGCCATTAAAGACGGGCAACCGATTATATAAGTTTTCCATCGAAAAAAATGCAAAAATTTTCAAACTCGGATTTAAAAAAAATCAATATCATAAAAATTTTGCCAAAAAAGAATCCCTCAATAAATTAGAGTAACTAGCTCAGATACTAATATGAGAATGTGGTGATATCGATTACTTGTTGGATTCGCAAATTTCTAATTAAAACTTATTTAATTAGATATTAATTTTTTATCCAAATTAAATCCAATTTTATTTAACCTTAATCATGCATCTATGTGAACAATTATGCCATCACAAACAATCACAAATTTCGAAACTCGGGAAAAAAACTTCCGGGTAAAACCTTTATTTCACTATATAACGTAAATTGCAACTTATAAATTACATAGCAAACCCATAGCAAACCCACATAGACCGCAGCCTAGTATCCAGTAAAGATCCCCTCGAGATCCTCAATGACCACAGTCATCCTCAGCATTGAACACCCTCGAGTATTCCAATGAACGCAGTCGGCAGCAAGCAACTCCCACAAGAACCATCAATCAGTTGTAGAGATGGAAGTCCACAAAGATAAACTTCAACAAAAGTGATTTGGGTTCCACAAATGATTCCCAAAAGGATTGGGATGTTTTGGTGAATCAAAAATACGGGTTTTAACCTTAAAAAATGAAGACTAAAGGTCAGACAAAAAGCAGTTCTAGTGTATCAAAAGCCTTAATGAAAAAGGCCTCCAAAACAAGTATATATAACTGAACAAAATTCTTGAGGCAGAACATGTTGTTAGAAGTCATTCAAACAACATGTCTATGTCGTTGGAACGACATCTCATATTATTACTAATGACCATATAAACGATTAGCAAAAACATAAAACAGTACGGGTTCGTTTGAAGCGAACAAGAAATAACCCTCCGAGCGACCCTTCAAACGACATTTCATGTCGTTAGAAGTTTCCGTTTGAACAACATGTCAATGTCATTTGAACGACATTTAAGAGACAAAAAATATTTTAAAAATGCTCGCCTACAGCTCTTGAAAATATTTTGACTTAGAAAAATGCCTTAGTTTGTTTAAAATCAGTTTTGAAAAATATCCCAATACTAAAGTAAAACTTTTATGAAACTTAAACACATTATATACGAAATTATACCTCATGTTGTGCATATGTTGAAGATGATTGAAATTCGAATTCATCGTCTTGAATAATGAACATAAACTTCCCTCGACGGTTATAGCGGTATATGACATACTCTATGTAAAATATAGACTATGAAAAATATGTCCTTAAAGGAATAGAAGATAATATACATAAAAACATAGATAAAACAACCTAAGACCAGTCTTAAAATAAGAGTTAATTAAGCAGGTACTAGTTTCTAATAATCAGGACTAATAAAAATATGTGAACAGTGTAGTAGTTGTAGTCAACGCATAAAAGTAGATCTGGTTTAAACAGAACAGTTAACCAAAAAAGAATTTTAAAACATGTTTGATTACAACAAGGTTTGAGACTAAAATTAACATGCATGTCCCAATCTTTCGCAATCCAGAGTTGTTGAAGATTATAAGGCAGTAATGATTTATAACTTGTTTAAGACAGAGACTCATATCAACATATAGTTTTGAATCAAACCAATAGATACAAATCTATTTAAATAAGAAATTGTTAATGAGTTATAAGAAAATAGATCTGATATAAAACATAAGAGACATATAGGTTTTGGGTTTCAAAACTTAGTTTTGCTCAAGCATTATTTTGGGACAAATATAACAAGCATACGTCCCAAAAAAACTTAAAAACAGGTTTTATACCACAACTAAACCAAGCTCAACTTAAAGACTCAATAACACTAGGTTGGTTTTAAAAATAAATAAAAACAGTTTAAATCGAACAACAAGATTCATTTAGTTCATAGAAAGTTGAGTGAAGATTTTAAGCATACAAAGTCTAATTTTGTATAGAACAATATATATATATATATATATATATATATCAAATGAAGGAGACGATAAATATATTTACCTAGTTAAGATCCAAAGTATAAGCCAGGACAAAGAATGATTTCCAACTAGCTTTGACAAGATCAAATCAGTAACATGCAACCCCTTTCAAAACCCAGAAATTCCAAAGAAAAACTTTAAGATTATGAAACTCTATAACTCCAAGTAAAACACTTTCAAAATTCCTCAAACTCTCAAAACCTTACCAACTGATGTACACTCAAACTCCCGATGTATATTATAAAATACAAGAATGAAGTTTGAAGGTATGGATTAAAGAATAACTCTTAGAAATATAGAGGTAACACTCAAAATTTATAGCGAGAAAAAATGAGGAGAAATTTTGGCAGCATTTTTGCTGAGTTTTAAAATAAAATTTTTGTTTTTAAAATGAGCCACAACCTCATATTTATAGGATAAGATAGAAGGATCGAGAAACACCATGGTTGATTCATAAATACCAACAACTATAAGGGCATAAACATAAGCAACCACGGGAATCTAAGGGCAGTCCAGGAATAGAACATCTAGGGGTACATGTGTAATCTGGTAGGGGCCAACCAAGGGCAAAAGGGTCAAAAACCAGTACACAAAAAAGTTGGTGAAAATAACCCTAGCAGACACACGCGTGATGAAATCACGTGTATCAAACGTTCTAATTACATTAGCACAATACTATTGCCACCGGTCAAACCAAAACGACACCAAAGAAAACAAAACTCTATCGTTTTAATATCTGTTAAAAAATTTTAATTAAGCAATTAAAATGTTTAATTAAAAGATATTTTTAACATTTTAAAATTCAAAAACATGTATATAAAAGATAAAAAAAGAATATTTAAAAATTCTGGAAAAATATCAAAACTCATAATTTATAATATAAACTAATATTTGAGTTAAAATACATATAAATTGTATAATTATAATAATATTTAAATATAATTCAATTTAAAAATTTATATTTAGGTTTAGAAAAATTAAAAATAAAATATTTTGAGTCAAGAAAAAATGCAAGACGTTATAGAGTGAGATAAAAAAAATTGTCTTAAAATTAAGCCATTATAAAATAAGGGTATTTTCAGATGCTTCATGGTGGAGGTCCTTCGTAAGTCATTTGTAAAAGAGCCCACGCCTCCTTAAACGTTGTACATGTGGATATACGCCTAAACTCGCTCAGGAACACAAACCAAAAATAGCGTTAATTCACCCACTCTCCATTAAATTATTGTTGTCCCCACTAGATGTAATTTGTCAACTTAGACGTCATCAATAATAGCTTTGGGACAAGTCCATCCCATAAGCACACTATTCTAAATACGATCGTCCATAGTCATTAAATATGTTGTCATATGGGCATTCCAATAGGAATAATTGTTACCATCAAATGGAGGACGTCGAAGGTTTGAAATTCCATCCATTGCACACAAAAAAATCTATACCTAGGCTGTTATGCCTAAAACGTGAAGCTCTTCTCTAATATCAGTTGACAGTGTGACTTTCGACGGTAGCTACCCAAATAAAAATTAATTCACGTAATTCAAGAAAAAGATTTATTAATTTATTATTACAAAAGGTTTTAACAATCTAAAAGTCTATGTGACAAAGTATTTTACTAAACTTTAGAATCTCTCAAGTTTTATCATCTTAATTAGGACAATGATCCAAATGATGTGAAAAGAGTAAAATAAGCACAAGACCGGATGTGCGAGGGGAAAACCCACTAACAGAAAGTAATATCAGGACGATAAGAACGACAAATGTACTATGGTAGAGTTTTATAACAAGAAGAAATATACTTACAACCACATAATACTACAACCGACCAGACATTATTTTCCACCATATTCTCCCCAAAAAGCACTAACATATAGAGTACGTTGCACAATCTTCACCGGTTTTAGTCTGCATCCAATATCTTCTAATCTAGACATATCTTTCTTTTTCAAAGTAGAAGAAACTTTCTTCGTTTAACGTTTGAAGAATAACTTTGTTCCGGGATGGAACCTTTAAGCAACCAAAATGCTACACCAAGGTCTTTTTAAGGAATTCTATAGGTATGTATATTGGGGTGTTTATAAAGGGTGTGGTGCTTTGAATCTCAAAAACGTGTTTTTCAAGTCAAGGAACAAAAAATATTTACTCACCAACGAAGATTGGATTTGAATGAAAGATGAGTAAGTATACCTCTATTAAAAACAATGGCTTGTAAGAACTCAAAGAAGAGGAGTGAAAAAAATGTTCTCTCAAATATATCAAATGTTTTGATCAACAAAAATATTTTTTCAAATCTCACACTCTTGGTTTTAAAGAGAAGACAACACATTAACTTGTAGCCTTTTTATATTGAAAATGTTTAAAGGTCCAAATACTAGGTGTGACTTTCCTAAGGTGTTAATTTGTTACATCTCAGTCACCCAAAACATTATCCTTGACACATTAATCAAAAAGTTCTTAAAGAAACATCTTGTGAAATGTAACTTTTGGCACTGCCAGACTCATTTTTCCTCAAGCTCACTAAGGAAAACCAGAGGCGATTCAGGCCATGCACCAATTTAGAATTTTTGCACGGGGACACAAGCAGCCAGTGAGACAGTGTCACTGCAACGAGGAGACCATCGTTGGGGCAGAACTGCAGTGGATCAAGTCACGCCGTTGTTCAGAGACTTTAAAATGTGAACAAAAAAATGCTAGCAAAAAGTTTCATTGTAGCGAGGCAAGCCATCATTGTGGCGAAGCTAAGGTGAGATATGCCATGCAGGTGTCTAGATTTTGTTTAGTTTGCCTTGGAAGATTTTTAAAAATAGTTTTCAAAGAAAACTCCTAGTATGTTTATTTCTCACATGAGCATTCATACTTAAAATACACAAAGAAATGAAATTCTTCATGAAATAGATTTTTTTTACATGTAAAGTAAATTTTCATGTGTGTTTGACAAAATTGAAAAACAAAGCTTAATTTTACAAGATTTTTAATTTGTAAAAATAGAATAACCAAGGTGAATCCAAGTCCTTTAAGTCTTATACCTTTTCCTAAGTGGTGTGCTTGAGGTTCCGTATTGAGTGAATCTGGTTTATCGATGAAGCTTTTTGATGATCTCTTAGACAAAGACTCAAATATATTTTGGTCAAGGAATTCAGACAATCTATCCTATGGAGCACATTGATTAAACTATACTATTACAAGATATTATAAAAAAAATGTATCATAATATAGTGAATTTCCAATATCCATATACCAACATCAATCTAATCTCATGACTTTGACTACGTTATAAAAATATATTATTATCAATGTATTAAATGGGTTCTTAAATTATATTTGAATGCAATTTCAGATGAAAACAATGATGAGAAATAATTTAATCACTGCACTCCCATTTCTGAGGTTTTTTTATTATCATCAGATCATTTTTCTGACGAATCTATCTTGGAAACAATGTTTCCACTTCTAGTTCTACTTTCCATTTATTAAGATGACAAAAGGAACTAATATTGATATTTCAGCGGCATATGAACACAAAGAGTACGGGAATGAGGAACATAATAGTGAATTACATTTCAATCTTTAAACATAACAACTCGTGATTTGTTTGAAAAATGTTATTGCTGATAAATTTAAAGCTGCAAAAATGGATAACCTTTATCTTCTTTTTGGAGCTTTTGGGATTTTTGAAACTCCAATACATGTGTATGTGATAAAGTTTTTGTCAATCTAACTGGCTATATCAGGTTGGTTATTTTGAGCTATCAATTTTTAACTCACGTATTGGGCACTTTTCAAGGGTATTTTAGTAAGGTACATGTTTAATTCTTATTAAAAAGGGCTTTAGAAAAAATATATTTTAAGACGGGGCTAATCGTTCCAAAAGTTTCATGCCAATGGTGGATCGTTGATCTCCTCAAATATTAATGACTCGTTAATAGATTCTATAATTCTAAATGAGTTGTTCATGTTTTGACCAATCATACTCGAGAGTCATGTTAACATTTACTAAAGAGAGACAACAAATCTTAACTCTTTAGAAACTTTGACAATATTATCTCATTGGATAGGATAAATTTTATCATATTGCATGCAAATCGCCAATACCCCCTCACATTCTTTAATTTCATTTTAAAAAAAATAGTTTTCTTACTTAACTATCTACATCATTGAGGTCTTTTATACATTTTAACCTTTTAGAATTATATTAGACTTTGGTACATTTTTTTTGGGAAAAATTAGAGTTGTTGGTGTAAATGGATATTCGTAAATCTGTAATTCTTCGATATTCGAAGTCATTTTTTGTGAATATTTATCCAAATTATGGGTGGACACATGTGGGGCTTGGGCAGGCTCGGATTGATATTATTCTATATAATAAGGATCATTGTGGTTTCCTAGGTCCACCCAAGCCCAAATCGGGCCTAGTTATATAATCCCAAGCTCGCCCGGTTATAACACCTTTTTACCCAAAGCCTGTTGCCCGATCTCGTAAATGGACTATTTTTTATTTAATGAATTTATTATTTATTAAGAGTGTAAATTCTAAAATAAATCATGATATCATATTTTTGGCACTCGATTTTGAATCGTCGTGTGTGTCCTTTTATCTCGTCCGATAACTACACTAAACCAAGGCCCAACAAAATCCTAAAGGTAAGATAGCCCAAAGGGAACCTCAGAGACCAATCCCCCATAAATAAAGTCTACAAGGACCAATTTACAAGAAAAAGAAATTGTAAAAAAGCCCCAAAAATATTATCGGGACTTTTAACCATTCGGTATTCGATCAAACTTCCCTCTGTTAATGATTACCAAATCCAACCAAATCTCTTCCCAGCCGTCCAAGATCACCCACCCCAGATCGACCATCTAAAACCTCTAATCGTTCGTCCAAAGACCCCGGATCAAAACCTATAAATAGAGGTCCCCACCAACTTTTAAAAGCACTTCAAAACCTAATGTGGATTTAGTTTTCTAAATCCTGAGTGCTCAAGATACTTGAGATCATTATGAAAAGTACCAAAAAAGTTCATACTTCATAAAAGTTGCTTTGACCTTAAGGAATTATCGTACTTCCACAGAGTTATTTCAGTACCAAACGAGGTTCGTACTTCTAAAAAGTCGCTACTAGAATTCCATAACCACACAATAAAAATAGGAAAACATACTTTTCAAAATCGTTTCAAGGAAAGTGTTAATGAGTCGAGTCATTCTGAAACTTTACACAAGCCAAAGTCTAAAATCTGACTATTCTCGTCACTTCTGTAAATGAACAAAGTCCTCCCCATGGTGGCATCCTGAATATGTGTTTCTATATTAAATAACTTTTCAATGTCGGCCTTTGATTGACATATTTTTAACATATAAATATATCAATCCAACACAATAGAAATGTTATGTTAAGAACTAGGATCCATAAATACTGTAATGTTGCATATTTTATACTCGTACCCCACCGACTACATATGTAAATATGTCGTGTTTGTTGGAACTACGTTGTCTGATCCCAAGTCTCCTTTGGTATGCAGGCGCTATGCCGAACTAAACTCGAGAAACCCAAACCTCATAATATGTCTCTTGGTGTATTATTTATCAATGATGCATCCATCCATCGTCCGAACTCACCTCACTTCTAGCTCTACCTTCATAGCCAAGGATTCTATTACAACTCCAAATTAGTTCGAATGTTCAATAACACCTTCAAGGCAGTGATCGCCGCACAAGTCATGTATGTCTTTGTCGAAAACTACATGTTTATTACTATTCTAAACCTCAACCAAAGCTACCCTATAGCCTATGGATAGTTTCTCCACCTCATAACCCAAGTCCTACACTTGCACACGCCTTATATTGGAACACATGATCAATCGAACTACATAAGCATTGATCTCGTGGTTACACGAGTATGTTGGCACAATATCGAGTCTTTCTCATGAGCACAAGCCACAAAAATATATCTTTTGATATATTATCCCCTAAATAAATACAATCATCTCTCACATCTCCCTCCCCCTCCCCCTCTCCCATACATAAAATAAACGAGATATCAATCTATCTCAAAGTAGTGATCTCTTGCGTACCCCCACACAAACGTGCAAACACATTTACCTACTAAACCCAACCGAACTACGTAGGCTTTGATCCCATGTCTCCTTGGGTATGTAGGCACAATACCAATTCCTTCTCGTGAGCACGATCATCAAATCTCGAACGAGATATCAAACTATCTCAAAATGCGACTTCTCGCACACACATTAATAACTAACCATTAATTAAGCTGAGTTTTCTTGCACACTTACATACATACTAAATGGTCACCTATTATTCAAGCACGAATTCATGCACGAGAACCCTATTATACCTGCATCGGTTAAGTGGCATTCTTGCACCTCTCACTAATATTGTTTTCCTACATAAGCATCTATCTATGTTTTAGAGATTCTCAACCTAAGAACTCTGAATCAGTTCTAAAAAAAATTTAAAGTAATCAATTAATGTAAAGAGAAAAATTAAGAATATAATTAAGGAAGAATAAAGAACAAGTGGGATTCCCAATACCTTTTCCACTCATAACTCGATTTTCGAACCAGCATAACAAGAATCTATGGATCAACCATAGACTTAAATAGGCCTTAGAATTAGCTCGAAATGGCTAACCCGAATTTCTTATTTGTTTTTTATAAAAAAACTAGTGACTCTGAACAAATCGACAAAACCTTTTATTGCATGGAATCCACATAGGCCTAGGGTTAAAAGCAGGGGTGTGCGACTCAAACTAGACATGGCGTCAAACTGATAACTTTACCTAAAGGGAGCAACGGACTGAGAGATAAGCACTTTAGGCATCCACCATTAACTCACACAAGTAAGTCTCTCCCCTAAACACACTCACTACTAGGACCCAAAACACCACACTAGGTGACTCCACTGGGGATAAATCAAGATAAACGAAATATCTTTATGATTCCTTCCTAATATGCTTATTAGCGCTCCCTTGCATGACTAGTTTACATAAGTTTTAGAACTTTCTAGCGTCCTTAATTTAAGAGTCTTTCAAATTGTAAATACTTTCTTAGGTACTCATGTACATCATTGTACATTTTCCAAATATATAGGTACGCGCAAAATACCTCATGATAAAATGAACATCAAATTATGTAAAAATAAATATTATCTATTTGCATCACGCACTCCATCGTCTTTATTTTCATATTGTTTCGACCTTATATCCTCGAGTCCCAAAAGTCATTAGAAGACGCGAAAATAGGTTCGTATTTCATAAAAGTTGCTTCTCCCAGAGGGAAGTTCGTACTTTAAAAAAATCGTTTCCTTGTGTGAAGTTTATATTTCTAAAAAGTCACTTCCTCAAAAGGCTAGTCTTCCATGGATTCTCTCTATTTTTGCCCACTCGCCTGGTATATCAAGCAACTTCTTTGTTGATCCCAAAGTCTCGGTGAAAGGGAACATTTAAAGTTTTATTAGTACTGGGGTATATCGAATAGGCTTTCACAACTATTCGGTACAAGAATCTATTAAATAGGATTTCTTGTTCGGTCCAAGAAATCCGGTATATCGTGATCCATGGCAATGAAAAGAGATCCATTAATCACCGAGTCACATCCCCTTTTTTGCATGAACAAAAAATATGTAGGAGCACAGCCTATTGGGAAAAAAATAATGGACACTTACAGCCATTTGCTTTGGAAAAAAAATCAAAAAATTATCAAACATTTGGAGGTTGGTCCAAAACCCCTCAAATTCTAGGATAAATCTCTTCCCATTTTTAAGTGAAAGATAAACAGTGTGAATCCACAATTTATTGCCAAAATATATTACCCTTACGTTGGATTCCCCTACCCTTTTTTATTTTAAGAAAATATTAGGCCATCGTCTACTACTTTCTCACTCCTCATATGATAATAAGATCTCACCCCTATTTATCCGAATCCAACGGGACTCGATTCAGTTATTCCCCTTAGAAGATACTACCAAACCAAAAATACAAAAGAAATACCGTCCACATATTGTTAAATATAGATAAAAGACTTGGATCAAAAAACATCATGCATATGTGAGTCCTTCTCCCCATATGTATTGTCCTTCTCTCAATCCTTCAGTCCATAAAAATCTGAACGAAAACTACCCCGATTTTTATGTAGCTACTATTAGAGATAGAGAGATCGCACTAAGTTCTTACCCTAAGAACTCAAGTTCATGCTCCATGAGTCCAGTTAGTTTTCATCAGTGAGCTTTCCATTCATGACTGCCAAGTCTTCTCCACGGTATGCTCCATGTCTACCAAAGAAGGTCAGGCTCCAATCGTAATGGACCAGGTTTTAACATAAATTAAGAATTTAACTTCCTTATAAAATACCATGCAGTATGAGATCAGGGCACTGGTCCTAGAAAAAGTTTGCCAGCAAGAGGCCATCGCTCTGATCAGAATAGAAGAGAACATACTTCATCCCCCATCCCCAACATTGGAACACTGCCTGCAGTGGTTGTCGAGATAGTACCAAACAATCCCCATAATTCTCATACACCAGTTCCTACATTATCTCCCCTATTAATGTCGTTGTCTCTCACTTCTAATGCTACCTTATTAGTAGTACCCCAAGTACCCACACACCTCTCTTCTAAGTCCCCTCGCATGATGAATTTGTAGATCCTCCACCAGCCAATAAATCCACTACCCCACCTCCAAATTATGAGATAACGCGGGTCCAATCTGAACTACAGGAATACAAAATACTGATGGACTCAGTGTTACCCGTAAAGGCTTGGAAATATTAAGGGTGATAAGGCCCCTCGCATGATGAATTCTTCAGGAAGGCATCATCAAGATGCAAAATACTGATGGACTCATTAACATAAAAAAGATAGCCTTCTATCCTGAAGCCTAGTTTCTAGAAAATTTAAAATTCCAGTCTTCAAAACCTATAAAGAACTGGGCTAACCAAATTCTCACTTACCTAACTACCACCTTCAAATTCAAGTCTGAAATGTAGTCCTAGGAGTTCTATAGAGCATGTTCTCCTCTACTCTCTTCGTAAGAGCCCTTACCTAGTATATAGGGTTGAAACATGGATGGATTGCCAAAACCTCAGATTATGTATATCTTTATTTCCATAAGTAGTATGAATACAACGAAGAACTCAGTGTTACCCATAAAGGCTTGGAAATATTAAGTCAAGAGTATGGAGGTATAGTTGACACTTTCATCAATCATTGGAGAGAGAATGTCGGTCAAATGGCCAACCGACCTTGGAAAATGATCAGATAGATATCATAATCAAAAACCTCTAGAGGGGTGTATAAAATGAACTTGGGATCACCTGGATCTATAAATTCAAAGCACTCAACCACATCAGGTGAAAGATAAAGGAAAGTTTGTCTACCAAGTCTACCAAATTTGCTGAGGAACATCGTCGAGCTACAAATCAGTTCTCTACTTACAAGACCTCACCTAGAGCTTTTATATCACACATCACCGCCCTATGTTTATTCCATAATTGGAATCATTCCCAATTTCCAACACTTTCCAAGCTATGGTAGCCACCAATGTACCTATTTAATAAGAACCCCCTCCCAAAAACTATCAAGTTGTGCCTCTGTAATACCCCGTAATTTTAAATGACTTTTAAAATGGGTTATATTTTAAATTAATGGATTAATTAGATTTTATTATTAATTAATTCATTCGGGTTTTATCCGGACGGTGGATATTAAAATGGATGATTCTGAATATTACTTAAAGGTATTTAGGTAATATATGAATGTGATGTCATTGATATGACTGTATGATATAAATTCAGTAATTTATATTTTTAGTCAGACGCGGTATGGAACGTGTTGGGACTAGTTTATTAAATTAAAAAGGAAATTTATTTTCTATCGATCTAATAGCCATTTTGACTGCGTCGTTGCGTCCGGAAGGTTCGAAATAGCCAGAAAAGTCTATTTGGATGTTAATTTTGAGTCTCGGGTCATTTGGAAATGAATAGACAACCCGAAAGGGCATTTTGATCATTTTTCTAGGGGGTGAATAGTGATTACGGATTTGGCACTATTATAAGTATTGGTGGATTAAGTGTATGGGGGTTATTCATCTCCTCTTCACAAATAAGAGCAGCCATCTTCCTAGAGAGAGTGTAAGAGTGCTTGGGAAGGAAAAAGCCACTTGGGAAGGAGAAGAACAAGAACCAAGGTTCACCACCACCAACCACCACCGGAGTTTGACCGGAGAAGGGACAACCAACTGAAATATAATACACCAAAGGATCAGACCTACAGTAAAGGCAAGTGTTTGATAATGGCAATTTAAGTTTGTATATTATCCATGCTAGAATAATATGAAAAGAGAAGATTATTATTGTTTGGAAGAAATAATGGAGTATTAAATGGATTTCTGGAAAACTGAAATGATATAGGAATCTAACTCATGCTTTAGGATGATATTAATCCATGAAATACTCATGAATATGTTGAAGAAAAATCTGAAATACCATTGTAGTGTTCTTGAAGTTAATATGTTGATGATTTTCTGGAAATAAGGAGAGAAACATGCTTTTAATCCAACCCCTTGAAGATTCTAGGATGTTTAGAGTATTGGAAATCATTCATATATGTTGATATATCATGTAGAAATAATTATAACTCATTTTGGAGGTTAATATGAAGGTTTAAATGAGTAAAAATGGTGAAACCCGTAGTTGCAGAAAATGCAGAAAACCAGGCTTGGACCTGAGGGATCGATCGATCGACCCCTGCCTTCGATCGATCGACCTCCCCAGATTATGTAAAGTTGTTTCTTCTTTTAAATGTTGATTCTTATCCCAAACCTTTTGTGGATCTTTGGTGATTATTATTTGGATATTATGGACCTAGAAAATATCAGTAAACCCTTGATAAGATTTGAATTAAATTGATTTGGATTCGAGGGATTTAAATGATGAAAATTATATTGAATGGAATTTCGGTTGCTAGATTCATTTGTTAAATTTCCAAATGGGGATGTATGAGGATTTAAGATAGGACCAGTAGGGGTGATTGAATATAACACCTGGTTATCCTTAAGTTTACAAGAGAGTTTAATCCAAAGTGAAAGAAGATGTGTTTATAAGAGATTTGAAACTATCGATTTTAACCTTAATGAAAAGGAGAATTTAACTCGTAGTAATTCGGGAGAAATGATGTTATGGACTAGTAGGATATTAGTGAATTCTTACTGAATATATGTTGAGGAAAAACCTATTTGAATCTTGTGTATTGAGTGAGGGTAGCCTTAGGGTTACAATTTGAACATCAAGGACTGAGTTTAAACTCATTATTGATTACGCAAGGACTGAGTGTAGTACAAGAGCGTAGTGGTATGACTCCTGGATAGATATGGGAGTTTAAAACACTTTTGGGTTGAAATAGGTATGAGGTTATCCCGATCGCATAGTTGTAGTTGTCGGACCTCCTCGATCGACAAAGTTAAGTAGCAGTGTATTGGAGGGGTTCGTTGTTTGGAATTCGCTTTGCGAGACGCTCCGCGCATGAACCTTAACGGCGTCGGGAGTGGAGAGATGTTATAGGATGCGAGGATAATTAAATTATGAAGTAAAGATATAATATGTTAATACGTGGAATTTAAAAGGGATATAATGCTACGTATGGGAAATATCTTAGGGTAGTGATAATTACCTTATTGATATTATATTATAGGTATGATAATACCTATATGATTGATTATTGATTTATGTGTATGACATACCTAGCTTACTTGCTATCGGTGGGAGGTTTGCGCGTGAGGGCAGTCATATCTTGATGAATCGATGGGATCTTTGATTTGTCGCTCGAGAACATAGGTTTATGAACGACTTATCGGGGAGTTGATAAGTCCGCTGACTGTGGGTACGTAGGTATGTGCATGACCCATGGATACGAGAACTATGTTCTCCTCTAATTTGTTTGTTGTTGTTTGTGGTTCGTGGAATCTTACCGAACCTGTAGTCCCCTATTCGGCGACCTGCGATAATGGGACATGATAGCAAAGTAATGCATTGCACCACAGCTGTGACTCGGGGTGCCGTATTATATATGAATATATATATATATAATAGATTAAATGGTTACATGGATATATTGTGGTTAAATCTATCTACGGTGATAATTGTAGATAACGGTTGTTGATACCAAATTTAATCTGCTGATGTGGACCAATAATAAGAAGACACGTGTCAATCTACATGGCACAATAACAACGAGGAAGTTTATTTCCCCCGACCAAGTCATGTTCTCCCCGAGCAATGAGGAGGACACCCCGAGGAACTCTATCATCCCGAGATACTCTAAGCACTCCGAGGAACTCTTGATCAACGAGCAACTAAGGCGGTCCGAACTGCATCTCGGCCGTATCATTAATTACCAGACGGACAACTGTTCAACTATTCATTATATTCTTGACGCACACGCTGCATTAAATGTATTACCCTTTCATATGTATATCATTTAATGTATTGGACCTTTCATGTACAGCCTAAAGGCTATAAATACCTTGTATCATCCTCATTCAAGGGGACCGGAATTTCTTGAGAGAACTTGTAATCAAGAATTCCACAAACACTCAGCAATAACATAACAGTGGACGTAGGCTTTATTCCTAGCCGAACCACTTTAAAAATCTTTGTCTTATTTATTTATCTGTGATTGAAAAATTAGAGCGATCTAGTTTTTTACATCAACAGATTGGCGCCGTCTGTGGGAACGTGTTACAAGCGTTGTTCTCCACCAAAAGCTAAGTTTTTATTTTCTCTACGTATAATCAATTATACATACATCTGTTGATTCAATCATGATTTTTATGTTTATATACATAAATTAATTGTCCAATTTTTATCTGCAAATGTTGCATATCATGATTTTTAAATCATAACTGTTAGATTAATTCTTATTTAGAAATCTGAAAAATAGTAGATTTCATAAATCATAATTCTTTGCTTGATTCTCAAGTTTTAATTTTATATCATGGAATAAATATTTTAAATGATTACATATGCCAATATATAGACGATGATAAGATTTGATCATTTTCATTGTTGATTTTGAAATAAAATTTGTAAGATATTTGATGTCTATTCAAATTCCCATCATATTTTTAATAAAAGAATGTGAAAAGGTTAAAGACAATAAAAAGTCTTCTCATGGAAATCATGATCCAGATCTATTTTCTCTCTCTTCAAGTTTGAGTCTCTTTGCATTCACTTTTATGAACTATATACTTAATTTGGTTCATTTTCCATCTATGTCAATAAAATCAAATTTATTGATTTTTTATATAAATTTGGTAATAATTTCGATCATTCACCACATTTTTATCTCTCCAAATTGGGAATAGGAAGGGATCATTATAAAAAATAATTTTCTCTCACCTGAAAAATCATTACCCACCTCTTGTAAAAGAGGATCAGTAAAATAATCATGACCATATCAAGACTGGGAGCAAATTTGATATGTTGGTCCCTCGTTCATCACATCACAAGGTTTCTTTGACGAAATCACACGATCTAGTGGGTTATATATTTATTCATTTAATTAACATTCTTAAGGCTTAAATTTTACATTGAATGTTATTTTTTGATCTAAAGATTCGATATATTCTGGTCATCCAACCATATATTCTATAACTTGAGATATCCTTAAATGTTGGTCGGCAACATCCATGTCGTTTGTCGGCAGCAGTAGAATCTTGGGGTATTAAAAAAATGCTAAGCACCCCTGATATTTCTTTAAACACGAGTTCGGCTTGGGGACAAGCAGGGGGCTTAAGTCTTTTTAACTTATGATCACCCCAAAAATATTTTTTAAACAGCAACTAATACCTGATTGGTTGTTGGAGATTAAATAAATTTACAAAAAACTTTACGTCTTACTTATGATGCATATTTGATAATAATTTGTCCATCTCACACACATTTGGCATAAAACATATTATTTCATATTTTGAAATTTTTATGCTGATACATATCATATATTGATTGGATGAGTAAATTATTCTCATGACTAATCAATTCAGCCTACACATATGGTAGAGAAAATTATTAATTTTTACAGGCACAAGATTCAATGCCGACGAATGCTGAAGCACAAATTATTCTATATCCATTCGGATTCATATTTTATATTTATCTCAGCATGGAGCTTGAAAAATTTCTTCTCTCTATATATATTCGGCTCCGAGGAAAAGCTACAACAGTTATTATATTTCACCCCCAACGGATAGTTGGTCGGGGTAATTCTTATTTATATTCAGGCCCAGATATCTGCTCCAGCACAAATGATTCTATATATCCATTGGGATTCATATTCTATATTCATCTCAACATGGAGCTCGACGAGATACTTATTATCATATTCAGCTTTGAGGAAAACTATAACATTTATTATATTTCACCCCAAACGGATAGTTGGTCGGGGTAATTCTTATTTATATGCAGGCCCAGCAAAGTTCTCGGCCATATTCTTATGTTCTGGAAAATATTATTCTTATTCGGCATTCTGCAATTATGCCTCGACAAGATACTTATTCATCTTTAAGAAGAATTACAACATTCGTTCGGATAATTCTTATTTATATTCAGGCCTGACAACGTCCTCGGCCATATTCTTATGTTCTGAAAGATCTTATTCTTGTTCGGCATTATATGATTCTACCTCGACTGATCGGCGAGACACTTTATTATTTTTAATTATTCTTTATATCTATTTGGATGCATATTCTATTCTCATTTCAGCATGGAAGTCTCCAGCATTTATTATATCTTATTCAGCTCCAAGGATGTCTCCAACATTTATTATATCTTATTCAGCTCCAAGGAGATTTCCAGCATTTATATTATCTTATTCCCAACGAATCTGTTGGTCAGCGCTGAGGAGATTTCCAGCATTTATATTATCTTATTTCCAACGAATCTGTTGGTTAGCGCCGAGGAGGTCTTCAGCATTTATATTATCATATTCCCAACGAATCTGTTGGTTAGCGCCGAGGAGGTCTTCAGCATTTATATTATCTTATTCCCAACGAATCTGTTGGTCAGCGCCGAGGAGATCTCTAGCATTTGTATTATCTTATTCCCAACAAATCTGTTGGTCAGCGCTGAGGAGGTCTCCAGTATTTATATTATCTTATTCCCAACAATCTGTTGGTCAGCTCCGAGGAAGTCTTCATCATTTATTATCAATTACCACCAACTCTGATCGGTAGATAAAATCCAACTCCGGTTGGTAGACAAAATCCAACTCCGGTTGGTAGACAAAATCCAACTCCGGTTGGTAGACAAAATCCAACTCCGGTTGGTAGATAAAATCCAACTTCGGTTGGTAGAAAAAATCCAACTCCGGTTGGTAGATAAAATCCAATTCCGGTTGGTATTGGTCGATAAATCTCATTCAAAGTTCACATTCCACAGTTGGGGGCTTCTATTACAGATATATTTGGTGGCACATTCTTATATCATCATGCAATCGAGCATCAAATTCAACCCCGACTAATCATCATTCAGGAGGAATATTGAAGTTCAGAAGATATATTGAAGTTCAGGAGGAATATTGAAGTTCAGGAGGTATATTGAAGTTCAGGAGGAATATTGAAGTTCAGGAGGTATATTGAAATTCAAGAGGTGTATTCAGAAGTATCACGATATGATGAAAGAAAGCGACAAGTATTCCACCGAGGAACTCTGTCAGACCAGAAATTTGAAGACGAGGTACCTACATGGAGATTATATGTAGATGGATCATCTTGCACAGCTGGTTGTGGAGCAGGGATTATTTTAAACACCCCAGATGATATTAACATGGAGTATGCCTTGAGATTCCAATTCAAAGCTTCCAATAATGAGGCTGAGTATGAGGCTATGATAGCAGGTTTTCATATTGGCGAAAGTCATGGAGGCACGGCAAGTAATTGTTTTCAGTGATTCTCAATTAATTGAATCAAATGATGGGAATATATACAGCCAAAGGAGAATTGATGATCAAGTATCAAGCAAAGGTGATGGAGTTAGTATCAGAGTTTGTTGCTGTTTAACTGGTAAGAATATCAAGAACGGAGAATGTGAGAGCATACGCCTTGGCCCGATTAGCATCAGCTACTCGTACCGAGCTGCGAAGAACGATACCAATTGAAGCATTAGAAAGTCGGAGCATAGATGAAGACCTGACGATGAATATTATTAC
Source organism: Sambucus nigra (assembly GCA_949130495.1). Taxonomy (NCBI): domain Eukaryota; kingdom Viridiplantae; phylum Streptophyta; class Magnoliopsida; order Dipsacales; family Adoxaceae; genus Sambucus; species Sambucus nigra. The sequence goes on along the minus strand of OX422210.1, from coordinate 145,624,228 downwards.
CCTTGATTTAGGAACATCTTGGATGGATCCTATCAGAGCATATATTAAGGAGGAACAATTACCGGAGGATAAGCTCGCTGCCAAGAAATGGAAGTTTAAAGCTGCTCGACGAGGAATTATGGCAGGTTTGCAAAGATGTGTACATCCCTCCGAGGTGAAAGAATTGATTAAAGAAATACATGAAGGGTCCTGTGAAGCATGTAGCAGATCGGACACTTTTGCAAAAGGTGATGATGCAGAGATACTACTGGCCGACGATGAGAGTTGATTGTATAGCTTATGTGAGAAGTACCAATGCTTTTCCTCCATCCGAAAAACTTCATAAACATTGTTGACACCCATTATTTATCCTTGGCCATTTTCCATGTGGGGATTGATTTGGTTGGACCATTGCCGACGACTCAAGGAAGATGCAAATACCTCGTCATCGCAGTAGATTATTTTACTAAGTGGATAGAAGCTGAGCCACTTATTGACATGACATACGAGAAGAAGAGTATCCAGCCCCGAGAAGAATCAAGCTATACAAGAGGAAATGAAGACCGAGCCAGAGAGAGATCTAGATCTCCTCGTCGGGCAGAAGAAAAATAATAAATGGAGAATGTGTGTTGATTTCACCGATCTCAACAAAGCAGTGGATGCTACCTCGGGACACGAGCTGCTCATGGGTACTTACTCCTCTGGCTACCACCAGATCAAAATGAAACCTGAAGACAGGGAACGACATAACAGCGGCTGATAAATAAGGTTTTTGTCGAGCAAATCAGTTGTAATATGGAAGTCTATATCGACGATATGCTTAACCCGACGAAATGCACATTTGGAGCACGAGAAGGAATGTTCCTCGGGTACATTATCAACCAGCGAGATGTTGAAGCGAATCCAGAAACGATCAAAGCTCTTTTAGAGTTGCGATCTCCAACGACGAAGGAAGAGGTGCAGAGAGCAGATACCCAAAGCAGGAAAAATTGGCATGGGCATTCATTAATACAAGCTGTAGCAGAGTTTACTGATCTTAATACTCACGAGGAACAAAAGTTGCTCAACCTGTGGATGTTACAAGATCAACAAAGCCATACTCCTTTGGTTAGGAGACGCTCTAAGGAGAAAAAGTGCTATAAGTAGCCAAAAACGCTCCAAGGAGCAAAAGTGCTATAAGTAGCCAAAAACGCTCTAAGGAGCAAAAGTGCTATAAGTATCCAAAAACGCTCTAAGGAGCAAAAGTGCTATAAGTAGCCAAAAACAGCTCTACGGAGCGAAAGTGCTATAAGTAGCCAACCTCCTTTGGTTAGGAGGACAGCTCTACGGAGCAAAAGTGCTATAAGTAGCCAACCTCCTTTGGTTAGGAGGACAGCTCTAAGGAGCAAAAGTGCTATAAGTAGCCAACCTCCTTTGGTTAGGAGGACATGCTCTAAGGAGCCAAAAAATGCTCTAAGGAGCCAAAAGCTTTAAGGAGCCAAAAAGTGTACACCAGCATGATCAATTACGGTTGGTAAGATAAAAATATACTCTCACATTACAACTTATGTTGGTCGGGAGGTAAGATTATTACAAAAAGTTCCTCGAAGAACAAAATATTTCAAATTGAACCAAGTATGGCTGGTCGGGGATAAAAACCCATCAACTGTAGTTGGTCGATAAACATAATTTAACAACCTTGATTGGTTGGAAAAATTCTAAACATTTTTATACTCATTACTTTATTATTAAGTGATCGAGCAACGTTACTCATACTTGTAACTTTTTATTACTAAGTTGGTCGATGAACAACATAATATTGTTATACATATGCACACATGTAAAGTATTTTACAAGACAATAGCAATTAAGATTGCGAATAAAAATGAAAGTCTTTCGTTAAATTCAAAAAACAAAATACATTGAGAATGAAAATGTATACTAACTATTACATTGAGATTCCTATTCTATTGGTTTCTTTTCCTTCTACTTTTGAAACAGGTTCCTCACCAGCAGGAGGATCATCTAAAATATAAGAGGAGTTTATGAAGTTAAGACCTTTCAACATTCTGATATTCATCACAGATGATCTATCCGAGAAACATTAGCTCATTCCCGAGAAGCACTTGCTCGTCCCTGAGAATCACTTGTTAGTCCCCGAGAACCTCTTGCTCGTTCCCGAACAGAGGTAGAAGTCAAAATCAGCATCTACAGCATTCAGATCTTTACTACTACTGTCTCAACCAACATTGAAGAAGTTGTATGAAAATGTTTCGAAGTCTGCCACCTGCTTGGTACTAATCAGATTGAAGAGTTGGGTTCAAAAGCTAGTATGTTACTCGACAAAGTATTCAGAGGATCATAAATCAGAAAAATCAAGCAAGTAAAGTTAGCATTCAGTTGCTCGGCACAAGAGGGAGTTGGTCATCTAGCAAAACCGATCAACATACTTGAAGATTATGACAAGCTACAAGTTTCATACTATGGCATGGCTGCATCCAAGTTCCCAGGGGTGATACATAGCACACGGAGTTACTCAAAAGAAATATTAGCAACTATCGATCAGCCTGCATCATACTTCGTCCAGGAGATAATGAACTTTATGTTGAATAAATCAAGAAGGTAGATCAAGAATTTCACGAGCACCGAGCAACATTGCAGAATAAATACTCCATCCTTTCAAGTAACCCATCAAGCATGAAGCATTGGGGGCTTCTGTTGATACCAAATTTAATCTGCTGATGTGGACCAATAATAAGAAGACACGTGTCAATCTACATGGCACAATAACAACGAGGAAGTTTATTTCCCCCGACCAAGTCATGTTCTCCCCGAGCAATGAGGAGAACACCCCGAGGAACTCTATCATCCCGAGATACTCTAAGCACTCCGAGGAACTCTTGATCAACGAGCAACTAAGGCGGTCCGAACTGCATCTCGGCCGTATCATTAATTACCAGACGGACAACTGTTCAACTATTCATTATATTCTTGACGCACACGCTGCATTAAATGTATTACCCTTTCATATGTATATCATTTAATGTATTGGACCTTTCATGTACAGCCTAAAGGCTATAAATACCTTGTATCATCCTCATTCAAGGGGACCGGAATTTCTTGAGAGAACTTGTAATCAAGAATTCCACAAACACTCAGCAATAACATAACAGTGGACGTAGGCTTTATTCCTAGCCGAACCACTTTAAAAATCTTTGTCTTATTTATTTATCTGTGATTGAAAAATTAGAGCGATCTAGTTTTTTACATCAACAACGGTGAATAGAGAAAGATAATGGAATTAAGTTAATGAATGTTTATGCTTATAGAATTGAAAAGCTTCACTCATGATAATGAGAAACGATTCATATTAATGAGTAATGATTCATGTTAATGAGAAACTAATCATATAAAGAAGAGATGTAAATGAATAATAATGTGACGTATGGTATGGGACATACGGGGATTATGATTTGGGAATGGAATTTATATATGGAGACTAGAAAAGAGGAACCATTAACTAGGAGGTTAATAGGAAATGTTAAGTGTGCACTCTAGTTGAGAGGTGAGAATTGCAAGTGAGAGTTGGATCTAGCATGTACATAATAAATGCTTTATTGCACTTGTTAAATACTTGCTGTTTTAAAAATAATCTACACATTCGGGCTCTGACCCGTTTCCTTGCATATTTTCTCTTCTATTGTATCTCTATATCAAGTGTACAGAAACAGGGACGCCAACGTTAACGGATTATGACAGGGTATGGATTTATGGAGTTTTTCCTATACGCCTTCCATCTTTTGATTCACAGTATTCTTAGTTAGGGCATGTCGCCCAAAGGATTCAGTTATCTTTTCTATCAAGGTCAAATATTATTGTATTCGGAACTTTTTAATACATTTAACATTGTTGGGATTATTGTAAAGGATTTATATTATTGGGTAATGTTTATTCCAATAGCAGTTAAATTTCTTTTGAGTTATTTATTGTGTTATCAGTGTTGTAGAATAAAATGTGTTGGGTTATGCTTAAACTAAAAATGGTTTTGTTGAAATGTAAATGTGGAAAGTTTTTAACACCAGCTTAATTGAGTTTTGGGTGAGTTGTAAATGTTTTCGACAGTGATGCTAAGAATGAGCCAACTGTATATTATGTTTTAATTTGGTATGGGACTGGCCACCCGGTATTTAATTAGGCGGGGTGTTACAGCCTCCTGCCAAATAGTTCAATGCCCGACCCAAACAACTCACAGATATTTAGGCTCCCCTCAATCGAGTATACGTCGCTCTAAAATGGATATTCGCTTGAGACCTATTAACCCTAGACCTCCACCTATATTCCCGGATAAGAACTGGTAGGCCAACTCCCATTATGAGTTTCATCAACGACCCAGTCATATTATCGACAATTGTTGGGCCCTTAGGTTTTCCATCCAAAACATCATTAATGTATGGATCCTCACCCTACAAAATCTAAATGTTACTGATAACCCCTACCATATCATCCCAACCCTGACACTAATGCCCTATCAGACACTCCAATTCCAAATACCGACCCTTCCACCCTGATAGATCCCATCCATAAAAAATTGAGATAAGGACGTACTCTCAATTCCAAATAACCACCCCTTTAGGAATGCCATCATCCACCATGAAAATCATCGTCGAAACTAAGATTACCATTAACCATGTGACAATCTTCATCATGGACATTAACTTTCTGCAATCCAACCACTGCAGATCGAACTTACTCATATTCACAGAATTCACGCTCTTAAAAGAATCGGGACTACTAACTCATTCTCCAGAATAAATGAACCACACAGTCATATGGGAAGAGATGTAATATGAATCATTCCAATCCACCGAGTATATCTCCTTCGCAGTACCAATCCAATTCTCCATATGGGGAGGATCCACCTTTGAGGTAGACATGTTCACCCTCACAGATTTCGAAACTAAAAGTAGTACCCACTCACCCACTACTTCAAACATGTTCTCAGCTAACTCTTCGTGAAATAATGATATCGCTACCTCTACTAATCGATAGATTGAAGAATACATGATTAGAATACCCCGATATCCTAGCCCTCGATACAGTTGAGTGAGAGGAATTTATAGTTTAGGGCCAATGATCATATTACATAGAAATATCGACTTCGTCACCAATTTCTATAAGAAGAGGAAGAAAGGTTAAAGGTCAACATTGCCCAAAGAGACACTGCCAAGGATGCCAAGCTAAGGTCCAACCATGGTCCAATCGAGTACGTACCACACCCAAGCCTCCTGAAGGAAAGATGGAACCTACTCCGTGGAACTTACTCACACGGGCGTGAGCAAACACTCCTTTGCCAATTGGAAAAGGTTTTGGTTCAGAGACTTTGAACCCATATATTAAGATAACTTTCGATAGAGTCAATTTGTATGAATTTTGGCTTTATTCTGAGTTTGGGAAAACCTTTGAGTTATAGGTTAGAAATTGAGTGTGTTGACCTTTCAAGTCTATGACGTGTTTATTTAAAGACATAGCGATCAAGTTAGAAATTCTACATTCATTATGTTATGCTTAGTGTTATGTTTCATCTTCATCTTTTGAGGATCTATACAGCATGAATGTGTATATTTTGATCCTTGGGTACTTTGGACTCTAGAAAACTTGAAGAGCTTGTAAGTGATGTTCAAACTTATAAGCTTGACGTATTTTCCTCCAAAAGCATGAAGAAAGATAAGGGCATTGCTTTGAAAGTCGGGAAGGAGGAAAAACTTATTTTAGATGATGAGTCTAACATCGTTTGTAATGATATGGCCATGTTTGCAAAAAAGTCTAAAAAAATTCTCAAGTTTGAAAAATAATTGAAAGGTAAAAAGAAGTTTGAGAAAAATAAGTTTAACAAGGCTATAAAATTACCTAAAAATTATAATGATAATATTAATAGGTATTATTTGGATAGATTCTTTGGGTGTGAGGATTATGGAAATAGGGCAGTTGAGTGTCCCACTAAACTAAGGAATAAGGCTAAGAAAATGAAGGCATACAATGCCACCCTTAATGATAATGAATCGAAAGATGAACATGATTCCCCTAGTAAGCATAACTACACTGCGTTCTTAGCTAGTCATGTGAGCCTTGATGAAAAAACTTCTAATGAAGGTAATTCTGAGCATGAAAATTTTGAGGCCATTTTTTGTGATTCTCAAATAAGTGATAATGGAGAGAGTGGAGAAGAAGAAGAAGAAGAAGAAGAAGAAGAAGAAGAAGAAGAAGAAGATGATGATGATGATGATGATGATGATGATGATGATGATGATGATGATGATGATGACGACGAGGTAGAGATATTGAACTTCAAGTTACCTTCCATGAGTTATATACGGAAACAGTGAAATTTAAAAAGGCTAACTTGAAGTTAGAAGCTAGGTTAAAATAACGTGGCGTAGAGAGCATATTGATTGAGTATCTTAAGTTACGTGAGAAGACTCTTAGGGAAAAGCTTGTATTTATTGAGGGAGAGAGAGATAACCTTTGTGGTTTTATGGAAATTTTGCATAAGGACTCCCTAGTTTTTTATGAGTCTCGACTTTTGATCAAGTCTAGGATTGTGGTATTAGAAGAGAGATTGAGAGACTCGGTAATGTCAAATTTGATTTGGAGTCTAGGTATGAAAATTTGAATAAAATGTTAGGCACCATCTAAATCAAAGATGACAATTATGGTATTGGCTTCGATGATCCAAAGGCTTCCTCTACTAAAGTCAAGACTAACATTTTGAGAGAGTCAGCCGTTACTAGGGACGTTAGAAAAGGTCAATCCTTAGGTAAGATTCATTGTCGTGTCTTCATGAGCACACATTGCGGTAGAAAATGTCGCCTCATGCATTTTTTTCTTTGATCTTAGAAAATGTCCTAAAAATTATAAGTTTAGATTCACCGAGGTTCCAAAAACCCAAGAGCATCATGTCACACCTGCGTGGGTTAAAAAATCAGATTTGGAGGATTTACATGTTAGACTTGTTGATTCTCAAATGATTTCGCAAGATACTTATCATGCTAAATCTAATGGTTGATTGTGTTTGCATGTTTGTCATACACTAGTTTTGAGCGTCATGTTATATGTTATTGCTAGTTTAATAATGTTTTTGTCTTTTTATTCAGATTTTCCATTTTTGGGTATTATTGGGAAAAATATAAAAAGATTTTGTTTGTGTTTTGAGTTTTGTTTTCAAGTGGTGCATTTTTGAAAAAAATTCAAAAACTCAAAAAAAAATGTTTATGTGTAGTTTAGTTTTACACATTTTGTGTGGCATGTCGGTGTATTTGAATTCACTTCGTTCCATGTATCCATTTCATTCCATGTATCCATGTGGCTAGGACATTTGATTATGATTTTCAATGCTTAGATTATTCTTAATCATGTTTGCATGGAGTTGTTCAAAATGTCTTACCTAATGGATTCAATTTGCAAATGCCTCGTCACACTCGTACATGAGCTCTTTTGGATTTTAGCTTCATAATTTACATAGGATCTATGTGAGGTGTTCTCCCATTAATCTTATAATTATTTATATATATATATATATATATATATATATATATATATATATATATATATATATATATATATATATATATATATATATATATATATATTACTATGGGGGATTTGTGCATGTAAGAACCATTGCCCTTGTGTTTATTGATTTATTGAAAATACGATTATGCACAAAAAAGGGCTATGAAGGGAGAAATCTTTCTTATGTCAAAGGCCACTGTTGGCAGGAGCCTAAAAAATTAAGAGGCAAAGAATAGATAATTGCCAAGGCCAATTTGTTTCATTATTTCTTCAAAATTGATACATTAAAAAAAAAGAGTGAAAAAAATGATATATCTATAATTTTAAGGGTATTATAAGTTGAAGATCAATGGGTTTTCGCAATGAGTCCTAGTTAATTCATGTTTGACACTACTGATTTGCGAATAATCAATATTTTCTAGGACATCGTACATTGTGCTTGTTTGTCCATTATGAGTTCACTTTACCCGTCACTATGAGGCTAAATCTTTGTTTGATAATGTTAATGCAGTAAAATAAAACTCCTTGGACATTTATGAGTGATTGGGTTATATTTTGTCTGTTACTAGTTCATGACCCTTCACTTTGTACAACCTTTGTTTAGACGTACCGATACTATGATAATATGGAAAACTCATGTGTTTTGTGTATGCTTGTGGTGTTTATACCTATATACACTTGTGCAATTCATTGGTATATATATATATATATATATATATATATCAAGGTTCTAAAAAATGCGGGGCGTGATCGAGGCGTCGAGGTCAAACCTCGTGATAAGGCGTTTAGGCCTTTTTAATATATTTTAATATTTTTTTAACCATAACAAGGCTATTAAAATACTAAAATTGTACATATCATAAAAATATGTCTGAATATTTGCAAATAAAAATACTATTTGATTATTTTGGATGAGATAATGGTCCGGTTTGTCAAAAAATCTTTAAAAGGCGATATCGTTTCACTAAAACATTGTTGTTTTTAGAGAAAAAGTACGCCTTAAGGGTTTTACCAAGCATAAGGCGTCAAAATCTTAAGGCGGGGCATTTCTCTTAAGCCTCAAGCCTAGGCGGAGCCTAGGCGGGTTTTTTTAGAACAGTGATATATATATATATGGAGGGGGGGAGGGGGTATCTTTTCTTGAGAGTCTTTGTGTTTTCACTTAATCCAAGTATGCCACATGTTCTGCTTTTGTTTCAAAAGGTTTGAAATTTGTATGCTATATAATCATATTAGCATTGTTTATTTCTTGATATAATTGATATCTCATTTGTGAATCAATTTAGTATCTTTTGTTCATAGCTTGGATTATTTGAGCTTGTATTATTGTGTTGCATTTGTCGTCGCTTGTTGCACTTTATGTTGCTCTATGGTATATTTATTTTTCCTTTATACCTATCCATGTCTCATGTAAGGGGAGTCTTGATTATATTAGGGATAAATGTTTTTATTATGCTTGTTTCACTTTGTCAATTCCTCAACAAAAGGGGGAGAAATGGTATCTTAATCTTTATACTCCGAGGAAGATTCTTTCCATAGGGGGAGATGTCCTAACTTAGGTAGATATTGTTTGACAAAGAGGGAGGGTTTATTCTTATGCGAATTTCTATTTTTATATATTCTTTTTGGATTTGAATGTGTATTTTAAGTGTGCAGGTTTGCAACGATCCGACAATGTTTACACAAGAGCAAAGCTACTTAACGTGAGTCCATCAAGTGTTTGTACTCTTTCCTTTTGGGGTTGGGGATTGAGTCTTTTAGAGAACTTGAGAGACCATAGGTTTTTATTTTGTGTTTTGTCCTGGAATAACCAAAGGATGAGATTTGCAAAGACAAATTTCCGATAGAGTCAATTTGTATAAATTTTTACTATATTCCGTGTGTGGACAACACATTTGAGTCATAGGTTAGGACTTGAATATGTTGACCTTTAGAGCATATGACGTGTTTGTTGAAGACGTATCATCCAAGTTAGAAGTTCTACATTCATGATGTCATGTTTAGTGCCACGTATAATCTTCTTCTTTTGAAGATGTCTCAAGTATGAATGTGTATACATTTGATCCTTGGATATTTAGTTTTGGGTTTTGTTTTCTAAAATGTTTTTAAACTATGTTAAAACTTATTTTAGAAAAAAAAATTCCAAGTCATTCTAAGAACATCAGTTATGTCGTTCGAGCGAGATATTGAACCTCGTTAGAACCAAGGATCCAATGAAACTTCAAATGAACAATTTTTAGCCTACACTAGTTTTTCATTGGATAAGTTGTTAGATTTTTTATTCCAAAGACATTTGGCACTTCGTTTGAACGAGCCTTATGACTTCGTTCGAACGACTTGGAACAATTTTCAAAGTTGATATTTTCAATATCTTTTTCATCCTTATCTCATTTTTTAAAAACCTAATATGAATGGGGTTGCGGAGCAATAGTTTTATTTAAGATTTTTTCATGCTTTTTTCAAAAGCTCTTTGTGTTTATGTGATCATTCATGATCAAGTTTTTCAAACTGAAACCCTATTTACACCCAATCATTTAAAGACCAAAGTTTCATCTATTATATGCTTTGAGATCTAGTTTGAGGTCACTAAAGATTATCCTCTTCATCTTATTAAGAATCATTTTTTACGATAGACTGCATACATTGTTTGCTATTTACACATGGTGGATTTCATGGTATGGTATTATCGTGAAGAAGCAGTGGACCCCATGTTCGAACTCATAGATGTTTGTTAAACCTATTCGGTGGATAACGTGGGTGGAATCCTACTTGTCACTATGGTGAAGGTTGGTAACAAAGAGTGTCAAGGCTTGTAAGGTAATCAAGGTCATTGTGTAAGTCTACCATCATGTCCTTTGTAATTCTGTACATAATGAATTTGCGTGGCTGGGACATCCGAGGTTTTACCTATTGTTGGTTTTCCTCGTATATTTGCATGTTGTGTGATTGATTTATTTTATCTTGCTATCACCTAGATGCATGCTTAAGAATAAAGATAAAATTTGTTAATCTATTTTAACATAACACTTATTAATCGGTGTAAGATTAATTTGGGTGATTTGTTTAATTGAACAAAAAATTGAGAAAATTTAAAAATAGTGGTTTGCTTTGTTTTGTAACCTTTTTCCATACATTGTAATCCTATAGGACTTTCACCTTATCTAAGGATGAATCTAAAACCAAGGACCCCAAAATCCAGGATGGCCCAAAATCGAAGGCCGAAAGTCACACTGTCTTGCTAATCGTTAGACTTTCTCATGGCAAAAGTGTACCACTCGTGACTTTAACCATTGGTTCCTTGTACACTTGGTTGGGCCAAACTTATGTAAATATGGACAGGTCCCATAGATGTTATGATGTATTCAATTTTGTCAATTCTTTTATTGGGATGGGATTTTTATTCACAAGGTTCCTAAACTGGGACCCAGAGCCTCGCTCATTACACAGCAACACTAATCAGATTTCCATATGGCATGGGAAAACTCTTAAGCACTCTCTTAGACCCTTTTTGGACAATGTTGATGAGTTATTCTCCCGCCCTTACTCGAGGAGATTTGTAGGTAATTTTTTTCCTTCTACATTTTAAATTTTTAATCCCCCCGTAAACGTTGAGTCTGTGACATGTGTTTGATATGGCCTTCATTCTACCTTGCATTCTTCCATATTTAACTAAGTTAGGTCAATGGGTAGAGTTATATCATTCCGAGAGAGTAAGGAGGCAATATGGGTATGATAAAGTTGCTTATTCCCCTGACTTCCCAACTAATCATTCTCCCAAGTAGTTGTACTTATAATCTTATTAAGACTTCACTCATGAGGGCATGGTCCATAGGACTGCCAAATTTGAGAATTTCTTCATATACGCCCGTGACGATCTACCATTCATCAGCCACTCGTGGTTTATACTTTGGCAGCATCAAATCAAACTTATCAAGTCTTGTATTCAAGATGTGCCTCCTGAACCATTCATCGAGCGTATTCCTAATTCTAATAAATATTTGACCAAACGTACTCTTAAGAAGCATGGCATCATATCCAGTTGCGAGTGCTTCTCCTGATACAGTTATTCCTATTTTGGTTAACCCTTTACATGAGGAGACCATTTATTTAAAGCATCCGGGAGTAGAAGCCAAGAAAACAAAGGCCAATGGTAAAAGAAAAGTCAGAGCTTCTTCCAAAAAAATCTAGACAATGAAGTGTCTAATGTTATTCCTGCTGAGATTAGTGGGCCTTCCTCTCCAAATCTCATATCAAAACTCGAGCGGTCCCGGAAAAAAAAGGCGAGCAACCAAAGCCACTAGCTCTTTTATTTTAGTAGATCAAGTCTCTAATACCGATACTTTTAGTATTGAGGAGAACTTTCAAATTATTCACGAGATAGGATATGAGGCCATTGAATCAACTCTCCCTTAGTCATCCATTTCACTCTCTTCTTAGTCGATGGAAGGTGCCCTTGTTATTTCTCACTCACTTAATTAAAATAAAAATTAGTAGAGATAGGAGTGCTTTCTCAACACCATGTTCATCTAAAGAAGAACTTATTGATTGTAGAAGTACCCTTTCCTATGATTATCATAGATAATATTCAAATGACATCGAGCCACTTGCTATCAGTGGAGACCCCTCGATTAATACTTCAGTGTAAAACCAGTGTTTGTGATACTGATTAAATCGAATTTGCAAATTTTCAAGTTAACCTTATTTAATCGGTGTCAATTTTTAAACCAAATTAATTCAGCCCTAAAACATAAACAACTACGTGTGGATAAGTCAAATCAACATAAATAATTGTTGACACATAGATTTCAAGGAAAACCCCATTTCAGGTAAAACCTTTTATTTCACAAATAATACACACAATTATTACAAGTTAATGGATTAACCGCAGTAAACCCACATAGGCCAAGCAATGGAATTCCGCAACAACTCCACAAGAATACTCCAGATGAGTTAAACAATTAATCTACGATTAATAAAGATTCGATTATATGTTTGGGAATGATTTTTGAATCACAAAGATATGAAAACCTTGAAAAAAATGAACTCTGTTTTGTGATGAAGTTCTTCAAAAATGTGAGTGCCAAAGACTTGGAAAATGTGAATGATGAACACTGCTATAAATACAAAAATTGAGACAGCGCATCGGTCGAACAAATAGAAGTTGTTGCTCGAACGATCTGACGTGTCGCTTGAACAACTTCGTGTGACAGCAGCATGTCGCTTGACGACGTTGCTCTATCGCTCGAACGATGTCAGCGTCATTTTTTCTTACGCCTCTACACTTAGAAAAAACTCATCCTTCGAAGTAAAACTTTTTAAATCCTTAAAAAATATTTTCTAAAAATTACCAAATAAATATGCAATCATTAAAAACTCCAAATTAATTATTTTACCATTAATGAGAGTGGAGTAGTGGGGATGTTGAATGTTAAGGACGCACGTTGCACGATGCTCGGTGATGATGCACTACGCACGTATGAAGATGGTAGGAGAGTGATAACTTCAAATTGAGGTCGTCATGTATAAATCTTGTTGACGAGCCGAATGTAGCGGTATTAGACATACTAACTGTGATCTACGACACACAGAAAACTTCCTAGATTTGAAAAGACAAGACTATGTGATAATTGATTAACTTCGCAACTTTCTAATATAGCACACTTATTTAATTTCAGCCCCTAATCATTCATCTAAGGTGCGTGTGTCAACCGATAAATAAATACAGCATGTGACACAAAAAATATGCTGAGACACAGAATTCAGGAAAAAACCCCTTTCGGGTAAAACCTTTATTTCACTATGAATATACAAGCCGCAACTTACAATTACATAGAGAAATCTGCAATGGATCAACACGCAGCCAACCCACAAAGACACGCAGTCTTGAACTCAGCAAGAGAATACACGCAGCACCCTCCAAGGACTCGCAACCCAAACAACGAAGGAAGAACCGCAGCTCTCCTCAATGACACGCAGTCATAACACTTTGTAGAGACTCCCTCAGCAATGACACGCAACCCTCGGTTGCAAAGATCTCCCCACAAAGATTGAACAATAGCAAAGCTTGTGTTCTAGGGTTCCAAAAGATTCACAAAAGTAATTGGAATTTTTGTGTGAATCAAAAAGATGTTTTGCACATCAAAAAGGTGAAGACTTAGAGTATTTAGGACTCTGAAAATCGTCTTTAAAAGTCTTAAAAAATAACTCCCCGAAGTTGGCTTTAAATAGGAAAACTTTGAGCCTAAAACATCTGCAGCGAATCTGGCCGAATTTATCCCAGTCGGACCGGTCCGGTTCTGAGGCGGATCGGTCCGGTCAAGCGGATCGGTTCTTTTATTTTGAAACTGATTCAGTTCGCATTCGGTTCGGGGCTCACTGGATACAATTTGCAAGGCGGATCGGTCCGGGACTGGGCGGATCGGTTCGCTGGCGGATCGGTTCTTTTTAATTAGAGGCGGATCGGTCCGGATGTCTGGATTTCTGATTCCTTCTTCTTTTAATCTTCGGATTTCGGATTTCGTTGATGACGATATGATCATTTCAACCATCAATCTTGTAACGGTGTATGACATAACATATACAAAAAGATGGACAAATTGTCCTTACAAATCTCCCCCTATGTCTATGCCGGAACAAACACAAAAAATCCGAATTATCAAGTATGAACAATGCCTATACAAATCTACCCTTCCATGAACCCGGCTGAAAGAGATACAAATGATAAAGGCTGCATCGTTTGTTCTGCAAATCTTCAGAAATCTCACCGCTTTTCTCATCAGGGTGTGCAACATGGGATCTTCAATCTTCATACCTACACACATGAGACAAAGCAAATACCACGTGACATATCGAGTTTGAAATGAGATAAACATGGATACCAATATATGATAAAAACATAAGCTACATCTCAAAAACTCCCCCAGAATTCAAACTCCCCCATAATATGATAATTCTTTCTCCCCCTTTTTTATGATGTCCCCAAATAGACAAATGAGAAGAATGAATCAAATAGGCAAAATCGGGGTGTCACGGTACAAAACAAATACACAAACTATTTTTTTATTTTTCAAATTTTTCATACAAAGATAGGATACCAATTTGAACAAATATGAAACAAAAATCACACCATGGAGTTAGACTCAAACAACCAAGTCATGAAAATGGAATGAATGGGTGTGAACACATTCGATAGGTAAATCAACTCAATCAATCATATGTGCACGATGCATACGTGTACTCCTAACGAATGAACATCAAAGGTATCCATAGGTGTAAAAATTTGTTGAATTTAGATGACATCATCTTATGCAAATCAACACATCAAAGTCAAATGATTTCCACACCAATAACGTCCAAAACTATATAGCGCATTTTCAAGAATTTGAAGGACGTGCAAACCCGTTTTAAATTCTCCAACCAAACTCCCTCATATATATATTTTTTTAGAGGTAATCTAAATTCTCAAACTTTAGAGAATTGGAGCAAAAACCTAAATGGTCCATAATTGGCATGAATTTCTTTTTATTGCCTTTCAATTTTTTCGGGCTCTTTTAACCTCTTTGGACCTCGGATATTAAAATTCCTCCATTTTTTAGGTCCTTTTTAACGGTGGCTTTTGCGCAAAGGATAGATAATTACCTTTCGCAGCCCCTCCCCGTTTTACAAATAAAGCACACAAACTCACAAAAGGTTTTTATATGCACAATTTCCTTATCAAAATTTATCGCGCTTGGTTCGTTTTAAGGACAGGATTGAAGTGAAAACACCCAACCAACATGTGATAAGACAAGCACAATAATCAAACAAATCCGTGCATGTGTGCAATAAACGAAACATGAGTCAAACATGTAGGAAGTAACACTTAATTACATCTTAATGACTCCAAACATTATAAAGCACATGGATGAATTGACCTATTGTCTCAAAACACTATCAAATAGTCACATGAAAATAATGGACTGATGTTGTGACTTGGTCATCCTAAGTGTTCATCCATAAACGGTGCAAACAAAATACAAAAAAATCTTTTTGGATTTTTCAAAAGATTTTTGTCAAAATAAAATCTTTTTGTATTTTTTAAAATTTTTTCAAAACAAAAATATATACAAAAATGATACATACTAGCAATAGGCAAACAATGACATCATGAAAATCACCCTATGCTAGTAAACAAGTCAAACCTCAATCATTAGGTGCGGAGGGGTTTTCCAAAGGTGGTGACAACTTATGAAAAACCTCCATCAATTCTTGTGAAGTTTTGACTAAAAACTTAACTTGCTCACCTAAATGTGCAAACTCTCTCATGTAGTCTCCGGGAGCATGTAAAGTATCATGTGTGGGTGCATGTGTGCCAGAAACACGTGTAGAAGCAAAACGTGACACATACCCCAACTTAAAGCAAAATTCCCTAGGGTGTCCTCTCCTCTTGCAATGTGAGCAAACATAAATAGGCCTAGGAACACTTCTCTCAAAAACTCTAGGACGCACTTTCCTAAAAGGAATGGGACGCCTAGGTGGGTAAGGGTGAGACATATGTGAAACTGTCACTAAAGTGGGAACTGGCTCGGGTGCTAATTGGGAAAAAGAAGCACCGTCATGACTTATTCCTAACTTTTCACCTTTACCCTTAAGAACCACCTTTTCAACCTTCTTAGGTGCGTTCTCAAACTTGACTTTGACCACCCTGGCACGTTCGAGATCACTCTCGAGTTGGGATACACGTGTCTTCAGACTAGACAACGTGTCGGCCAAATCACACTTCTCCTTTCTCAAAACCTCCTTCTCTTTCTCCAAATCTAAAACCCGACGACCTAAATCCCTATTATACCTTTTAGTTTTCAAGGTCTCGGTGTACAACTCTCTAAAAGCTTTTTGGAGCTCACTTTCATCTCCACTTTCACTCTCACTTTCTCCCTCACTTGAAGCGCTCAAACCATCACTATTACTTTCGTGTGCACTATTGTGGGACAAGGTGGGTGTGCTCACACGACTAGAAAAAACTACAAACTTCTCACCACTAGTCTCATCACCTTCACCTTCACTACTATCACTAAGTGTGGCGGGCATATCTACTTTCTTTCCTTTCTTTCTAAGCCATGTAGGACACTCAAACGACTTATGTCCCTTACCCCCACATTCAAAACAAGTGACGTTCTCAAAATCTTCCTCACACTCCTCATCGGATTTATTCTCTTTTTCCCTCTCACCACTTTCTTTGGCCTTTCCTTTCTTTTTATTTTTCTCAAAAAAATTCTTTTTATTGGAAGAATTATTTTTGTTCATGTTGAGAAATTTTTTAAAATTTTTCGCAAACAAGGCCATATCATTAAAATCAAAATCTCCCTCAGAATCGGACTCACAAACTGTTTCTTTCTTTTTCTTAAAATGAGTCTTTAAAGCAATGCCTTTATCCTTAGCCTGCATGGTTTTGGGAAACATGTCAATCTCATAGGTTTGAAGATCTCCTACAAGTTCTTCCAACTTAAGTGATTTCAAATTTCCCAAAGAGTTCAAAACAGTGACTTTAGGAATAAAGCGTTTTGGGAGAGATCTCAAAATCTTTTTAACGACACGCATGTTATCAATCACTTCACCCAAATTAAAACATGTGTTAACAATGTCCGACAATCGTGCATAAAAATCATCAAAGCATTCGGACTCAGACATGGTGATAGTCTCAAATTGGGTGGCCAAATTTTGTAATTTTGACTCTTTAACCGCGTTCGTACCCTCATGTGTCAATTTCAAAACATCCCAAGCCTCTTTAGACGTGGTGCACGTCATAATTCGGCGAAACTCATCAGGAGAGACAGCTCCAGAAATAGCACTCAGACCACGGGAATTAAAATTGGACAATTTATAATCATCTTCAGTCCAGGCTGACACGGGTTTTAAAGTGGTGATGTTATTAACAGTGACCGTGGGAGGAGTCCAACCATTTTCGCAAAGCAACCAAACACGCTCGTCAATAGATTTTAAAATCGATTTCATACGAGCTTTCCAGTAGGCATAATTAGACCCGTCAAAAATAGGCATCTGATTATATAAGTGCTCCATAGGAAAAATTGCGATTTTTCACAAAATTGATTTAAAAAAAAAATCAATATCACACGATTTTGCGGAAAATAGGGATACACAATAAATTAGCGCAACCCGCTCTGATACCAATTTGAAAAGACAAGACTATGTGATGATTTATTAACTTCGCAACTTTCTAATATAGCACACTTATTTAATTTCAGCCCCTAATCATTCATCTAAGGTGCGTGTGTCAACCGATAAATAAATACAGCATGTGACACAAAAAATATGCTAAGAGACAGAATTCAGGAAAAAACCCCTTTCAGGTAAAACCTTTATTTCACTATGAATATACAAGCCACAACTTACAATTACATAGAGAAATCTGCAATGGATCAACACGCAACCAACCCACAAAGACACGCAGTCTTGAACTCAGCAAGAGAATACACGCAGCACCCTCCAAGGACTCACAGCCCAAACAACAAAGGAAGAACCGCAGCTCTCCTCAATGACACGCAGTCATAACACTTTGTAGAGACTCCCTCAGCAATGACACACAGCCCTCGGTTGCAAAGATCTCCCCACAAAGATTGAACAATAGCAAAGATTGTGTTCTAGGGTTCCAAAAGATTCACAAAAGTAATTGGAATTTTTGTGCGAATCAAAAAGATGTTTTGCACATCAAAAAGGTGAAGACTTAGAGTATTTAGGACTCTGAAAATCGTCTTTAAAAGTCTTAAAAAATAACTCCCCGAAGTTGGCTTTAAATAGGAAAACTTTGAGCCTAAAAAATCTGCAGCGAATCTGGCCGAATTTATCCCAATCGGACCGGTCCGATTCTGAGGCGAATCGGTCCGGTCAAGCGGATCGGTTCTTTTATTTTGAAGCTGATTCGGTTCGCATTCGATTCGGGGCTCACTGGATACAATTTTCAAGGCGGACCGATCCGGGACTGGGCGGATCGGTTCGCTGGCGGATCGGTTCGCTGGCGGATCGGTTCTTTTTAATTAGAGGCGGACCGGTCCGAATTTCTGGATTTCTGATTCCTTCTTCTTTTGATCTTCGGATTTCGGATTTCGTTGATGACGATGTGATCATTTCAACCATCAATCTTGTAACGGCGTATGACATAACATATACATAAAGATGGACAAATTGTCCTTACAAGATTCTAAATGGAGATTTATAAAAACATGCCCTTACAA
Organism: Sambucus nigra; assembly: GCA_949130495.1. Taxonomy (NCBI): domain Eukaryota; kingdom Viridiplantae; phylum Streptophyta; class Magnoliopsida; order Dipsacales; family Adoxaceae; genus Sambucus; species Sambucus nigra. The sequence continues at coordinate 145,605,473 of OX422210.1, read as the reverse complement.
ATCTCCCCCTATGTCTATGCCGGTACATACATAAAAACTATCTGAATTATGCTACCCAAACTCAGAACACATGACATATAATTTAATATCCTCTTTAAACCCAAAAATTGGAAATAATAAATGACATGTCTTCACATACTTCAACATCTTCAAATCTTCAACTTTTTCTCACTTTCTTTATCATCATCAGGGTGTACAAAAATAATCCTAAATTTTGTACCTACACTTATGAGACAAGAAACACTCGTGACATGCAACAATTTGAAATATAATGATAAGCAGAAATAAATATCAATTAAGCTCAAGAAAATCATTAAATAAATCAAACAAAAATTCCCCCATAATTCGTTATCCCCCTTTTATGATGTCCCCAAATAGACAAAAATAAAGAACACAAAGCAATGAAAATGGAGAATGTCACAAGGTAATAAAACTTCCTCTTTTTGAATTTTTCAAAATTTTTCTCACAAAATATACAACAAAGAATCACACCATGAAAGAACACGAAAACAACCAAGTCGGTGATAGCGAAAATGTAGGGATGTGAACAAATTTGATAGGAAAATCAATACATACAACCATAACATATGTGCCCGATGAATTTTGAATATTCCTAATGAATGAACTCAACATCTTCCTTAGGTGTAAAAATGGTGGAATTATAAGAAATTGACTCAATAAAATCTACAAATCAAAGCTCAAAGTGATTTCCACACCAATAACGCCGAAAACTATGTAACGATTTTTCATGAATTTCAAGGACGTGCAAACCCGTTTTATGTTCCATCTAAACTCCCTCAACAAATAATAATTCTTTTTATTTTTCTTTTGAGGTGATGAAACTAAAACCTATTGGTCCACTTTTTAGCATATTTTTCTTTTTATTGCCTTTAAACTTTTTTCGTGATCTTTTTAACCTCTTTAGACATTTGCTTCTGTTTTTGCCAAATTTTTATTTAGGTCCTGATTTAAATGGTGGCTTAGTCACAAAGGATAAATGAGTACCTTTCGCAACCCTTACCCATTTTTCAAATTCACACAAACTCACTGCAACGATTTTTACATGCACTACTTTCTTGTCAAGTTTTATCGTATTTGATTCGTTGTATAGACATAATAGAGATGGAAACACTCAAGCCAATATGTGATAGACAAGTACAATACTCAAGTAATATCGTGCACGTGTGCAATAAAGGAGATAATGAGCCAAACATGTAGAAGATATCACTAATAACATCTCAATGACTCCAAACAATGTAAAGCACATGAATGAAATAATGCAGCATCTCAAATCACTATAAAACAGTCACGTGGAAAATGAAATGAAGTTGTGACTATGGCTATCTTAAATGTTCATCCATAAACGGTGTAAACAAAATACAAAACTCTTTTTGTGTTTTTCAAACAATTTTTATAAAAATAAAATCTTTTTGACTTTTTCAATTTTTCAAAAAAAGAAAAGAAAATCTTTTTGTATTTTTCTAAAAATAAAAACAAAAAAAAAAAATAATAAAAATAATAATAATAATAATAATAATAATAATAATAATAATAATAATAATAATAATACAAATGATACAATCTAGAGATAGGAATAATATGATATGAACATGAAAAATGCATCATACTCTAGACATAGTGACCACCCCTCAGTCAACTGTGCAAATTCCTAAAGACTTCATAAGACTCTCGAATCAAAGGGCAACTAAAGGCTTCGTGAAAATATCGGCTAACTAGAGGTCGGTAGACACAAAACTCAAGGATACGACCTTCTCTTCTACAAGCTAACGGATAAAGTGCTCGCGTATCCGAATGTGCTTTGTGCGCGAATGCTGGACAGGATTACGGTATATGTGTATTACGTTCGTGTTATCACAAGAAATAGTCATGGTGTCCTGTGATATCCCATAATCCTCCAACACCTGCTTCATCCACAGAAGTTATGTGCAACAACTCCCGACGACCATATACTCAGCCTCCGTAGTGGCCAAAGAGATGGAGTTTTTCTTCTTGCTCAACCAAGAGACAAGAGTAGAACCAAAGAAGAAACACCCACTAGAAGTGCTCCTACATTCATCTGCTTCCCCGGACCAATTGGCATCCAAATAGGCGGATAAACGATCACCGGTATCAAAGGAATACTAAATTCCAAATGAGAGAGTCCCACTAACGTATTTGATAATGTGTTTAAGAGTGAGTAAGTGAAACTCTTTCGAGGATGCTTGATATCGCGCACAGATTCCAACACTAGAGGCGATATCGGGACGACTGGCAATCAAGTAGAGAAGATGACCTATCATACTCCGACACATGGTTTGTTCTACGTCCTTGCCTGAAGTGTCCTTGCTAAGATTTATTGAGGTACTTATCGGGGTACGTTCATTCTTAGCGGAGTCTAAACCAAATTTCTTCACAAGGTCTCTAGCATACTTGTATTAGGATATGAACATCCCATCCTCTAGCTTACGAACCTAGAGACCAAGGAAGAAAGTAATCTCACCTACCATGCTCATCTCAAACTCATTCTTCATCTCCTCCTAAAAGTGGTGAGCATGCTGGGAGCACATGGATCCAAAGACTATGTCGTCCACATAGACCTGGGCAACCAAAATAGAACCTTCATCTCTCCTGATGAACAACGTCATATCAACTCCCCCTCTCTTAAAGCCATGGGCTAAGATATAGGAAGTAAGCCTCTCGTAACAAGCATAGGATGCTTGATTCAAACCATATAAGGCTTTTCTCATATAGTAGACGTGATCAGGGTTCTTAGGGTATTCAAACCCTTTTGGTTGTTTCACATAAACCTCCTCCTGTATAATGCCATTCGAAAAGTCACTCTTGACTTCCATCTGATATAACTTAAGGTGCAGATGACATGCGATGGCGAGTAATAAGCAGACGGACTCAAGCCTCGCAATAGGAGAAAATGTCTCGTCAAAGCCTACACCCTCTATCTGTGTGTGGCCTTAAGCGACCAACCTAGCCTTATTTTAAATAATGGTACCAGCCTCATCTATCTTATTCTTGAAGATCCATTTGGTACCTATCACATTTGTCTCACTAGGTCGGGAGACCAGTTCCCAAACATCATTCCTTCTAAACTGAAGTAACTTATCCTGCATAGCGTATATCCAGTGTTCATTTTTAAATGCTTCCTTATGATTCTTGAGCTCGACTTTGGATGTGTAGTAAATATGGCTAATAACATTCTCTAGCTGAGCACGAGTCTTGACCCCTAGGGTGGGATCTCCTAGAATAGTAGTAGGATCATGAGTCTTGCAAACCCAAGAAGGAGTGTCCCCTAAGTCAGGAATAGGATCCACTATGGGTGTGGGAGGCACAATGGGATCATCAATAGGAAGTGCGTCATCCTCACACAAAAGGTTAGAATCAACAAACGTAGCTGATTTGTCATCTTGCACGGTAACGTTTATTGACTCCATAACCTTAGAGCTACTCAAGTTAAAAATACGATATGCTCTACTAGTCGATGAATATCCTAAGAATATTCCCTCGTCGCTCTGGGAGTTAAACTTTCGTAATTGCTCTGTATCCCGTAGAATATAGCATTTACTCCCAAAGACACGGAAATATGAAAGGTTGGGCTTCTTTTCAGTCCGCAATTCTTAGGGCGTCTTAAGTGTGTGTGGACGAAGGTAAACCCTATTCACCTTATGGCATGCAGTAGACACCGCCTCTGCCTAAAATCTCCTAATAACTCTACGACCTAGAAGTATAGATCTAGCCATCTCTTGAATCGTCCAATTCTTCCTCTCAACGGTCCCATTTTACTAAGGGGTTTTCACAGTCGATCTTTCATATTTCATCTCGAGGCTATCACAGTAAAGATATACTTTATCTTCTTTAAACTCAGTGTCGGTGTCACTACGTATCCTATTGATAGTGACTCCATGTTGATTTTGCAGGACACAACACTTGGTCGTGAAAAATTCCACAGCATCGAATTTCTCACTCAGAAAACCTAAAATTGAGTAACGAGAAAAATCATCTACCATCACAAAAATATACTTCTTACCACCCAAACTCTCAGTACGAGTAGGACCCATAAGATCCATGTGTGTCAACTCAAGCATTAGTGATGTGGTAATGGAATTCAACTTCCTATGGGGACTACAGACTTGCTCTCCTAACTGACAGGGTTCACAAACCACGGAAGTTGGCTTTCCAAGAGATGTCAAGCCACGTAATAGGTCCTTTTTAGCTAATCTATCCAAATCTCTAAAATTCACATGACCTAGACGTTGATGCCACAGATCCATGAGAGTGATCGTGGCGATATTGCAGATAAATGAAGACTTTGGCACAATCCCATAGAAATTATCTTCAGTCCTCGCCCCTTAAAATAGAAGTTTACCGGCTAGATCATAAACATTGCACTTGTTCCGATCAAACTTTACTGCAAAATTAGAATCGCACAGCTGGCTAATGCTGAGAATGTTTGCTTTCAGACCTATGACGTACAAAACGTTCTCTAGCTTAGGAAATCCCGGTATCTCTACTGTACCTCGTCCTACTATGCTAGACTTGATCCCCCCTCCAAAGGTGACTTTACCTTCCTTGCAATCCTCTAGGTAGGTAAAAAATGAGATGTCACATGTCATGTGCCTGGAGCACCCACTATCGAAATACCACTGAGAAGTATGATGTGCTTTAAGAGCAGCATGAACAACAAGGGCTTTTGCATCGAGTTTAAGCATCCAAGATGAGGTAACCTTCTACTCTCCCTTGTCATTGTTGGTTCTAGTCGTGATATTAGAAATGTCCGCTGACAACATAGAAATCTGTTGGAACTGTTCCATTAGACTCTGAGATGTGGCGACTAGAAACTGAACGTGCTCTCAAAGACTCAAAAAATCTCTAGTGGAACGTGGTGAATCAAATGTACGTCGTGTCGGACCCAAACTATAGAAAAACTCCCTAAGGTGGACCTTTGTTTTGTATTAGGTACAGAAGTACACAGTCTTTAGACGACCTTGGTGTGCTTTCTTGGCCGAACTCTTCTCCGGGGTTTTTGGTGATGGCTATATGGATTCGTAGTAAACTTAGGAATTGGTTTCGGTGTCACATGGAACGTGGAGGCACCATCAAAACCTATTCCCTGCCTTTCACCAAAACCAAAGCAGGGTCGATGAGCATCTTTTTCATCTTTCCAGATCTGTCCTTTATTTTTATCTTGACATGGCTCTCTCAAGATCATGAGAAAGTTTGTCTACAAGGGCTTCAAGTTTCTTCCGAGTGTTCATGGAGGTCTGGAGCTCACTCGTAAGACTAGCCACTGACTTGGTCAGGTCCCCTTTCTCTTTCTCTAAACACCACTCTCTCTCTCTCTCTCTCTCTCTCTCTCTCTCTCTCTCTCCAAACTGGCTCTCTCTCTCTCTATGAGTGTGATACTGATTAAAACGAATTCGCAAATTTCCAAGTTAACTATATTTAATCGGTGTCAATTTTTAAACCAAATTAATTTAGCCCTAAAACATAAATAACTATGTGTGGATAAATCAAACCAACATAAATTATTGCTGACACACAAATTTCAGGAAAAAACCCATTTCGGGTAAAACCTTTTATTTCACAAATAATACTCACAATTATTATAAGTGAAATCTCCAATGGATTGATCGCAATAAATCTCCAATTATTACTGCGATCAATCAACAATGAAATTCCGCAGCAACTCCACAAGAATACTCCAGATGAGTAGAACAATTAATCTAGGGTTTATAAAGATTCACATATATGTTTAGGAATGATTTGTGAGTCAACAAGGTATGAAACCTTGGAAAAATGAAGTATGTTTTGTGCAGCAGTTTTGCATAAACGTGAGTGCCAAAGACTTGAAAACGTGAATGATGAGCACTGCTATAAATACAGAAATTGAGGCGGCACGTGGCTTAAACAAAAAGAAGCTGTCGCTCGAACAATCTGACGTGTCACTTGAACGACTTCGCGCGACAGCAGCATGTCTCTTGAACGACGTTGCTCTATCGTTCGAACGACGTCAGCATCATTTTTTCTTAGGCCTATACACTTAAAAAAATTCATCATTCGAAGTAAAACTTTTTAAATCCTTAAAAAATATTTTCTAAAAATTCCCAAATAAATATGCAAACATTAAAAACTTCAAATTAATTATTTTATCATTAATGAGAGTGGAGTAGTGGGAATGTTGAATGTTAAAAACACACGTTGCACGATGTTCAATAATGATGCACTACGCACGTATGAAGATGGTGGGAGCATGATAACTTCGAATTGAGGTCGTCATGGATGAATCGTGATAACGTGCCGAATGTAGCGGTATCAGGCATACTAATTGTCATCGAGGACACACAAAAAACTTCCTAGATTCTAAACAGACATTTGTAAAAACATGTCTTTACATATACCTTTTTTATCAGCCCAAAAAAATGTGATACTAGATATGTAGCATTCTATGAGTGATCATGATGAGTCGATGATCCCTTCACCCAACTCGACCATTCCCATCACTAGAATGGTACCCTATGGACAATTTCCTCGCTCGAAAATTATATGTATTGCCATAGTGCTCATTCAATTTTTCTTTCAATAGTCTTTATTTTATGAGTAATGTTATTTTCTATCTTCTTCGAGCAAGCTCCATCTATGGGTATGAGTAGGGAACCAATGACGAGTGCAGTGTCTTTTTTTGCTCCTTTTCCTCCTCGTCCTCCTCGCGTCCCATTACAAAAGGAGAGGAACTCTATATTGGTATCCTCTTTAAGCTTATCGCGAGAGGTATGTTTGAAAATTTGACTTGTAAATTATATATAAGAGGATTAATTTGAGTACTCGTATACGAACTTCACTATTTCTTTTACAACTGTTGATAGTCCCTTAATTACTGTCCAGCCCACCAATTGTGTAACGAGAATTTCTTCTCAGGTATCAAAGAAAAATCTCATACTTTATAATGTTGGGATCATTCAAATATTTGTACTCATTTGTCTTAGATGATAGATGTCTTTTCCACCTTTGCATATATGCTCGTCGCCCCGTTACTTGTTCAAGGGCGAATGTTTCATCCAGCCAACCCCCGACTAATGTTAAAACTAGTTTGGCTGGGGTACTTTATTTTTTAAAATTAAATGACGTATGAGTTTTTCATCTTTGTAGGGATCTTTGGAGAGCATCCCCCTTTAAATTAGAGGAATTGCATTTCTCACTAGGGTGACTATCCATGAGTTGCCATTTTATGGTAGGGTTTCTATACCATGAGTATACCTAACTATTGATAACAAAACCCAGGCCCAAGCCCTCTCTACTCAGCATATTTTTAATATGGCTTCGAGTGGACTCACATTACTTGTTACACTTTTAGAGCAGGTAACTTAGTATGTACAGTCTATTATGGGATAAGTATTAAAATTGGTCTTCATAGCAATCATCTACTTGAATTATTATTTGACACATTTTTCTCTTCTATCTTTTTTTTTATCAAGTTAGAATGAGTGATCCCTCTCCTCCTGCAACTCAATCTATTGAGTCTCGAGCGAGTTTTATGATTGATTTGAGTACTTCTCCCCCTGTGGGAATTTAGGTAAATATATTTGCCATGTCATAATTCTTCTTAAACTTCTGCCTTATTGCTCAGTCTTTGATTTTTTACTTTCAGATTGAGGCTACAATATGTCATAATTATTTTTAAACTTGTGTTTTATTTCTCAGTCTCTAATTTTTTATTTTCATATTGAGGCTACAATCAGTTCGAGTACTCCTATTTCCAAGAGGGTGCAGGTAATTGGTGTTATTTTCTTACACCTTTACTCTTTATTGGTAAATTTTTCCATGTGTGATTAATCTATTTATTTAATTTTTTATAGGTTACATATATGACAGATTCGAGGGCTCCTATGCTTGTGGAGCATCAATTTTTTACACTGTCATATCCTTGTATTTATTTTCTTATACTATGCAAAAGCTCGAGCAGTCACAAATCATGTTTCTTTATTTTCAATTGAGTACTACGAGCTTTCCTATGCTTGTGTAGCCTCGGGCATTAAACTGGATACCCTTTATTTGTTTTCTTATTCTTTGCAAATACTTTCTCTCTTGCTTAATCATGTTTCCTTGTTTTTAAGTGAACTCTACAAGATCTCTTATACATATAGAGCCTCAAGTACTAAATCGTTGCACCTGATATGTTTTATCTGCTTATACTTTGTAAATATTATCTCACTTTGCTCGTCTTTTTTCTTTGTTTCCATGTGAACATTTAGAGCGCTCGTGTGCCTATGGAGCCTCATTTACTAAATTGTTCTACCTTTTTGTTGATTTTCATATACTGTACAAATATTTGAATGATCTTCTCAATCTGTTTCTTTTTTCAGCTTGAAGCTGCGAGCGGTGTCCGTTGTCTATAGAGCCCCGAGTACTTACTTTTGTATCTTTTATTTATTTTCTTGTACTTGTGCAAATAATTGAGTGCTCTTCCCAATCTGTCTCATTATTTTCATATTGAAGCTGCAAGCGTCCCCATGTTTGTGGAGCCTCAGATCGAGCAGGGGGTGATTACTCTCCTCTTTCCACTATAGATCTTTATTCTTATCAGCAAGTGAGATTATTTACTTCTTGATCATACCCCTCCTTTATATTTTCTTCACATATTTTCTCTAACTATGTACTTTAATTTCTTGTAGGAGAGAGTTCAACGTAGGAACTCGGATAGTATGCTTACTCCTATAGGCATGCGAGTAAGTCTCAATGCTTCGAATTGCTAATAATCGCTTTATATCATACTTGATGTAATTATCATTTATTTATCTAGCTTTTAGGAAGAATAGACTGAGGGGAAAACATCCAATGAAGAGAATGAGTATGATTCTAAAGGTACTCATTCCAATGTGGCTAAGGACGAACAAGCTGACGAGGAGTCTGTTGTTGATTCTGATGCAAGCTCTATGGATACCATCTTTAAAATGGTAAAGATGGATTCCCCAGACGTTTATATTAAAGATATATGGTGTGAGAACCATGTGAATAAGGTTTGGTATGAAGATCGAGTTATCTTAGACCTGGTCTTTGAGCACCACTGATTAGTTTCAAATATTGCATTTTATTACCCCTTTTGTATTTATAAGGTGTACGATGCTAACAGAGAAGTCGGCAAGCAATCAGAGTAAGAAACAGTCGCATATGCACCTTCAGAGGGAAATGATAAATTCAAATGACAAATTTCTGACTCGGACTCTTCACGAAATTGTCGACCTCGAATTAAGGAACGCCTGGGTTTAAACCATGTGTCAATTCGATCATAAATGAATAAATTATGACCGTAAAAAATTGAAGCCAAAAGAAAGTCAAATTTAAAGTCAAAACCTATGACTCGAGCACTATTGAAACAATATTGGCCCTAAAATGTGGGTCACGTTGGTTCCTGCGGTGCGCAAATCTGAGATCGTATGAAAAAGATATGAAGTTCTAAGCTTTAATGGGAAATATGGAAACCTGGGATTGATTAAGGGTCACATATTAATGGTTGTAATATATTTATTAAAAGTATGGTTGGCACACTGGTTAGAGGGAGGAAGGTTTGGAGGGAAGACTCATGTTTGAGTCCCCCCATCGTCAATCTTTATTTTAAATCAGCACGCGCGATCCAATGGCCATGAGCATGCCAGTGGCGGTACGATCTGGCGGCCACATGCGCCACGTGGCAGCCCATTCCCTCAGCCAAAGTTGTCTCGCACGATGCATTCCTCAACCTTCCCAGCTCCTTCAAATGTTCCATGCATGTCCGCGCCTTGACCCTCCCCTTTGTCTTTCCACGCTCAGGTCCCCACATTATTTTCCCTTGTATTTTTATCTAGAGATCCTTTTTGTTCCCTTATATATCCCATCAAGTTTTCTTCCCATGTGCCTCTCCCATTATAATAAAGAAATGGATCAATATCATTCCTTTTAAAAATCATTCCCCCATCACCTTTTGCCCATGTGGTCTTTTGTCTTAAACCCCATACCATGTTATTATTTTGATAAAGATGTTTTCGAAAGTTTTAATACAAAATTAAGAAAAACTAAGATTCCTTTAAAAAGCCAAAAGCAACATTTAGAGTTAAGAAATATTTTGTTACGCACCAAAAATGTTTCAATTCCTATATTACCCCCAATCAACAATATGTTCATCTATAAAAGGGGTCATGTGGGATCAAAATAAGCACCAAATTTTTAGAATATGAACAGTGAATTTTTTGAGTACTTTAGTCTTATAATTTGAAATTTACTTTCAATTTTAATAAATTGTTTAGTTATTTAATTTTCTTTCTATAATTATTTATTTGCACTCTAAAATTAGTTAAATTCTTTCATAAATTAGTTACTCATATTAAAAAATATTTTCTCATTTTAAAAATCACTTTCTCACACACTGTTTAATTTAATTACTTAAACATTATTTTTAGATAATTTTAATTAGGTTGAGGTTAATGAACTCACATGTGTAGTTGCTTCATTGTGGTATGATAGAATAGACTGATTTTAACGAGTTGATTAGTCCCAAAATTATACCTAGGGACCTTAATGGGATATATCATGTACGCACCATATTTGTGATATTGTATGTGTTATATTGAGAATATTACTGACGCCAAACTCATTTGTAGATTTTTAGAAAAACTTGGGGTATGACGCTCTAGATTTAAATAATTGTTTCAATGAGTATTAATCGTGTTTTAAAATTTATTTAACTATGTAACCATTTATGTTAAGTATCCCGGCGTGAGGAATTTAATTCTCAACCTATGTTTGTACATTAACATAGTTTAAACATTCGCCTAGAGTAATTGTAGTATTAAAACATTAAAAAATCAAAAATCGTCTTTTACACTTTTTTTAAAAGTAATAAATCAATTTAATTTTAAACGACATTATCTGTAAATTTGATATCCAAACTCTTCGCTATGCATTATAAACATGTGTAGTTAAAGTTTAGGCGTTTATATTGAGTTGCAAAACCAACAACAACGCTAAGTGTATTTACACGACGCTCGATTTTCACTTTATCAACCACCTATAGACTTTCACGAGAAGATTTTTCTGTAACATTGAGGTCATTTCTATCATTAATCTAAAAACACTTGCCAACCATATGCGTCGGTTTACCTCCACTTCACCGAATGAGATCACTCCCACAGGCGCGCGTAATTTCCTAGATGCTATCAAACACACAGAAAATTGTTACCATTTTAGTATGGATTGGTTCGATAGTTCAGCTCACAATATCCTTCATCCCACTATGAGAATATTGATTAAGGCTCTTTCAATAATGCCAAAGCCAAGTAGAGTCAAGCGTGGGCTGATGCTTTAAGAGACCAGATCAAGTCTCTTGAACTTGAGCTGAGCAAAGTTCTATCTGATGGTGAGGAGAGTGTTGTTTGTATTTCCAAGACTGAGGAAGATCTAAAGTGAAAGGTTGGTGCTTTCTTGGAGGGTTTTTATAAGAGGGAAAACATATTTTTCCTTATAACAGGTGATTCGCCTTATGTACGTTTTTTGCTCGTATTTATTTTTTAGACATTGGTAATATCTTTGTCTTTTGAGCAGGATATGAAATTAAATGTCAAATCTGTTGTTTATCTTGTGCGTGTACTATGCACTTTTATTTCATTGCATTCGATCAAATTATATAGGTCTATGAAATAACTTGTGCGTTTAATTTGCATTTTTTTCCTTTTTATTACTTTTCCCTTATAGTGTGAGACCATATGTCGCCAAACTTTGTATTATATAAAACATTTTTCGAGCAAGTATTGATACTCTTTTATTGTCTTTCCCTTAACTGTGGGACTAGCTACTCACAAAACATTGTATGTTGTAAAATCTTTTGCAAGTAAGTAGTAATAATATGGAGTATTTTCCTTTATTCTATGGGAATTCATTTCCATGCTCGCTATATTTTTCTCTTTCTGTTATAATTGTTCAAGTCGAATTATTGTGAGTAAATAAACTTGATAAATAAAGAAATTATGTTTCCTTGAACGTTGGAAATTTTGTATTGCCTTGCTCACTAAATTGTGTTGTTTGGACATTGACTTGAAAGTATATCCCCTTGAAATTTTGTGAGCAAAGGTGATCTTGTTGAACAAAGAAGTATTTTCTTATACTTTGGAAATTATAAGGTGTCCTGATCGTCATATTTTTTTTTCAACTAATTTTTTTAAGTGGACATTAAATTGAAAATATGTCCCCTCAAAATATAACGAGCAGTGCACTTTGCTCTTCCTTTTTTAAAGAAAACATTTTCCCTTATATTGTGGGAATCTAGGATCGGTCTGCTCGTTATATTCTGTGAAAAAAATTAATGTAATCATAATTTTGAAATGTATCCCCTTGCACAATTTTTGGAGCAGTTACATAAAAACTTGTTGGTTATACAATACAACACATATAAGGAATATAATCAAAATTATAAAACTTTGAAAACATGTTGTAATCAAACATGAGCTATTGTATTCAAACTTGATATTTATCACATACTACTCACACAAAAAGATCTTTTTTCAAACGATAAACTTTGAATTTCATAAATAAGAAAAGAGACGAGCACCGAGATACCTCAAGCTAGTACTTCTTGAGCCATTTGAAATTGATTGTCTGGATACATTCTCTCTCTAGTTCTAAGATATAGAAATACCCCGATTTTCCTCACTCATATAACCACGAATGGCCCTTCCCAATTGGGTTTGAACTTAGAGGCAGACATATTCCTCAAGTGATGAGTGGATGCTCGAAGAACTAAGTCCGTAACCTAAAACTCCCTCAGCTTGATAAAGTTCCCATAGAATCTTGAAAGTCGATGGGTAAAATTTTTTATGTTCTCTTTAGATTTATCTCTATGTTCATCCAAGACCTTTAGTTGTAAATTTTTTGTATTTGGAAGAAAATCATAATTTAAAGCCATCCTTGCTAAAGGTACTGCCAATTCCATCGACAAGAAAGCTTCCGTGAATTCTCTTAGCAATTTGATAATATCATCTCATTGTTTTGGGCTCAGGCCTTTGAAAATGAAGATGTGTCACTCATCATAACCCAAATCTTCCAAGTTCAACTTCTCTAGCTCTTGAATTTGTTCTTTTTGTCCCATCTTATATGCACTCTAAAGCTTCCTATGGCTCTTCAACATGCTTAATTATATGGGAATTAATTATTACGAAGCATTCAGGCGATGGGTCAATGCTCTCATCCCAAAACGTCGCCTGCACATAGCATTACAAATGAAAAATCACTTTACTATTAGGAGAAAACACTTTCTTAGAAGTCCAGGTAGGTCACTCACCTTCTTATAACTTTCTTCTTCCATTGCCATATCCTTCATAAGGTACCACTAGTGGACCCAGCCTATCGTGAACAGATTTCCTCATTTGACCCCCCCCCCCTCATGTTTTGTTCGGGTTTCTTCCACCCCTTTAATCAAATGAATTTTTCTTTCTTCATCAAGCTCGGTGTAAATTTCTGTATTAATTAGATGAGATTCTTCCACCGAGAAAGGACTCTCAGTTGCCTTAATCACTATCTATGTTCCACCGATATTGACTTCTATGCACTGGTGGAACATGAAAAGCATGATGCCATGAGTATGCATACACACCCTTCCTATTAGTAGGTGGCAACTTGTATTGTCATTAATGACATGGAATTTTATAATGTAAATGAAGTTCCCCAACACTCACATATCCTAGTGATCGCATTCTTGTGCTATCAAATCCTGAAATCACTAGAGGAATTGGTACGATATTCTCCTGTATGATTCATGTCATATAAAGAGTACTTATGGTCATAATGTTGATGGATTCCCCTCCATCCAATAGTGCTCATAGGAAACTATTCCCGTTTAGAAGAGCAGTAGCACACAACGGTATGTTATGAAAAAATGGTACTTGTCTATTAGCCTCAAAAATACCACTTTCGAGGTGTACCATTTGATAAGCCTTCTAATGGGGCCATGCCAATTGATGGATGGATCCCCTCAGTCTTATACTACTTCAAGAATCATCATGGTAACTAGTAATCCGGTTTCATACTTTAGTCCGATTTTATCAAAAGGCCACTTGAACTTAGGACTTTTTGCGATCGTCGTGCACTCAAAATCAATCTATACCTCACAGGTTTGAACATTGCATACATACTCCGCTTCAAATGTTCCTCCATCATCCAGTTCGATCCTCACATTAATTTTTCCTTCTTTAACATATAACTTTTCATCCCAATCACATTTTTAGTTTGTGTTGGCCAGCCCGATCAGCCACTCGCTATATGCTTTATTATTTTCCACCCATTCCTTAGACTCCATCATCTCGCCCAAGTCATGAGTAATATCCATATCTGCAAAAAAATATTAATGGGTGGGAAATGGATTCTCATTGATATCCATGGGAGAAATTTGAAGAGTGTCATTGGAGACTTGCTCATTTATTATCTTTCATAGATAATAGTAGTCCTTTTTTTAGTGTTGGATTCTCTGGTGCATCTTGCAAAACTTTGCATCAACTTTTTTTGTAGTTATGGGCATTTGATCATTTGAGTGGAGTGGGCCTTCCCACCCCCTCTCGCACCAGCATTTAATAACAATACATATCTTATGCAACGTTGAATGTAAATGGCAAAGGAACATCATTTCCATACTTCCTTTTTCTTGAAGCACTATTCTTTGATACTTGACCATTTTTCATTCCCTTGGGACTACTGTCCACAAAGTTAACATCTTGTCGTCGAGCGACCAAAAACCTTCCTACTCCTCTAACTCTTAGATTTTGGCTATATGATCATCGTGATGTTCCTTGTTGCTCGATTGAATTTTCTAAACGTTCCCTCATGAGTTTCATTAATTTAGTGAACTTTATATTCTTCTAGCAGTCCTTCCACGAAGATCTAAAACATCCTTGCTTTTGTTGCTTCCTTATGGACAAATAGATATCTCTCTCTAAAATGCTTAATACACTACATTAACTCATCGCCTAGTCTCTGTGTTTTCTGAGCCAAGTGTCTCAAAGTAAACTCATTTTCATCCACAAAGAAATTTTAGAGGGACTGCCTCTGCAAATCTTCCCAAGTGAGAATACTATTTGGATTCAAGTGGGAATACTACAAGTATGCCTTTCACGTGAGGGTTTTCTAGAACTCTCTTGGCTTCAAGTTCTTGTCATTGCAATGTACACCGAGGTACTCCAAAAAACTCTTGACATGCTCTTTTGTATTCTCTCATTTTCCATTAACCTTTATGAACTTTGGTAGGATATACCCCTCTGGGTATGGTAACTCATTGATATTGTATGGATAAGGATTTTTCAACTCCTTATAAAATAAAGGAGACTCTGTCTTCTTGAGTGAGACGGACTTCTTTACCTCCTCCAGAGTGACCTCCTTGGATGGTCACTCCTCCACCTTAACTCTCTTTCCTTCTGTTGAGGCAAATGGGGTTGGGGAATTCTAAGTCGCCACCTTCTTCGTCGACGCTGCCTCTAGTGCAACTGCTCCTCCAGTATGAGCTACCATTAGTGTATCATGGACTTGGCCCAAAACTACACCACGATGGCTATTTTGCAATTAATATAATTTTTAATTTGTAAGTGTTTATAACACTTACAAAATTAACAACGGTTTTCAACACTTACAAAATTTATATGTGTTCAACATCATTGCTATATTCTTCATTTATTATTCTCCAAAGCTAGAAGTGTAATATATAACCTAAAAAGTGTAAACAAAATTGACACTCCCTAAAAAAGTGTAAACACAGTTCTAACTCTCTCACGTCGATTCCAACTCCCAAAATCGTTAAGCTTTCTTCGAATTAAAACCCCAAAATCGCAAAGCTCCCTCCAAACCAAAATCCCCAAGTCCCAAAGCTTCCTTTGATTCAGGTAGGTCTCAATCGCATAAACTTTAATTTTTTTGGTTTTGTTTTTGTTTTCAAATCCCAAAACTTAGGGCTCAATCTGTAGTTTTGTTTTGTTTTTTCAATCGCAAATCTATGGCTTAAAATTATATGTTTTTTATTTCTAATTTTGAATCTTTGTTTTGTTTTGTTTTGGTTTAGGTATATTTGGACCAATTGCAAACTTACAAATTTATTTTTGTTTTGCTTTGATTCAGGTATATTCTCTACATAGTCACGTTGATGCTCGTGTTTGTTCCGATTCAGGTATACAACTTATTAATGTTCTACATGCACCTTAGTTTTCTCCCCAGAGGATGAACCACCATTTATTTCTATAAGATTCTTAAAACACCCAATGTTAGATTTGTTAATTGCGTGAAAGGGATCTTGATCATAAATGTTTTTCTATCTTATTGAATTTATTTGAAATATTCGATCTATTATTGAACACTTTTATGCAGACAATGGTTGTGTTTCATAAATACTATAATTAATTTCACTAATATTCTAATGTTAAAAATTCTAAAACATTTTAAACGATGTGCATTATCAACTCTTGATTTCTAATCAAATATTTTGATTTAGAATTATAGTCATAAAATAGGGGCTCAAAAACATTTCATAATCATAGGCATAATCATAGTCAAATTTGAACTCTAAACGAGGCCAAAAGGACTATGATTATTTTAACAATGCCATTATTTACTTTTTTCATGAGCCAATATTGCATATGATAAGAAATATGTTTTGTGGGCAGCTTTAACTTCATAGAGTAGTTAGTACATAACGGAGAATTACAAAGCTTCCTTAGGTTCGTGTATAAACTATCAATACAACAAGTAATCAAAATATGTTGAAAGAACATGAAAGCTTGTAATTAAAATAGGTTGAAACAACTTATATGTACGATCAACTCCCATTGGATAATGACGTATTTTCCTTGGGCCTGACTTCTGTGCAAGGTTCAATTTTTTATGTAGCATTGGAGTTTGCTTGAGTTCGATATGTAGCCATATTTTTCAGAATGATTGGTCGGCATTGTGATTATCGAATGATTTCTCAGTATAATATTTACCGAATGCATGTCATTTCCACTAATTCACCGAACACATCGTTGGCGTAGTGCCCACTTCCAAACAAGTCATTTGTCTTGTGTTTGCTGAACATGTCTTTGGCACGCACTCACAGAATAAACTATTGGCATTGTATTTATTGTTGAACAAGTCAACATCATTATTTATAACAGTCAGAGCTAGATAAACTTTAACTTTTTATTTATGCCTATATGTCAGAGTCATTTCCAGCCAAGTGTAATGTTCTCCATATTAGTATACATCTTTAAGAGGAAATCATGAGTGGTGCTCATGTAGTAGTAGCAGAAAAAATTGCAAAATAAATCACTTACAAAAAAATTTAGTAGTAGCAAGACGAACACAAATCCATAACTTTTAATCAAAGTCAACATAATTAAACACATAACTCTAGTAGTAAATTGTATAAAGTGGAAAAAAGAATGTTATTTGTTGAATTTCAGAAAAATGAATTGAGCTCATATAGCTTTCATAATGGGCAAACAAATATAAATATCAACTACAGTGGAAGTCCATACAATATTTAGTTAAAATAAACAAAAATATGCTTTCTCCATTTGGGTTTGATGCCAACTAGTAATAAAGTAGCATATAGATAAGAAAAATGTGGGTTCATGATGTTCATCACCTTTCAATCAATATGGGACTCCATAAAATATACGAAGCAATAGGTCTAATAGTGTACCATACTGAGATGATAGTTAAGATGGTGTGCAAAAGACTATAGATATCCCTTCACAAATAACATGCTATACAAATTTCGTATGTAGAAGTTCATTACAGCAATCCCAATTATGTACGTAATGGGATAAGTAATAAAATTTACACCCCTTTTAGGTAGTATTAGCACACCACGAGCATTACTCATCACTTTTAGTAGAATATAAAGGCACAACAATTTGGGAAGAATTGAAATCTAAAACAGAATGCAAAATGCACCACCAACATAGTTATTAGCATCTTCCTTATGCACAAAGGGTTCAAGATATTCTTTTCGTTCAGGCAGATGATCATGCGGACTATTGAATGGAGTCCAAATTTAACTAACCATTCTTGCTCGCCCTTTTGATCATATTCCCTATTTCTTGTCCTAAATAACATAAATAATAGAAGAAAACAGAATATTGCAATTGTTATTAACCCTCCGATAATGTAAAAAAAAGAATCTTGACAAGTTGAGATCAGTGTATACATCTTTGACATTATAGTAGCATATGTGAGCTTTTACTTCATTTTTCTTATCTCCCAACTTTACTTTTTTATGTATCCTTGAATATTCAATGAAAGATATTAGTACTTATATATGTTGTTAGTTCTTCATTTGTTAAGTTATGCAGTTAAGGGTTACTAAAATTGATGAAAAATTATTGGTTGCCATTCCGAAATACATTTGGTTTTATTTTCCAAGGTTATAGCTTAGCCAATTTCATTCCAGATTAGTGATTTTGGACTCGCAAAAATGGCTACCAAAACCATGGAGTCACCATAATGTATCAAAATTTGAAAGCACATTTGGGTAACCAAAAAATGTATTCTTAAAGCTTGTGAGGCTCTTTGTTTTAATGTGTTCTTTCTTTTCATCAATACAGATATTGTGCCCTAGAGTAGTTCATGCATGGTATAGTTTATGGGAAAACTGATGTCTTTAATTTGGGGATGTTACGTTTGGAGATCATAACAAGACGTCAAGCTTTAAATAATTCACAAAAAAGCCTGGTTTTTGGGTATGTTTGATTCTGCAAATTATACCATGATAATATTTTCTCATATGTATATGGTGGTAGCTAAGGAATCGCCAAAATCATCATTGTGCCATTAGTAACATAATGTAAATCTCCTCTAACTAACTATTTAAACTCACTTGTAGGAAAAGCCTTTAATAGATAAAAATGAAGTAAAGAAACTTTTTGGTCCTTATCTTGGTGATAATTATGATCAATCAAAGATGGAAGATGTGATCTTGAATGCCTCTCTGTACGTAAAACTTATTTCAATCCTACGACCTCAAATGAGATAGGCAAGTGCTAGGAAGTTGTAGCATCCTTGCCTTGTTTTCCATGTCTTACAAATACTGAATTGTCTTACAAATAGTACGATGGTAATACATGACCACAACTCAACGCCTCGCCAACTCAACATATTACTTTTAAAGAACTCACAGAACATCCAAATTGCACCAGTTTCGGAGAACAACGGTAGTTGATGAAGTTACCCACACAAGTATTGGGTAACTTCATTTTTATTTTTATCTATATATTTTCATTCTAAAATATCTACATGTATCCATTCTAAAAAAAAAAATATATATATATATATATATCTTTTAGTCATTATTTTTATTTTACTCCTTTTCATGTTTGGAATTTCCTATAGCCAAAGAAACCTTTTAATTAAATAATGCATGTATTGAAATGTGTATAGGGAGTATTTCTTATACATTCTCTTCGTTACTTCTACTGTCTATTTGGGATTATTTTTCTAACTGAATTTTGAATTAGATTATGCTATAATCATGTTTCCAACTTTTGATAGTTGGATTTGCAATGAGACCCTCCTAACTTGTAAGGACATTGTCTGTCACAATTAGTATATCGTATACCACTACAAGTTTGTCGAAGATATTGGGAAGCTATCATATACAATTGACGATCCAAATTTCAAGTTTACTTCAACAGTCATGCCCAACAAGGAGGAAATTGGTAAATTGTGTTTTTGTTTCATTTACAATTTACATAAAAAGTGTTGGGATATTTTTATGAAAAATAAAATATTTTTTAATTTATGAAAAATGATTTTTGAAATGATTTTAAATGGTTTTTAATTTTTCAAAAGCATTTTCTCATAAATAGTTTGGATAAACTTTGTTGATCTCGTAAACAGTCAGGTTTCCAAGTTTTTTAATAGACTGAAGCAGAAAGTGACACGTGTACGATGTCGTTCGAACGACAACGTATCTCGTTCGAACGAGATCGGTTATCGCTCGAACAACGTCGTGTATCGTTCGAACGATCTGTTTAAGTTTGACACATCATCGCCTTAAAAGTCTTGTAAATAAGGTGTCAGACTTCGTTATTTCGTGTGGAGAAAACACTGTCTTTTCACATATTACATTTTTCAATGTTTTAGAGTTTATTCTCCATCACTTTTAGGGTTCAAAAATTGTTTTTACAATTCACAAATCCCAGCCTTTTGTGAGTTGTTCTTGGAACCCAAAGGCATAGTTTAGCTGGGAGTTTTGTTGCAGATTCATAGGTGCCTTGGAAAGATACTGGGCTGACCATAGGTGCCACTTGCGAGAGTTACTGGGTTGATTCAATCTTTGGAGGGTGATCTCTACAACCGAGAGCTGCAAGCTATTGTGGAAGGAGACTCTGCCAAGATTCAAGACTGCGTGTCATAGGGAGTGCTGCGGTGTTCCTGGGCTGACAACTACAAACCGACACCTGCGGGTTTTTCGTAAGTCAAAGTGTATTTTCATTGTAATCCTATTGTAACCGGTACTTTATAAATTATAGTGAAAATAAAAGGTTTTTGCCCTGCGGGGATTTTTTCCTGAAACCTGCTTTTGTCAGCTTGTTCATCGCATGATTTAATTTAACACGTAGTTGCATGTTTTAGGGGTGGAACTAAAATTGAATTTGGTTTTTTCATATTTAGACTCCTAATTAAATAAGTGTGTTTGGAATTTGCAAATTAATTTGATCGGTATCACACACCGCGTTTACATAACTCATTCTTGAAAGTAATGTTATTAGTGTGTGAATCCTATGCATATCCCTCTATAATATTATAATAATTGGGTATTGTAGGTGGCATATGCTTAATCTATGAAAAGAAATTTAGAACTGGATTAGAGTTATTAGTCTTGAGTCAGCATGATTATTGTTTAGGAGAGTACTTTTGCATATCGACCTACTAACGTGATACGTATCCCGCCTACGGAGTACGTTTGCAAGAATTTTTTCAAAAACAATTATAATAAATTTCAGTTCAGTGTGAGATTGTTTAATTTCACTTTGTATTTATATTTTTTTAATTTGTTCCTATCTCAAGGTTCCATATCTGGACAAAATCTAAATACAAAAGGGGGATTTTTGAAATTCTCTCTGCATGAATTTTGGCATGAATTTTGTACTCTTAAGAATTTTATCATAGTAACTAGGGAGATATGTTATTTTAAGATTAAATTTTGGTTGGAGTTTAACAGTTCTTGGTTGGTGGTTGGAGTTTAACAGTTTTTGGTTGGAGTTATAACAGTTCTTGGTTAGTGGTTTCTTTGTCATTGTTGTTTCCATGGTTGGTGGTTAACATTTCTTGGTTAAAGTCTCTTTTATTCATATATGGGGGACTATTGTTAATTTTTCAGTTTTGTATTTTTCATATATGTCGAGTAAAAGAATACTTGAACAGTCTTTCCTCCTTTGTGGATTAATTTCTTAGACTTCTTTTTTGGTTGGTGATTATATTTGTTTGAGGACTTTTATAAAATATTTCTTTATCACTATAGAAAATTTCTTGGACTTCTTTTTTTATTGGTGATCATATTCTGTTTAGCATAAAATTTAAATAGTTAGATCTGTATTGTAGTTTACTAATTCTGTTTTTCTTTTAAATTTTAAATTGTTTCTCCTATTTGTCCTATCTCTTTCTTTTAGATAAACTCTACGCAAACATTGAATATTTGTAGCTTTTGTTTTGTTTTTACAGATGAAGTAGGTTTCTTCCCGCGTCTTGAAAGTTGAATGAAATTTATTCAAATGAGGGGTCTATTATTTAATCAAATGAGTTTCCAAGTGAATGTCATATATCAATTTGCTACTAACTTTGAGGAATTCTTTTTATTACTTTGATTATGTAATGTTTATAAGTCCATTAATTTTGGTGGGCATATGCCCATCTTTGACATATTATCCGCCGACTTTTTTTACAATAAAATTAGGGATTGTTTACCTAAATGATTTATGTTATGTTGATCGAGCATCATGTGAATTATTTGTGTACTTTGTAACCATATATTTTGTGTAATTTTTAACTATATATTACGTGCACAGTGTTGGCGCCTTTTATGCATAGTTCTGCTCAATTTTTAATAACAGTTTTACTGAACTACTTTATAAGTTGATTTTTTTTTCTGCAGAGGAACACAGGTCTGGATATGGGAAGTTAAACACAGCTCATGTTAAGTACTACTATGTGAGTATCAAGTTTGATTTTCTTACAGAGCACATATTATTTTATTAATATTTACTTTTATATTGATCAACCGAATATCACCCTTATCAAAAGTTGCTTTTCTATTTTCTTATTGTTCGGCAGCTTCTTCATCAAGCAATTGCTACTCCCATTTTATACGATTTTTACAACTATGATGTTGGCTACTTATCAATTGTACACAGGTTTGCGGTCACTATCCTATTCTCTTTATATTATAGTATCTCTATATTAAGTAGAAAATAATGGATTGTGATTAATGTATTTTCTTTTGCAGATTTTGGCACTGTTTGGGGCACTGCTATTCTTATTGGAATGCAGAATTCGATGCCGAGGAGAACAATTAAAAAGAAGGCTCCTAAAACAAAGACTGGTTGAGAAGAGAATGTTACAATGCTAGTATCATGTACATCTAACAGTTCCTACACATTGCACTTGTGGACATAAGTCATTAAGTTACTTGCACTCTTTAATTCTAATGAATACTAACTCCTATCAATTTGAATCGGTCATTTTAATAGGTGGATGATACATCTATAGAGAAAAGGGGATTAGCCAAATGTCATGGGACCGTGTTTATTCTTCTTATTTTCTCAAAGTGTGTCAATGTGTCTAATGTGGCATTATGTATATTGGGGTTTGACGGAGATGTTTTAGGTGAGACATGATATATGTATGTTCATTGAAAAGTTTGCCTATTGAGCCTGGTCCTTTTCTCCAGCAGTGATATATGTAGGTCAATCTAATAGCATGTGTCAGGGTGCATAATATGGACATAACTACAATTCTTTGGATAGCCTATGGATGAGTTTTTTCCACATGGCTATTTATATGTTTTGAAATATATAATTAGATAAACAGTGGCATTCCAAATTTAGCTTGTTGGAACAAAGATCGAGAAGCTTGACATGACCTTTTTTTTGATATATTTTGAGCCATTTTAGACTATCGTTATATAGTTTTAGTATACTTGCCTCGCATTTTTTAGTGAACATTATTCTTTTTTAATTCTTCATTTGATTGTAGTTCTACAATACCATTCGGTCATCCTATGTCACTGTATTGTGTATATCATCAAGGATATCAGTACCAAAAAGAGCGTTTAAAAAGGTATTCCTTAAACAACCATGTTTTTGTACAATGATTATGATCATAGTGGGATTGTTTGGAAAAATATTTTTTGTGTTTTCTAATTTAATATTACAACCTAATGCTAATGGTTATATCCATTCTAAGATTTTAGTTAAAATTACAGTTTATGAATATGAGTTATTTTCTCAATTTTTCACATTGCAGTAGCCCCCACCTTTTAGCCTCTTGTGTTTCTTACATTTTTTATGTAAGTCTAATACAATCACACAATTGTGACTTTCTTCCCAACAACATGTGGTGTGATCTGTAGAGTAAGTTGTGATATGTCGGTATACAAACTCAACTTAATTCAACAAAGTCTTTTTCCAATTATTTGGGGTCGGCTACATGAATTTTATTTTTCCATTCTATTCTGTCCAGTGCAATATCTTCGGTTAAACCACATGATATCATGTTCTTTTTTATAATATCCCGCCAAGTTAATTTAGGCGTACCTCTACCCCTTGGGTTACCATCAATACTAACTAAATCACTCTTCCTTACAGGAGCATCCATTGGTCTACGCTTGACGTGTCCAAACCATCTAAGTCGATTTTCTCTCAATTTATCTTCTATAGAAGCTTCTTTTACCGTTTCACGAATTTGTTCATTTTTAAATTTATCCTTTCGAGTTTTACCACAAATCTATCTTAGCATTCGCATCTCCGCCACACTCATTTTCTGCACATTTTGTTTTTTGGTTGCCCAACACTCTGTCTCATATAACATGGCGGATCTAATGGCCGTCCTATAAAATTTTCCTTTTAACTTCAAAGGTATACGCCTATCACACAGAACGCCGGTCGCACTTCTCCACTTAACCCAGCGTGCTCTAATCCTATGCGTAACATCATCACTAATATCTCCATCTTTTTGTATAATCGATCCTAAATAACCAAAATGATCATTTCTAGGTATTTCTTGAGCCTCCAATTTCACCACATCTCCATTTGTCCTCCTATTACTACTAAAATTACACTTCACATATTCTGTTTTAGTTCTGCTTATTTTAAATCCTCTTGTTTCTAAAGTTTCTCTCCACAATTTCAACCTAGCATTTATCCCCATCTTAGTCTCATCGACTAAAACAATATCATCTGCAAATAGCATACACCATGGCACCTCATCTTGTATTTGTCCAGTCAACTCATCCATAACAAGAGCAAAGAGATAAGGACTTAATGCTGAACCTTGGTGTAGCGCTACCGTAATTGAAAATTCACTACTTTCTCCAGCTGATGTTCTTACTGTAGTCATCGCACTATCATACATATCCTTGATCACGTCAATATATCTGTGAGTCACTCCTCTTTTATGTAGAACCCACCATATTATATCTCTGAGTATCCTATCATACGCCTTCTCCAAATCTATAAAAATCATATGAAGATCCTTCTTTTTCTCTCTATACCTCTCCATTAATCTCCTCAATAAATAGATTGCTTCCATTGTTGACCTCCTAGGCATAAACCCAAATTGATTCTCAGATATTGTTGTCTTCAATCTCAATCTATATTCAATCACTCTCTCCCAAAGTTTCATTGTATGACTCATTAACTTAATACCACGATAATTTGAACAACTTTGTATGTCCCCTTTATTTTTATAAATAGGTACTAAAATATTTTTTCTCCATTCATCGGGCATCCTATTAGTCATTAAAATTCTATTAAATAATTTTGTAAGCCATGATACTCCATCCTCCCCTAAGCACTTTCAAACCTCAATATGGATACCATCTGGTCCTGAAGCCTTCCATGTTTTCATCTTTTTTAGAGCAATCCTAACCTCTGTTGTCCTAATTCTACGAAAAAATATTTCTTCTCGAGTCTCCCTAAGTTCCTCTATATCTAATCTACTCCCATTATCTCCATATAATAACCTCTCAAAGTAGTTTTTCCATCTTTCCATGATTTCATCATCTTTGACTAGGACTCTCGAATCATCACTTTTGATGCACTTAACGTTATTAAAATCTTGTGTTTTCCTATCCCTAAGTTTAGCAAGCTTATAAATACTTTTTCTCCCTTCTTGTGTTCCTAATTTTGTATAAAGATCATCATACGTTTTTAACTTAGCATCTCTTGCCACTTTCTTAACTTCCTTTTTAGTCCATTTATATTTCTCAAAATTCTCTTCATTCCTATTTGTTTGCCATGTTTTAAAGCACTCCCTTTTAATTTTTACTATATTCTATACAAACTGACTGTACAAAAAGATACAGGCATGCGTGAAGTCTTCCATAATTTTGATAAACAAGTACCTTCCATAACTTTTTTACTCGCCAATTTTTTATGTTTACAACATCACATTTTTTGTTTATTTTATTTAGTGCAGTAGTGTTGAACTCAAAAAATTCTTATACTTTTTATTATTGTTCTATGAAGTGTAATATCGCTGAAAATAGTCTGGATAATACTCCCAACATCTACATATGTCTTCAACTACATCACCTAGTAGTACGCCTTTCGGTCCTATAGATGTTTCCAATGATTTTAAAGATCTTAAACAAAAGGACAAGAAACTAACTTTAGATGTTTGGCATAATTTTGATAGGGAAGTTCGTTTGGATAACAATGTTATTAACACTTGTAATCATTACAACAAAAAGTTTTATGCTAGTAGTTCAAAGGGGACAAGTCACTTGAAAATCATCACAAAAGATATTGGGACTTTTTGTGAACTATATGTTTACACATGTATGTAAGATTCAATCGAAGATATCTCGTAATTAGAGGTTTGGATACAAATTTTGGGACATAAGTGTTATGTTTGTAAGTTCTACTGCTATTAAGTAAATGAATTCCATTTCTTTTTATCAAAATGTTAAGTTGTAGAATTTTGGATATAATTGTTATGTTTTTATCCATTTTATTGTTTGCTATATGTGAAGGTGGTGAAATGTGGTGGATTTTTTTTATTTTTTAATATTTTAATTTAGGGGGTTTTGGGAAAAGATCCTCATAGTGCTCAAAGTGTATAAAAATAGGACACTCCATAGAATTTTATAAATTTAGTCCATGTACTAAAAATACAATGAAAAAATGTGAAAAATAGTGCCGCTGGCACGGACCAAAAAAATAAAGGTATTGTACCACAGAGACTAGATTTATAAATGCTATTGTACCACATGGACTAGATTTATAAACTTGAAAAGCATTGTCCTAAAAATCCAAATATAGGAATAAACATGACCTTTACCTTAATTCTCTATTTAATTTATGTAATGGTTCATAACACTTACAGAAGGAACATTTTTTCCTTACATATTAATATTTGTAAGCGTTTTGAATCATAACAAAAATATATATCATTTGCAATTATTTAGAACCCTTGCAAAATATAAATGTTTATTGAATTTTGCAAAGGTTTTGAACACTTGCAAATGAAAATTTTAGAAGTGTTTAAAACACTTGCAAAATTTTCATTTGCAAGTGTTCAAAATCATCACAATTTTTTTTGTAACGGTTATCCATAACGGACATTCAGTCCCAATATTTTGAACACTGGCAATAATTTTGTAACGCACCAATTTTCAAGTGTTTTGAATCGTTGCAATTATCATTTTCAAGTGTATAAACACTTGCAATTTCCTTATTTTAGTGTAGTGTTGTAAACTTGTCATATCCACATTGTGTTGCTTTAGAAAATCAAAAAACAAGCTCATAAGATTCATTACAGTCAATTATGAAGCAGCTGAGTTGCTCGCTTGGCCCACAAAAGGACCAGGACCTCGCGTCCCTATAACAATAACATCTTCATTGGTTATTTGGTCGCTTTGAACTTCATTATATCGGAATATCTTCAAATGCCAACTGCGTGAAAACATTGTGACCTTATTTATCCATGGTAATGAGGATACCTCCCAAGCGAAATCATCAAACATAGGAGGGTAGTGGTACCGGGGTCTATAAAAATCTATAAATGGGTGAGGTGTGACCCACTCAAATGGAAACTACCTATAAGGTAACAATATTTCAAGAATAGGAGGATAGACAAAAATCAACTTTCCTAATATTATAATGAAGTTTATGATTATAAGAGATAAACAATTAATGATTGAGTACAACCTTTTAATAATAAATAAAAGAATAAACACACTTGAGAGGAATGATTCTTTTAGAGTGGAGATATAAGAACCTCAATATCTAAGAGAGAGCAAGAGAAAATATCTATGTTAAAGTTCGTGCAGCATAATCGTGCTAGTTATGTAATTTTGTTTATGGTAACTATGCCTCAACTACTTTATTTATAGTAAAATATTAGGGATGACATGCCACATGCGCACCAAAAGGATATTCATATATAATAAATATCAGCATATTCTTTTGTCTTTATTAATATTGTTCACTCTCTATCATGATATGTCTGCCGCGGTGTGACACCTGGTGTAAAAGTGAACTTTGTCAGCCTTGATGCCAAAAAGTACTATTTTATCTGTTAATCAAAAGTTATTTGATAAGTAAGTTTTAAAAACTTGCGAGTGACCTTGAGGATCACTCACTGATGATACCAAATTTAGTCTTCTAACGTGGCCCAATCACTTGAAGACACGTGTTAACCTACATGGCAAATACAAATACCTTAGACGAGCAACTTAAGTGTACCGAGAAACTCAGGCGCCCCGAGCAACTTAAGCGTACCGAGCAACTTAAGCGGTCCGAGCTAGCAACCAAATCAAGAGAATCAAAAGACAACTACGCATTAAATGCTCATTATTATCGTACAGATGTATATGTCTACTAGATAACAGCGCATTATCCTTTCATATGTACAGCCTCAAGGCTATAAATACATTGTAACCTCCTCATAAGAATGGGACTTTGGATCTCTTGGTAAACCTATTATCGAGATTCCAAATAAACAGTCAACAATACAAAAACAGTGGATGTAGGCCCTTTTCATCAGGCTGAACCACTTTAAAAATCCTTTGTCTTATTTATTCATTTTATCTGTGATTGATTAATTAGAGATAATCTAGTTTTTTACATCAACACTCACCATTTGTGGTGTTAAAATATCTTATGACAAGAAAAGTGAATGCTTTCTGCTTTGTAATGTGAACTGTGTAATGTTTGAGTGAGTGAGAGTGGCCTCTAGGGTCCCTCACCTCACTATTCTCTCTTTCCTAAGATATTGAAGTGGTTGAGCCTTAGCTTGTTCAACAAGACTTACCTGTGACACCCCGCCCAATTAAATATCGGGTGATCAGTCCTTTATAAAATTTTAAAACAGAATGTTCGGTTGGTTCATTCTTAGCATCACAGTCGAAAACATTAACTTTATTAATCACCTAATATAAATTAAGCTAGTGCCAAAATACCCTCCTTTTTAACTTGTAACCAAAAATCATATTTATAAAGTCCAAGAATTTAAATAAAATCCATTCATCATTCAACTGAATAAAATAAATAATGAATCTGAATCACGTACTGAAATAAATACGACGGATAAAACATTCCAGTTCAAAACTCTAAACCAGAGATCCATAGTAAAACTAAATCCAAATAAAATGAATAGAAAGTAAACTGAATACAATCTTCGATAAAATGTCTAAGGAATGGGAGACACATGCCCTAAATGAAAAGTCTAGATAACTGAGAGAAATGATAGGAGCGTCTAATGCAAAGACCTACAACTTCCACATCAGCCGTAGCACACCAAGCAATCCAAGTCTCTAAATCTAATGTCCTTGTGGCTGAGCACCTGATAATATACATATATATATAGCAAGAGAGAAAAGATATGCAAGAGACGGGTCAAAGCCCGATATGTAAAAATATGTTTTAGCAAGTATTTAAAACTGCCATAAAGCAAGTATTATGTGCATATTAGATTCGTGCTCTCACATGAAGTTCTCACCTCTCTTTTATTGTGCACTCCTATCGCATCTTCTATGTAGTACTAGTAATTCTACCCAAGTTAACTAGTTCAAAGTCAACGTAACACTATTGACATTTAACAGTAGTATTCCCGTATCGCCCATACAATACCTAATAAGTAGTCCATCACATTTTACTACCGTTCATGTTCACTATTAGAGCATTTAAATCTTTATCTCATTAAGATTATTTCATTTGTCCTCATTGCCATAACTAC
Organism: Sambucus nigra; assembly: GCA_949130495.1. Lineage (NCBI taxonomy): Eukaryota > Viridiplantae > Streptophyta > Magnoliopsida > Dipsacales > Adoxaceae > Sambucus > Sambucus nigra. Next base: position 145,576,025 of record OX422210.1, on the reverse strand, counting down.
TAGTTTCTCTTAGTAGAACTTCTCATATATATATATAGTCCTGTACCCCCGGATTAAGCCCCATTGGCATTATAAATAAAATGATCTTGCACCCTCGGATTGTCACCCATTAGTGCACTTATAACAATAACCCTGCACCCCTAGGTTACCACCCATTAGCGCACTCAATAAAATACTCTTGCACCCCCGGGTTATCATCCTTTAGCGTATTTAACAACACAACCTTGCACCCCCGGGTTATCACCCATTAGTGCACTTAACAAAAATATCATATAATAGGCATACACACATCCTATTAAAAATTCATAGGTATTCACCCAACCCAAACATATATTTATATACGTATCATTATCTCATAACTACGTATAGTATATTTATTTTATCCCAAATGATCTACATAGTAGTAATTCATAGCTAGATTCATTACTGAGTGCTCACGAGTATTTCTCCTCACTCGAACGGTACCACTACATTTACATATCAATACAGTAGATAAGGTCTCTACACTCTACTGGTTTAGGATATCATTCTTCCCTAACCTCACAATTTAAGATTCGAAAGGTTCTCCAAGGTTCTGCAGCAGCACTAGAAGTCTGCAGAAAAATGAACCGAGTTGATCCTACTAAAATAAAAACAAACCGATCCTATCAGAAAACGAACCGATCCTATTTAAGAAAAACGAACCGATCCTATCATGTTAGACCTGTTCTTCAACAGTTACGTTTTTACCATTTGTTTTGCACCCAAAACCTCATAGTTCGTACCCAATCTTCAATGTAACTATTTTGATTAATAACCCAATATGTTTACACAATTTCTAACATCCTAGGATCATTCAATCGTTATAAATCATAAGGTAAAAATGAAATCCCCAATTTATCTCATAAGAACCCTAGTTTCACAATTTCCCATTAAAGAACTTAATTAACCCAGATTTGTTCATCAATTTGTACTACAATTTCGCATGAAATTCTCTTGCATACATGAAGGGATTAACTACTGAACCATCTGTCCATAATCATAAATTACTTCTTCAAATTTTCCCCCAATTTCAATGTAATTCATTATCAAATTTACCTATACTAATATGAACATGATTATTGCTAAAAGAAAGAAAGTAATAAACACTTGCCTCGAATTAAATGTATGATCTCTTGATGTTTTTGGTATTGGTGTGTTCCTCTTGTTCCGATCTACACAATGGTGGTGGTGGTTGTACAAGGTGGTGCTAATTGGGTCTTCCTTCATAGAATTTGTTTGTAACAACCAACGTAATTTTGGGCTATTTTAATTAATTTTTGGAAAATGGAGGAAAATAAAGTTTGTTTGATAAAATTATTTTTATTGCTCAAGTATGTTGGTTATTATTTTTAAAGGCGAGAATTTCAAACGGTTTCGAAATCGGAGTTAAAACGGATTTTAAAATGATTTTTAAATGTTTTTAACTCTTGGAATTCTAAGTCGGCGAACATTAAGTAATTTTCAAGAGTTGTTTTGACTTCCAACTCTTCATTTCTTTGCCTTATTTAAAGGAGTCTTTTGGATTCCAACTCTTCATTTCTTTGCATTATAAAAGGAAGTCGTGGACAACCTTTTTAACATACTTTTGGCACAAATTTTGGCAGCAAATATATTTTATATTCCTCTTCTTTTTATATACACATTGGCCCTTGAGATTTGTGAGTTCTAACCTTAGATTAGAGGTGTTCTTGGGGCTATTTTGTTGGAGGATCTTGGAGAAGCTTTTGTAGATCTTTTGTGTTGATCTTGAGGATGTGATTATGATTTCTGGGCTGATTCATCGTTGGTTTCTCATCATGGTTTGAGGTATGGGGTTTTACACAATATGCTCCTTAAATCTCGCGAGTGTCATTCTCTTTGAATTCTTGTTTAATTGAACTCATATTTGAATTGATAAATTCATTGAAATCTGGAAAATAATTGTTGAAATTATTTTGATTCATGTGGTATCATTATATTGTTGATGAGCACGTCATCATGAGATTTTAATATGGCACGGGTGTTGGGCACCCGCCAAAATTCCTGTTTCCCGGGCTATGGCTTGATAAAGCATATACGGATGTGGTGAGGCCTGGTGACCCAGTTAAAGTGTTGTTGAGAAATTATATTGATAAATGCTTTGAGATTTGCATTTTGATTTGAATATTCGTACTCGTGTTGTTACGTTTTATTCATCGCTAACATATATTTGTTGAGCATATTTCCTGTCGTATTGTGTACTTCCCCATATTTTCTTTTAGTGGCAGGTTAGCGCGAATTTTGGGGCGCTATGGAGATTGATTTTAGCGAGGATTGTTTGGGAAAGATTTGTATTATTTTGATGTATAAAGCTTTGGAGATTTGTATTTTATTTTCGAGTTAGATAGTTGTAATTTTAATTCGAGAGACTTGTTGTAATTGAAGATATTGAGATTAGTGGATTTATATTATTGTGGGATTTATTTAGATGCTCTATACCTTGCTATTTTTGGATTTGGATTTATTTTATCGCATTAGCGCTCCGTTCGCTCTCCCAGGGCGGGCGAGCGGGGTGTTACATTGTTCTCCCTCACACACTCTGTGATCGTTCCTTACTTTTGTATATATTAACCCTAATGAACCTCTCGTGACTGATATAATAAACTCCCAATTTTCGTCCATTTAATTTCTTCAAAAATTAAAATTACAAAATTACACCTATGGGATGCCGGTTTGGCCTAAAATCTTTCGGAGTCTAAATAAAATACCCGGGTAGTATTTTCTGACTATCTCGACCCTCCCGAACTCAACGGCGCACTCTAAATTACCATACGAGTTACTTAAAAATAATTTACCTTTTTATTCCATTTAATTAGTCCTGACGCGACTCACACGCGTGTCCCGACTTAATATACCAAACTGCCGTATATTTCACTCTCGATAATTTCTCAAGTTCATTGATTACATATTACTTATTCACTCAGTAATATTCAATAATTCTCATTAATAAGTATTAACCCTTGTCACGCTAGTTAATATTTATTTTTAAAATCCGAATTAATCACCAATTAATTCTCGCATATTAATTTAATTAATCCCACAATAATAATTAATCACATAATTATTTAAGTTCTCAAAATACGGGGTGTTATATACTTCCCCCTAATAACGAAATTTCGTCCTGAAATTCGAAAAGTAAGGCATACCTGGTACAAATAACTCTGGATACTTCTCACGCATATTCGACTCTCGCTCCCAAGTGGACTCCTCCCCATTATGATTTTTCCACTGAACCCGCACAAGTGGGACTACCTTTGACCTCAGTCTCCTCTCACTGTGATGTAGGATAGCCACTGGACTCTCCTCATAAGAACTGTCAAGCTGCAAATCTATTTCCTCTATCGCGATGTGAGTGTGGGTCAACTCATCCCGAAGATACCGCCTCAGTGACGATATGTGAAACACATCATGAATACGGTGTAAGTGCTCCGGTAACCCAAATTTATAAGCCACTGGTCCGATCCTCTCGATAATAGGAAATGGTCCTACGTATCTCGGAGCCAATTTTCCCTTTTTCCCGAACCTCATCACCCCCTTCATAGGAGATACTCTCAACAAAACTTGGTCCCCCACTGTGAACTCTCTAAAGAACCTCTTAGCATAGGCGTAGCTTTTCTATCTGTGCTGGGCTACCCGTATGCGACTTCGAATCATCTCGATCCTTCTCGATGTATCCTGAATTACCTAAGGCCCAAGTAACTTGTTGTCTCCCACCTCTAGCCAACAGGCTGGAGAATGACAAGGTCTTTCATATAATTCCTCGAATGGGGCCATGCCAATCGTGAAGTGATAAGAGTTGTTGTAAGCAAACTCCACCAGTGGAAGGTAATTCTCCCAACTTCCCCCAAAGTCAAGGATACACATGCGCAAAATGTTCTCAAGTATTTGATTACTACGTTCAGTCTGCCCATCGGTCTGTGGGTGATACACCGTACTCAATCACAACTCGGTACCCATAGCCTCTTAGAAAATCTCACAAAAATGAGACATAAATGTCTTATCTCTATCTGACACGATATCAAGTGGCACACCATACAGTTTTAATATCTCTGCAATAAATATCTGAGCATACTATCCCACTGTATAGTCTGTCCTGATTGGCAGAAAATGGGCTACTTTTGTCAACCGATCCACAATAACCCATATAGAATCGTGCCCCCTCTGCGAAGTAGGCAACCTAGTAATAAAGTCCATGGAAATGCCCTCCCATTTCCACATAGGGATCTCTAATGGCTGAAGTAAACCTGGTGGTCTCTGATGGTCCATTTTTACTAGATGATAAGTGGTACACTTGGATACGAACTCTGCAATATCCCTCTTTATCCCATTCCAGCAGTATTGTCGCCTCATATCCTGGTACATCTTATCCCCGTCGGGATGTACTGTAAACTTGGATCCATGCGACTTCGTCATTACTGCATGTCGAAGGTCCTCCCCCTCTGGAACCACTAGTCTCCCATTGAAATGCAAGCCTCCCTCGAAATTCACTGAATAAGACTCGGCTCCACCGACTAAGAGCTGTCTAATCCTCTCCTGGCAAAGAGAATCTGTCGCCTGAGCCTGGACCACCCTCGTCACTATTTGTGGTGTGACGATAATAACTGACATGAATGATCTGGTAACCGCATCCTGGTGACCTAGCTCCTTCCATTTTGCCTTCCACACCTCAGCCATCTCATCCACTGGCCTACGGCTCAACGCATATGCAACTACGTTAGCCTTTCCCGAATGGTAGTGTATTTCAAACTGATAATCTTTTACAAATTTTAGCCACCTTTGTTGACGTATATTCATCTCTCTCTGCGTGAATAAATACTGCAGTGACTTATGACCTATAAATAGGCAAAACTGCTCTCCCAAAAGGTAATGCCTCCAAATCCTGAGTGCAAACATGACTGCAGCCAGCTCTAAGTCGTGTGTCGGGTAGTTCTTCTCATGAGGCTTAAGTTTTTGGGAAGCATAAGCTATATCCTGATCCTCCTGTTGAATCACACCCCCAAGTTCTAGTAAGGATGCATCAGTGTAGACTAGATACTCCACTTCCAGCCTGGGCAATGCTAACACTGGTGTTAAAGTTAGTTTGTCCTTCAGCTCATCAAAAGCCAACTGATAGGCATCATCCCATGTGAATGGAACTCCTTTGTGAGTCAAATGAGTCAATGGACCCGCTATCTTCAAGAATTCTCGAATAAACCTCCTGTAGTATCCTGCTAGGACCAAGAAACTACGTATCTTCATCGGCGTCATGGGTTGTCCCCACTCCCTCACCGCTGACACTTTCACCGAATCTACGGATATCCCTCTATTCGAAATAATGTTCCTTAAAAACTGAATTTCCTTCAGCCAAAATCCACATTTCTCATATTTTTATACAACTCGTGCTGACCGTCTGCAAAACCTGCCTCAAATGTTCGGCATGCTCCTCCTCCGTCTGAGAGTAAATCAGGATGTCATCTATGAAGATAATAACAAACTGATACATGAACTCTCTGAACACCATGTTCATCAAGTCCATAAACACGACTGGGGCGTTGGTTAGTCCAAAAGGCATAACCCTAAACTCGTAGGAACCATATCTCTTCAAGAAGGAAGTCTTCGACACATCATGCTTCCTGATTCGTAACTGATGGTATCCCGACCTCAAGTCAATCATCGAGAAGAAAGCAGATCCTCTCAACTTGTCAAATAAGTCATCAATTCGGGGCAACGGATACTTATTCCGTATCGTGACCTTATTTAACTCACGGTAATTAACACACAATCGTAACGATCCATCTCTCTTTTCAATGAACAGTACTGGGGAACCCCGAGGTGAAGTACTTCTACGAATGAACCCCTGACCCAACAGTTGTTCTATCTGATCCCGTAACTCCCTCATCACCACTGGAACCATACAGTAAGGTGCGCGGGCTATCGGTCGAGTGTCCGGCATCAAATCTATAACAAAGTTTATCTCTCTGCTAGGTGGTAATCCTGGAATATCTTGGAACACATCAGCGAACTCCCGAACCACCGGTATCGAATCAAGAGGTATCACTACCTCCTTAGAGGTCTCCTCCTCTATATAATACAAATGTGTGTAAGATCCTCCCTTAGAATGAGGCATCGCCACCAGGAACATCTCCTAACCAGGTATAGCAAAAATAATATTCCTACTAAAACAATCGATCATGGCCCTATATGCAACAAGCCAATCAATACTGATAATCTCATCATACTCGGACATCTCTAATACAAGTATGTAGGCAGGTAAAGTAAGTCTCCCAATCTCTATACCCACCCCTTGATATTTAAAGAAAATCAGTGAGCCACTACCCAAAGGCGAATCTACACATGTAACAGTACCCTCTGTTGTATCTAATAATACCAAAGCACTTGCAAACCTTGTAGCAATAAAACAATGTGTGGCCCTAGTATTAAATAAAATACGTCCCATAGTTCCCTGAATAGAAAACATACCCTTAATCGCGGGTGGATCCTGTGGGACTGCGGCCTGATGGAGGTTGTAGACTCGTCCATACTGAAGTTGCCCCAGCTTCACTGGAGTTGCGGGCAAGGCTGGAACTGGCACTGGAGCTGGTAGGGTGGCGGGAAAGATGGGTCTCTTGGGCTCCTGGTGAGCACCCTGCTATCGAGGGACCCTGTCCCTATCGGGGCAATCCTGCTTCTTATGTCCAGTCTTTCCACAAGTATAACATTTATCGGCGAAATTCCCTCCCTTCTGTCCCTGGTAACCTCGGCCCTGGTGGTCGTTACCACCCCTACCTTGTCCCTGATGGCCCTGTTGTCCTCCCTGTTGTTTTCCCTGCTGTTGACCCTGCTACTGGCCCTAGTAGCCCTGTCTGAAATCCTCGTGACCATGCCTGAAACCCCCTGAATGAAATCTCTTAGCAGAATCCCCTTGCTAGGAACCCTGCCTCTGACTCTGGTCAGCTGGTGCCCCACTGGCACTACCTCCCCTGTCTTATCCAACTAACTGGGCTCTCCTCCCTGCTTGCTTCCCTAACCATGGAAGCGGTTATCTTGACAATGTAATAATGTTGCATTTATGACATCTATGTAAGAATGTAGGGAAAGGTTACCCCAAAGGTGTTATCGTATCCTCCAAGTCAAACCATCCACGAACATCTGGATTCATTTCTCCTCAGTAGGAACCTCGTTCGGTACTATATTAGTCAATCGCGTGAACTCCTTATCATATTTCGAAACTGTCTTCCCTTCCTGGGTGAGGTGTAAAAGTTTACGCCTCATCTCAGTCTTGACGGAAGAAGGAAAGTACTTGCGGTCGAACCGCACCCAAAAATATGCAATCGGTATCAAATCCCGCTCCTCTGAAGTAGTAGTGGACTCCCACCACTGTAAGGTTGCCCCTGTTAGCTTAAATGTAGACAAAACTTGCCTCTGTACCTCAGTGCACTCGTACATAAAAAGGTATCTCTGTATATCCTTTTTCCACTGACTCGCCATCACTACATCAGAACTGCCTGAGAACTCTGGAGGATGCGCCTTTTGAAAGGCACCCCTGACTCTCTCCCATGCAGTAGGGAAAATGGGAACAAGTGCCGGCGCCACTACTGGTGCATGTGGTGGTGCCTGCTATACCACTACCAGTGCTGTATTTACTGCCTTTGCAACGATGGCAGCAAATTCTGTAACATTCATCATGCCCTAATCTGGGGCTGGTTGTGGCTCTAGATGAGCATTCATGTCCCTTGGTGCACGTCGAGGAGGCATCTGAGACAACAGAGAAGTTTATTAGTCCACAGTTATCGTTAAATCTCAAATAGCTGAAGACGTGATCGCATAAACAAGAATACAACAGTCCTAAAGATAAGGCTCTATATCAAATTACGCTAAGCTGAAAGCACAATAAGCTGCACAGATCTTAAAGGACTCTAGAACCTGATGCTCTGATACCACTTGTGACACCCCGCCCAATTAAATATGTGGTGATCAGTCCTTTATAAAAATTTAAAATAGAATGTTCGGTTGGTTCATTCTTAGCATCACTGTCGAAAACATTAACTTTATTAATCACCTAATATAAATTAAGCTAGTGCCAAAATACCTTCCTTTTTAACTTGTAACCAAAAATCATGTTTATAAAGTCCAAGAATTTAAATGAAATCCATTCACCATTCAACTGAATAAAATAAATAATGAATCTGAATCACGTACTGAAATAAATACGACCGGATAAAACATTCCAGTTCAAAACTCTAAACCATAGATCATTAGTAAAACTAAATCCAACTAACACTACACCAAAACACGCCATTAGTAACACAATTTTACCGTTACTAAAAATATTAGTAACACAATTTTTCTGTTAGAAAAAAGGCGTGGGGCACGAAGATAGTAACGGTAAAATTCTGTTACTAATAGTAACGAAATTTTCAGAATTAGTAACGATAAAATTATGTTACTAATAGTAACGGTAAATTCAGAATTAGTAACGGTAAAGTTATGTTACTAATAGTAACAGTAATTCAGAATTAGTAACGGTAAAGTTCTCTCACTAATAGTAACGGTAAAATGCAGAATTAGTAACGGTAAAGTTCTTTGCCAATAGTAACATAAAATTCAGAATTATTAACGGTAAAATTCCGTTAGCAATATTAATCCATATTGAAAAAAAAATATTCAAGATCCAATATCCTGAATTTAAACAAATTTAATTATTCTTACCACACTATTTAAATCCTAAGAACCTATACAAAAATAGTCCATACTTACCACACTATTCAAATCCTAAAAACATATACAAAAATATGTCGTTCGAACGAGTTTTCGTTCTAACGAGATATCTAACGAGATTCTAACGAGCCCAGACTGGTCGCTCGTTAGAAGTCTCGTTCGAACGAGACGTCAGGCGGGAACGGTTTTGAGCAGTTTTTGGCAGTTTTTTCCCCACTTCTCCACTTGGTTTTCAACCAACTTTTTCATGCATTATTATGTGCGGGAAACACATTTTCCAAGATAACTTTTCCATCCTAATACATCTCCTAGAGAGAGTTTGAGAGATCATTCCAAAAAGGAAAATGTTCATGTTTTAAGTGTTCTTCAACTTAAAGAAAAATCTTTAAACACTTAGTTTACACCCATTGTTGTTTATTCCAAGTTCCATATATAGATATCAATTGCTTGGAGTTATTTGGCACCGGTTTTCTCTACCGAACTCAAGAGACGTTTCGGGTTTGCTTCTACACCCCATCACAAAGAAGACCTTTGTTGAGATTCTACCCAAAAGGAGAAAGGCTCCATGTTTGGGTGACGGTGACCATACAAAGTCCCATCGGTGAATTCCGAGACCACGGTGGAGCTCCGTTGGTTATCCGCTAATTGGAGGTTGATACAAGAAGGAGCATCACGGCTTGAGAGGGTTCGAGTTTAGGAAGTAAGTCTTTTGTCTTGTATTTTGTAATACCATTTTTAGTGGATTTGAGGCTAGGGCCGTCCCGAGGTTTTTTCCCGTTAGTGGGTTTTTCCTCGTACATCGCGGTGTTGTGTGACTGTTGTTTTTATCTTGCTCTATATCACTTAGAACGCATGCTAGATTAATTTCAAGATAAAATACACTAATCAAAATTGGGACTTTAATTTAATATTGGGTAAATTGGTTTATTCAAGTCTCTTGCTAAAATTGAATATTGGTAATTATGACTTAGGCATATTCTAGGACTTGAATTATGTTTTAATTTGTTTCTTATGATATTAAAACCCGGCCTTGTTGTTTTGTTGAACCATCTCTTATTATACGCTTCCGCATTGATTTGAAAAAGGAAATTAAGTATTTTAAATTGTGATAATTATTTAATCACCGGGGATCCAACTCCTGCGTTTCTACAAATTGGTATCAGAGCCAAAAACGATAAATTATTTCGTTAAAGATCCTTTACTTTTTGGCTAAATATGGATTTTTCCCCATTTTCAAAATTTCCTATTTTTGATGGTTCTAACTACGCGTATTGGAAAGCGCGAATGAAATCGGCACTTAAATCTATCAATGAACGTGTTTGGATGTCTGTTGTTAACGGTTGGACCCCACCAACACATTTAATTGAAAATGTACATGTTCCCAAACCCGCTGATAGATGGACTGAAAATGAGTTTAAGCTTGCAAATTTTAATTCCCGTGGTTTAAATGCCTTATTTAGCGCTGTCGCACCGGATGAATTCCGTCGTATTATGACGTGTGAAACCGCTAAAGAAGCTTGGGATATTTTACAATTAACTCATGAAGGAACGAGTGTCGTTAAAGCTTCTAAACTCCAAAACCTCACTACTCAATTTGAAACTATCAAAATGGATGAAAAAGAAACATTTGATAAATTTTATGCTAGACTTTCTGATATTATTAATTCATCCTTTAACTTGGGAGAGAAAATACCTGACGACCGTGTAGTAAAGAAAATTTTAAGGTCCCTACCCGATAGATTTATTCCAAAGGTGACCGTTTTAAATTCTTTACCCACTTTAGCCTCTACGAAATTAGAAGAGCTTGTAGGTGATTTACAAACCTATGAACTAGATATGTTTCCCTCTAAAACTGAAAAGAAAATTGAAAAGGGCGTTGCTTTAAAAGCCCGCAAAGAGGTTAAACAAGTAGTAGAGAGCGATAGTGATAGTGACTCGGAAGATATGGCTTTGTTTGCTCGTAAATTTAGAAAATTTCTTAAATTTAACAAAGATAAAGTTAAAAATGATTTTAAGAAATTTGAATCTTCTAAACATGATAAAAACAAGAAGATTTCTAAAGACGATAAGATCCCTAAACCTAGTAATGAAAATATTGATAGGGACGAGTCTAATAAATGTTTTGGTTGTGAAGGTTATGGCCATAGGGCTTTTGAGTGCCCCACTAAACTAAGGAAAGAGGGTAAACGACCTGTTTCATATAATGCGACCCTTAGTGATAGTGATAAGGAAGAGAAGCCCGATTCCCCCACTAAGAAAAATTTTGTGGCTTTTATGGCACATGTGAGTGATAATGAGAACTCATCGGATGATGAAATTATAGCACATGCCACTTCCAAGGTCATTGTACATGATTCTCTTATTTTTGATGATAGTGAGAGTGAAAAAGAAGAAGAGAGTGAAAATGAAGATGAGGTTGATATGAGTGAACTTCAAAATGCTTTTCATGAATTATATAAAGAATCTATTAAATTAAAAAGAGCTAATTTGAAGTTAGAAGCGAGTTTAAGAGAGAGTGTCAAGGTCATTGATGAAAGTGCCTTAATAGAAGACCTTAGGACACATGAGAGAACTCTTCAAGAGAAGCTTAACTATGTAGAAGGCGAGAGAGATAGCCTTAGGGGTTTAATGGAATCCTTGAAAAAGGAGCTTCTTGGTTTTGAAGAGCGAAATGTTTTACTAGAATCTAAAATTTTAGAATTGGAAAATAAATTAAAAGATTCTAGTAATGTCAAATTTGATTTGGAGTGTCGTTCGGAAAAACTAGATAAAATGTTAGGAACGGTCCAAATTAAAAATGACACTTTTGGTTTAGGCTTCAATTCTTGTAATGATTTTAACCCTAAAGTCAAAACCAATGTTTTAGGAGAATCTTCTAGGAATACATTTAATGATCCCTCCTTAGATAAATCTTTTCGACATGTTCTTACTTGTACACATTGTGGTCGAAAAGGTCATCTTAGGCAATTTTGTTTAAATCTTAAACGAATTCCTAGAAAATCCCATAGTAAAGTAACCACGATAGCTAACGTTCCTACACCCCAAGATAGTAATTCTTCATTAATTTGGGTTAGGAAATCCGACTTGGTTGCCTTACAAAATAGGGATTTTGATTCTCATTTACTTTCACATGCTTCCTCCCTTGCTAAATCTAATGGATGAATGTGTTAGTGTTTGCATACTTTAGCGTTTGTACTTCATGCTATATTCATATGCCAAATGTATGCTTGTTTAGTCATTTTCTAGTCACTGCCTTATTTCATATCACATGCTAGAAACTATGACTTGTTTATCTTTTTGTATTATCCTTTGTGTTTGATTTGACTGCATAATATAAAAAGATTTTTGTTTATCATTTGTGTTTTATTTATTTCATTTACGCTTAATGAAAAATACAAATGATTTTTGTTTGTCCTTTTGAGTAAATATTTATTTTTGATTAAAAATGTTAAAAACTCAAAAAGATTTTGTTTGGTGTGTATTTTTGTTTGACACACTTTATGTGGCATATACTTGTGTTTGAATCCCATCATTTACGCTCCCACGTGGCTAGAACTTTTGGTTTAGATTGTCAATCCTTAAAATGTTCTTTACCATGTTTTATATGGAGTAGTTGGATTTTGTATTGTTTAAATGGATTCTATTTCTATATGCCTCTATTCACACATGCACGAGCTCTTTTGAAATCTTAATGTCACATGTTATATTTGAGCTTTTTGAGATGTTCTCCTATCAATCTAGTCATCTACATATCTATGACCTAGGAGGACTAGTGCATGTCAAAATCCGTTGCATGTGAGATTTGTGAGAAAAATGAAAACATGATAAATTAATATATGCACGGGGAAGGGCTCCGAAAGGATGAATTAAATCCTTTGCGATTGTAAGCCACCGTTGATTGGATCTAAAAGAAATACGTGATCCAAAGGCCTAAAAATAGAATATTTGGCATTCAAAGAAAGCAATTGCCAAGGCCTATGTTTGTTTGATATATTCATTCAAAAACAAAAGAATATATATGCTTATTGAGGGAGAATTGGACGGTATATCAACGGTTTGCACAATGTCCGTTTATCCTAGTTGTCTTTAATGTCATGACTCTATTTGGTTTGTAGAATCATCATCATGCTAGGCTTGTATGCATTGTGTATGTTTGTTCATTGAGTTCAATCTTTATATTGTCACATGAGGTTATATTTAACTGTGATGAAGTTTGCAATCAAATGAGAACTCCGTGAACGTTTCTCAAGTGTTTGGGTCTAAATTTAATTGTTGCTTGCTCACACCCCTACACTTCCGTTTCCATATGACACATTTTTGCCATACGAGTGTGCAAACTTATTGTATTTTGTGTCATGTGTGTGTTTATATCTATATATATATGCAAGTGGTTCATTGATATATTTCTAGTATATATATATATATATATGATATTTGTTTGTCTTTGCCTTGTTTTTAATTGCCCGTATGCTTTCATGTCTTATCACTTTAAGCTTTCACTTGCTGTTTCTTAGTTCGTTTGGGGGAGATTTATCTTAGGGGGAGACGTCTTTCTAAGTAGGTCATGTGTTTAAAGGGAGAATTAATTTAGGGGGAGTAATTAATTAAAAATTGCATTAAATATTTTGATATTCCCTATGCATTTGATGAGTTTGCTTAAGTGTGCAGGAATTATTCTATAGCGGCATCTTTCTATGGCAAAGAGTTTAATCCTTGGGTTCAGTCAAGATTGGGCGGGTTATGTTTTGAGTCTGGTAGAGCTTGACGGCCCTTTAGGATTTTTGTTTGGTTTTTGTCCCGGAATAGCCAAAAGGGGAGATTTGTAAGGACACAAATTTCCAATTGAGTCCTCTTATAGTTTTGGCTCAATTCCGGACAAAACATTTATTCATAGGATTTTATTTAATTGTAATATTCAAGACCTATGAAGTGTTTGTTGAAGACGTAGCGGCAAAGAGTATAAAGCATCATCAACATGCCGTAGTTTATGTGCCTCGTTTGTATGTCATCAACTTAGGTTCCATGATCCCAAGGTATGAATGTATTTATATGTATATAGGAGCTTGGAACAATTTGTATTGGGTGTTAGGATTAATAAAAACTGCATTTTATTTTTCAGAAAGAATCAATTAGAAACTTAAAAATAAGTATATAAAAATTTATAAAAGTTTCTGGGCCAAAATCGAATTTTACAAACTTTCTGGACGTTCGTTAGAAATGTCGTTCGAACGAGTTTTTTCGTTCGAACCAGATTTCGTTCGAACGAGTTTTGTCGTTCGAACCAGGTTCGTTCGAACGAGTTTGCCAACGACCCTTATCTGGTCAGTCGTTCGATATGTCGTTCGAACGAGTTTTCGTTCTAACGAGATATCTAACGAGATTCTAACGAGCCCAGACTGGTCGCTCATTAGAAGTCTCGTTCGAACGAGAGTCAAGTTCGTTCGAACGAGACGTCAGGCGGGAACGGTTTTGAGCAGTTTTTGGCAGTTTTTTCCCCACTTCTCCACTTGGTTTTCAACCAACTTTTTCATGCATTATTATGTGCGGGAAACACATTTTCCAAGATAACTTTTCCATCCTAATACATCTCCTAGAGAGAGTTTGAGAGATCATTCCAAAAAGGAAAATGTTCATGTTTTAAGTGTTCTTCAACTTAAAGAAAAATCTTTAAACACTTAGTTTACACCCATTGTTGTTTATTCCAAGTTCCATATATAGATATTAATTGCTTGGAGTTATTTGGCACCGGTTTTCTCTACCGAACTCAAGAGACGTTTCGGGTTTGCTTCTACACCCCATCACAAAGAAGACCTTTGTTGAGATTCTACCCAAAAGGAGAAAGGCTCCATGTTTGGGTGACGGTGACCATACAAAGTCCCATCGGTGAATTCCGAGACCACGGTGGAGCTCCGTTGGTTATCCGCTAATTGGAGGTTGATACAAGAAGGAGCATCACGGCTTGAGAGGGTTCGAGTTTAGGAAGTAAGTCTTTTGTCTTGTATTTTGTAATACCATTTTTAGTGGATTTGAGGCTAGGGCCGTCCCGAGGTTTTTTCCCGTTAGTGGGTTTTTCCTCGTACATCGCGGTGTTGTGTGACTGTTGTTTTTATCTTGCTCTATATCACTTAGAACGCATGCTAGATTAATTTCAAGATAAAATACACTAATCAAAATTGGGACTTTAATTTAATATTGGGTAAAATTGGTTTATTCAAGTCTCTTGCTAAAATTGAATATTGGTAATTATGACTTAGGCATATTCTAGGACTTGAATTATGTTTTAATTTGTTTCTTATGATATTAAAACCCGGCCTTGTTGTTTTGCCATCTCTTATTATACGCTTCCGCATTGATTTGAAAAAGGAAATTAAGTATTTTAAATTGTGATAATTATTTAATCACCGGGGATCCAACTCCTGCGTTTCTACAAAATGTGTTAATTCTGTAGTGTGGGAGCATAAGGCGTACTGGAAGAAAATGCATTGAGAGCTTCGCATGGGCGAACCTTAGTGGATGAACTTCGCAAATTATTTCTCACTTTGGGCCTCAAGGCATTAGTGCAACTGGGAGTCATCGACAGAAAACATACTCGTATTCTTATAAACCATGAAGAAGACAACCACAGATTATGTCTCAGAGAACTGTGGTACATTGGTAAGTTCCCAATGAGAACCTCACATTAGTCCCCTGTTTTTAGATTTGATAAAGAGCCATCTACAGTTCCAATTTGGGTCGATCTCCCACTATCGTCGTTATATTTTTTTATCCAATGTAAGAATGTTATCGATAGGCAATCTGTTGGGTTCCCCATTGAAAATTGACGCAGCCAAGACTAATTAATCTTGCCCAAGTGTTGCTCGCTTTTGCGTTACTATGGATATTCTTAAACTTTTCCCCGATAGACTATGATTAGGGGATGTTAATAGCCCATAATATTGCACTACTTGTTTCAAACTTGGCCATGACTTTAAAATATGCAGACTGAAACACAAAAATACTGTCATCACTAATGAAAAGAACAGGGTGATTAGACATAATGAAGTGTGGTTTCCTAAAACAGGTGTGGCTAATATTGATAAAGAGACTATTTCTAATCAATGAAATGACAAAATAATGCTCGAGTACAACCAAAATTTAAGGGGTATTGATATTCTTATAGAAATGATTGTCCTAATGATACAAAAATACATTGTCCAATCCGAATACAACTAGTGACTTAGTTCGAACACAAAAAAAACAAGTTATGGCTCATCTCAACCTCGTGATCAGAATATTATCATAAATGACACAACAAATCCAATGAGCCTTAGCCCAAGCCAATTTCCCCTCAAATCTTATCTCGAAGAAGTTCATCCAGACTTTGATCAGAACCACTAAGACTCTCACTCTGCAGTACAAGATACCCCCAGTCCAACCAATTAATTCTCAATGTTTATCATACGTAATTTCACTCAGCAGGATAACCCAAAAATGAATGATAAGGGGAGTTACTTATCTAAAATATTCATTCAAACAATCTTTCTCTTAGAGGACATATATCCATCATTATGGTGAGTACGTAATACTTGGTTCCGTTTACCCACATAATTATTTCTAGATCCAAACTTCATCCATCTCAAACACAGGGGATCAAGTATTACAACAGCTCCAAAAATTGCTCTCAGCCCCTCTTAGTCTGCAGTAAACATAAATTCTAGAAATTAACCGCAATAGTCCTCTGATTGAAAATTCTTCATCTCCTACTATGAAGAAAATTGTAAATCTACTGACTTAATGAGCAAATTAGGCTTCAATGAATTATGTTGTAACTCTTTTGTGAAGATTTGGTGTTTTTAGAAAGATAATATTTGAGATAAAGTTATTCAGGATCAAATCCAATAGATCACTCTTGAAGTTATTGCATCAATACTGAATGGGAGAATATTTCTCACAAAATAAGGTTTTTCATTTTAATAGAACTAGGTCTGACCACTGCCCTATGCTTATTACTCTAAAAACTGATATTGACTCTCCCCCAAAACCTTTTCGATTCATTAACGCTTAAACTAAGAACCATACTTTTCGTGATGTGGTGAAAATGAATTGGAACACCCTTAATCATATGCTCACTATGTGTTGGAAGCTTAAAAGACTCGAGCTTCGACTAAGATAATGGAATAAAATTATTTTTGGAATGATCACCCAGAATATTAAAAATGCAGAGGATGAAATGTTAGTAAAGGAGAATGCTTATGATCTTAACCCAAATGAAAGCACCAGAGCTAGAATCCTCCATATTGATTAAGAATTTTGGCGACAAAAATTCAAAGAAAATGGATTGATAATGGTGATAAGAATACTCAATTTTTTCATGCTACTATAAAAGCAAGAAGGTAAAGACTTGCTATACATAAAATGAAAGATGCTCAGGGAGCTTGGATAGATCAAGTGTATATATCTCAAGCTCCTATTAATTTTTTTGAACATCAATTATATGTGGAATCCTTTAATGGCATTATAATATAGTTTAAAGTTTATATCCCTTTACCATGGCATTACCATGATATATGTGGAATCCTTTGTTCCTAAATTTAAAAATGATCTTGTCTTGTGTGTTACCCGTTCCTAACTTGCCCAATTCAAACTCTAAAGACATTTGGTTGTCCTAATTCGATCAGTTTACTTCTATGGTTGCTCTCAAAAATGTCAAGATTTCGTGGACTTCATCTTTTCACTACCATGATCAAACCCTTTACATGATGAAAGCTAAATGTGACTAGATGCTTAGTATTTTTTAATTTTACATGACTAATATTGATGGACTCTTTTGTCAGAATCATTAGTTTGTGGATTAAGTGCATTAACAATATATGCAATATAGATTGATTAATCAAAGTATGTTTTACATACATTAGATATGACTATATTTGTGTGTTTCCCTTATTTTAAAACACTAAACGAAACTAAAGTTGACACCTTCGAACGATGTGCGAGCATGCTGAAAACTTCTTTGCAGATGCGAGCAAGATGCTGGCACCTTTTGTCAATTTTTCATGAAGCTTTGCAACCTATGTGCATCGTGTGAAGGTTCCTACAGGTAGGCCGCGAACTTGTTCGCATGTGCGAGCAACACCTTCGCACCTTTGAATTGTTTGCTCCAATTTTTGTCAATTTTCAATGGAGCTTCGCAACAAAATTCGCAACCAATGTAATCGGAGCTTCACAAATTGCAAGCTAGAACTTAGTTTCAATTTGACTTGGGTTCTCACACCTTTCGAAATTCGGCTCATACATCTAAAAAGATTGCTAACACGTGATAAAAAATCATTTTATCACTTTATTACTTGTCCATATACCAAGTTGGATGTGTTGCAACCAACTAATGCGCTCGTAACCAATTGGACACCAAATAACTGAAATGTATCCTCTTAATAAAAATGCAAATAAGAATATAATTGCCACATTGTTCCATTAATTGTAAAAGGACAGAACAATATCCTCGAAAAAAATTAATTTTCTTCAAAAATTAGTAAATCCAAGACAACTTAAATCACGCATAAACAAAACAGGGTACTAACTTTGAAACAATTAATCAAAGGAAAATGTAAGGTTTTCGAACCTGATTAGAATTTGAATTGAGAACCGAGTCAAAGTTAAATCTTTTATCCCCAATTGATATTGAATCATCAGAAACCTTTGTAACCGTCGGATCTCCTCCTCTTTACCACAACCTATCAAATCAAACAAAGCATAATTAAAACTAGAAAGCATTGATAATAATAACTTTACAAATTGAATAAAAATAGTTGATTAGTGTCAGTACCAATATTGAATAAAAAGTTATGATCAAACAGTTGATTAGTGTGAGTACCAATATTTAACATAATCTACTCAAATATTTTTTGTATAAGACAAAATGATAATACTTTATTTAACATAATCTACTCAAATATTTTATTTATATTTCGTTAGAGAGCGTGTTGTGTTAATTTGGATAAGACATAATCAAATACACTTATTGTCATTATTTTTTGTAGGTTTTTTATTTAGCACTAAATACTTTTATGTTAGTACCTGAAGGTCCTGTGTAAGAAGTACTGGTGGGAGTAGACCACACAAGTAATGAGCATCTCTCTTTCTCAGCGAATGCAATTCCCTTGTTATGGCGTGGGTACCTCAGTAAACAATACCCACTGCACCACACAGTTAAGTAAATTTTAGTATTATCAACACATCCAGTATGTATAGGAATAATATAGGATCTTGATCTATCTTGAGAATATGGAAAGGACACCTACAAAAAAATCATGAGACCACAAAACTGAAGAAAATACCTTAAAATTGAGATCGTCCACAAGGTGACAAGATGGTCCTCTATGGCAAAATCCTCACCATACATGTCTTCAACTCCAACACTAACGGCAACCGTCGTACTCTACATTCCCCTTCACGATAAATGATACACATGCATACACTAACACCTGCTATTGCTTTTCTTCACACACCCAAAGTCAAACTACATATTTCACTTCAAAGTAGAATGTGGGGCTCTTAACGCAGTACAAGGAAGTCCTAGCAGATTGCCTCAAATTTGTCATTTTATTATCAAATATCTATTTCTACTAACAAAATCATATAGTGGTATTATATAAAAAAACATGAATAGTGATTTTGAAATACAAAATCACGTGTATAAATCCTCTAAAATACATTAGTTATTTATGAACAAGAAAAATATAAAAAAAATAGATTTGTTTAATGATACCACCCTATAGAGAGTCCGCATACACAAAAACAGAGGAGAGCCATCATCTGGTGACTCAGTGATTTTGAAAGATTTCACCATTTCCTGCAAAAATGAACAAATCTTGAATTAGAATGTGAAGAGTGTTTATCCATATTATCATTTAACTCATAACACATGTTATTTTTCTTTTGTCCTAATTTATTTGTCAGTACTTCTTATCTAGTTTGTCCTGATATTATCACTTATTCTAGTTTGCCTTGAAGTTTTCACCTATTGGTCAAAAGTCAGGAGTGTTTTGAGTATAACAGCAGCTCCAGAACACCAAACAAAATGAATTTAGGGCAAATCCTTCACCTACATCTCCCCAAAATAGTTGAATTTAGGGTAACTCCTTCACCCTCATCTTTCAAAAGCAGTTGAATCTCAACCTATCTCTCTCATAAAAATATTGATTGTGCGGTGAAACTCATTCGTGGTAGAGAAAAATACACCAAAAAATATAAGCTCTCTCGCTTTGAGACTCAAGTTCTTTGAATACTAGTCAAATGATGTTATGTAAAATACTCTTATCCAGACCATTGGCATAAATGAAATATAGACAGTTTAGAGAAATAAAGAAGAAATTTTCATTCAAATAAAATCGAACGAATGATAAAATCAAATGGAAAAAATAGTTGGGAGAAGCAAAGCCCAAAATAGAAATATATAATATATAATAGTTAGTTATGTGTGTATTTCTTCACCTTGTACCCTTCCATACTTAAACAGAAAAATTCCCTCAAATATGAAAAATTAAGATATGAGCTTAGTTTTATCCAATAATGCATAGACAACACTAAAATGGACTCCACCACTTTGACAATGAGAACCTAACACTATCCTCGGCATATATTAAGACATCAAACTCCCAAAATAAAAGAACTACACAGTACACTAACCACACAAAATCATTTGACGTTATAATACACCACAATAAACCTCAAAAACATATTTTATTTTTTCGACGTGGGACTTTAAACAATAACAATGGCGAATTCATTAGTGAAGAAGGCAACCAACTGGCCATATATCAATTGAAGTTGTATATTTTGTAGCACCAAAAATTAGTTCTAGAGCCCGATAGTACCGTGAGCAAAAAGGGAAGAAGGCAATGTTACGGGTGGGGCTTTTCATATGGGTAATTCCCCGTTGTACTCGTTTATTCTTAAAGAATTCTTTATGACGTGAATCCATGTGAAAAATGTTAGCATGAGAAATAAATTGACATTAAGTGATTCAAACTAAAAACATGAGTTATGTGATTTTATATGGGAATTAACAATTTGCGATTCTCGAAAACCAAAAGTTCTTAAATAAATAAGGAATTAAAGTGTGTTTGGGAACCCCATTATGAATATGGAAGAAAAGGCAATAAAAGAGGGTATGGTAGAAAACTTTGACAGAATATCAGGCCTCTAAATATATTAGTTATTCAACAATTGAAGATTACTTAGTAACACTGAAAGGCTCAAACGGGAACTTAAAAAATACTATATAGAGGTTAGATATCACATCATCCTTCCTTCGTAATTATTAACTTTCCTGTGAAGAAGGTCTGCTGGAAATAGTACCACCCTATATGTAAGATAATAAATCAACCAGGCTGATTCTTAGAGGGTCTGATGGCTTCACCATGTACCGGATTTCACCCCTTACATCCTCAATACAAAACTCAAAATCCATGTCCCTTGCATTAAGCACCAACAATCATTAGAAGACATTTAAAACAAATTGACAAATAAATGATGTATAATCCTAGTATCACATCATATTAGAACATAAAATTAATGTACCACTTTGATTAAAAAATAACCTCTATTGGAGGTGCAAGCTATTTCATGTAAATGTAGATTTTATTACCTTGAGAGGCGATTCAAACTCTGAGTGAATATATGGTTCCAACCACTACATTACCCATGAACTCATATCTTCTACTCCTTTTTTGCGAATACATAAAGATCTGGACATAAAACACACACCAAACATTCACTATTGTTAGAGATTTCTCAATAAACATAAAATGACTCGAACAAAATAGAAAAGTGAACTCAAAAACTTATACCTGATTTCATTTATTGTTCAAATCGAATGGAAAGCTTAGGAACAATATATTTAGGAACAAAATTATAAAATAGGGTTAGATTTAATATTATTTAGCTTCGAATTAAAGAGGAGTATTACCTTAAAATAACCAAATCATGAAACCCTAGGTTAGTCTGACAAACCCTAGGTTAGCTCCGAATTCGAGGGGAGGCTTGCCTCCATGGTGTTTGAGACATCGATGGAATTCGAGAAGAGGCCACGATTCAAATAAACCCTAAGTGTTAAAAAATCTAAAAGAACACAGAGAGCTCTGAGAAGAACGCATGTGTATGGGGCTTTTCGTTTGGGTGTGTCGAGTCGGGGAGAGATTTTTTTGGTTTGGGCGAAAAAATATAGTTTAGGTTTTTTATTTTCACTTTTAAAATATCGAAATAAAATTAGTAACACTTATATTATATTAGTAACGGTATTTTATGGTAAGCAATAGTAATGGGATAGTAGTGTTACTAATCATATAATTAGTCTGTTACTAAAATAGCGTTTTGGTGTAGTGTAAAATGAATAGAAAGTAAACTGAATACAATCTCCGATAAAATGTCTAAGGAATGGGCGACACATGCCCTAAATGAAAAATCTAGATAACTGAAAGAAATGATAGGAGCGTCTAATGCAAAGACCTACAGCTTCCACATCAGTCGTAGCACGCCAAGCAATCCAAGTCTCTAAATCTGGTGTCCCTGTGGCTAAGCAATAGAGAAATATATATAGCAAGAGAGAAAAGAGATGCAAGAGATGGGTCAGAGCCCGATGCGTAAAAATATGTTTTAGCAAGTATTTAAAACTGCCTTAAAGCAAGTATTATGTGCATGTTAGATTTGTGCTCTCACATGAAGTTCTCGCCTATCTTCTATTGTGCACTCCTATCGCATATTCTATCTAGTACTAGTAATTCTACCCAAGTTAACTAGTTCAAAGTCAACGTAACACTATCTACATTCAACAGTATTATTCCCCTATCTCCCATACAATACCTAATAAGTAGTCCATCACATTTTACTACCGTTCATGTTCACTATTAGAGCATTTAAATCTTTATCTCATTAAGATAATTTCATTTGTCCTAATTGCCATAACTACTAGATTCTCTTAGTAGAACTTCTCATAAATATACATACATATATATATATATAGTCATATTATCCCTATACATATATATTTCACTCCTGCACCCCCTGTTAAAGCCCCATTGGTGTTATAAATAAATTGATCCTGCACCCCCGGATTGTCACCCATTAGTGCACTTATAACAATATCCCTGCACCCTTGGGGTACCACCCATTAGCGCACTCAATAAAATACTCTTTAATCCCCGGGTTATCACCCATTAGTTCACTTAATAAATAACTTTACCCCCCCCCCTCGGGGTTATCACCCTTTAGTGTATTTAACAACACAACCTTGCACCCCCGGGTTATCACCCATTCGCTCACTTAAGAAAAATATCATATAATAGGAATACACATATCCTATTAAAAATTCATAGGTCTTCACCCAACCCAAGCATATATTTATATACGTATCATTCTCTCATAACTATGTATAGTATATTTATTTTATCCCAACTAATCTACGTAGTAATAATTCATAGCTAGATTCATTATTGAGCGCTCAGGAGTATTTCTCCTCACTCGAAGGGTACCACTACATTTACATATCAAGACAGTAGATAAGGTCCCTACACTCTACTAGTCCAGGATATCATTATTCCCTAACCTCGCAATTTAATATTCGAAAGGTTCTCCAAGGTTCTGCAGCAGCACTAGAAGTCTGCAGAAAAACGAACCGAACCGATCCTCTAGAAAATGAATCGATCCTACTAAAATAAAAATGAACCGATCCTATCAGAACATGAAATGATCCTATTTAAGAAAAATGAAGTGATCCTATTTGGGAAAAATGAACCGATCCTATCGTGTTAGACCTGTTCTTCAACAGTTACATTTTTACCGTTTGTTTTGCACCCAAAACCTCATAGTTCATACCCAATCTTCAATGTAACTATTTTGATTAATAACCAAACATGTTTACACAATTTCTAACATCCTAGTATCATTCAATCGTTATAAATCGTTATAAATCAAAAGGTAAAAACGAAATCCCCAATTTATATCATAATAGCCCTAGTTTCACAATTTCCCATTAAAGAAATTAATTAACCCAGATTTGTTCATCAAATTGTACTCCAATTTCGCATGAAATTCTCTTGCATACATGAAGGGATTAACTACTGAACCATCTGTCCATAATCATAAATTACTTCTCCAAATTTTCACCCAATTTCAATGTAATTCATTATCAAATTTACCTATACTAACATGAACATGATTATTGCTAAAGGAAAGAAAGTAATAAACACTTGCCTCAAATTAAATGTCTGATCTCTTGATGTTTTTGGTATGGGTGTGTTCCGATTTACATGATGGTGGTGGTGGTTGTGCAGGGTGGTGCTAATTGGGTCTTCCTTCTTGGAATTTGTTCTCCCTCACATACTCTGTGGCCATTCCTTACTTTTGTATATATTAACCCTAATGAACCTCTGGTGACTGATATAATAAACTCCCAATTTTTGTCCATTTAATTTCTCCAAAAATTAAAATTTCAAAATTACCCCTACGGGATACCGGTTTGGCCTAAAATCTCCCGGAGTCTAAATAAAATACCCGGGTAGTGTTTTCTGACTATCTCGACTCTCTCGGACTTAACGGCGCACTCGAAATTACCATAAGAGTTACTTAAAAATAATTTACCTTAATATTCCATTCAATTAGTCCCGACACGACTCACACGCGTGTCCCGACTTAATATCCGAACTACCATATATTTCACTCTCGATAATTTCTCAAATTCATTGATTACATATTACTTATTCACGCGGTAATATTCAATAATTCTCATTAATAAGTATTAACCCTTGTCACGCTAGTTAATATTTGTTTTTAAAATCCGAGTTAATCACCAATTAATTATCGCATATTAATTTAATTAATCCCACAATAATAATTGATCACATAATTATTTAAGTTCTCAAAATACGGGGTGTTACATTACCTTCGACCCTCCAAACAAAAATTCTCAAGAGGTCCCAACTATCCATCTGCTAAAGCCATCCTTGCTCAATCAAGGCTTCTTGCTAAGTAAACCTCTGTAAAACAACAAAACTGAGTGATGGTGAGGGAAGTGTTCATTAACTTATTTTTGTGTTGCTTAAGTGACTGATCATAATTTTACTTCATAAGGCATCCAGAAGTTGCTCGTGTACTCGCTCCTATTCTGAGAACTATGTGACTTGGGGTTGCTCACTCACCCCCTTCCTTGGTATTTTGCGCATAACTTCTGGTGTGCTGAAGGGATTAATCGTGCACTCATTTCTCTTGCACTTATTCCTCTTGTGGCTTAGGGGTTGCTCGTGCAACCTCCTTACTTGGGTACTATTATCATAGCCCACTGGTGGCCTAGGGGTTGCTCGTACCCCTCTACAGAGGCTATAATGGGGAATGAGGAGAGTGGGGTAGTGTGGGATGACATCGGGGTACAAAGGAGGAGTGAGGGAGGATGATGGTAGGTTTTATTAGGTCGCCGATGGTAATAGGGTTCAAGATGATAATGGGGATAATATTTTTTTTAATTTTGTTCTTTTTTCTATTTTATCAAAAATAATTCCTGTGTTTCTTAATTTTTATATTATTTTTTAGTTTTTCCAAGTTTTAAATTATTTTATTCACTAAAAAAATAACATATGTTAAACAAAAATGATATTAAAGTCAAAACAATCCAACTATGAAGATATTTTAAGTACAAAAAAAAACTCAATTATTTTATAGTTTTTTAAAAATACAGAAATTAACCAAAAGTGCCAAAAGAAACATTACCAAAAAGCTATGTACTGTGGTTTGGTATTGGTAAGTGTTTTCTAAAAATCAAAAATCAAAATATTTGAAACTGAATGCATCGAAAAAAATTGTTATAGTATTGATATAGCATAAGTCAAATATCGATCAAACCGACCAATAACCACCCCTTATCCAAAAGCATTCTGGAAAAGGTTCAATATTTGCCCAAAATGTACACCTTATCGAACAATGTTAATAATCACAATAAGAGTATTTTAATAAAGGGCTCTCCAACGATAGTATCTAAAGTAATAGGTGCAAAGAAAATAAAAATTTATTCAAGAACAAGAATTTGAAGTATGCTTTGGTGATGAATTTGAAGATATTTCTGAAAATGAAGAAATAGTATATGAATTAGAATTTGAATCCAATGATTTTGATGATAACGTTATTCTTAAACTAAATACTATAAAAACACAAAAAAAAAATGAAAATGAGTTACAAATATTAACTCTTAAAAATGTTATTGGTGAAGAAGTAACTTTTATCAATATACAATTACAAGAACTCAAAAATCAAAGACAACTTATAAATAAGGAAGATATCTATCAATTATCAAAATTTAAGACGTTTTCTGCATGAATAGTTGAGCAACTTAATGGAAACACCACTTCTCAATCAACTGATGGAGCAGCAAAAATTACGTCATCTCATAAAAAGAAAATAGATAGATGGAAGAAAAAAATATCCATAAATATGATATATTCATATTGGAGTAATTCAAATATGCATTGATGTTTTATTAAGACAAGGAATGGATACATAGGTAGTGGTATTAGTCCTAGGCAAAATATTTAATAATCCGATTAATGCTATTATTGGAGGAATACAATCCAATTTAGTTTGGTTTAACATAAAATTGAATTTCATTATTTTAATTGAGGATTCTACTAAAATAAAAATTCAAACTAAAGGACTAGGAATGAAAAAAACTTCTAAAAATATGTCAATATATTGAAAAACAATTCATGATTTGACTAAATTACCACAAACAACAACTCATTTTAAAAATAAAAATATAATATAAATAATTTAAACAATACTATTTAATTCAACAATCCAAACAAGATTGATATAATGGAAAGATCTTGAGGAACCCAGAGAATAGATTTCACCTCAAGTAATAGAAAAAATGGATAAACAACGAAATACCATAAAAATTCAAGTTTTCGGTAATAATATTTATTTTAAAAATAAGAACTCTAAATGGCATAAGAATTTTACTAGAAATGATTGGGAAAAATAAAAGGTAAAATCTTTGAAAAGGAGAATCTAGCAATAGCTAAACTATTGCAATAAAAATGTAAAAAATTCAATATTTCCATGAATTTATTATCTAAATTAAGAGGCTAGTAAATCAAGTCAAATATATCATTTCCAAATAGGAAAAGAAGAAAATTATTTTTCTTCAAGTCATGGAAAGAAAAGGTATATAAGATATTTTAATTTTATTGGATATAAAAAATATAGCCTATGTACTTTAATGGATACAAAAGAAATAATTAGCCCTTGTAGACTCAATGCTCTACTAGTAGAAAAATGGATAAAAATGAAAATTTTCATTGCTATAACAGGCATAAATGGAACACAAAATTCTATTAAAAGAGTAGGTATTTGGTTTAAATAAAATAAATTTATTATTCCAAAAATTTTACGTTTCTCTCAAATACATTGTGATTCTATTCTTGGAAATAATTTCATTTTAGAATACTTACCAATATCCATAAACACTAAACCAATTGGTTTGACTGTTAATAAATAATTAATAGAAATACCTTTATTATAACAACATAAATATAAGTGTGAAAAAGATTTCTCTCTTATAAGAAAATGAGATATGACACCAATAATTAAAGCCTTGGAAGAAAATCATTGGATATACACGATTTTAAAAGATAATTTAGTGAAAATCTACTAAAACTATGGGATAGATGCCCAACATATTGTAATCTCAAATTAAGAGATCACACTGTTATTATTCGAGTTAAACCTATGATTTATACTCGAAAAGATATTGATGAATTTTATAATCAAATCAAAAAATCATTAGAAGTTAAACTTATTGAAGAAACAGTAAGTCTACATTCTAGTCTTGCATTCATTGTAAGAAAACACGGTGAGATCAAATGAGGAAAAGCTCAAATGGTCATTAATTATAAACACCTAAATGAACAAATAAAATTGGATGTTTATTTTATTCCAAGAAAAGATGTCTTAGTCAATAAAACTAAAGGAAAAAAGATCTTTAATAAACTTGAGTGTAAATTTGGATTTTGGCAGTTAAACTAACTGAAGAATTAAAACCATTAACAACATTTAGCACTTCGAAAGGTCACTATCAAAGGACAGTAATGCCTTTTGAAGTTAGTATAGCAGCACAAGTCTTCCAAAGATGGATGGATAAAAAAATTTATAGAACTTAAAGATTTTGGTGTCGTCTATATCGATGATATTCTTGTCTTTTCAAAAACAATTGAAGAACATAAGAAATATTTAAAACTATTTTCTTAAAAAATTCAAAAACATCGAATTGTTATCTCTCAAAAGAAAATAGAAGTTGAAAAAATAAAAATTGATTTCTTCAAAATAACGCTTAACCGAGATGACTTACAATTACAAAATCATATAATCTCTAAATAAGAGATTTTGATGAAAATATTCAAAATAAAAAACAGCTATAAATTTTTTTGAAAATCCTTAATTATGGCAAAAAATTTATACAAGGATTATCTCAGAAACAGATATCTCTTTTTAAAAAACTCAAAAAGAATGATACATTCATATGGTCTAATAACGATACAATTTTGTAAGAAAAATAAAAATGATATTCTTACCTATTGCCCTATAAGTTTATTTTCCTCAACAAGGGGATAAATTAATTTTAAAAATCTAATGCTTATGATTATTATTGGAGATGTGTCCTCAAATCAATTCCAACACGGTATTGGACAAAATCTAATTCCAATGCTTTAGATATTTGTGGTAGAAAAATTTCAATCCCTAAATATATTAAAAAAGAAGAATTAATAAACGGGTATAATTCTAGCAAATTCAAACCAAATGGATTAAACTATATTATTTTTTAAAAAGAATTATTGGCCATAAAACTCGCTATAAAAAAGTTCCATATATTTTTAGCCCCTAAATATTTTATAATAAGAACCGATAATCAAAAAGTAAAAGACTTCCATATAAATAAAAGAAATATTTTAGAAGGAAGCATACTTAAATGATATAATCAAATTGTTGTCTATATCTTTGAAGTTGAACACCTAACAGGTACTAATAATTTTCTTACAGATTATCTTAGAAGGAATTTCATTGAAGACCACTAAACGAGTGGGTTAGCAATTAATTTTAACAATCTTTACCGGAATGGAAGATCCTAATAAAGGGAAAGAAACGCAAGGAGAATGGGTTACCATTTCCAAAAAGGCAAAAATCTCAAACACAACTTCTTCAACTACACAACCTAAATAAAGGCATGTGTATCTTATTTTTAGCGGACGCCAACTAGGCATCTACTATAACTGGTTTTAATGTCATGCCCAAATTGATGGATACCCTATAAAGCATGTTATAAAAATATGACAACATTCATGAAGAAATTGTTGGTTGGGAAAGCTGGATTCACAACTCCCCCCCCCCCCCCCCCCGGGGGCAAATTTAATTCATCAATTCTCAAGACTTCAAATACTAGAAAACCTCCTCTAACGTGAGTAAGAGAGTTTTATAATCCCAGAACCCCAAAAAAAATTTACGTTCCTTCAAAAGAAACTTGAAAGGCACGTATTTTCGATAAAAATAATATTTTTAGAAAAATATGAGTCTTTTGGCAGATAGAATCGTTGAACAAACAACACTTCTTGATAAATTCAAAATTCTTAGTTTTCATGTTTTAAAACAATTAAATTATGAAAATGAAGATTTCTCTTTAAAATAAATCAATAATTTTCTAGCATTTGCAGAATTGCTAGAAAATGATTTTTTGACAAAAAATTTAATATTATTTGTAGAATTTATTTATTTAAAAAATTAAAACAATAACTACCTAAACCATTATTTCAATTAGAAATTTTACCAAAAATTGAAGATCGGGAGAAAAAAGATAAAAAAGTCTTTTAATCCAATTTACTAATGGTCTTAATACATATGATAATATACCAAAAATACGTTTCTTCACAGAGGACAGCATGTGGTCTGTTGAAGCAATTGAATGGGGATAAGTAAACAAACTATTATTTTCAAGTATTTTACCAACAAATTTTTCTAATTTACCTATGATGATCAAGCAAAAATATATTATGTAACTAATTGATAACTATGACTTTTTGTGTGTAGTCGTTGTTACAAGCCAAGTTAATCAAAACCTTAAAATACTTACAAAATAATATCAAACTAAAGTGTAGAGCGGTAAGTAAGGATGTCAATCAACATCAAGGGGGTAAGCTAGAGACAAACTCAATTGTAATTCAATTTTATCTTCTTTTTGAGCTTTTTTTACTTTTTCTATTTTTTTTAGCTTTTCAAATATTAAAACAATCTTTGGGTAAGAAGAAGTGAAATAACACTAAACTAAAATGAGAGATGAAAACAACTAACTAAAAAGTGACTAAAATGAAAAACAAAGTCTAACACTAAATAAGAGATCAAGTGAGGTAAATAAATGTGAGAGCAATCAAGGAGTGAGACTACACCACAAATTTTAGCTATTCTAACCAATTAATTTAATTATTTGAATTTTCTCAAATTATAACCAAAATTACAAATCAACTCTCGTTGCAAGTGTAATTTTAATAGTAATATTTTAGAAAATTAAGTTTAACCCCCCACAACTCTAGAAAATAGATCTACACTCCTTTTAATTAATCACCCGCTAGGATCGATTTATCAAAATTTATGTAAATCTAGAAAATGAATTTTAGAGTTGAAATTCAAGGAATAATACCACACTTAAGAAACCCCTATCTCTAGTTCGAATCTAAAATGGGTATTATAACTTAGAATTTTGATTTTCTCTCGAAAATCATTTACGCTCTCTTGAAGCGTAAATTTAAGGGTGAGGGATCAAAATTAATATTCAAGGGGAATTTTCAAGTAATCAAACTAATTAAATTAAAATAACATCAAATAAGGTTTCACCCCACCCCTTGAAAGGGGATTTAGCCTAACATAATATCAAACATGATAAACAAATCATTAATAGGCAATTAAAATAAAAGTAGAGAAGAATAGAACAATCAACCCAAATTTCTTTGAGAAAGTTGAATTACAATCTTCCAATTTGAAGCATATAATCCCTCTAATTGAGCATCCAAGTGTTTTGCAATTAAATATCCACTCAATTAAATCTCTTACAAAATTCATCCTCACAAATATCTAACAAAAAAATAAAAATAATAAAATAAAACTATTTACAAAATGGTGTTTATCCTAATTTATTTTCTACACTAAAGTATCTCTAACTCTCTCTAGAATTCTCTTGGTGGTCTTCAAATGGTCTTCTTCTTCCTTAAATAGTATGCATGGAGCTTGGGAGTAAATTGAGTAAATAAGATAGGGGTATGCATGTGGTTATTGTGTAGGAGGGTATTTTAGGTGACACACATAAGTGCACATGAGGTTTGAGAGGTGTGAGGTCACGTGGATGAGGGGTGAGGGAATAAAATCAGATTATGGGGATAAAGTTAGTTGGGGGTAATTTGGGAAAAAGGGGTAAAAGGGGTTTTAAATGGGTTTAACATATATGGGCATTAATGTTTTTCGCTTTGGTTTGGTGTTACTTGTTTTATGCAGGTGGTAAAACGAATTGGCATAGAAATGGATAAGGTGTGTTTGCTTCGGGTTGGTCTCGGTTTAATAGTGGTTTGGATTTTTGCAGGCTTGATCACGGGTTTACGTGGGTCGAGGACAGGTCTAGGGGCGGAACAGGTGTTGGGTTTTCGAGTAGGGGGTTTGAGAGGTTGCTGGACGCGGTTAGGCCGGAATGGAACGCCAGAAGTGGTTAGGTTCTGAGTCAGGGCCGGATGTCTCGCCAGGGCTGGTTATCGGCGATCGCGACCGGGACCAGGAGGTCCGGTTGGTGGATTAAGGCGGGTCGCACAGGAAGGGGTTCGAGCTCAAGCCAGGTCGCCAGGGAAAGATCGGGTTGCGAGTTTCTGGGTATGGGGGTTCGGGTTTTGACGGGTATCTAGGTGTGACACGCCGCCTAATTAAATACCAGGCGATCATTCCTTTATTAAATTAAAATCAAGGTGAACAGTTGGTTCATTCTTAGCATCACTGTCGTAAAAATACTTTTCCAATTTAAACACCCTAAATAATTAAGCTAAGTGTCAAAACCATTTAAAACCTTATTCTCATTTTATTAAATCCGGTTATAAAACCTTAAACCATTAACATCTAAAGAGTCACACATTAAGAATAAAAATAGAATTGAACATACACGAATTTAATCATCAATAATAAATCCCAACATTTACAACACTAAAGGAAAACATCCTGACAGTAATAAATCCCGAAATAAAGGTACTGAAAGTAAAAATTTCGATCTCTGACAATACCAAATAAATAATAGAAAGAGGGCGACACATGCCCCTGCTGGATAAAACTGAACTAGGAGTAGAATCAAATGGATGAAGTCATCTAAACAATAGGCCTGCAACTCCTACCTAAGCTGCAGCACGTTCCTTCCAAAGGATCCTAAGTAAGACGCCCCTGTGGCTGGGCACCTGTAATACATACATATATATACAAGAGAGAAAAGGAAATAGAAACGGGTCAGAGCCCGATAGTGTATATGATTTAAAAATTCGTTTAGCAAGTATTTAAATTGATACAGGCCAATGCAACAACATATTAGTGCGACACTCTCTTGAGAAATTCTCGCCTCTCTTCTAATGTGCACTCATATCGCACTAACCTTCCCAATGGTCTATCTCTTCATATACCACACTATCTTTCCCCAATGATTTAACTTATCTTAGGTTATTCGCAGGATTTACAACCGAACAACACAAGTATTTAAAACATAAGATTTCAATTTGTAACCAAGGTTCTCCTTTTAACTTTATTAATCAATAAAGTTTTCCAGTGTCATATTATACTTTCTCAAAACAATTATTTATAATTTGAGTCATCAACCATGTCCTACATATCAAATCACAGTAGGCAGTTTCAGATTTCATAATTTCATATATATATTAACTACTCGTATAATATATATATATATATATATATATATATATATATATATATATATATATATATATATATATATATATATATATATATATATATATATCATAACAGCACCCCACATAAAAACTATGGTGCGGGCATACTCTGCTATCCAATCCCCGTATCAATCGCACTAAAGGGAATACAAGTTCGGAATCACTCTCGAACTGTATCAATACACACACAAACAATATTGAGGCGAAGCATAGATTCCAAGTCCAAGAGGTCAGTACATACCCCCACGTCTCTTAGAACCGTGACTACCGATTCGATAGCCTGTACCTAGGATTTCTATCTTCTAGGGTACGAGTCAATATCCCCCATAAGGCACACGAGATAAGATCGTCCCAGCGCGGAAACCTCAGGGATAGCAAGTAGCGCGGGCATGATTTTCACAAGTATATAATATATGCATACACAATCATATAAATATACCACTTTTATTATATCAATTTAGGTTTATCCCATAACCCACATTCACAACATTTATCCTTATTTTCCCATTATTATTTATCACGTATAATGGTTCGTTTCTCACTTTAATTCGAAGGATTTTTCCAACTTACTACGTAACCCTCATGGACTCTATTCTTCCAAATGTACAATTCAGTAGATATTCATTTATGTTCCAACGTAACTCTCTCTTACGTGTCTCTCCCCTTTAATATATACTTACATTATCCCTTATGCAAAATATCCCAAAAATATAGATTTCGCCTTACATTAAAGGATTTTGAATTTTATTTTCAAAGATGAGAATTTCAAATGGTTTCGAAATCGGAATTAAAATGGAGTTTTAATTGAGTTTTTTTATTATTTAGAAGAGTCCTCAAAATATAAAAATCTCTAAGAGTCCTCAAAACATAAAACTCTCTAGTAAAAATAATATTTTTAGAAATTCGACCGTTCGATCAAGCTGAATTTTTGTCAGCAGTCCTGTCTCGCCGTTCGCTATAACATATTAAAATTTCAAGCGATTCCAATGGTCCGATCATCCGGAATAAAAATTTTAGTGTTTGTATCTAATTAGAACTCTTTTCTTAATCAACCTCTTAATCCTTTACATGACAAAGGGTTTCCAGAATATCATTTAAGTCATCACTACATGCAATTTCCTATCTCAAATTGGGTTTTTCTTCCATACAATTCATCCTAATCATTCCTAAACCAATATGAAAGATGCATCAACGAAATAAGCAAGATAAACACTTGCCTGGGCTTTTCAGAAATCTGGTTTGGTGTTGAATTTGGTGTGGTTGCATTCCCCGTCTCGCGATCTACGCGTTGGCGGTGGCGGCGGTGTAAACGGATGAGTTTTGAACCTTGGAATGCCTTGAGAGCTCTCTCCTCTCCTCTCCAATGGCCGTTCTAGTGTTTTGAGTTATCTAACCCTAGGAGATAACCTAAACATCTGATATAACCCCTTTAATTTTCGTGGGTTTAATTACCCAAAAATACAAAATGACTAAAATGCCCTCCCGGGGTACTAATTAGGCCTAAAACGCCCCGAGACCCTAATCAAACCCCCGGGTATACTTTTCTGACTATCTCGACCCTTCCGGACGCGTTGGAGCACTCAAAACGACCATATGAACAACCTTTAAAATATTCACTTTTATTAATCCACATTTAGTCCCGACACGACACAGGCGCGTCCCGACTTAAATTTCCACAATTGTCATTTTATTCACACGTGACAATATTATAAAAATAAATCTCATATATTACTATACTCATCCAGTAATATGCAACAAATAATATATTCCCAATAATTACTAACTCTTTCACGCTAGTAAATATTTAAAACAACATTTCGGATTAAAATTAAATTAATTTATCTCAATTAAATTTAATAAATCCTTAAATTTAAAAGCCATGAAAATACGGGGTATTACATACTTCCCCCCTAATAACGAAATTTTGTCCCGAAATTCGGAAAATAAGGCCTACCAGGTAGCACAATTCTGGATATCCTTGTCAGTACGCAAACTATCTACATAGTACGGCGCTCAATCACTCTAGCTTTTTCCTCACAGCAACATTGTTTTACATTCTCATTGGAGACACTTCACATTGCACTCCCAACTGACAACATTTGAATAGGTTACGACTATACGTTATAAATTCCATTATCTCACTATCATTAGGAGGTCGCACCTCACTACATGACAACTACTCGGATTTATTCATACATAAAATTCCCATTCTGTGAAGATCATACGAACATTTGACCACTCTTGACTGCCTAAAACAATCGTGGAATTCCACCATAGTTATCGGATATTTTCTCGACCGATCCAAAAATTCTGATTATCTACTCTCCTCTAAAGATACGGAAGGAGAATAGTCGAGGTTCTTCCATAACAAAACCTTAATAAGTACCTCGTACGCGACAAACAGGTACGAGTGCTACTACAGAGCATTCTTGAAATCATCGTACCAAGATTCCAAAATCTCCTTCACGTGGATCCACTAATCTTTAATCACCATGCGCTTATTCCCTGGCTAAGGGTGATACATCCTACTCGAAACAAAATCTTATCTCCACTGGTTCCTGAAATCCCATATCAAAGGTGGGATTCACCAATCTCATCCTGATTCAGAAATTTATACTGCGTCGGACCATGAACTGGCGCGATCCTTCCTTTCAAAGGAAGTTTGGGGCATACTAGTTAATATTTTAAGCCAGCCCAAAGGAATATCAATCACTTCCTTCTCGGCGACTTAATTCACATGTTCGGGATAAACCCTTGATCTTGTTTTGTGGATGGCAACCCATCTAAGAACTTTACCGACCTTACCAACCTCTTCCAATTTCAGGAATTTTCGATAAACACAAAATTCTTTGGTTGATTCTCCTCTTTCATCCAAACCTTACCTATGGGCAGTGCATGTAGAGACTACTCACTACGTCTCGCTAAACATCGATTCTTCCCTTGAAATGTCTCACATTAAGTGACACGTAATACTCCCCTTCCTTCCTTGGAGTATGCCGAAAGTTCTGACCCGTGCTCTTCTCTCCACGAAACGCACTTCTGGATCTCTTATACTATACTAACATCATTACTCTCTGTATGCGCAAGTCGCTCTCACACTTGACTAATAACAAATCCGCTCCGGATGTGCTTCATAACAATTAAATTCTACTCTATTCAAGGAATACCAATTCTTGAATGACTTCCCACAGCCTTCCAATCAAGTTAGGGCATGCTATTCTAATTGCACACTTATGTATGGATTATCGCCCCTCATGTGACGTTTAATCCACTCTATCACTTTCACTTCGTTATACTAGTCCCACAAACATATATTTCACACGTCTATTACCACGTCCCTTAGACTCAAACTATTTTAACTGTAGTTAACCAAGATGTCCACATTTTTGCAACACTCCGACCGCCCTGGGTGAGCGAACGGCGTGCTACTCATCTGTAGGACTAACTAAATTCAACGGAATAGAAGGAATGGGGCATTCAAATTCCATGACAATAAAAGAGGAATAATAATTCTCAACCTTCCTCAGACAAGTACAACAAATTTCCCAAATAGGTACAACAACCAAAATAAATCACTAACGCTCTATTCATCAAAATAATTACAGGTCGTCTCTTTTGTATAATATAAAGTTCTTTCCAGATAATCCATGCTAAAAATCATTCCAACTCTTTATTCACCTTGTGTTCTGTATGCGGTTATGACATTTGGGTACTCTCAATCACCCTAGAAATCAAAATTCTTAAATTCTCCTTATCATCGTTCCACCCCTCAACTCGTGGGGATAACTTCCAATGCTTTCCTACCAACAAAATCCGTCTCCAATGACCTTAAAACAAAATTCAACTTCCAACTTACATACATAATTACTTGATCCCATTTTGACCAGGGTACCGAACTCATGGAATAGTGACCAAACGTCTCCCTATTTCCAACCTTACGCTAAGTTTCATGCGTGGGATGTCTCGCAAAACGTGATCCAAACAAGGAACCCCCCCGATACACTACTACCTAGCATTGTCGGTTATCGAAATCTGTTAGGTCCTCCGTCCATAGTATATACCCCTTTATTCCGTCCCTTGACAGAAAAGTTACAATTTCTCCCGTAATTATGCTTAACAAAGAACGTTTCACCAATTTCACTATCGTCCCGCATTGGTTGATGGTACTTACATTCTATAAACCTCGGATACATACGATCGAAATTCTCTAAATTTCCTTTTTCTAACATTAGGGGTATAACTCTTAACTCCCACATCTCTTAAGGATAAATATAACACTGCACTCTTCCTATCACTAAGTCCAGAGTGCTAAACATAATACCGAGTCAAGTCTTTTCGCTCAACGATAAATCCCGGTACATAATGAATCATACTGAAAAAGTCTATACATACATTGGTATCGAATATCTCGAGCCCACTATCTCCTCCGAAGTCTCTAGGATAGATAATATAAGTGCGAGTCCAACCTTCTTACAGGTAAAGCCTCGCCAAAACAAAACGTGTTGCACTAATGTAACTACTCCGATAGCCTTGCAATAAATTCCCACTATCATACTACCCATTTCTATAACATTTTAACAAAGATAATATCATACTCGTGTATCGCATCACTACAATGAGTAACCTCAATAAAGTATAAAACACTGTTAATATACTCATTCATCCCCCGCGGATAGCACCCAAGAAAAATCCCGCTATACTAAGGAAAAATATTCACATTATGGTAACATTTATAATGATATGCATTAAACTCGTCTCACGTGCTAATCTAGCAATGAACAAAATACGGTGACTCGCTCGTGTCACATAAACACGCCGCATCCTCTAAGGATGCAACTTATATATCCATCCTGGCAATCGTCTTAACTGCACAAATGGTTTTCGGACGTAACATGTCTGCCCAAACCAAAACAAAATTATTTTTAATCGTCGTCCTTTACTAGGCACCGTATTCTTGTCCCTTTTTCTCACTTTGGAACATATTATCGCGAGCAATTTCACTCCGCACCAAAATACTTCAACACATAATCCACTTATCACCTGTCCTACTAACTAGGTTAGGATTGTCCTTCTCTCGGACTTTAGTAGACTCGATTCCTGTTAGCCATCCCGATTGTTCCCTTAGCTTTTTAGGCCATAAAGATCATGTTACTATCTATAATAGTACTTACTGAATTTACCATCACTTGGTAAGAATTTACTATCTGAAGCATTTAAATGGTTTTCCTAATGTGTATCCACATCCTTTTGTGGTGCTATACCACCACCGTTGTATTCAGTCTTATTCTCGACTAAATTCTTCGATTCCTTTAACTTCCCCCACAAAGAAGCGTTATCATCTATATTGACAAAATATGACATTGTCAACCTCTGAATCGGTCATCCATCATAATTTCCTCCTCGAGTATTATCAACTATTATTATAAGTTGGTCTCCCACTTGGAGTCGTTTCCTCCACTAGTATCTACCTCTTTCGATACAAAATTTGCTAACGATTAGGATTCATATCCACAATTGGACTTCTGTCATTCCCTCCTGCGATGAGTTCTCAACCACGTTTGCTTCTCATCCTGAACAGTTGAGGAAGGAACATACGGTCAACACTGTACCTAAGGTTCTCCTATAGGCATAGCATTCCACTTCTAAAATTGGTGGTTGACTCCAACCATTATAATTTCGTCCCGAAAGCCAAGAAAATTTTCTCTAAATTTTCACTTTCAGTTTGCCACACTCCGTCCTATATTTAAGCCTTCGGATACTTTACCTCCTTTGGTAAACACATACAATTTTCGCGTTTCTAAAAATTCCCACTGACAGTCTCTACACGTTTTTGTAATACGTTGGGTAAGTTTACCCTCGTACCTCATTTGACTATAACAGCATTTGAAAATCATTGTTGCACCTTAGTCGCCTTTCTAGTCGTGGCTTCTCGGGCCATAATAGAGGTGACCTCGACTACGGTCATCATCCTCGGATATATTTCATAATCTCAACAGAGCCCTGCCTCCTGATGTACGCTTAACGGTCCTCTTCTGACATCCGTCATCGCTCGGTACACGCACACAGCCGAACGAAATTAGAATTCACTAGTGTATACACATTATAGCAGGAGAACGAAATCTCGTCAAAGGAATCGACAATCCTAAACATAGGGCTCTATAACAAACAAAGCAACGCTGAAAGAATAATAAGTCGTACAGATCCTAAGGACACTAGAACCTGATGCTCTGATACCACCCGTGACACCCCGCCTAATTAAATATCGGGCGATCACTCCTTTATTAAATTAAAATCAAGGTGAACAGTTGGTTCATTCTTAGCATCACTGTCGTAAAAATACTTTTCCAATTTAAACACCCTAAATAATTAAGCTAACTGTCAAAACCAATTAAAACCTTATTCTCATTTAATTAAATCCGGTTATAAAACCTTAAACCATTAACATCTAAAGAGTCACACATTAAGAATAAAAATAGAATTGAACATACACGAATTTAATCATCAATAATAAATCCCAACATTTACAACACTAAAGGAAAACATCCTGACAGTAATAAATCCCGAAATAAAGGTACTGAAAGTAAAAATTTCGATCTCTGACAATACCAAATAAATAATAGAAAGAGGGCGACACATGCCCCTGCTGGATAAAACTGAACTAGGAGTAGAATCAAATGGATGAAGTCGTCTAAACAACAGGCCTGCAACTTCCACCTAAGTTGCATCACGTTCCTTCCAAAGGATCCTAAGTAAGACGCCCCTGTGGATGGGCACCTGTAATACATACATATATATTCAAGAGAGAAAAGGAAATAGAAACGGGTCAGAGCCCGATAGTGTATATGATTTAAAAATTCGTTTAACAAGTATTTAAATTGATATAGGCCAATGCAACAATATATTAGTGCGACACTCTCTTGAGAAATTCTCGCCTCTCTTCTAATGTGCACTCCTATCGCACTAACCTTCCCAATGGTCTATCTCGTCATATACCACACTATCTTTCCCCAATGATTTAACTTATCTTAGGTTATTCGCAGGATTTACAACTGAACAACACAAGTATTTAAAACGTAAGATTTCAATTTGTAACCAAGGTTCTCCTTTTAACTTTATTAATCAATAAAGTTTTCCAGTGTCATATTATACTTTCTCAAAACAATTATTTATAATTTGAGTCATCAACCATGTCCTACATATCAAATCACAGTAGGCAGTTACAGATTTCATAATTTCATATATATATTAACTACTCGTATAATATATATATATCATAACAGCACCCCACATAAAAACTATGGTGCGGGCATACTCTGCTATCCAATCCCCGTATCAATCGTACTAAAGGGAATACAAGTTCGAAATCACTCTCGAACTGTATCAATACATACACAAACAATATTGAGGCGAAGCATAGATTCCAAGTCCAAGAGGTCAGTACATACCCTCACGTCTCTTAGGACCGTGACTACCGATTTGATAGCCTGTACCTAGGATTTCTATCTTCTAGGGTACGAGTCAATATCTCCCATAAGGCACACGAGATAAGATCGTCCGAGTGCGGAAACCTCGGGGATAGCAAGTAGCGCGGGCATGATTTTCACAAGTATATAATATATGCATACACAATCATATAAATATACCACTTTTATTATATCAATTTAGGTTTATCCCAAAACCCACATTCACAAAATTTATCCTTATTTTCCCATTATTATTTATCATGTATAATGGTTCGTTTCTCACTTTAATTCGAAGGTTTTTCCAACTTATTACGTAACCCTCATGGACTCTATTCTTCCAAATGTACAATTCAGTAGATATCCATTTATGTTCTAACGTAACTCTCTCTTACGTGTCTCTCCCCTTTAATATGTACTTACATTATCCCTTATGCAAAATATCCAAAAAATATAGATTTCGCCTTACATTAAAGGATTTTGAATTTTATTTTCAAAGATGAGAATTTCAAATGGTTTCGAAATCGGAATTAAAATGGAGTTTTAATTGAATTTTTTTATTATTTAGAAGAGTCCTCAAAATATAAAACTCTCTAAGAGTACTCAAAACATAAAACTCTCTAAGAGTCCTCAAAACATAAAACTCTCTAGTAAAAATAATATTTTTAGAAATCCAACCATTCGATCAATCTGAATTTTCGTCAGCAGTCCTGTCTCGCCGTTCGCTACAACATAATAAAATTTCAAGCGATTCCAATGGTCTGATCATCCGGAATAAAATTTTTAGTTTTTGTATCTAATTAGAACTCTTTTCTTAATCAAACTCTTAATCCTTTACATGACAAAGGGTTTCCAGAATATCATTTAAGTCATCACTACATGCAATTTCCTATCTCAAATTGGGGTTTTTCTTCCATACAATTCATCCTAATCATTCCTAAACCAATATGAAAGATGCATCAACGAAATAAGCAAGATAAACACTTGCCTGGGATTTTCAGAAATCTGGTTTGGTGTTGAATTTGGTGTGGTTGCGTTCCCCGTCTCGCGATCTACGCGTTGGCGGTGGCGGCGGTGTAAACGGATGAGTTTTGAGCCTTGGAATGCCTTGAGAGCTCTCTCATCTCCTCTCCAATGGCCGTTCTTGTGTTTTGAGTTATCTAACCCTAGGAGATAACCTAAACATCTGATATAACCACTTTAATTTTCGTGGGTTTAATTACCCAAAAATACAAAATGACTAAAATGCCCTCCCGGGGTACTAATTAGGCCTAAAAACGCCCCGAGACCCTAATCAAACCCCCGGGTATACTTTTCAGATTATCTCGACCTTTCCGGACGCGTTGGCGAGCTCAAAACGACCATAAGAACAACCTATAAAATATTCACTTTTATTAATCCACATTTAGTCCCGACACGACACAGGCGCGTCCCGACTTAAATTTCTACAATTGTCATTTTACTCACACGTGACAATATTATAAAAATAAATCTCATATATTAATATACTCATCCAGTAATATGCAACAAATAATATATTCCCAATAATTACTAACTCTTGTCACGCTAGTAAATATTTAAAACAACATTTCAGATTAAAATTAAATTAATTTATCTCAATTAAATTTAATAAATCCTTAAATTTAAAAGCCATGAAAATACGGGGTATTACACCAGGTATGATTTTTCAAGGTGGTTCACGGGTTTGGTGATTTTCGGGTTTGGTTCGGATAATGGTTGGGTCAGTGGCGGGTTATGTTATGTCTACTATTTATAAATAATAATTATACAGAATTATGAATTATTAATATAATTACATAATTACAGAAATGAAACACTTACTTGAATTTGCAGAAATAATATAAGAATAAAAGAAATAATCCGAGCCCTGTTAAGAACAATCTCCTTAAGACAATTTATTCTCTCCAATGTGCTCCGAGGTTGATGAATATTGTCTCCCAAGATAGAACGGATTTTCCAATTAATTATGTAGCACGACAATAATTAATTACAACGAACTCAAATTATCTGTCTCATACTCAACAACAATGCAACAGATGCTAGGCAGAAAAAGAATTTTCTGAAAAGGATATGACAGGAATTTTCAGGAAGAAAAATGACAGCAATTCTGGAGGAGGAAAATTTTTCATTTTTCAAAAACGGAGGGAGGCATCTGTATTTATAGAAAAGTAGGTGACGGTTGGCAAATAACTGTCAAAATAGTTAAACGAATTAACTGTTGACTGTTGGCAATAACTGTCAACAGTTTACTAATTAATTAATAAATTTTGTAATTAATTAATAATTAAAGCCCAGAAAGTTAAATAAATTCGGCCCAAAAATGTAGGAGATTTTCCCAAGCCCAAGCCCAAGCCGAGCCGAGCCGAGCCGGCCGGACGCGCACGCGCGCGCGTGTGGACTTTTGACCGAAAGTCAACTCGTGCATAGCTTAGGTCATCTCCCCTTCAAAGAGTTGGGATACCCCAAGGCATCCAAGCCTTAGTCCATACTTGGGGTGTTATTAACTCATCAAATTTCCACTACTCTTCCAATGTGGGACAAGAGTTAAAACACACCCAATTCATTAACTTTCATTGCTTTCTGAGTCACTTTGGGGACATATTTATCATTCATAACTTATTAAAATTGGACGTATGAATATACTACGTTAATCTCCTTGCGGAGGTGAACGCGTTCGTATATGGTCCCATGATTTTCGTAGTGTGGGTCCCACCTAAATTTGATCTCAAAGTTGCTCAAAATTTTGTCCAGAAAACTCTGGACAGCTTTCTAAAACCCAATTCAAGTCCAATTTTCCAACAATCCCCCACATGAATGATATATCGCTATAAATAAAACCAAACAGATGCTAATACAGATGCAGACACAAGTTGAGTAAAACTGAAGACTTATTGCATCGGGAGAAGTTGCCTAGTGGCCTTGAACTTTCTTTAGTGATATACTATCGGATTTACTTGGTTAATCAGTAGACTTCACGTCCTTGAACCGTCAACCGTTTTTGTAAACCTAGACAACAGTATTCACACAACAATTCTTCAACACAGTTGGTTCTCACGTTTGTGTTCATTTTGGCCGTGAACACCACTTGGTTCCGCAAGTATTTTAGAGAATATGCCTTTCATTATTCTCATAGAAGTGGCCCCTTTCTTAGTCACGTAGGTGACTTCCATAAAGAGTATTCCGCAATACCCCACTTAGACGTACTAAGATATAAATATCATTAAAAGCATAATTTATCCTAATTTCGCGGCAGATATGCACTGTCTCATCTTTGGAATGGATAGGATGAAATATCCTCCAATGCTTACTGAATACAACGTAGTTCGGTTTGCCCATTGAACCTAGATCTTGGGATCTCCAGTCACCTAGGTTGGGTTGCCACTATATTGATTCTTATTTATTTATAGGCTTTAGACCCATTCCTCTCGATGATCTTTCAACTTGCTCTCGGTTTAAACCTTTCGTTAGTGGATCCGATATATTATCTTTTGACTTTACATAGTCAATTGAGATAATTCCGTTTGAGAGAAGTTGTCTAACGGTATTGTGTCGACGACGAATATGTCGTGACTTTCCGTTATACATGTGATTTTGTGCCCTTCCAATCGCTGATTGGCTATCGCAATGTATACATATTACGGGCACAGGTTTAGACCAATTTGGAACATCCTCTAAGAAATTTCGAAGCCATTCAGCTTCTTCTCCAGCTTTGTCTAGTGCAATGAATTCAGATTCCATTGTCGACATAGCAATGCATGTTTGTTTTGAGGATTTCCAAGATACGGCTGCACCTCCGAGGGTAAACACATACCCACTCGTAGACTTAGAGTCTTTTGTATCAGATATCCAATTTGCATCGCAATGTCCTTCAAGAAC
The DNA here is from genome assembly GCA_949130495.1 of Sambucus nigra. NCBI lineage: Eukaryota > Viridiplantae > Streptophyta > Magnoliopsida > Dipsacales > Adoxaceae > Sambucus > Sambucus nigra. The sequence continues at coordinate 145,531,939 of OX422210.1, read as the reverse complement.
AGCTGGATATTTTGAGTAGTGCAGTCCATAGTTTTGAGTATATTTTAAATAACCCAAAACTCTCAATATAGCTTTCCAGTGATCTCTTCCTAGATTACTCGTAAATCGACTTAGCTTACTTATTGAGTATGCTATGTCCGGTCTCGTACAGTTCATGATATACATTAAGCTGCCGATAATACGAGAATATTCTAGTTGAGATATGCTTTCACCATTATTTCTTGCAAGATGTAAATTTACATCTACAGGTGTCTTGGTAGGACTAATATCATACTTCTTGAATTTTTCAAGTACTTTCTCTATGTAATGAAATTGAGATAATATAAGTCCATCCGATGTTCTAGAAATTTTAATTCCTAATATAACATCGGCAATTCCCATATCTTTCATGTCAAATCTACTACTCAACATTTGTTTTGTAGTTTTGACAATTTCCAAGTTACTACCCATGATAAGCATATCATCAACATAGAGGCATACAATGACATATCCATTATGAATGTATTTAAAGTAAACGCATTTATCACATTCATTAATTTTGAAACCATTTGATAACATTGCATTATCAAATTTTTCATGCCATTGCTTAGGTGCTTGTTTTGATCCATATAGTGATTTAACAAGTTTACATACATTTCCTTCTTGTCCGGGAGCTTTGAACCCTTCAGGTTGCTCCATATAAATTTCCTCGTCTAGTTCACCGTTTAAGAATGCAGTTTTTACATCCATTTGATGTATTTCAAGTCCATTAATAGCAGTTATTGCTATTAACATCCTAATGGACGTTATTCTTGTTACCGGTGAATATGTGTCGAAGTAATCCAACCCTTCCTTTTGCCTATAGCCTTTAGCTACAAGTCTAGCTTTATATTTATCAATTGATCCATCGGCCTTCAATTTCTTTTTGAAGATCCATTTATAACCTAACGGTTTTGAACCTGGTGGAAGATCCACTAGTTCCCATGTATGATTTTGTAATATGGATTCAATTTCACTATTAATTGCTTATTTCCAATTGGAAGCATCGGGTAAGGATATAGCTTCTTTATACGACTGAGGTTCATTTTCTAACAAATATGTTAGAAAATCCGGACCGAAAGAAGTCGAGGTTTTTGCTCTTTTACTACGTCTTGGTTCATCCTCTATTGATTCAATAGGTTGATGAGTACCACTTGTAGTAGCTTGATTTGTCCTTTTAGAAGGACCAGATTCTCGGGTCATGTTATACGGGAATTCATTTTCAAAAAATGAAGCATCCCTCGATTCAATAACCGTATTTACATGAATGTCCGAAATCTCAGATTTACAAACTAGAAATAGATATGCACTACTATTAGTAGCATAACCGATGAATACGCAATCCACGATTTTTGGCCCTATTCTCACCTTTTTAGGTTTAGGAACCATCACTTTGGCTAAGCACCCCCACACTCGTAAATATTTATAGGAAGGTCTTCGACCTTTCCATAATTCATAAGGTGTCTTGTGAGTCTTTTTGTGAGGTACTTTATTGAGAATGTAATTAGCAGAAAGTAAGGATTCCTACCACAAATTTTGTGGAGCTCCTGAACTTAATAACATTGAGTTCATCATTTCTTTCAAAGTACGGTTTTTGCGTTCAGCAACACCATTCGATTGAGGAGAATAAGGAGCAGTTGTTTGATGAATAATCCCATTTTCAGAACAAAATTCCTCAAATGGATATTCATATTCACCTCCTCTATCACTCCTAATAGCCTTTATTGTTTTGCTTAATTGATTCTCAACTTCATTCTTATATTGTTTAAATACATTAATAGCCTCATCTTTACTATGTAACAAATATACATAGAAATATTTTGTGCAATCGTCAATAAAAGTAATAAAATACTTTTTCCCACCTCTAGTTTGAATAAATTTTAAATCACAAATATCGGTGTGAATTAAATCTAAAGGTTCAGTTATCCTTTCAATAGAATGGAAAGGTAATCTAGCTAATTTAGATTCCACGCAAATTTCACATTTATGATTTTTATCAATATTAAATTTTGGCAAAAATTCCAAGTTAATTAATCTACGAAATGTATCAAAATTAACATGTCACAATCTAGCATGCCAAATATTTAGATGACTCAATCAAGTAAGAAGAACTAGCAATTTCATTCATTGAAACAGATGTTTTTGGGGTTACAGTAAGAACATTGAGTTTAAAGAGCCCCTCATTTAGGTAGCCCTTTCCTACATACATGTCATTTTTAGACAACACAAAGCGATCAGACACAAACACAAGCTTGAAACCATTTTTAGTAAGGAGAGATCCAGAAATCAGATTCTTTCGGATATCAGGCACGTGAAGAACATTATTGAGAGTAAGTTCCTTTCCAGAAGTCATTTTCAGAGTTATCTTTCCTTGTCCCACCACCTTCGAAGTGGAAGAATTTCCCATAAAGAGATTTTCTTCATTTTCCAAAGGCTTATAGGTGGTGAACATCCATTTGTTTGCACAAATGTGTCGTGTGGCTCCTGTATCCACCCACCATTCCTTGGTATTTCCAACCAAGTTACATTCAGAGACCACGGCAGAAAGATTCATATCCGCCAAATCATTGGAGATATTCTCACCCTCGGTTACATTTGCTTGAGGGTTATTTTTATTTTGCTTCTTCGGCTTACGACACTCGCTTGAGCGGTGTCCAGGTTTACCACAATTGTAGCATTTGCCTTTGAACTTTTTCTTGTTATGTTTGGAAGTGCCTTCCCCATCATACTTTCGTTTGTTCTTCTTAGGACCTTCAACGACATGGACCTTTATTTCCATCGGATTCTTCCCACTTTTCTTTTGAGACTCACGGTTGTCTTCTTCGATTCTTAGCCTGACCACCAACTCCTCCACATTCATCTCCTTACGCTTGTGCTTGAGATAGTTTTTGAACAAAGTCCAAGATGGTGGCAACTTTTCAACAATTGCAGCAACTTGGAAAGTTTCACTAATTGACATTCCTTCAGCATGAATGTCGTGGAGGATCACTTGGAGTTCTTGCACTTGCGAGATCACAGATTTAGAATCAACCATTTTGAAGTCCAGAAAACGCCCAATGATAAATTTCTTCATCCCAACATCTTCAGTTTTATACTTCTTTTCCAAAGAATTCCATAATTCCTTGGATGTTTTGATCGTGCAGTAGACATGGTACAATGTCTTGTCCAAGTAAGCCAGAATATAATTCCGGCATAGGTAGTCCGAATGCTTCCAAGCATCGACACCAGCAACCTTTTCGGCATCATCTCCCTCTTGAATAGAGGGGCAATCTTCATATACAAACCTGCCCAGTTGGCACGTAGTGAGATAGAAGTACATTTGTCCTTGCCAACGTTTGAAGTCAGCCCCAATGAACTTTTTCGGTTTCTCCCCGTGTGGCATAGATACGGGTGCAGTCACATTTGTGTTGGTGACAATCATTTTCGTAGGAGTAGTGTTCGTACTTTGCGATTCCATTTCTGTTACAAAAACAGAATTTTTATCAATGATAAAATTCATATATAATGAATTAACCAAAACAAAATACAAAATTATGTGCACAAATTTCCTCCAAATATAATTCACAATAAATGAATTCCAACAGAATTCCAAATAAAATTCAGAATTAAATTATAATATAAACAGAATTCCGTACAAAACAGAATTAAATATAAAATCTGTGTCACACTAATTTTTAATAATAAAAAGAATTCTGTACAAAACAGAATTATAATTTAAAGATTAAAAACTTTACATAAACAGATTTTAACAAGAATACACAAATAAAATTTTATTTTGTAAAACATAATATAAAAACAGTATAGAAATTAATTTCTGTACCAAAACAGTTTTTACTAATTTCTACAATAAAGCAATAACTTAATTCATTTTATTCTGTCAAAATAGATTTATTTTCAACAAATAAATTTCTGTAATAAAAAAAAATTCTGTACACTAAAAAACAGTAGAACTTTATAAATTGTCTTAAGATTGTTATGTCTACTATTTATAAATAACAATTGTACAAAATTATGAATTATTAATATAATTACAGAATTAAAACAGAATTACAGAAATGAAACACTTACTTGAATTTGCATAAATAATATAAGAATAAAAGAAATAATCCGAGCCCTGTTAAGAACAGTCTCCGTAAGACAATTTATTCCCTCTAATGTGCTCCGAAGTTGATGAATATTGTCTCCCAAGATAAACGGATTTTCCAATTAATTATGTAGCACGACAATAATTAATTACAACGAACTCAAATTATGTGTCTCATACTCAACAACAATGCAACAGATGCTATGCAGAAAAAGAATTTTCTGAAAAGGATATGACAGGAATTTTCAGGAAGAAAAATGACAGCAATTCTTGAGGAGGGAAATTTTTCATTTTTCAAAAACGGAGGGAGGCATCTGTATTTATAGCAAAGTAGGTGACGGTTGGCAAATAACTGTCAAAACAGTTAAACGAATTAACTGTTGGCAATAACTATCAACAGTTTATTAATTAATTAATTAATTTCGTAATTAATTAATAATCAAAGCCCAGAAAGTTTAATAAATTCGGCCAAAAAATGTAGGAGATTTTTACAAGCCCAAGCCCAAGCCGAACCGAGCCGGCCGGACGGACGCGCACGCGCGTGTGGACTTTTGACCGAAAGTCAACCCGTGCATAGCTTAGGTCATCTCCCCTTCAAAGAGTTGGGATACCCCAAGGCATCCAAGCCTTAGTCCATACTTGGGGTGTTATTAACTCATCAAATTTCTACTACTCTTCCAATGTGGGACAAGAGTTAAAACACACCCAATTCATTAACTTTCATTGCTTTGTGAGTCACTTTGGGGACATATTTATCATTCATAACTTATTAAAATTGGACGTATGAATATACTATGTTAATCTCCTTGCGGAGGTGAACGCGTTCGTATATGGTCCCACGATTTTCGTAGTGTGGGTCCCACCTAAATTTGAGCTCAAAGTTGCTCAAAATTCTGTCCAGAAAATTCTGGACAGCTTTCTAAAACCCAATTCAAGTCCAATTTGTCAACAGGTTATTCTCGGGTTAGGTAAGATGAGAGAGTGGGTGATAGGTGTGTTTGGTAATGGTGGAAAGAGGAGAGAGAAAGTGGGCTGTTGGGGGAAAGAAGATGGTGGGTGTAAGTGATAGTGTGTGAGAGGGTGTAGGTGAGTTGAGTGAGGGTGAGTGAGGGGTTTAGGAGTGTTAGTGTGTAAGGTAGTAGGGTGTGTGTGTGTGAGTTTGTGACCCTTAAAAAAGATTAACTAACTAAAAATAAAATAAAATTAATTAAAATCTACTAAAAAATATAAAATCCTAATCTATAAAATAAAAGACAAAAATAAAAAAATAAAACTAAAAAGAAATAAAGATAAAAATCTATTAAAACTAAAATTAAAATTCTAAAAAAATATAAAATCTAATAGAACTAAAAAATAAATGAAATCCTAAAAAAAATTAATCCTAATAAAATAAAATAAAAACTAATCAAAATAAAATAAAATCACACTAATAAAAATAAAATAGAAAATAAAATCTAGAAATTCTAAATAAACTCTAAAAATAAAAACGGCTCAAACTAAAAATCTAAAAAAAAATTAAAAAGGCACAAACTAAACACACACGGGTTTCGGGGTAGATTTAGGGATAGGTTTAGGCTCAGGCGAGGTTACGGGGCAAGGTAATTAGCTCCATTTGATTGCAAATTGCCTCGAAATAATGCTTTTGACACCGTAACTGCAATCAAATCTTCACATTGAACATTTACGCGCATAAGACCATTATTGTCGAGAATTATCAACTAAAATACGTCTATTCGGGGTATAAAATGTACACTTTTGGGTGCTTATCACTAATATATATATATATATATATATATACTGAATATTTAACTCTCCATATTAGCACTACCATTGCATGGCATAATAGAGAAAGATTCTTCCAACCATATCAAAGTTGATATCTCAAAGCAACTAAGAATTATAAATTTGATGAAATTGATCAAAATAACTACGATGACCCTTTGATTATCTATGTACAAACAGTACTAGATAAAAAAATTAATTGATATCTCCAATATGGTTCGTCGGTTTTACTGTAAACAAAACTACAAGTTCATGGTAGCAGATGGCAAAATAATTTTTATCTTGGAACTTCCTTCAGATTATAAAATTTCTCTTAAACAACAGACTGAGGTAGTTGAGATATTTCAAAATCTTAAAGATAAAAATAAGTTAGATTTCCATATGAATTGCTAAGTGATGCAGATGAATATGAAGCAACACAACTAGATCCGCTTGTTCAAAGCAGTGTCAAACCAAAATACCCAACGAGCATTAGCTCTCCCTGAAAAGGAGGTGATCCAGCTGCACCTTCCAATACGACTACCTTGTTACGACTTCACTCCAGTCACTAGCCCTGCCTTTGGTATCCCCCTCCTTGTAGTTAAGGTAAAGACTTTGAGCATGGACAACTCCCATAGTGTGATGGGAGGTGTGTACAAGGACCGGGAATGAATTCATTGTCGTATGGCTTACTGGTGATTATCAGCGATTCCGGCTTCATGAAGGCGAGTTTCAACTAATTTAGTTGGAAAACTTAATCTCATCAACATGATGGAAGATTAGGATAAATAGTATTTTTATGATCATCAATGGATGATTGCACCACCATCCAGCACACGACAGGTGTCTCAAAAAAGACAAATTAAGATATAGACAAAAAATGAAAAATGTTTGTCTCTTCTATCAACTTTTTGAATAAGCAAAAAGCGAAGATTCCTTATATTTCAAAAGCAAACAAATAATGTTTACATTATGTCTTTTAGTTTCAAAGTTTAGTTTATGTCATTTTCCTTATCTGTTACTTATCAAAATGTAATTTAATTTAAAGTCTGGAGTCCCGAAAGGTCTGCAACTACCTATATATATGTTTTATCTGTGTCCTTAAGGGGACATCTAAAGCCACTTCTTTTCTTTACTTTTCCTCTCCACTATTTTCTCCCACTCAATCAATGAAAATTTTAAGATCCTCTTCACACTTGTGTAATTAGTATCAGATCCTTATCACTCCACTAGCTTATGTAAGTATTTCTATGTTTTTGTAATAAAAGTTTCTTTTTTATCATGTTGTTATATTTCTTTTGTACTATTATTTTGCTCTTCAATTAAGTTTTTATAAAACCCATATACTTGTTACTGTTTCAAAGCCTATATCCCATTTAGCCATTAAGTTGTCTAAAAGCATTAGGCATTTATGGAATTGGTTTTAGGCATAAGAAATAAAAAGTAATTGGAGGTCTTAGGTACCAGTGAAAGCAAAAAATGGAATAACAAAGTACTCATGTATCATTAGAATATTTAGCACCATGGATAGGTAAAAATGAATCAATGTATATTCATAATTTACATATTGACAAGAAACAGAAGAAAATAATAGTATGATAAGCTCTACATTAAATAGTCTAACAGATGCAATGTTTAGCTAGATTAAAAAAGTTGAAAACTTACAAATTATAAATCAAAACTATGTATAACAAAAATTAGATTATATTAAATATAAGTTAAACAAAGTTGAACAAAAAATAGATGAGCTAGGACTCGTTGCAAATGTAGACGTAAAGTAAGAAACAAAAACAAAAATTGAAAATCTATTAACCAAAATAGATAATTATAATCAACCAGAATCATATGGTATGAATCATTCAGGAGATAATTATGTACCTAGATTATATTACGGTTTTGAAGAAGCGTTAACTCTCCAAACAAAAGAATTTAATTATACTCAATATATACATGTTAAATAAATTCTAGATTATTGGAGAAATCTATGTAAAGACCCTACTTTAGATACTTTTGAACGCAATAAAATAATAAATCAAATATAAACAATGTATTTGACACATGGTAAACTTTTATAATATTTTATGTATAAAATAAATCAATAATTATCTGATGAAGAAAAAAAAGAGTCGCCACATATAGTAAACACTATAAGTGATGAAAAAAGTTAAGACAGTAAAACAAAACTGAAGTACCATTACAAGAATTTTAAAATTGGGAAGAATTCCAAGATTTGTGCAAAACCCTGCAATAGAAAATGAAATTTTGTTAAAACAAATGACGCTTCTATAACTGGAATTGAACAATAAAAAGAACTTAATCCTTTCCTTTTAATACAAGATGACTAAAACAAATATGTTGTATCACAAAATAGAATATATCTCGATCTTAAAAATACACCTTTTAAAGTTCAAAAATAAACGATAGATGAATAGGGACAATTCATAACCATACTAATCACAAATTACAAAACTACCTGGCGTAAAGAAAAAAAATTAGACTTGTAAGTCGCAACACTTCAAAGCGATGTATTACTATGGTTACAACAATGGCAAAATCTGATGAGAAAAAAATGTAAAAAGGCTCACTTCTCCAAAAGTTTAAAACTTTTGATGATATATTAAAAGATTTTTTATAATAATTAAGGAAATATGATGGGATATACTAGAGAACCCAAAATTCAAGAAAATGCAAATTACATATTGTCTAAATTAAAACTATGTAATAGTTGTCGATTTGAAAAATTTGTTGGAGTACATAAAAGAATATTACTTTAAGATAAGTCCATCGGATAATAAACATTGATTAGAACAATTTTTTCATTAACTCCCAAATCCATGGGATGAAATATCCTTAAAACTCCACCCTGAATGGTAAGGAAAAATCAATAAAGAAGATAATATTGATTTTCCTATAAATTGGGTATTAAAACAAATATCTAATAAATGTTTAGAAATAAATGCAAAAAAGAAGGTTAAAAATAAAATGTATAATACTAAATCTGGATAGAAATATTGCGACTCTTATAAATATGTGTATTTATCATATTCAAGTGGATGTTCACTCCTATTAGGACTTTGTCAACTTGTACTATAAATAAGGGGTGACCTCCATTATTGTTACACTAATTAATGAGAACTCTTCTTCTCTCTGAAATTCTCTTTATTGCCTATTTCCCTTGACACATTATCAACACGAAGGCTCCGATAATTTATTTTTCTCAATTGCGTGAGTATCGCCACTCCCCTTCACTAATTATTAACATGTATCACCATCAATACTGTAAGATAAAGAAGTTTTTTTACTCCATCTTCTCTAATCCCCACGAGTATGTATCGCATATCTTACTTTTTGAATAGCATCATGTACTTACATGCATACTGACACTTGAAGAACTACAATATATGAATATGTTTTACTAATCAATTTTAGGTTGCTTCAGGTCTTGTGAATGGATTTTTTGTATTTGAAAAAAAATGTATGTGTTTGTTAAAATTCCAACATCTTTTTTACGTGACTCTGTTATTTGGTGAGAAAGTTGAATGTTGACATATGACTTTTCCCTTGACAGTCATGTACAAACATTAGAAACGCATCAACTATCATACTATATACATGACCCTAAACACCTTATCTTATATCAAATAAATACATGACCCTAAACACCTTGTCTTATATCAAATATTTTGTATAACGCTTCATTTTGCTCTAACTGAAACTGTAGAGAGATGAAGGCGATTTGATCTTTTTGTTGTAGATATGAAATTGTTGGATATGACATACTCATGTGTGTCCATTATTATAAAAAATATACTCTGATTACCCATTTTTTTATTCTTGGACTTTTATATAATTTCAATTTTGAATAGTAAAATTTATGATTGATAGACATGTATGTCTAGGACTGCTATTTTGTTTTACTAGGCAAACTCCAAAATAAATTACATGCTTTTATTTAAATATAACAATATAATAAAGTCTGATTTTTTTTCTATATTATTTAAGGTTAGGGGCCAGAAGTTTCCAATTGTCTTATAATATTTTGAGCCTGAAATTGCTATTCAATTCTTGGACCAAACATTCAAATAAAATATATACTAAATCAAAACCTGAAGTTTTTTTATTATTTGTATATGAGGGTAAGGGACATCAAATGTTTCCAAATAATTTGTAATTTGAACCTGAAGTTCCAAATATTTTTTTACCATGATCAGACCTGAATTTTTTACACAAAGGGATGGGGATTTTAAAATCCCAATGTATTAATAAAATTAAACCTGAAGTTTAATTATTTTATGTGCTGAACCCGAAGTTCTCACAAATAAAGGTGTGACACACTTGAGATGGTATTGAACCCGAAGTTCAATACTTGGACCTGAAGTTCCAAATATTTTTTACTATTAAAGCCCCGATCAAACCTGAAGTTTTGACAAAATAGGGCATGGAATTTAAAGTCCTTATACTTAATAAAATTGACTCAAAATTCAATTATTTTATGTGTTCAACTTGAAGTTCTGATAAATAAATACAAGAACTTTAAGATCTCGTAGTTTAAATTTTATAACCTAAGTTCCTGAATCATTTGAACTTAATCATTATTGTTATTAGAATTTCGTAAATTATTATTTATAATTGGGGTATAATTCTCCTCATTATTATTGAGAAATATAATAAAATTTGAGACTCAAAGTTCTCAGGATTTGGTACCTATAGCTCCCATATACAAATTTTCAAAATCAAAGGCAAAAATTTTGATTATATAGGGCACGAGCATTAATTTTCCATGAACGTTATTGTTGAATTTATAAATCAAATTTTACTAAAAATTCAATAATATTATGTGTGGAACTCGAAGCTTTCTCAAATAAATGAGAGGACATGAAGCTCTTAAATAAATTTTATACGAACCCGAAGATTCATATTTAATTTAAAATTAACATGAAATTCCACAATATAGAATAAATTATTTCTTTAGATATTACGCATTTAATAGAACCTGAAGTTCTGAAACACTATATTAATATTTAGTACCGAGAAATGAATAGTTTAGCATTATCTTTATGTTTTTATTATAGTTGTTATTAGTTTATATGTTGATTTACATTTTCTTTACAATGCTTATATGATTGGTGGATTGAATTTCAAATTTTATTTACTCATTTTAAAAGTATGGATCTGAAACTAATAAAAAGCGATGGCATTTGTCTAGCAGATAATGAAATAACTGACATTATTCTCGAATTTTGTATGTAACATAGTAAAGGTTTCAACCATGGTTGAACCTAATGTTCTTGCCAAAATCATTATTCTAAAAGGACAAAACAAATTCACTAGAAAATAAATTTAGTTCATGCCAGAAGCGTAGCAAACCTATAGATCCTAACTACTTGACTCCCTAATAATGGACGTTAAATAAATTCATGTCCAAATACGGTTCTAGAAGAGGTTATACATAATGTTTAAGAAGTGGTTATGAACAAAAGATACACTTTCTCTACAACCATAGAAGAGGTTATTGTCTATGAAAAGGCACAAGTCCTTGAAGTGACTATAAAACCTCTAAAGTAGGCTAAGGTACCTAAAATTAAATGAGATATTTATATTTTATACATTTACAAGAAAAGGTGGGTTGCAAAAGTTGATCATCGATGACATAATTATATATGTTATAGCTACACAAAAATCAAAAGGTTGTGATACAAACCCACGTACTATAAATAAATGTCGACAAAGAATATATTGGCCAAAAATGAGAACATGCCATGATGGCATAATTCGAGTCTCTAAATAAACGTGATTTACTCGAACCTATAGTACAAACTCTGTAAGGCGTTAACCCTGAAGGATACGAATAGATGTTTATAAGAAAGCGAAGTGACAAACTCGCTAAAAAGTGCATGACCTATGGCACAAGATTTCCTATAGAAATCGAAAATTGATTATATACAAACATACCATCCTATTACGGTCATAAAAAAATTTCAGATATTTGACTAGTTTAACAGTTTTTGAAATATATTATATATATGAGACTCGTGAATGTTGTAACTGCTTATTTATATGGGACTTAGATAAAGAATACTTATAAAAATCCTAGAAGGATATGCTTTGCCTGAAGCAAAGTCAAGGAATATGTACTTAATTCGAATAAAACGTTCATTGTACAACTTAAAGCAATTCGAAATGATATATGTACAACCGTCTTAACAAATACTTGTCTAAAGAAGGGTATGAAAACAATTATATATGCCAATATGTCATTATACAAATATCCTTAAAAGGATGTGCTCGTTGAGAGCTCAATTGAAATGCAAAATACCCAATTATAAGATATTCAAAAATGATTGACCTTAAGGTAATAAGATATTGTCTCGGCCTTTATGTCAAGAATAACATTTGCTAAACACTGATTCATCAATTAAATAGATTGTGATGCAATGCTTTAGCATATATTAAGCACACAATTTTAGTATTCACATGATGTCCTATTTTTGGATAATAAAATATTCATATCATCCTAAAGAGGACGATAAATATAAATTTGGTACAGCTGTACCATATTTGATTTTATTATAATATATTTAACTTTAGTCCAGAAGTACCACACTTATTCGCAGTCAATCTCTTGCAAATAAATAATTACCATTGACCACATATTATATGATACGTTCTTGGAATTATTTGAGTGATACTTTTAAATTTAACGATCCATATATAGTTAGATATAGTTCTGAACCAATCAAAAGACATTGGATTGGTTTCAAGCATGTCCTTAGATATCTACATGGAACACTGACATGTCTTTATTTTATTCTGATGATTCTAATAGTTCCAAGTTAGTTGGTTATGCGAATTTTGTATATATCTCTTTGATCCTCATTACGGTTGATCGCACATGGGTAATATATTTTTTTAATGATAATACTATTATTTTTTGGCGTTCTACTAAACAAACTTTAGTAACTACTTCTTATAACCACTCTAAAATTTTAGCTCTTCATGAAGCTAGTCATGAATGTGTATGGCTGAAATCTTTAATTCAGCATATTCATAGTTCTTACCAATTGAATTCCATTACAGATGTTCCTAGTGTTATCTATGAATACAATGCAGCATGTATAGCACAAATCAAAAAATGATTCATTAAAGGAGACAAAGCCAATCATATTTCACCAAAGTTCTCGACTTACGAGCTTCAGAATAAAAATGAGATTGAAGTAATGCAAGTTCGTTCAAGTACCAACCAAGCTGATCTTTTCACAAAGTCACTACCAAAGACAATATTTCAAAAGTTTGTGTATGAGATTAGAATGCATCGACTCCACCAATAGAAAAATTCAACATATCAATCAGGGAGATCTTATCAGGGGGGATACAAGAACATGTTGATTGGGACATATGTGCATTGTACTCTTTTTTCTTTGACTAGGTTTTGACCCACTGGATTTTCCTAGTAAAGATTTAACGAAACAGCATTAAGCACGTCCAACACTGATTCAGTGATCACAAAAGTTGTAATCTTTTTCCTTCACTTTAGTTTTTTCTCAATGGATTTTCCTTAATAAGATTTTGAGACAACAATCATTAAGTGGTGAAAATAATGTACATCCAAGAAGGAGTGGTATAAATATGTGTATTTATCCTATTTAAGTGAATGTCTACTCCTATTACGACTCTACTGTAATACCCCGTATTTTTATGACTTTTAAATTTAGGGATTTATTAAATTTTATTGTGATAGATTAATTTAATATTAATCCAGAAATTTGTTTTAAATATTTACTAGCGTGACGAGAGTTAGTAATTATTGAAAAAATGTTGATTTGTTAAATATTACTTATTGAGTAGAGTAATATGCAGAATTGAATTTATTAAAAATTATCACGAGTGTATAATTGGACAATTGTGAAAATTAAGTCGGGACGCGCATGTGTCGCGTCAGGACTAAATTATTATTATATAAAGTGAATTAAATTATAAGTCACTCGTATGGTCATTTCGAGTGCGTCAATGTGTCCGGAAGGGTCGAGATAGTCAGAAAAGTGTACCTGAAGGTTTAGTTTGGGTCTCGGGACGTTTTTAAGCGTAATTGGCATCCCGGGAGGATATTATAGACATTTTACATTTTTGGGCAATTAAATTCACGAATTTTCTAAGGATATATCAGCCTTTAGGAGTTGTCTTTTAGGGTTAACAAACCAAGAACGACCATTAGAGAAGGAGATGGAGAGCTTTCCAAGCAACTCAAGGACAAAGACTCACCCGTTTGCACCGCCACCGCACCAAAGCGTAGATCGCGCGACGAGGAACGTAACCATACCTCTTTCGTCCACAAATCAGAAACTCAAATTCCAGGCAAGTATCTATCTTGTTTCGTTTTTAGTTAATGTCTCACCCATGTTAGTTTAGGATTATCAAGAACATGTTTTATGAAAGAAATTGATAATTTAGAGGCTTTAAATCGCATGTTTAGAGAAATTTAATATATTCTGGACATACCCATCACATGTAGAGGATTACCCACGAATTATATGAATTTAGTAACAAAAAATCTGAGAAATAATTAGAAGAATGTATGTTTCCTCCAAAATTAGGGTTCTTGAGGATCTTGTCAATTTTACCCCATTAATTCGATATCGTTGATGAATTCGAACATGTTTCACGTAGGAAATCATGTAGTTAGGTATATAGTGCCAATAGTAATGTTGTTTACGAGTTTGGGAGAAATTGATAGAGGTTTGGAGGATTTTTGGTGATGAAACCCGTAGGATAGTTTATGCAGCTTCTGGGAAATATCTGGGCGATCGATCGATCAACCTTGAATGTCGAACGATCGACTGGATCAATCGATTGACCCCCTACCTTCGATCGATCGACCTCTTCTGAATTTTGAAGCTTATTCTTTATTCTTAATGATTAACCTTGTGCCACTTTGTGGGAACCCTTATATATGTTTTATATACCATAATGGGACTTAGGAAAGACCAGTAGGGTTGTAGGCAAGGTTCGGGTGATACGATTCATATGCGATTTAACCGTGGGGTTTCGGGAATATAAATTTAGTGGGGAATCGTGCATACTTTATAGTATACCTTGTGAGAATTAAGGAAGACTTAGACCAGTAGAGTAGTGAGAGTGCACCAACTGATTTTTATTACTTTGAGAGGATACACTTCGAGAGTCGAGAAGTACTTAAGGATTTGTTATACTAATAGAATAAAAAGAGTGATTTACTTATATGTAGAACTCGGGCGTTAAATGTTACGCATGGCTAGAATAATGTTATGGGTCGTGGGCATACGTAGTTGTTTTATGTATATATATATATATATATATATATATATATATATATATATATATGAGGACATGTATATATATTATTTGAATACCTGTGTTTAATCAGACCCGCGCTACTTGCTATCACGAAGGTTTTCGCGCTGGGACAGTCTTATTCTGATGTGACCATTATGGGGGATATTGACTTGTACCCTAGAACATAGGATTCCTTGGTACAGGCTATCTGAGAAGACGGTCCTAAGAGACGTGAGGGGCATGTGCTGACCTCTTAGTGATTTGGAACTATGATTCGCCTCCTTTTTATTTGTAATGTGTTAATACAGTTCGAGAGTGATTCCGAACTAGTATTTCCCTTAATTTGAGTGATACGGGGACTTAATAGCAGAGTATGCCAGCGCTGTAGATTGTATGTGGAGTGTCGTTAGTATATATATTATATGTGTGACTAATATATATACGTATATCTATATGGAAACTTTCTAATGTGCGTATCAGTAGTTAAATAATGAATAAATGCTTTAACATTATTATAAGTGTTCGGGAAATTTATGACGATAATGAGTTGTTCTAAATAATGTAAGAAATCTTGAAGAAAATGATTTCCTAAAGTAAATTTCATAACCTTGCTTTTCACGAGATAAAACCTTATGGAGAATCAATTAGAGAAACTTATGAGATTTATTAGTACGGTAGGGGTGCACACTAGATGAGAGGTGAGAATTCTCAAGAGAGTGTCGCATACTAACATGATTGTTGCATTAGCCGGTAAGCATTTTAAATACTTGCTAAACTATTATTTTACACTCGGGTCTGACCCGCTTCCTGTCCTCTTTTCTCTCTTTTGTATATATATATATATTACATGTGCCCAACCACAGGGGCGTCAGGCTTGGATCTTTGGACTGTTGACGTGCTACAGCTAGTGTAGGAGTTGCAGGTCTTTGCAGTAGACGACTTCATCTTTGTTTTCTCAATCTTTTATCTAGTTCTCCTTAGATAGGGCATGTGTCGCCCATTTCCAGTTTTATCTAATTCAGATAGATTTGTACTTTTGATTTATTTCAGCATTTTGTTGTAGTTGAGATTACTTGTAGCATTTTGTTGTAGTTGAGATTACTTGTATTTATTACTTTGTCCTGCGATTTGGGATATTTTATTTGGATTGATTTATCTAGCATGTTCTTTCATTTGGATGGTTTGGTTTTAATACTATCAATTGTATTCGTGAAAATGGCTTCGTTATTAATAAAAACATTCGAACTTAATGTATAAGATTAAATATTTTGACACAACTTAATTATTTATAAGGTGATTAAATAAGAAATTTTTTTTCGACAGTGATGCTAAGAATGAACCAACCTAATACTTTGAGTTAATTTAATAAAGGACTGATCACCCGATATTTAATTAGGCAGAGTGTCACGTCTATCAACTTGTACTATAAATAAGTTATAACCCCGATTATTGTTACACTAATTAATGAGAAATACTTCTCCTCTCTAAAATTCTCGGTCATATTTCTCTTAACAATGACAAAATTTTAAAAGAAAACTGAAAAATTGGATGTACTCCACCAATATTTTCTAAAACATCTTGAGCCAATTATTTTCTTTGCTTTTCCTCTCCACTATTTTCTCCCACTTCTCCCACTCAATCATTGTAAATTTTCAAATCCTCTTCACACTTAACAACCAACCATTTTATTAAATTCAACCAAACATCAAACAACAAACCCTTCTTCCAAAACAAATTCAAAAAATCTTATAAACATTCATCCATTTTTTTGTCTTTGCATCTCAAATCCTAACCCCAAAATTCACTCATGGTGAATATGGACTCAAGTTGCAAAATATATGAATATGTTAAGGTGGAATCGGAACAATGAGTGACAAATTGTGAGCTTGAAGATGTAACCTTTTAACTTTCATAAGAAAATTGTTGAATGAAATGCACGAGTTGATCATGAAGTCTTGAATCATTGTTATCATTCACCATCACCGTTTTACAGGCGATGACACTGTTCAACTCACGTGCATCAGTACATCTGATCCAGTTTATTATACACACAAGATTATATAATATGTGCAAGACAATTACAATGTTGAAAATCAAGATGTTCAACAATTTGTCATTTATAGTCGATACACATTTATGAAATTCTAAATTTATCTCAACACAATTAGCCATCAACTTCTGAGAAGATTACAATGTTCATCATCCCTTTCATGAATGAGTACAATGTTCATAACTCACTTGCTGGAAAAAATATATTTTTCAGATGTTTAAAAGGGGTGGGGCCAAATGTTTAAAAGGGGATGTGATATTTAAATTTGTGTTGGACTGTGGATAGAATGTGGACTGTATTGGGTTGAAAGGTGATGGATAGAATTACCCTTTACATCATATCATACTGAGTACCCACTTAGCTAATAAATATGTCAAACGTGTTATAAAACCTGCATAATCACAAACAACTACCAAGATAAAGATTGATTTCCTAAGTTTATATCAGATCTAGCTCTAATTAACATTAATATTACAGTCATCCAGGGAATTTCATAAAGCTAAAGAGAGACAAAAGGAAGCAATTCTTTCAGAAGACCCAAGGAAGAGGCAGTCAGCAGCTCACAGGGGCGGGAAATGGATGCTGTGGAGCTTCTATTCCTTCTGTTTGGTTAACCTTGCCATCTTCCATCCCCTCCCCCTCAGTTTTGTTTCCTTTCTCCTCTGCCTCCAACTCGAATTTGCTATCATATTCCTGGACTACTTTCTCCCTGAATCCTCCCTCACCATTAGACAGCTCTGTTTCACCTCCTTTGTTAGTAGGAGTAACTTCAATAGCAAGAACTTCCTCTTGACTAATTTCATCCTCTTTAGCATATGGGTCATTCATCTTTACAGCTTTTTCCTCTGTTTCAAGTTCACCCTCAACCTGATTTTCCTCTGCCACACCTATATTCCCTTCCTTTTCATTTTCTTCCTCCACATTTTTATTTTCACCGCATTTGCTTGCAGTAACATCAATAGCAACAACTTCATCTGGACTATTTTCTTCCTTTTTAGAATCTGGGTCATTCATCTTAACTTCTTTTTCCCCAGCTTTATGTTCACCCTCAATTTTATTTTCCTTGAACGCATCTATATCCCTTTCCTTTTCATTTTCTTCTTCCACATCTTTCTTCTCAATGACCTCTAAGTTCTTAATTTCAACTTCATTCATACCTTTATTCGCTTGAGTCCCAAATTCCATCTCTTTGTTATCCTTCTCAATGGCCTCTGCATCTTGCATTTCAACTTCTTCCACAGCTTCCATCTCTTTGTCATCTTTTTTCGCAATGGCCTCTGCCTCTTGCATTTCAATTTCTTTCATATCTTCAGTCTCTTCATTTGCTGCCATCTCTTTGTTATCCTTCTTCTCGGTGGCCTCAGCATCTGGCATTTTTACCTCTTTCACGCCTTTAGTCTCTTCAGTCGCGGGTTCTATCTCTTTGTAATTGTTCTTCTCAGTAGCCTCTAGATCTTGCATTTTAACTACCTTATCACCTTCAGTGTCTTCACTTGCAGTTTCTATCTCTGTGACATCCCTCTTTTTACCTGATAATTTTTGGGGTCGTTTTGTTGGTGGCTCAGTCTCTCTTGATGGAGGAGTTGACTTGGCTTTCCCACTGATTCTTACTGACCTCCTAGGAGTCTCACCAGTTCCCCAATCAAACTCCGATATAGCAGGGTTTCCAGGGTGTGATTTTAGGTACTTCTGCAACTGTTTTCTGTTATTAATTTCTTCCCCCGATGGAGCCACAAATACGATCTCGTTCTTCCTTGGTGTACCTCCATTTTTGGGCATAAACTGCAAAGAAACAGAACAACGGACGACATTCATTATTAAATACCTATGACAAAAGAACAAAATAAAACCCATCATACAACCAAAACTGTGAATAAAGAGTAAAAAATTTACCTTACCAAAGTGGAGGGTGTGGTGGGGATTAGAAGGGAAACAATTTACATAAAAAAGAGTTAAAATACAGAAGAACAAAAAATGGTAATATATCTATGAATTGAGAACACATCTGTTTGGTGGAATCGGCAGGCATTCATTTAATGACATGACGTTGTTTTACTCCAAACTTTATCAGTTGTTTCCAAGTCAGGTGCATAAAAAGACTCTTCCCAAAACATTCAGTAACCCTCATCTATCATGGAGTCCAACACAGGCAGAAGCCTCTTCTTCTGCTCTATCTATAGTTATTTAACTCAACAATGCTGGACTACATCCATGTAATCCATTAGAGCACTTGCAACTAAATTTTTCATGAACTTATAGACAGGTTACTCAACCCTTAATATGACCACCTTAACTGTTCCTGTCCACCTATTCTTAAATATGGTCATTTTAAAGCTTGCTCGACACTGATCTGATGTCATGACTCCAATGCTGTATTGTATGTTAAACTTCCACCTAAATCTCCACAAGCATAGGATCACTTAACCATCTAATTATAAGCGTATATTGCATATGTAGTCGTATATTTGAAACATAGCTCTCCACACCCTTAATTCCTCAGTTTTATGTCTATTTGTCATGCAGGCTGAAATTTTTGTTCATTGATGTGAATATCATTATTGCATGCTTTTGGAATTGTCGGGATCAGTCAAGAGCTTGATACCAGGTCGTGATAGGGTTGACCCGGGCTTGTTTGAAGTGGTCATGGGAGAATTTAAATTTTAATAAGTTGGAGGCAAAAGCTGCCCTGGATTTTGGATCAATCCCAGCTTCTGTGGGATCTCTTCGCAGGAAAATAGAAATTGTGGGGTGTTATATCCATCCCGATTTGTTCCCATCGGTTTGATGAATACTAACAATATTGGTCCCTCTACTCTGGAGATTCATTTTTGACCAATTTTTTGAAAGAGCTATAAGGGGAGACCTCCACATTTTTCTTCATTTCATTTCGTACATCATTGAGCAACTTGTGTGTGTGTGTGTGTGTGTGTGTGTGTGTGTGTGTGTGTGAGAGAGAGAGAGAGAGAGAGAGACTTGGAAGGAAGCTTGGAATTGAAGACTGTAGCATCGAATTCAAGCTTGTAGCATCAGTTACTTTCTTTACCATATTTCTAATTTGATTTTCTTTGAATTTTCTTTCAGGGATTGCTAAATTTGTATTGGTTATGGTAATGTTATGAGCATGGATCATGTATAATTAGCTTGAGATTGACCTTGATGGGAATGGGTTTATTTCCTTTTATTTTAGTGCTTATTTTTCATTTTAATATTTCGTATTAGTTTTCCTTTATATTAGTTCCTTATTTCCTGTTATCTCCATTAATTGGTCTCCAAGTATGTTTGAACTAATTAGGTATATTTGTGTTAATGATTGTCCTTTTTAGTTATTTAGGTAATTACTTGGTTAGCAAGTAATTCCCCCATATAAATACCCCATGTACTTCTCACTTAGAGATAGCTTCCATTTTGAATATAAGAAATTCTTAGTTTCTCTCTCTAGAATTGGCGTTTGTTTTGTTTTTGGCCATTGACATGTAGTTTTGAAATTGGTTTCAGAGCGGTAACATTGGTTTATCGGTGTTTAGAATCAAACATACCGTACGCTACTTTCTCAATGGCTCCAAAAAAATCCAAACAACAAGTGGAAGAGATTCAAGAATTAAAGGAAAGCAATCAAGAAATAATGCGAAAAATGGACAAAATGAAAGAAATGACCACCCGAAAAATGGAAGAAATGACACAAAAATAACAACAATTTGATGCCTTCTTCCAACTCCTCTCCTCCAGAATTCAACAACCCATCACCACGGATACCATCGGAAATCAACCGAAACCTTCAAAACATGCCAAAACCTATCTAGCCCACCCTGTCGGCATCGAAAACCCCCGAGCGGCCCTGACGGCGATCAGATGGCGCCACCGCCAATACTGGCAGTGCGCGACGGCCCCACCATCATCCCAAGAGGCGCGACTCCACCTCCACCCTCTCCAATCAACCCCACCCAATTTTTGAACCCTAATTTGGCCTCTTTGCCCCAAAATCCAACCCAAGATTCAAAACAATCCAAATCTAGGGTTTCATCTCCCATTTCACTATCCACTCTACTACCCTAGCCTCCCTCAAATTTCTCACCACAAACCCATAAGCCCCAGCCAAATACCCATGGAACCAAACCCTAAATCAAGAAAGTCCAAGACCACCAAAAGATCGCATGAACCCTCATTGAAAAAGAGAAAAATATTTTCGAACTATTTGTTCGTGTGGGCATAGTTGGACTCAATTTTGGCAAACATTGTTGGTGCGACCCGGGCTACTCCAATTTGTTATTTTGAGTTCGAGGACGAACTTTTTTGAAATCGGGGAGAATGATGATATTTCCTATTATTTTAGGACTTATTTGTCATTTTAATGTTTCCTATTAGTTTTCCAGTATTTTACATCTTTTATTTCCTTTGATGTCCTTTCATTGGTCTCCAAGCATGTTTGTGACTAATTAGGTATATTTTTTTTAACGCTTGTCATTTTTAGTCATTTAGGTAATTACTTGGTTAGCAAGTAATTCCCCCATATAAATAACCCATGAATTGGTGTTTGTTTTGCTTTTGGCCATTGACGTCTAGTTTACGTCAGACCTATAAGCACGGACAATTCTCCGAAGGTTCCCGTACATGTTTTGGACACACACAAAGAAGATGGATGTAAGGACATATTTTCAAAGGTCCGTTATCAATTTATTATGTCATATACCGCTACACCGTCGAAGAGCATTCAAGAGACATCTACATCAAAGACGGATCCGAATTACTCAAGTTCTTCATCATTCAAGACTCCGCGAAGTTTACTTTGGTAAGGTTATGTTTTAAATACCTTTACTTTTCACTTAGAGCTTTTGGGAGATTTTTACAAAATATTTTCTAAGTGTTGGAGCGGACTTTTTCGTCAAATATTGAGAATGAGTATTTTTTCTAAGTTTTGGAGCGGACCTCGATTTTGACGCCCAGGTCGTTCGCGCGAGATCAGCATCTCGTTCGAACGAGATTGGAAGTCGCGCGATGTCGTTGGAACGACATGCGTACTTCGTTCGAACGATATCTGCTTCTCGTTCGAACGAGCTCGTTTTTCGAGGCGGTGCATTTTTGTATAAATACTCATTAAATGGTAACGTTTTCATTAAGAAGTCCCAGCGTTTTGAAAGACAGAAACCTGCGAAAGTGCAGAATCCTTTTGACTTCTTCCTTTAGGGGTTTAATCCCTCTTTGGTTTTTCAATTCACAAAACTCCCATATGCTTTAGTGAATTGTTTGGTGCTTAAGAACAACTTTGCTTTTGTCTGTGGAGAAGGGATCTCCATCTTTGATCGATGGATACAGAGCGTAGTCATTCTACGTGTGGACGAGCCGAAGACGACGAAGCGACGCCTGGAGGGTATTTCGCTGTCTCTTGTATCATTGAAGATTTGTTGAAGGCACCGTGCATTACACACTTGTGGGCGATTATCAGGTTGTATGTAAGTCAAAGGACTTGTGAATTCTTCAAAGTGTTATAAAAGGTTTATACCCGAAAAGAATTTTTTCCTATATCGGTCGTCTTTATGTTTCATGGATGGGTTGAATTTCTTATGATGTTTAGATGCATGTGTAAGGGCCGAATTAGTTTGTTTAAAAATAGACTCTTAATTAAATAAGTTTGCCAAATTAGATATTTGCGAATTTAATCAATTATCACCATCGTCACGTTTTGTACAAATTGGTATCAGAGCAGGTTACGCTAATTTGTCGCGTATTCCTATTTTTCGCAAAATTGTGTGATATTGATTTTTTAAAATCAACTTTGTGAAAATTCGCAATTTTTCTCATGGAGCACTTATATAATCAGATGCCTATTTTTGACGGATCTAATTATGCCTACTGGAAAGCTCGTATGAAATCTATTTTAAAATCTATTGACGAGCGTGTTTGGTTGCTTTGTGAAAATGGATGGAACCCCCCCACGGTCACCGTTGATAATATCACCTCTTTAAAACCCGTGTCAGCCTGGACTAAAGATGAATATACAATGTCTAATTTTAATTCCCGTGGTTTGAGTGCTATTTCTGGGCCGTCACTCCCGACGAGTTCCGCCGAATTATGACGTGCACTACGTCTAAAGAGGCATGGGATGTTTTGAAATTGACACATGAGGGTACGAACGCGGTAAAAGAATCTAAGTTACAAAATTTGGCCACCCAATTTGAGACTATCACCATGTCTGAGTCTGAATGCTTTGATGATTTTTATGCACGTTTGTCGAACATTGTTAACACCAGTTTTAATTTGGGTGAGGTGATTGGTAACACGCGTGTCGATAAAAAGATTTTGAGATCTCTTCCAAAACGTTTTATTCCTAAAGTCACTGTTTTGAACTCTTTGGGAAATTTGAAATCACTTAAGTTGGAAGAACTTGTAGGAAATCTTCAAACCTATGAGATTGACATGTTTCCCAAAACCATTAAGGCTCTTAATGGCGTTGCTTTAAAGACTCATTTTAAGAAAAAGAAAGAAAATGTTTATAAGTCTGATTCAGACGAAGATTTTGATATGGCCTTGTTTGCGAAAAATTTTAAAAAGTTTCTCAAAATGAATAAAGAAAATTCTTCCAACAAAAAGAGATCTTTTGAGTCAAATAAAAAGAAAGTTGAGGCAATGACAAGGAGGATGAGATCAGGTGCTTTGAGTGTGAGGGCAAAGGGCACATAGCTAAAGAGTGTCCTACTAGGATAAGGAGAAAGGGCAAAGAGACTGATATGCCCGCCACTCTTAGTGATAGTGAGGGTGATGAGGGAGATGAGTCCGATAAAGGTTTAGGACATGGGATGGTTGTCTCTTTTTCTAGTCGTGTGAGCACACCCATTTTGTCTCACGAGAGTGCACACGAGAGCGATGATAGTGATTTGTGTTATTCGAGTGAGGAAGAAAGCGAGGAGGAGAGTGGAGATGAAAGTGAGCTCCAAAAAGCTTTTAGAGATTTGTACACCGAGACCTTGAAAACAAAGAAGTATAATAGAGATTTAGGTCGTCGGGTTTTAGATTTGGAGAGAGAGAAGGAGGTTTTGAGAAAGGAGAAGTGTGATTTGACCGACACGTTGTCTAGTCTGACGACACGTGTATCCCAACTCGAGAGTGATCTCGAACGTGCCAGGGAGGTCAAAGTCATGTTTGAGAACGCACCTAAGAAGGTTGAAAAGGTGGTTCTTAAGGGTAACGGTGAGAATTTAGGAATAAGTCATGACGGTGCTTCTTCTTCCCAATTAGCACCCGAGCCGGTTCCCACTTTAGTGACAGATTCACATGAGTCTCACCCTCACCCACCTAGGCATCCCATTCCTATTAGGAAAGTGCGTCCTAGAGTTTTTGAGAGAGGTGTTCCGAGGCCTATTTATGTTTGCTCACATTGCAAAAGGAGAGGACACCTTAAGGAATTTTGCTTTAAGTTAGGGTATGTGTCACGTTTTGCTTCTACACGTGTTTCTGATACACAGGCACCCACACATGATTCTTTACATGCTCCCGGAGACTACATGAGAGAGTTTGCACATTTAGGTGAGCAAGTTAAGTTTTTAGTCAAAACTTTACAAGAATTGATGGAGGTTTTTCATAAGTTATCACCACCTTTGGAAAACCCCTCCGCACCTAATGATTGAGGTTTGACTTGTTTACTAGCATAGGATGATTTTCATGATGACATTGTTTGCCTATTGCTAGTATGTATCATTTTTGTATGTTTTTTTTTAGGAAAAATTTTGAAAAATACAAAAAGATTTTCTATGTTTTGAGTGTCCATTCATATATTTTTTTTTTGGTCAAATTTGAAAATCCAAAAAGATTTTTGTATTCTGTTTGCACCTTTTATGGATAAACACTTAGGATGACCGAGTCACAACATCATTCCATTATTTTCATGTGACTATTTGATAGTGTTTTGAGACAATAGATCAATTCATCCTTGTGCTTTATAATGTTTGGAGTCATTAAGATGTAATTAAGTGTTACTTCTTACATGTTTGACTCATGTTTCCTTTATTGCACACATGCACGGATTTGTTTGATTATTGTGCTTGTATTATCACATGTTGGTTGGTTGTTTTCACTTCAATTCTGTCCTTAAAACTTACCAAGCGCGATAAAATTTTGATAAGGAAATTGTGCATATAAGAACCGTTTTGTGAGTTTGTGTGCTTTGTTTGAACGGGGAACGCTGCGAAAGGTTCATTTTGCCTTTGCGAATACTAAGCCACCGTTAAATTGGACCTAAAAAATGGAGGGATTTCATTATCCGGGGTCCAAAGAGGTTTAAAAGAGCCCGAAAAAAAAATTAAAGGCAATAAAAAGAAATTCATGCCAATTATGGGCCATTTAGGTTTTTGCACCAATTTTCCAAAGTTTGAGAATTTAGATTACCTCTAAAAAGAAAATATATATGAGGGTGTTTGGTTGGAGATTTTATAACGGGTTTGCACGTCCTTGAAATTCTTGAAAATTCGCTAAATAGTTTTGGACGTTATTGCGGTGGAAATCATTTTGACTTTGATTTGTTGATTTGTATAAGACGATGTCATCTAAATTCAACAATCTTTTCACATAAGGATACTTTTGATGTTCATTCGTTAGGGGTACACGTATGCATTGTGCACATATGATTGATTGAGTTTATTTACCTATCGAATGTGTTCACAACCATTCATTCCATTTCCATGACTTGGTTGTTTGAGTTTAAATCGATGGTGTGATTTTTGTTTCATATTTTTTAAAGTGGTATCTTATTTTTGTATGAAAAATTGAAAAATCCAAAAATAGTTTGTGAGATTTTTGAGATATCCCTTTGCATGCTCGTAGTTTGATCCATGTTTGCAATTTTATCGTGACTCTCCAAGTTTTGATTGTTTCTTCTTATTTGTCTATTTGGGGACATCATAAAAAGGGGGAGAAAGAATTATCATGTTATGGGGGAGTTTTTGCATTATGGGGGAGATTTGATTTATTAATACTTTATTCTTATATCATTTCAAACTCGATGCGTCACGAAGGTTTTTGCTTTATCTCATGTGTGTATGTACAAATTTGAAGATTGAAGATCATGATGTTGCACACCTTGATGAGAAAAGCTTTGAGATTTGACGAAGATGATTGAAGAACAGTTTTGAGGTCTTGCAAATTTATTCATGGGAGGGTAGATTTGTATAGGCATTTTGATTTTTGATAATTCGGATTTTTTATGTATGTACCGGCGTAGACATAAGGGGAGATTCGTAAGGACATATTTTCATAGGTCCGTTATCAATTTATTATGTCATATACCGCTACACCGTCGAAGAGCATTCAAGAGACATCTACATCAAAGACGGATCCGAATTACTCAAGTTCTTCATCATTCAAGACTCCGCGGAGTTTACTTTGGTAAGGTTATGTTTTAAATAACTTTACTTTTCACTTAGAGCTTTTGGGAGATTTTTACAAAATATTTTCTAAGTGTTGGAGAGGACTTTTTCGTCAAATATTGAGAATGAGTGTTTTTTCTAAGTTTTGAAGCGGACCTCGATTTTGACGCCCAGGTCGTTCGCGCAAGATCAGCATCTCGTTCGAACGAGATTGGAAGTCGAGTGATGTCGTTTGAACGACATGCGTACTTCGTTCGAGTGATATCTACTTCTCGTTCAAACGAGCTTGTTTTTCGAGGCGGTGCGTTTTTTTATAAATACTCATTTAAATGGTAACGTTTTCATTAAGAAGTCCCAGCGTTTTGAAAGACAGAAACCTGCGAAAGTGCAGAATCCTTTTGACTTCTTCCTTTAGGGGTTTAATCCCTTTTTGGTTTTTCAATTCACGAAACTCCCATATGCTTTAGTGAATTATTTGGTGTTTAAGAACAACTTTGCTTTTGTTCAACCTCTGTGGAGAAGGGATCTCCATCTTTGATCGGTGGAAACAGAGCGTAGTCATTCTACGTGTGGACGAGCCGAAGACGACGAACCAACGCCTGGAGGGTATTTCGCTGTCTCTCATATCTTTGAAGATTTGCTGAAGGCACCGTGCATTACACACTTGTGGGCGATTATCGGGTTGTATGTAAGTCAAAGGTCTTGTGAATTCTTCGAAGTGTTATAAAAGGTTTTTACCCGAACGGGATTTTTTCCTATATCGGTCGTCTTTATGTTTCATGCATGGGTTGAATTTCTTATGATGTTTAGATGCATGTGTAGGGGCCGAATTAGTTTGTTTAAAAATAGACTCTTAATTAAATAAGTGTGCCAAATTAGATATTTGCGAATTTAATCAATTACCACCGTCGTCACGTTTTTACAAATTGGTATCAGAGCAGGTTACGCTAATTTGTCGCGTATTCCT
The DNA here is from genome assembly GCA_949130495.1 of Sambucus nigra. Lineage (NCBI taxonomy): Eukaryota > Viridiplantae > Streptophyta > Magnoliopsida > Dipsacales > Adoxaceae > Sambucus > Sambucus nigra. The sequence goes on along the minus strand of OX422210.1, from coordinate 145,504,397 downwards.
ATTTTTCGCAAAATTGTGTGATATTGATTTTTTAAAATCAACTTTGTGAAAATTCGCATTTTTCCTCATGGATCACTTATATAATCAGATGCCTATGTTTGACGGATCTAATTATGCCTACTGGAAAGCTCGTATAAAATCTATTTTAAAATCTATTCACGAGCGTGTTTGGTTGCTTTGTGAAAATGGATGGAACACCCCCCTCCCCACCGTTACCGTTGATAATATCACCTCTTTAAAACCCGTGTCAGCCTGGACTGAAGATGAATATAAAATGTCTAATTTTAATTCCCGTGGTTTGAGTGCTATTTCTGGAGCCTTCACTCCCGACGAGTTCCGCCGAATTATGGCGTGCACCACGTCTAAAGAGGCATGAGATGTTTTGAAATTGACACATGAGGGTACGAACGCGGTTAAAGAATCTAAGTTACAAAATTTGGCCACCCAATTTGAGACTATCACCGTGTCTGAGTCTGAATGTTTTGATGATTTTTATTCACGTTTGTCGGACATTGTTAACACCAGTTTTAATTTGGGTGAGGTGATTGGTAACACGCGTGTCGATAAAAAGATTTTGAGATCTCTTCCAAAACGTTTTATTCCTAAAGTCACTGTTTTGAACTCTTTGGGAAATGTGAAATCACTTAAGTTGGAAAAACTTGTAGGAGATCTTCAAACCTATGAGATTGACATGTTTCCCAAAACCATTAAGACTAAGGATAATGGCGTTGCTTTAAATACTCGTTTTAAGAAAAAGAAAGAAAATGTTTATGAGTCTGATTCTGACGAAGATTTTGATATGGCCTTGTTTGCGAAAATTTTTAAAAAGTTTCTCAAAATGAATAAAGAAAATTCTTCCAACAAAAAGAGATCTTTTGAGTCAAATAAAAAGAAGGTGGAGGCTAAAGATAGTGACAAGGAGGATGAGATCAGGTGCTTTGAGTGTGAGGGCAAAGGGCACATAGCTAAAGAGTGTCCTACTAGGATAAGGTGAAAGGGCAAAGAGACTGCTATGCCCGCCACTCTTAGTGATAGTGAGGGTGATGAGGGAGATGAGTCCGATAAAGGTTTAGGACATGGGATGGTTGTCTCTTTTTCTAGTCGTGTGAGCACACCCATTTTGTCTCACGAGAGTGCACACGAGAGCGATGATAGTGATTTGTGTTCTTCGAGTGAGGAAGAAAGCGAGGAAGAGAGTGGAGATGAAAGTGAGCTCCAAAAAGCTTTTAGAGATTTGTACACCGAGACCTTGAAAACAAAGAAGTATAATAGAGATTTAGGTCGTCGGGTTTTAGATTTGGAGAGAGAGAAGGAGGTTTTGAGAAAGGAGAAGTGTGATTTGACCGACACGTTGTCTAGTCTGACGACACGTGTATCCCAACTCGAGAGTGATCTCGAACGTGCCAGGGAGGTCAAAGTCATGTTTGAGAACGCACCTAAGAAGGTTGAAAAGGTGGTTCTTAAGGGTAACGGTGAGAATTTAGGAATAAGTCATGACGGTGCTTCCTCTTCCCAATTAGCACCCGAGCCGGTTCCCACTTTAGTGACAGATTCACATGAGTCTCACCCTCACCCACCTAGGCATCCCATTCCTATTAGGAAAGTGCGTCCTAGAGTTTTTGAGAGAGGTGTTCCGAGGCCTATTTATGTTTGCTCACATTGCAAAAGGAGAGGACACCTTAAGGAATTTTGCTTTAAGTTAGGGTATGTGTCACGTTTTGCTTCTACACGTGTTTCTGATACACAGGCACCCACACATGATTCTTTACATGCTCCCGGAGACTACATGAGAGAGTTTGCACATTTAGGTGAGCAAGTTAAGTTTTTAGTCAAAACTTTACAAGAATTGATGGAGGTTTTTCATAAGTTATCACCACCTTTGGAAAACCCCTCCGCACCTAATGATTGAGGTTTGACTTGTTTACTAGCATAGGATGATTTTCATGATGACATTGTTTGCCTATTGCTAGTATGTATCATTTTTGTATGTTTTTTTTTAGGAAAAATTTTGAAAAATACAAAAAGATTTTCTATGTTTTGAGGAATATATATTTTTTTTTTGGTCAAATTTGAAAATCCAAAAAGATTTTTGTATTCTGTTTGCACCTTTTATGGATAAACACTTAGGATGACCGAGTCACAACATCATTCCATTATTTTCATGTGACTATTTGATAGTGTTTTGAGACAATAGATCAATTCATCCTTGTGCTTTATAATGTTTGGAGTCATTAAGATGTAATTAAGTGTTACTTCTTACATGTTTGACTCATGTTTCCTTTATTGCACACATGCACGGATTTGTTTGACCATTGTGCTTGTCTTATCACATGTTAGTTGGGTGTTTTCACTTCAATTCTGTCCTTAAAACGTACTAAGCGCGATAAAATTTTGATAAGGAAATTGTGCATATAAGAACCGTTTTGTGAGTTTGTGTGCTTTTGTTTAAACAGGGAGGGGCTGCGAAAGGTTCATTTTGCCTTTGCGAATACTAAGCCACCGTTAAATTGAACCTAAAAAATGGAGGGATTTTATTATCCGGGGACCAAAGAGGTTTAAAAGAGCCCGAAAAAAAAAATTAAAGGCAATAAAAAGAAATTCATGCCAATTATGGGCCATTTAGGTTTTTGCACCAATTCTCCAAAGTTTGAGAATTTAGATTACCTCTAAAAAGAAAATATATATGAGGGTGTTTGGTTGGAGATTTTATAACGGGTTTGCATGTCCTTGAAATTCTTAAAAATGCGCTAAATAGTTTTGGACGTTATTGCGGTGGAAATCATTTTGACTTTGATTTGTTGATTTGTATAAGACGATGTCATCTAAATTCAACAATCTTTTCACATAAGGATACTTTTGATGTTCATTCGTTAGGGGTACACGTATGCATCGTGCACATATGATTGATTGAGTTTATTTACCTATCGAATGTGTTCACAACCATTCATTTCATTTCCATGACTTGGTTGTTTAAGTTTAAATCCATGGTGTGATTTTTGTTTCATATTTTTTAAAGTGGTATCTTATTTTTGTATGAAAAATTGAAAAATCCAAAAATAGTTTGTGAGATTTTTGAGATATCCCTTTGCATGCGCGTAGTTTGATCCATGATTGCAATTTTATCGTGACTCTCCATGTTTTGATTGTTTCTTCTTATTTGGGGACATCATAAAAAGGGGGAGAAAGAATTATAATGTTATGGGGGAGTTTTTGCATTATGGGGGAGATTTGATTTATTAATGCTTTATTCTTATATCATTTCAAACTCGATGTGTCACGAAGGTTTTTGCTTTATCTCATTTGTGTATGTACAAATTTGAAGATTGAAGATAATGATGTTGCACACCTTGATGAGAAAAGCTTTGAGATTTGACGAAGATGATTGAAGAACAGTTTTGAGGTCTTGCAAATTTATTCATGGGAGGGTAGATTTGTATAGGCATTTTGGTTTTTGATAATTCGGATTTTTTATGTATATACCGGCATAGACATAGGGGGAGATTCGTAAGGACATATTTTCATAGGTCCGTTATCAATTTATTATGTCATATACCGCTACACTGTCGAAGAGCATTCAAGAGACATCTACATCAAAGACGGATCCGAATTACTCAAGTTCTTCATCATTCAAGACTCCGCGAAGTTTACTTTGGTAAGGTTATGTTTTAAATACCTTTACTTTTCACTTAGAGCTTTTGGGAGATTTTTACAAAATATTTTCTAAGTGTTGGAGCGGACTTTTTCGTCAAATATTGGGAATGAGTATTTTTTCTAAGTTTTGAAGCGGACCTCGATTTTGACGCCCAGGTCCTTCGCGCGAGATCAGCATCTCGTTCGAACGAGATTGGAAGCCGCGCGATGTCGTTTGAACGACATGCGTACTTCGTTCGAGCGACATCTGCTTCTCGTTCGAACGAGCTCGTTTTTCGAGGCAGTGCATTTTTGTATAAATACTCATTTAAATGGTAACGTTTTCATTAAGAAGTCCCAGCGTTTTGAAAGACAGAAACCTGCGAAAGTGCAGAATCCTTTTGACTTCTTCCTTTAGGGGTTTAATCCCTTTTTGGTTTTTCAATTCACAAAACTCCCATATGCTTTAGTGAATTGTTTGGTGTTTAAGAACAACTTTGCTTTTGTTCAACCTCTGTCGAGAAGGGATCTCCATCTTTGATCGGTGGATACCGAGCGTAGTCATTCTACGTGTGGACGAGCCGAAGAAGACGAACCGACGCCTGGAGGGTATTTCGCTGTCTCTCGTATCTTTGAAGATTTGCTGAAGGCACCGTGCATTACACACTTGTGGGCGATTATCAGGTTGTATGTAAGTCAAAGGTCTTGTGAATTCTTCAAAGTGTTATAAAAGGTTTTTACCCGAAAGGGATTTTTTCCTATATCGATCGTCTTTATTTTTCATGCATGGGTTGAATTTCTTATGATGTTTAGATGCATGTGTAGGGGCTGAATTAGTTTGTTTAAAAATAGACTCTAATTAAATAAGTGTGCCAAATTAGATATTTGCGAATTTAATCAATTATCACCGTCGTCACGTTTTTACAATGGACACGCGTAAGGCACGGCATGGACACGCGTAAGACACGCCACGTGACATGTTTGTACAAATGGCATTAAAAAAAAGGATGGATACGGGATGGAAACGACGCGGGCCAAAATAGAGTAACTTTTTGGGAAGACGAAGACAACTTTGTAAAATCATCTTTTTAATGGTCCTTTGGAGATTTTTGCAACTTAATAGGGTTTTAACCATTTTCGCTTCACGAATCTTTCATGAATTACACTTCTTTAGTTCTCTAAAAAGTAATAATTAGGGTTTTACAATTTTTTTCCTCTCGAACCAAAAATGCGCGCCCAACACGCCACATGACATGTCGGTACAAACGGTGTTAAAAAAAGGTTGGATGCCGGATGGAATCATCGGGGGCCAAAACAATGTAACTTTTAAGAAAAACGGAAGTAACTTTGTGAAATCATCTTTTTAATGTTCTTTTAGAGATTTTCGCAACTTAATAAGGTTTCAAACCTTTTCGCTTCACGACTCTTTCACGAATTTCATTTAGTTAGTTCTTTGGATAGTAAAACTTGGGGTTTTACCATTTATGTTCCTCTCGAACCAAAAAACCCCTCTCACCATCACCGTAAAATCTTTCCCCTCTCATCATCACCGGAAAATCTCTCTCGCCATCACCATCGCCATCACCCAAAGATCTTCTTCTCTCCATCTCAAACCTTCTTCTCTCTGTTTTGGCCTGTTCACTCGAAGAACAGGTAATACTCGAGGATAGTCTATTCTGCAGGCTTTCCGTTTTACTTTGCAAGAAACCCTCACTATGTGAGAGCAATTGTTCTTACTGTTAATAGTAATCTTAGTAGTTTTGTACTTCCGGGGTATTACATGTTGAGGACTACTTCGTTAGAATAAGAAAGTAAACGCTATGATTTTGTGAAACCCAGTCAGACATGCGTGGAAGAACAATAGTATTAGTATCGCGAATAATTGGCCGAGTGACCCTTAAAGAAGGCCTTTGATCAATTTTATAGCGTTAAATGAAATTGTAGAAATGATTCTAAAGGCAGTGAATTGTCAAGAACATAAAACAAATACTTCATTGCAATCAAACATGCGTGGAAGAACAAGAGTATTAGTATTGCGAATAATTGGCCGAGTAACCCTTAAAGAAGGCTTTTGATCAATTTTATAGCCTTAAATGAAGTTGGGGAAATGATTCTAAAGGCAATGAATTGTCAAGGAGAGAACATAAAACAAATACTTCATTGCCAACTTGATCAAAGAAACCATCATTGAGATTGGCCCTGAAAATGTAGTTCAAGTCACAACCGTTAATGCTCCGGTTGGCCAAGTCCTGGGCTTCCTTGTTGAAGAGATGTTTTTTGGACACCATGTGTTGTAAACACCCTTAACCTTGCATAAAAACATGTGTGCCGCAAAGGATTCCGAAGTTAACATGATTACATATGGTAAATGTAGTTGGATTACCGAGATTGCAATGGATGTTATGGTCATGAAGGTTTATATCACCACGTACTCAATGAGATTTCACATGCATAATCAATTTGTGAAATTGAAGATGCTTGTAATTACGGATACACAATTTACTTCGGATAAATGTTACACTCAAAAGATTCAAGCTTATAAAGAGCGGCCTCCAAAGTTTAGTCATTATTGAGACGTGGAATTTGTATAAAGATGATGTTGGGAAAGCCCGGTCTTTAAGGAGTAAGTGTTGAATTACTTGTAATGTGACAAAGTCGATTACATCATTCGAGCCTATTATGAGATGTTAAGGAGTGTCAATACAGACCAGCCATGTCTTCACTTGATATATGATATGTGGGATTGCATGATTAAAGACATGAAAACGACTATATATAGGCATGAAAGGAAAGAAGAACACAAGGAGTTGTCGTTTTATGAGGTTGTCCATACCGTTTTGGTTAGTAAGTGCGCCAAAAGCAAAACACCCATTCATTGCTTAGCACGCTCATTAAACCCTAAGTAACTCCCTAACTATTTCCTAATTTCCTTTAATTGTTTAGGTATTATATGAAATTGTAATTTATTTGTTTTTTTGTTTCTTAGGTATTATAAGCAACAATGGCTTGGTGGAGGTGCAATCGTGTTGAGCCAAATAAGAATGTGAAAATCTCCATCGAAAGGAAGAAGTGCTTGTTGAGATTCTTTCTAAATGGAACCGAGCATCAAATGGTTAGCATTGAATTTAGAAAGTTCTCGTCTTTTTCAGACGAGTTTAGTGAGTTTGACTCTATGAATGATAGAGGAATCTTTGATCCTCATCTATGGTGGGATATACATGCATCTTCTACGCCCAAGCTTCAAGCCCTGGCCAACCTTGATCTTCTTCGTGTTCGGAGAGATATTGGAGCACTTACTCTTCAATAAATTCCGTGAAGAGAAGCGAGTTGACTCCAAAACGTGCTAAAGATTTGGTTAGTATCTTCGACTTCTATGGAAAAAAATTGTACAAGGAAAGGGAGAGCAAGATGTGGGATGTAGGGGAATATACATTTGATTCATTTGAGTTTGAAGGCGTTTGGATATTAGAGGTCACAAATCTCTCACTTAATGAGACAAAGTTAGATGCAATTTCTTTAGGTAAGGTGGTGAAGATGTTGGAAATGATGAGGAACGAGGAGCATTAGATCACTTAGCCCAGTAGAGTTAAAAGTTCTTTTTTGTTTAATGTTTAGAATGAAGTTAAGACTACTAGTTTATATGCATTTTTGCAATTTGGTTGTTACAAATATGGAATTTATAAGTATTAATGTGATGTTTAATATTTAGAATCGGTTTAAGACTATTGCTTTATATGTACTTTTATAAAGTATGGATACTTCATTAGGGGTCCTGTATCGTATATGATCGTATTGGATATGCAAATACTCAACTGATACGTATCTTAAATGTATTTGAAACATATATGAAAAAATGGACACATAAATGTATCCCAATTTATTTCTTGTTCTCATATACTTCAAATACGCCTCAAATATATGAGAGAGTGTGATGAGATACTTGGGAGATAGAGTGACGTAAATGAAGTCGTCAATGGTACAACAGAATTACACTCGAGCAAGAGTAATACTCAAATTGGAGAAATGTAAAATACTTTACTAAATCGGGAAAGGGGATATTTATTTATAGGGGGAATGAAAAGGATCTAGAATTAATTAGGTCATCAATATCTAATAGGAAAATGCACAGCATGTGCATGAAATTACGCTGGTAATGATGTTTATTTTTAGTTTTTAGTTTTATTAGTTATCTTTTATTTTTATCTCATTTTTTATCGTAATATAGGGTTAATGATTGGTAATCTAGAAGGGCATTATAGGAAAGATTGCAAAGAGGGTGCTCTTAGGTCACATGTGACATCACATGGGCCTAGGCTCATTTCCTAATTAGATATTAATGACCTAATTCTAGATCCTTCCATTCACCATTTAGTAAAGTATTCTACATTTCTCCAATTTGAGTAATACTCTCTCTTGGGTGTAATTCTGTTATGCAATGACGGCTTCATTTATGTCAATCTATATCAGTCCCTCGTCGTTCCACTACGTTGTTGTAAATTAAACGAAATCGTAAAACACAAGCAACCAATGGCACTGTGAAAAAATATTTTTGTCCGAGTGTCGTAATTTTCGATATGAGGAGCAAGTAGACGACCTAATAAAAAGGTAGACTACCTCATAAGCAGAAGACCACCACCACCGATCCATGCTTCCGCCACCCAACCACTACCCAAATAAATATCCGATGAAGAATTGCTACAACGAATAGACCTCAACTCGAGGGCGAGGAGGAGCCACTTTGAAAGGGATCAAAAATTTTTTGCCACAACACAACCATCACACCACACCTTCCAAACCCTAGATTAGAAATTTCAAATCTAAAATCATCACAAAACCCCCCAAATTTCAGATCTGAAAACCGTTCCCAAACCATAGTTTTGGAATCCCACTGCCACACTCTGTCCTCCGGCGACTGTTGTCGAGGCTTTGCGGGGTAGACCGAACACAAGACAACCTTCTGCAAACCATTTCGAAGACGACCTACAGCAACCGATCCCCCGGTGACCCTCGCTTACACCACCCCCAAAACCCAAACCGAAGTTGGGCCCTTCATTCTACCCCCGCGACAAGTTATCGACCTTCCTTTAGCAAGCCAAGCCCAAGCTACACGAAACGGGACTCTGGCGTCCAGTTTTGGACCCTCTGTCCACCGTCCTTTTCATTTGTCAAACCACAGCCACACAAAAAAGGGACGAAGCCCTAGTTTTATAAGATCTAGCCTCCAGCCGATCTCACCGGAGATGGGCAACTGTCGTCGGACCAGCATGAATCCGGTCGGAGCTCCAGTGGGTCCACAAGATGTGAAGGCAACAACCTTTTGTGATAATCCACAAACCCTAACTAGAGTTTCTATTATTGAGAAGGGGCAGGTTGAGCGTGAGTTGGCGTCTTTATGTGCTAGTGATATTAAACAGGGTCATAAGGCTACTGAGGATTTTGGGTTGCACAACTGGTCTTTGTCTAATCTTGGCCCATTTTTAAGAGACACCAATTGGGTTAGGTGTTAGATGGTCCAAAAACTGAATTTATTGGTGCTGAAAAATTTGGGTTTGGCGCCCACGTTCAATTGATGAACAAATTAATTTCTAGCCCCTAAAAGTTTCAAAAAAAATTATGTTGGGTTCTCAGAAAAAAGAAAAAAAAAATCCAAATATTTGTTTTGTTGGCACAAGCTCATTCAATTTATCCCTCACGCTCGAGGACGAGCTTTTTAAAAGGAGGGGAGAATGATGTGTATGCATTCACGGCACGTGCATGACCATGTGATGTCACATGTGACCTAAGAGCACACCCTTTACCATATTTCCTAAAATGCCCTTCTAGATAACCAACTATTAACACAATAATACAACAAAAATAAAAGATGACAAATAAAACTAAACGTCATATTCGGCCAAATTCCACGCACGTGCCCATGAATCCATACACATCATATAGGGGCACTTTACAATTTTTGAATAAGGTCAATTTATAAAACTTGTCATAAAATACACCAAAATCAGTAATTTTTTAACTACAAAATAGAATAGAAAATCATAAACTAAAATGACAAATTTCTCAATGGTGTTGCCTCTCAGCAACCCATGTTGTCTTGTCAAAGTCAACCGGTCAACATGAATGAACATGATATGTAATAAGCAACATTTGAACATTTATGATATGATGACAATTGAACTGTTGTTTTATTTTTTAACTACAAAATAGAATAGAAAATCATAAACTAAAATGACAAATTTCTCAATGGTGTTGCCTCTCAGCAACCCAAGTGGTTGTCTTGTCAAAGTCAACTCGTCAACATCAATGAACATGATATGTAACAAGCAATATTTGAACATTTATGATATAATGACAATTGAACTGTTGTTTTATGTTTTGTACAATTGTTATCGACTCAAATATCTTTTTTATTTTGTCAAAATTTTACCTTTTAATAGTCATATATTGTTCATAAAGTGGAGAAATTAATAAACTTTTCATACATATAAAATTATATTATTATGTATTATTATATCCCAGTTTTTTAAGTTTTGCCATAAACCTTTTTCCATACTGTATAAGATATGAAACACGTATTCGATTATGTGCATGCTATAATTTATCATAGATCTTTATTAAGTTTAGTTAGATAACGAATTCACACTCAACATTTGTTCACACAAGTATGGTGCATTATTATAGAGAAATCAATTTATTCTATTGAGATTCACGTTATTATCACTATCCTTAACTACTTATCTCTAGACAGACAATTGATTTCAATTTGTTACTAGTATATTTTTTATGTTTTCTTGATATGTTGTTAAATCAATTCCCACCAAACGTTTGACAAAATGACCAAAAGTAATTCATTAATGACATGGAATCTTATTCACGTGAGGAACATACCCTAGTCTTGCTAGGGTAAGTTACTTGTCAACCAACGCATGGGCGTAATTCTAAACACTTTAGGAATTGAAGCACCAAACCAACCTACAATGACATGGAATGTATAATCCTCCAGATGTTGGTTGTTGTGCAGATACTCACTCAATGAAGTGATTCATACAAGCCCAAGATCCAAGATAAAGAGCAACCCAAAATATAACAAGAGAAATACACTCTAAACCCAAAGTAATGAGAAATCAACACATTAACAAATCACAAGACAAATGTACATGGTTCACCAATTTGGCTACGTCCTCGAATGATAGCTTCTTTTCTTTGATAAAAACAACAAGGGTTACAACTCTCTCAAGCCTCACAATGCTCTCAAAATGTATACAAAAGCACTAAATGATGAATAATGGAAGCTCTCTTTTATTTTCTGTGTTTTGAACCATGGTTGAAACCCTCCTTAAATAAGGAGTAAAAGTGAACAGCAAAACGCGCATGAACAGTACCCCACATATGAATGCGTATGAACAGTAATATTCAAACCAATTTCCATAAATCTCCGCCTTGGTGAAAGAATTTTGTAACCCCGCACATCAACTCAATCATTTAGGAATACCACCACCAGTCATCCCTGAAGGGTATCAATAATATAGAACATTTATCAAGTTTGAACAATGCTCAAACTTGACCACCGGTACCACATTTGTCAACATGTCGGCCGGATTATCTTTGGTGCCAATTTTCTTTTAAAAAACAATACCCCCATCGATAGCCTCTCGTATGAAATGAAACCGAACGTTAATATGACGGTTCTTCGCCAAGTGGATAGCGCTTTGGCTATCACAATTCACCTCCACACAATCCTGTGTAATCCTCAAATCACCAATAAGACCATGAAGCCATAGGGCCTCCTTCACGATTTCCATTGCCAACATATACTCCGTCTCCGTAGTAGACAAATCAATTGTCCTGCAACATGGACCTCCAACTCACCGGACCACTAACAAATGTAAAAACATATCCCTTAGTTGACCGACGTTTGTCCAAATCACGCACATAGTGTGAATCCACATGCCCACACACGTGACTTCTCCACTCGTTAGTACACAAGTCCCATGTAAAGTGACCCCCGTAGATACCGCAAAATCCACCTCACCGCATTCAAATGCTCTTTGCACAGATTTGCCATATACCTACTCACAACGTTCACTGCTTGAGCTATATCCGATCGAATACAAACCATGGCATATATCAAACTACCCACCATACTTGCATACGGAACTTGAGTCATATACTCCACCTCATCCTCGATGCTCGGAGCAATCGTAGACGAGAGTCTAAAGGGTGCAGGCAAGGGAGTATTCACAGGCTTTTTATCCTGCATCGCGAACCGTGCTACAACCTTCTCTAGGTATTGCCTTTGAGTAAGACTCAACCTTCCTCTCTTCCTCTCTATTAATCTCCCTGCCGAGAATCTTCTTAGCTTTACCCATATCTTTCATCTCAAACTCTTGGCTCAATTGAACCATCATCTTGTCAATTTCTACCATGCTCGAACAAGCAATGAGTATGTCATCAACATACAAGAGTAAATAGATGAAAGTTCCTTCCTTCATCCGCTTAAAATAGACGCAATGATCAAAATCACTCCTTGTGAATTTTTGGCCGAACATAAACGTGTCAAATCGCTTGAACCACTTTCGAGGCAATTGCTTCAACACATACAAAGACTTCTGCAGTTTGTATACATGATCTTCCTTGCCAACAACCTTGAAACACTCCGGTTGAGACATGTAAATCTCCTTCTCTAGATCCAAATACAAAAACGCAGTTTTGACGTCGAGTTGTTCAAGCGCTAAGTCAAAATGCGTTACCTGCATGGAAGTGTGTTTCACCACAGGAGAGAACATTTCATCGTAATCAGCACCTTTCCTTTGTGCAAAACCCTTGGCAACTAACCATGCCTTGTAACACATATTGGAATCTGGACCCCCATCTTTCTTGGCATACACCCACTTACTCCCGATAGACTTCTTTCCCTTAGGCAACTTCACAAGCTCACAAGTTTGGTTCTTGTGAAGATAATCAATCTCCTCATCCACGGCAACCTTCCACTCATCACAAAGAGTAATCGTGCCATCATCGAAGCCATAGTTGTAGTTTTTTGAAACCTCGGTTCTCTTCCGCTTGCCAAAAAAGGTTGTTCTTGCCGTTGTTGACTAGGTCCCTCATCCAGAACCTCCACCTCTTCATTTGAAGAATCGATTGGAGTAGTCACCTCCAATTACATCTTTCCATTCTCATTCTCCACGAGAGAATCTTCTTTCTCTACCTTTGGCATCATGTGCATAAACGCCTCATCAAAAGTCACATCCCTACTCACCACTAACTTCATATCTTTCGAGGACCATAACTTGTATCCCTTGACCCCATTGCTTGAACCCATAAAAATTTCCTTTCGAGCTCTCGGATCAATTTGCCCTCACTACCATGAAAATAAGTTGTGCACCCAAAAACATGCACGCACCGTCTCATAAGTAGGATGTGTATCTGACCAAGCCTCCATAGGAGTCTGATAATCAATTGCGGTAAATGACAAACGGTTGACAATGAAGCAAGCATAAAATATAGCCTCCACCAAAATTCGCTACGGCAAGCCCGTGTTGGACAACATACACCTCACATTTTTAAGTAAGGTTCGGTTCATCCTCTCCGCTGCTCCATTTTGTTGTTGTGTTTTTCGGACCGTAACGTGTCACACAATACCCTCCTCGCAATACTTCAAGTAAGTATCATATAGGTACTCCCGTCGTTATCCGATCTAAGAACCTTAATCTTGTTACCGGTATGATTCTCCCCCATTTTTTTCCATTTAAGAAACACCCCAAAGACCTCGTCTTTGTGTTTCATAGTGTAGACACAAGTCTGCCTAGAGTAGTCATCAATGAAAGTCACAAAATAGTGACTACTCCCCAAAGATGGTGTCTTCGAAGCATCCCAAACATCCGTGTGAACGTAATCAAGTATGCCCTTCGTGCAATGAATCGTCGTGCCAAACTTGACATGTGTTTGCTTCCCAAACACACAATGCTCACGAAAGTCCAACTTGCAACTCTTCGCACACTTTAGCAACCATTGCTTACACAACACCGTCATGGACTTCTTCCCGACATGTCCCAAACGCACATGCCAAAGCCTAGTGGAATCCGCTTTGCCTCTTCTTTGTTATAAACAATCGAGGCATGACATGCTACCGTGCTCCTTTGAAGAAAATAGAGGTTTCCCTCCTTTCCTCTCATCACCATCAAGACACCCAAGACAACCTTTAGCATTCCGCCCACGAGTACAATCTTGCCCCAGTTGGAATCTAAAGCACCTTAAGAAATCAAATTCTTATTCAACTCCGGAACATACCGAACATTCGTGAGAGTTCGAGTCACTCCATCATGCATCTTCAATTTGATCGCGCAAATACCCTTTCACCGACAAACATGGTCATTACCCATAAGGACTTTACCTCCATTCACCTCCGTAAAGGTATGAAACACGTGGTAAGAATACCCCGAGTCAAGTACCACTCGTTTGAATAGCTTCTCCGTGAAGAAACTATCAACATGCTCCCAAATTCATCATCCTCCGAAATGACAGAAATTAGCGGAATCCGACAATGATTTCTTATTGTCTCTTGCCTTTACCTTAAGGCAATCCTATTTGAAATTCCCCTTCTTCTTGCACTTGTAACACATGACATTTGCCAAGCCCTTGGTCCTAGATTTGGACCTAGAGTTTCCTCCTCTACCTTGCCTTCTCTCCTCAATAATACCCCGCGCAACCAACACATCGGACTGAGAATCACTTTTCTACTTTTTCTGCTTCTCACTCCCCAACAATGCCGAAGAGACATCATCATACTTCACCTCATCCTTCCCATATAGCAATGTGTTGCTCAAATGCTCATATGAGTCCGAAAGTGAATTTAGAAGCAACAAAGCTTTATCATAGTCATCAATATCAAAATTTAAGCTTAATAAATAGGTGAGAATTTTATTAAACTAATCAAGATGTTCGGACATCGATATACCTTCAATACGGTCAAATCAGAATAACTTCTTAAGATAGAGTCGATTCTCTATGCTCTTCGTCATATACTTGCCTTCCAATTTCTTCCATATTTTCTCCGCCAATTCCTCCTTTATCACATAGTATACCACATTTTGTGAGAGATTTAACCGGATTGTGCTACATGCTCGTAAGTCGTACTCTCTCCAATCATCATCTGACATATCCTCAGGTTTAGCCGAAATGCCCCTCAACGTCTTGTGCAAACCTTGTTGGATCAAAACATCTCTCATTTGACATTGCCACATGCCAATATCAATAGTTTTACTATCAAACTTCTCTAAGTCAAACCTCACCGTTGACATCTTTGCAACCTTAGATGTAAACATTCTCTAATCTCCGAAATGGGTCTTCAATAAGAAACAATTGGTCCAAGACCAAAATCCCACTTATGAATTTTATCAAACACCTTATATGCACACAAAGCGAAGACCCTAATCAAAGCACTGATACCAATTTGTTGTGTGGACACTCACTCAATGGAGTGATTCATGCCCGCTTAAGATCCAAGATAAAGAGCAAACCAAGAGATAACGGGAGAAATGCACTCTAAACGCAAAGTAATGAGAAGGTAATGAGAAATCACACGCACCAACAAAACACAAGACAAGATGTACGTGATTCACCAATTTGGCTACGTCAACGGATGATGACTTCCTTTCTTTGATATAAACAAGGGTTACAACTCTCTCACGCCTCACAATCCTATCAAAGTGTATACAAAAGCACTAAATGATGAACAATAAAAGTTCTCTTCTATTTATGTGTGCTTTGAACTATAGCTGAAACCCTCCTTAAATAAGAAGTAAAAGTGAACAGTAAAACACGTATGAACAGTACCCCGTGTGAACAGGATACCCTGCGTGTGAACTGTACCCCCGCGTATGAACTAGTAAAATTCAAGTCAATTTCCACATTCGTCACAAACAACTATGTAGCTTTTCTTAATATTTAGATAGTCAGCTAAAACAAAATCAGTAATCCAGAGGCATATCATAGATATCCCTTGAGACAATACAATGTTAGCTTTTGATCCATTTCATCTTCTAGAACCAACAAACAATCTCTTTACGCATTCTATGCTCTCATCAGAAACTATAATCTTATATTTTTAATGTGTAGTTGGGGCTTAATCTACACTACACAACATGTTTAGAGGCCAAAGGGACAAATGATTTCTACTTATTGGTTCGAAGATTCAATTCTCTCTCTCTAATTCATTTCAAAAATAATAATTTTATTAATAAAAGGAGATCAATGGCCTTATTTATAGGCTAAGTCATCTTGCTACCCAAGATAACCCTAAAAGGCAAAGAGAGTATACTAAAACGTTCCATGGGAATATTACCCTCAACTACCTTGGCTAACTAAAAGGGGGACAATTCCTAAACTAGGCATGAATATTTGCCAATGAGAGGTTAGTTTAGTAAGAAAGCTCATGCATTTCTTGAAGTGGTACAAGAAAGTCTCAGGATAATTGATCAATCCCCATATATCTTGTTTCATGTTGGGGGGCAATAGCCCTGATTCAAGAATTCAAGTTGTTATTAAAATAGTAAAGATTTTCTCTTTCAAAGCCTTCCCCTTTACCTACCTTGGTTGTCCTCTTTTTATAGACGATATCGGGAGCACTCTTTGAAAACATTGCTAACACGATTAAAGGGAAAATAGAAGTATGGAAGTTCAAGCTTCTCTCCGTGGGTGGTAACTCATCCACGTTAAACACGTGCTTTGTAGCCTCCCCACATACTTATTCTATGTTCTTGCACCCCCCCCCTCCCCACCCCCCCCCCTCTTTTATGGTAGGCAAAAACAATGGCTAAAATGGGAGGAGCGCTGCCTTCCTACCTACGAAGGAGGGTTGGAGTGCGAGATATTTGTTATGTGATTGAAGCCTGCTCAATGAAACTATGGATTCGATTCACAAAAGGAGGGGCTAAATTTATTAAAAGAAAATATTGCAGAGAACAACCTGCTCTAGTGAGGCTTAATTTGGCCCCTCATTAGTATGGAGACAAATGTGGAGAGTTAGACATCCCGATGAGGAGAATGTCATTAGGGAAGTGGGGGATGGGAAACGATATATTGCAAAATAACTGGATCAGAAAACAACCACTTGTGGACCACCTCCAAATTAACAGATTCCCTCACGTGCAATTAGCAGATTTTTGGATCCAAATGGGCATCTGGGACTCGAAAAAGCTGGAAGAGGTCTTTGTAAATGAGATTCCCGAAAAAATTATGAAGTTCAATAAGAGTGTGTTACCAGAAAGAGACAAGCGTGTATAGTGTCCCAACAATTACGGGAAATATTCAGTTAAACTGCCTGAGACACACTTAAAAGGAGAGGTCAACCATTGAAATTTTGGTCATAAATTTGGCATGCAGCACTTCGAACCAAGTTTCCCATCTTTATGTGGAAACTTCTTCATTGGGAATTACCAGTTGATGAATTGATATGTATAAGGGGAATTCAAATGGCACCAAAATGTAGCTGGTGCACTCAGAACAAGAAGCAATGTCCACCATCTTTTTGTGTTGAAGGAATATTGCTCAAGAGATTTTATCTTATTTTTATAATTTTTTCGGCTTGGGTTCTTGCAAAAGCACCATCCCCCATTGATCTCATGGATTGGTCGAAAGATTTGGCTTCCAAGGGGGCGGACCTGTTGAAACAGTTGACGTCCATCACCATTTCTTAGCAAAACTGGAAAGGTCTGGATAAAAACGGATTTGAAAACCTTTATATTTCGGGTTTACCTGCTAAAAGACAATCACGCGATTATTTGGTGAGTGGTATAATCGATGATGGGTCCCATTACTATGTGATGATCAATTCTTTGTTGAAGTCAGGAAAGTAAGATCTAAAGTGCAGCATAGCGCCCCGATTAGAATGGTTCAGTGGCTCAAACTGGGAAGGAAATATCTTAAATTAAATCGTGATGGGTGTTCTAGAGGAATCTGGGCATTGCTGTTGGTGGCGGAATTAGTTGCGACAAGTAAAGGTAAACTTGTGGTGGCCTATGCGAATTTTTTTGGCATCCAATCTAACATTGAAGCTGAGGCGAATACCCTCCTGGAGGGTTTAAAATTGTCAAAAGCTCATAACATTCAGGAGTTACAGATTGAAAGTGATTCTAAACTCATGGTGGGCATGATCAGTGGTAAGGTTGAACCGAATTGGAAAACTAGATAAACACAGCACTAATTTGTTTTTTGGATGGCAAATCAATCATGTATGCTGTGAAGCTAATTTCGTGGCCAACTTGTAGGCCAATTGGAGTTGTAAAACCACTGTCTTCAACCATTTTGTGATTTCCTGTTAAATAAGAGGCCATATTAACATGGATGGAGTAAGGTTTCCTAACTTTAGGGTATCTTGAGATGTTCGGTGTATAGTTGGTTACACTTGAGGGTATATGTATGGGTATTTCCAATTTTTTGTACATCCTCGCAATAGGGAAAGGTTGGTTTAGGGGGTTCTGAAAGACTTTACTTTGGTACCTATATTTCGTGATTGAGAGTGAGATTTACTTTATTTTCCACTTAAAAAGTAAAATTTGAAAGTTCCTGTCAATAAAATAAAGAAAAAGAGAAAGAAATGGAAAAAAAATTCAAAATCTCACCGATGAAGATAAAGCACTCTTGCTATCAATTTTTTGTCACGCATATGAGGACTTGTCACCACATTATTGAATGGAATATATGAAATTAAATTTGATGGTGCCTTTAATGCCGTAACAAACAATGAGCACCGGCGGAAGGACAAGGAGGGCAGTAGAGATTCAACTTTGGAATCCTTGACACTTCGTGGGAGGTTAGAGAACAAGAAATCCGGTAGCCGTAGTTAGTTGTAGAAAGTCTCGATCAAATCCGGAGGTGTGTCTCCGTTAAGAAGAATCATTACTACAATGGATCAATGTTTTAAAAAGCGCGCTATTGCGAAAAGCGATTGCAAAATGCCACGCTAATGGCACTACTATATGGGATACCCATTTTTGCGTGAGATATTGAGCGCTACAGTGCACAAAAGTATGCTAAAGTGAGCAACTGCGGCGCGAGATGGTTTTTTTTTCAAAAACACTGCCTTGATAAAACAACGTCGTTTTGGTAAGTAAAAAAAACTCAATTCAGCGTAAAGTGGGTAAACTTTGACAGCCCTCATTTCTCTTCTTTATTTTCTCTTCCTAACTTTGACAGCCCCTCATTTCTCTTCCTTCCCTACTCCAATCTAAATTCCGTCCATTAAAAAAAAAGCATCATTTCAGTGTAGTATCTTCAGTTCCGGCCAGGACAAAAAAAAAAAAAACTCATTTCAGCAAAGTATCTTCACTTCTGGCCATAAAAAAAATAAAAAATAAAAAATAAAAAAGTCAGATCAGTGGATTATCTTCAGTGGAATCTAAAAACTCTTTTCCCTTCCTAGCCTATGAAGGATGGACACTCTCCCGAAAGCCACGAGTCCGACACGCAACACGTTCTGACACGTTGCCGACACGCTGGGACACGTTGGAACATATTGTCGCCACGTTGGGACACCTTGCCGACACGCTGGGGCGCGTAAAAGGATACTTTTTTTTAAAAGAAAATTAAAGTATTTTTCTTATGTGATGGTGATTCTGCTTTATTTATGATTTCTAATGTTAAAGTATTTTTTAATTTTGTTTTATATGGTCCATTTGCTTAATTTCATGTTAAGAATGCTCTAATATTGTATTTTATGGGAAAAATCTGTTTTATTTCATTAATATATATTTTTAAATATATATTTAAATATATATTATATGTATCATAGCGTGTCGTATCCTAATTTTTGAAAAAATCGCATATCTCGTGTCGCGTGTCGTGTCAAAACATGTATTACGTGTCGAGTCCGTGCTTCATAGATTCCTAACTCTGGTAAGAATTCTGATAGTTCTTTTTTTATTTTTTATGTTAAGATTGTTTTTTTTAACCCAAGTTCTTTTTTTTATTGTTTTTGAAATTCCAGTTCGTTGTCAAAATAATGTCTACTAAGAAGGATTTTGGGTGGAAATATGCATATGAAAAGGAAGGGAAAAGTGGAGTCTTTTGTAGGGATTGTCATTATAGGTCAAAAGGGGGTATTACACGTCTAAAATATCATTTGGCTGACACCCACACCGGTGTTTTGGAGGGCAAAAAAGTTCCAGAATATGGTCCTATTTTGGAACAATATGGTCCTATTTTTGTGTTTTATTTGGAATGTTGTAGTTCTTTATGGCCTTATGACTATATTTGAAATGATTTGGAGTGATTGTTTAAGCTTATTTATTTATTTATTTATATTTTTTACATGTTTTTCAAATTAAAAATCTGGAATGCACGAATTGCTTGCGCGATGCGCGACGCGATTCCGAAGTCAAAACGCAACACCCTGCACGACTACGATTTAAAACATTGCAATGGATAAGTGTGCCTTTTTGTCTAGAAGAGGATTTACAAAGCTGAAGAACAAGAATAAAACCTGCAATGAACGTGGCCACAAGTGATGATGAAGATTTTGATGTAGCTTTGTTTGTTTTATCAATAGATGATTGGATTTTGGTTTCAGGTTGTACCATAACATGTGTACCAACATGGAGTCGTTTTATAACTTTACAAAGTTGGTTGGTGGAGTAGTTTCGATGGGCAACAGTCATGGAAGGGGATAGGTATGATCCAGTTGAGGCTACATTATGAAATGGAAGGAGCTCTGAAAGATGTTAGGTATATGGTATCTTCTCTCACTCCCGTCTTTGGCAGCAAAAGGGCATGAGAAATTTTTGAAGGGAGATGGATTGAAGGTTGTCTTAAGGTCCCTTCTGGCTGAAGTAGTAGGGTAGCTTGTATTTTATTTTCTTCAGGGGGAGTAGAGTTATAGGTGGAAACCATCTTTGCATCCGATACTACCACATTGTGGCACATGCGCTTAGACACATTGGTGTTATGCGGATACTGACTCAATGGAGCGATTCATGCACGCCAAAGATCCAAAATGGGAACAACCCGAAGAGCTAACAAGAGAATATAATCTAAATGCAAAGTAATGAGAAAATAAGAGAAAACAAACACCAACAATCACAAGAAGAAGTACGTGGTTCACCAATATGGCTACATCCATGAATGATGGCTTACTTTCTTTGATTCAATCAACAAAGGTTACTACAACTCACTCAATCTCACTAATCCTTTCAATGTGTATACAAGAGCAAGAGCAATCAAGGCAAATTAATGGTTGCTCTAAAATTAGAGTTGAAAGTCGTACGATGTTTTATGTATAAAAGTGGAACTCATTTGTGGTGAAACCCCCAAAATACCCCAAACTAACCAAGCCATTTACGCATATCTGCGTCCATTCGCTGCAACGAACCATAAGGGATAGCAGTTTTTGACACGATGACCCGTTTACAGTAATAACCCGAACATGACACGATTAGCTCGTATAGATTAATTTTTACTCTAAACATGTCCTCAAAATAAAATCAACACAACCCGAATATGACATGACTAACCCAAATTGCCATCCCGCGCCTCCCAGAACAAAACATGGCACAAATCCCTAGACGAAGCCGCGTCCGACGAAACCCCTTCGCTGCAGCGAAGCTTTTCTTTGTTGTAATCGAGTTCAGAACCACAATTCACCGTACAAAAGGGAATAGAATTTTAGGGACCCTCTAAAGTTGTATCTTTTGGAGGAAAGCATTATCTTGTTTCTTTTGTGGATGACTTCCCCATATGAGTTTCGGTGTAGACCATGTGACGGGGATGAAGTTATGAAAGCATTTTTAAGATGGAGATAATTAAAAACTGGACAAATAAAACAATCATAAGATTTAGATCAGATAATGGTGGAGTACGGAGACGACCCATAATCATAAGATTTAGATCAGATAATGGTGGAGTACGGAGACGACCCATTCTTCCAGGTGTGTTGAGACGATAGGATTATGAGACACGCTGTAATAAAATGGGGTTGCAGAACGCATGAATCGTATTTACTGAAGAAGGTGCAATATATGTTGTCCAATGTTGAATTGAAGTTGTGATACACATGCCATGTCATGAACAAGATGTCCAAAGAGATGTGGTCTTGAAATACCGTTTTGAAAATACCGTGTCAGATTATGGTTATTTCCATATATTAGGTTATCCTTCATATTCTCATGTTTAGTAGAGCAGGTTGGATCCTAGAGCCAAAAAATTCATATCCTTGAGCTCAAGTGACAGAATGAGGTATATAAATTTTAATGCCTGGAGTTGAAAATGAGCATTACACACAAGAAAGTGACTTATAATGAGTCTTAAAAAATGAAAAAAGAATAGTTCTCAGGAAGAGAACATAACCAAAGAGGCTTCGCAGCAGGTGGAGTGTGAACTCCAGTTGGTCCAGCTAGATTAGTGTGAGATAAAGAGGTTGTAGATTGAGGTACAAACGAGGTGGAGGTCTTGCCCGTGAGTCTCCTTAACAGCCAAATTTTATTGCACTTCGTAAGCCGAAGAGCCAAAATAAATAGGTCTATATGGATTGGGGTGGCTTACACTACTTAAGGTTGGTGATGATATTCTGTCTAAATAAAAATATTCTAAATGGTAATTAGAAAACGTAGATTGAAAAAAGGTTAGGAATGAGGAGATGCGGTCTCCTCGCATGAATCAAACTTGGGAGTTAGTGCGGCTCTAAAGAAGAAACCCATTGGGTGCAGGTGAGTATACATCAAGAGGGAAGGCTCCTCTTTTTGTGAAATTCAAAGCTAAATTGATGGCAAAAGGATATGCACAGAGGGAAGGAATATACTACAATGAAGTATTTCTCCAATTGTGAAGCATTCGCCTATGGAATACCATTTACATGATTTATTATGTCAATTTTTTACCAATTTCATTTTGTGTTACCGCGGCGTTTCCAAAATTGTCACATATGTATAAAAGGCCCACTTTTTTGTCAATTTTAACACATAATTATTTGAGTAGTGAGTTATTTGAGAGATCCTTTTGTAAACCATTAGGATATTTGATATGAGTGCATTTGTGGCCCGCGGATTAGGAATTCATCTGACCACACGTCAAATTTGTGATTCTTCTTTCTTCTTCGTCTTTTTTTTTTCTTTTGCAGTTGTTCGTGCATGCTCAAAATCACCAACCACATGAACTTTCTTTTCTTTTTCTAAGTAAAGCAATAATCCCTAATAAAACCAACTTCACCTTATTATTTACTCAGAAATTTGTTCAAGTCTTGAAATTACTATTTCAACACTAATAATATTGCACTCTTACAGATTAGGACCCCTTAGAAATAATTACATAAAAAAAATCTACACTTGAATCCCCCCCAACCTTCCTTGGGTTATTTTCACTATATTTTACAATTCCACAAAAAAAAATTACCAGCAATCACCATAAGTTTGCTTCCCAAAAAAAGAAAAGGAAAATACAGGATCTAATTATTATAACAACCACAGTTACTTCTAATATTTAAAGAGATTTTGTTACGTCACATAACTTGGAATTTCAACCAACCAATAAAGAGATACTAAAGAGACTTGACAATTAATACAATATTTGTTTGAATTTTTAAGGTTTTGACCATTTATTTAAATCAAGATTAATTAATGTGGGATCCACATGACATTTCAGGTGAGTCGGAACGTGTTCCATTCTCCGAACAATCAACACGGTATATTCACTTGTTTAAAACAATGAACAAGTGAATGAGAAATCGACTCTAAAAGTCATTCACTTGAACATGAAAACTTGTTTGAAGTTGTAATGGGGTAGGCTTACCCTACATAGGAATAGAGAGAAGTGGAAGAGTATACTCTTAACTTACACTTCAATTTGGACCCTAAGGAGCAACTCACTTTTGTAAAGGGGAGAAAAATTGCATGCATGAGGGTTTGTGGGCTAATCCCACATGCGCACACTACCCACTCGTCTCGACCCGAACCCAATAGGTTAGCTCGGCTCGGCTCGGCTTATGCTTGGGCTTGGCAAGTACATATTCTTTTTGGCCAAATTCTATTGGGCTTTCCTAACAAATTTTATAGTAATTTTTGCTCCTTCCAAGTTCGGTTTTGGAGCAGTTTAATGGTTACCTGGTAATTAATTGATTTGATATGATTTTAACATTGTGACTATCCATTACCGTTGTTACGGCTTACAAATATACCATTTGGTTTTCCATTTTTTTCCATAAACACTTTGAAATATGAGGAATATTTTTCACTCATTTTGCACCCCTTTGAAGTGCACAATGATTAACTTCAAACCAACTCGAAGTTCATTTGCGGACTGTTCGAGACAATATACCGCATTTCCATTTTGAAATCATTGTCCGTTTGCATTAATTTAATAGGGTTTGAACATTTCCTTCGTCGAGTGCTACTTCTTGCATTAATTCAATGAGCCGTGAGCACTAGTAAGGGGATTCAAATAGTGTATATCTTTGTAGTGAGGAGTTTAATTATTGAGCGTGTGTGTGTGTTTAAACACCGGTTTTATTCTCAAGGTGAAATTAAACTCTCCACCTGTGGACGTAGCCAATATTAGGTGAACCACGTTAAATCTCATGTCTTTCTTATGTGTGCTTTTTTTTTCATCTACAATTTATTTTTATTTAGTAGGCACAACAATTGCTATGAGAGCTCCATTTATACACAAGGTGTTTGACAAAAAAATCAATATTTAGACTTTATTGTTAAACCACTAGTGTTCGTAAATCTTGGGGCATTTACATTCAACCATGACTAGAAATGTTGTGGTTCAATACAAGGTGGACCCATTCGATCGAAAAGGTCGCTTTACTCTAAGGAAAAATAAGGCAAAGGACATCCTTATTCAAGGAAACCTTGTACGGGCATTGAAAGAAAATGATGGAAAGCCGGAAAAATGACAAAAGTTGATTGGGAGAATGTTGAGTCAAGATGCTTGAGCACGATACGACTCAATATCGGTGATGATATCATCAATAACGTCATTGATGAGGATAAACCGCCAAAATTGTGGAAAAAGTTTAAAAACTTTATCTAGCTAAGAGTCTCACAACAAAGCTCAATCTCAAGCGGGAGCCTTATCGTTTGAAGATGGAGGAGGGCAGGGACCTTATTAATCACATGAATATGTTTCATGGGATTGTGGATCAACTCAAAAAGGTTGATGTAAAGCTTGAGGAAGAAGATTGAGCCTTGTTGTTTTTTACCTCTCTTCCAGAGTCACTACCATTTTGTATGGAAAAGATATGTTGAAAATGGATGAGGTGGAGTCGATTCTATTGTCCCATACGAAGAGCAAATTTTTGGGGCGAGGAGAATTCGGGCTCAGCTATGTTCGTTCAAGGTCAAAATCGATAAAGGAACACCCACTGGAGATTTAGTGGAAGTAGTAGGTCTAAATCAAGGGGTGGTAAAAAAGGTCGACAATGTTACAAGTGCAAGGAGAGGGGTCACATAAAACGTGATTGTCCTTTGAATAAGGACGGATGTGACTCCGATGGTGCATCAGTATCATACGCGGGAGAAAAAGACTTTGGAGATACTCTCACCATTTCCAAAGATAACTCTTTATCTCAAAATGATTGGATATTGGATTCAGGATCTTCGAATCATATTTGCCCCATGAGAGAATATTTTGAAATATTCCAAGAAAATGAGAAAGGTCTATTGTCTTTGCCTAACGGTGATAAGTGTACCGTTGAAGGTGTGGGAATAATGAAACTCAAAATGTTCGACAGGGTGGTGCGCACTTTGGGTGGTGTGGCATATGTCCCAAAGTTAGGAAAGAATTTAATATCCATTAGCCAATTAGATTCCAAGGGCTACCGGATTTCAATTGCCGGTGAAGTTTTGAAAGTCATGCGTGATTTTATGGTCCTAGCAAAGGGAGATGAGAGATGAGGGTTGTGCCGTCTGAAACAGAATTCGAGGTTTTTAGGAAAGCAGCGTGCACAAATTATCGAGGGCTCGAGGCATGTCTCATTTGTGGATAAAATGGAGATATCAGTTGCAAGTTTTCTGACAGCAGATGATGGTGGGAGGAAAAATCCTATTACTGGAAGGGACGGCTTGGAAGATCCAGTGTCAAAGCATAATTTTTGACTCGGGGTAGTTGCACACATGCATTGGTCATTGATAAAATCAAGGGGTGTTAGGACCGTAGTTTTAATTCAGGGTGTGTGTAGCTAACACAAGGAAGGCCAATGGAAAATCATTTGTGGTCATTACAAATGGAAGTCTTAGTAATAAAGACTTCGTCTTGGCATTGAATATTGTTGAAGTTGGAAATAACTCCATGGTTGGCAATTTTTGTGTGGCAAGTTGGGAGACTCGGATGGGAGAATTCTCATCAAGTAGAGTCGCGATTATGGCACTCCGGTTATTGTCTTGTCGTTGCCATGCCATGGATTGCCAAGTTGGAGATTGTTGGGATTGACAAACCATTAATGCCAAAAGCCACAAGATGGGGTTGCCAACCATGTGTGGACATGAGTAAGAAAGTTGGCAACCCATGTGTGTGGCAATTGGAAGGTAATTGCTTGTTATAAATAGGACCCTCTTGAGAAGGATTATACACACCAAACACTAAGAGAGGAAGCAAAAAAATATAAAGTTTGCAAGAGTTTGAAAGGATTCAAAGAGTGTATATTTTTATAGTGAGGAGTTTAATTATTGAGAGTGTGAGTATTTGTAAACACCGATTTTATTCTACCACATTTAGCATATAATGAAGCAAATGCATACATGAATTAAAGTGCAATATGATATACCAATTTTTTCCAAGCGGGAGGAGCAGGGAGCTCTACCGAGACCACATCGTCCCTAACTCCAGCCTCAGAACTCGCCATTTTAACCCTTAAAACCAAAACAAGCAAAAAGCCGCCGCCACGTTTAAACACACAAAAAACTAAAGGAAAGATTGAAATAGAAGAAACAAAAGCTATTTCTATAGAGTCAAAGTACCTGATCAACAAAGTCGGAGATTTGCTTTTTTTGCTCTCTGTCTCTCTCTCCGGAAACCAAGACACTTACACAGTAGGAACGTTGGAAGGTACAAACAATTTTATCCAGTCGCCGCCTAAATTTGAAGTGTGTCGGATTAGCGCACACTTTGATCAGTCTTTTCAACGTCCTACACTTACGCGTGTCCCAGCGTTGTACCTACTTTTTTTTTTAAATCGAGGTTTGTTCGAGAGTCGGTACGGAAACCGTTCTTAAGTATACTAGATTTGAGCGTTGCGTGAGCACATTGTGGTACGGGTGGCGATGGGTCCGATCTGGGCTGATCTAATGGGGCTCGGACCGGTTTATAAAATTTTAAGTTATTTCAAATTCGAAAGCTTCTTGTTCAAGTTCGGATATAATTTTTTTTACCTAAATTTTATTATTTAACAAATTTATGACCTATTTTATTATTTATTTATCAAATTTATTTTAAAATGTACTATTATTAAAACTAAGAGTAAATAAACCCTAAAACTAATATTTTTAAATGTTCCCCATTTATATTATTTTTTATAACTTTTAACGTTAAGGAAATAAAAATTAAGGGAAAGTCTATCCACATACCCTTATATGCTCCCCTCACACCCTTGCAATGTCCAAAGACATTACTATCCTTCAAACTTTTAACTTTCTTTTCTTAAGCTAACTTTGAAAATAAATAAATAAAAACTTATAACTAACTTTGGTAAAAAAAAAATAGAACCAACTAATTACATCTAATTTTGATAAAAAAAACAATAGACTTTGATTTTTTTTTTAAAAGGTACATCTAACTTTGATTAAAAAATAGGAAGAGGAGATAAAGGTGTGACGCATGATTAATTAATTGAGTGCAACTAATTCATAAAGGTTCAAATTAATTGAAGCTGCTTCACATTAATTGTAGCTTCACTTGCTGAGTGAAGCTACAATTAATGTGAAGTAGCTTCAATGAATTTAAACATTTATGAATTAGTTGCGCTCAATTAATTAATTATGTGTCACACCTTCATCTCCTCTTCTTTTTTTTTAATCAAAGTTACCTGTATTTTTTTTTATTTATCAAAATCAGTAGTTTTTTTTTTTATTTTACCAAAGTTAGCTATAATTTTTTTCTATCAAAGCTAGCTGTAATTAGATGGTTGTAATTTTTTTTATCTAAGTCCGTTGTAGCTTTCTGATTTTATCAAAGTTTGTTGTAGATTTTTTTTTTATCAAAGTTAGCTGTAATTTTTTTCATTTACCATGGTTAGTTGTAATTAGTTGGTTGTTTTTTTTATTTATCAAAGTTCGTTCTAACTTTTTTTTATCGAGATTAATTATAGCTTTTTTTATCAAAGTTAATTGTATTTTTTTTATCAAAGTTAGTTGCAGCCTGATGATGCTGAGATTTTGCACCACCAGATAAGCGATGATGAGCTCAAACAGTAGTAACCATGACAGCCATTGAGATGTAAGTGTATAAGTGTGTAAGTGTATAGAAGGAGGTGAGTATAAGAGGAATAAGACAATGATGTATAGTGGTTCAGCCAATTAGGCCTACATCCACTGTGAGTGTGTGATCCACTAAATATGGGCACTAATGGTCTTGGATACAATACACATAAGCTCACTTTCTCTCTCTACTGTGTGTATAAGACAGAGTTTCAGCTAGGGTTACCAATTTCGAATCCTTTGCAAGATAGAGGATGACCTCTATATATAGTACCTAGGGGGTGTAATGTACCCCTCATGCATGTAATGTGCATGTGTGTGTTTGCCTCACCAATATGAGGAAGCCGTCTGTCACTGTCACATGTAGGGAATAATGATGAAATATTCTCCCCACGTGTGGGGAATAATCTTGTTATAACTGATATGTGTCCACGTGCCCTTATCCAAATGTCAACAGATGCTCGGCTACCGTGCTTGGTGCATGACCTCGGTCAGGGAGAGGCTGAGGTTAACAAGTCTAGTTGCTCGTTCAATCCGAGATGAGCCATAAGGGCCTCGGCTTAATTCTAGCCGAGACAATGGACAAGGTCGGCCTGAGCCGAGGTTGAGCTGGTGTGTTTGGAGCATTAACTGATATCTTGATGATGATGACATTGGTAAAAAGGCTTCTTGCGAGCTCGGCCTACATCTGTCCGAGGTTACCATTCCCAGGTATACGAGAGTGCTGTTGATCCTTGTGATGCGTGTGATGTCCCTTCGAGAGGCTGGTGGTAGTGTCGGCCTGGGCCGACCTTACTATGGCCGAGGGCTGATGCCGTATGCCCAAGGCTTGTCCAGTGTCGGCCATGATCTCGGCCGAGGTTGGTGTCTCCGGGACACACTTGGGGCATATCAATCACCCCCCAGCCCTTAGTTACATGTGAGAGCAGGTGACTGTGGGATTTACACATCTCCGAGGCCTTTCTAATATAAGCCAATATTTGTTTGACACTTGTCCAGTGTTGAAGTATGGCTTGCTTGGCAAATGTGTGTTATCAACCGCCTTTGGGGCTCCCAAGGCAATGATGGGCCTTGGGAATCGCACTTGTATATTTAAGGGTTTTGAACCCTCATTTTTCCCTCCTTCCTCAATTCTCTCTCCTACGCGATAGCATTCCAACAGTTTCTCTCTCTAAAGGCATTCTCTTCGCGATTCCACTGCAGAGGTCCTTGGTGGTGATTTACTCGAGTTTTCTTCATTTCCTTCTACTACTTCTTCCTCAGGTATTCTCTGCCATCTTTTTCCCTTCGTTTTTTCCTGTTTTTTCCTATTTTTTGTGTTTTTCGGCGAGCTTAGGGATTTTCAGGCGAGAACTTCATACTTCCAGGCGAACTGTATTTGCCTTAAGTTTCTTGGTTTGATCTTTATATTGCCTTACTTCATTAGCCAATCTTGTTTGTAGTTTAGGAAGTCTCCCCAAGTGTAGTGTATGCCTCTGATGCTCAGACCCCTCTACCAACTTCTTGAGGAGTTCCCTTCCCTTAGAGAGAAGACTTTAGAAAAAATCAGACAAATAGAAAGAGCACAGGAGGAGGCTCGTAGGTCACAAGAATTCCCTATTAGACCCATCTTTCCACCACCCCTGAAGGTGGTATATCCTGATCCCTCGGAGTCTTTCAATCAGGCTGAGGTTCCTGTCGATCCAATACCGATGTCTGAGTCTGAGTCTGAGTCTTCCACCTCAGACCCCATGTCTGTGGATTCCTTTTAGGAGGCCATGGACTTCTCAACTCGGGAAGATCAATCCCCTGATCAGGCTGAGGTCTTTAGCCGGGCCTCGTCCCATAATAATTCAAGCACCTCAGCCTCTTCCTCAGAGGTTGAGATCGTTGAGCCGAGTGTGGCCATTCCACCACCACTTGACGCCATTCCTCTGTCGACCTTCACCGGTGCCGAGTTCGCTTAGAGGTTCCCGAGTAACCCATCAACATCTGCTCCGATCGATGTTGAGCCAGATGATGATGACATTAAAAGTGATGTCGATGTCTCTGAGGCGGTCGAGATCGAGAGTACTGTAACTGAGGTAGGCCTCCTTTGCTTCAGATATCTGTACTCCATTAGTACGTCCATAAAGCTAAGAAGACCTCTGAGGGAAGAGAGGGCTTATCATGGCCGAGACGGCGAGATCAGCTTATACGAGCAGATGTTCAAGTTGGGGTTTCGTCTGCCCATCCATCCCATTATCAAATCTATCATTTTCTATATCAATTTGGCCCCCTCTCAACTATCCCCTAATGTCTGGAAGGTCATAATAGGGGCCATAGTCTTATGGAAGGCTGTCACCACTCAGACCTCCCAGTTCAGGTTTTTGTAGGTTGCTATGTCCCTTCCTCAGCTAAAAATCATCCGAGCTACTATCATTTTATAGCTCGAAAGCCTGAAAAAAAATGCTTCAAATAACTCAGACTTCCAATCATAACTGGAAGCCTCGATACTTTTTTGCTTCTGGACCATGGGAATTTGGCCCATGTGCTCCCTCGTCCATTCTAAAGCCGAGGATGCCCCTGAGGTGGGGTAAGGTCACAATGTCTGCGAGGGCCGACCTTGGCCTGAGCCCGCAAAACCTTCAAGATCAGGGGATACATGGTCTGTTCGTTAAATTCGAACACTTGATGACCCCTCACTACCTCTCTGAGACAGGTCTAGGTGGAAGTCCTCTTTCCGAGCTTAGTAAGCGCTTTCTATTTGAAGTTGAACCTCTGAGTTTATTTATGTCTGATCTTCCAACTCAGATCTATTAATTTTTGCAGAGCGCCCAGAGGATATCTCAGACGAACTCTGGGAAATGGTTGTACCTAGTTTGATGAGACTTCCAAAGAAAGCAGGCCTTAATGCTCCTCCCCCAGCTCCCTCTGCCTCAAAGCCGCTAGCCACAAGGAAGAGGGCTTCAACTGAACATGCCCCTGAGGATCAGAGGTAAAAGAAAAGGAGTACTAATACTGCCATCCCCATCTCTTCAGCAGACGCCTTATCAGCTCGTCTAGAGCAGTTGAAGATTACTGACAGCATCGTCGGCCATAGTCTGCAGGCCCTAGATGACTTCGGCTCTACAATAACCGAGGTCGACAAGCGTTTCTTTCGGTCACTTGATGCTCCCTTGCTGGTTGAGTTCGGCATCCACAGATCCATTCAGGTGTGACCTCATATTTCTTTGTAATTTTTAAGTGTAACCTCTGATTTTTCTTTGACTCATTCATGATCACAAAATCTGCAGGGCCTGACAGCTATGCACCACCTCTCCAATTGGACTCTGAGGAAGTTGATCCTCATCCAGAAGGGTCAAGAGGCCGAGAAGGTCCAAAGTACTTTGAACGCAGAAATTGACTACCTGAAGTCTGAGTTGGGTGAGTCTGACAAGAAGGTGAAGGGGACAGAGAAGGAGGTCTTTCAGCTTAAGAAGGACCATATTGCGGCTCTGAAGGCCAAGGATGACAGTCTGCAGCAGAAGGTCAGCTCGGTCGTAAAGGCAGCCCTCGATGACGCCTCTGAGGGGATAATAGCCGAATATAAAAGTTCTAATGAGTTTATGGGCTTTGGCTTTGAATACCTCGAGAGAGGTATCAAAGCTACTACCAAGTGGGCGGCTGTCAATGAGAATGAGGCTGGCACTTTGAAAGCCTCTGACTTCATAGGCCTTGGCTTTGCTAATCCTTAGCTTTCCCAGGCCCTTCAGGAGGTTAAGGAGGAGGTTGTCGCGCCTGCCGAGACTGCCACGTTAGACGGCACAAAGGTTGGAGGGGCAGACCACCACGATGACGTTGCCGAGGTGACCAACGTCATCCAGCTTAACCAAACTGAAGACACCAGCATTCCCCCCTCAAACCATTAAAGAGAGAATCTCTGAATATTGTTTGTAACCCCTGAAATTGTGAAGCTTGTTTGTAATCCATGAACATTTATAATTTCTGAATGAGCATGGTTATTACTTTTCCATTCTTTGTAACCTCTGAATATTTATAATCTCTGAATGTGTTATTCTCTGAAGAGGATCATCTTCTTTTGTTGAATGTATGTCGTGATGTTTTTGCTCTGAAGCTTATGCAATGATGTTTGCTTAAACCAAATTAGTACTCTGACCTCAGACCTCGTCACCACTGAATGATGTTATAAGGGTCTGAGGTAATCACCTAAGATGTTATCCCCATAATTAATCTCACCAAATAAATGATGTTAAAGGTCTGAGGTCATCCCATTATGGTGTCTGAGCTCAGACCTCGTCACCACTGAGTGATGTTATAAAGGTCTGTGGTCATCACCTAAGATGTTATCCCCATAATTAATCTCACCAAATTAATGATGTTAAGGGTCTGAGGTCATCCCATTATGGTGTCTGATGAGATCAGACCTTGTCACCACTGAGTGATGTTATAAAGGTCTGTGGTCATCACCTAAGATGTTATCACCATAATTAATCTCACCAAATAAATGGTGTTAAGGGTCTGAGGTCATCCCATTATGGTGTCTGAGCTCAGACCTTGTCACCACTGAGTGATGTTATAAAGGTCTGAGGTCATCACCTAAGATGTTATCCCCATAATTAATCTCACCCAATTAATGATGTTAAGGGTCTGAGGTCATCTCATTATGGTTTCTGAGCTCAGACCTTGTCACCACTGAGTGATGTTATAAGGGTCTGAGGTCATCACTTAAGATATTATCCCCACAATTAATCTCACCAAATTAATGATGTTAAGGGTCTGAGGTCATCTCATTATGGTGTCTGACCTCAGACCTCGTCACCACTGAGTGATGTTATAAAGGTTTGTGGTCATCACCTAAGATGTTATCCCCATAATTAATATCACCAAATTAATGATGTTAAGGGTCTGAGGTCATCCCATTATGGTGTCTGAGATCAGACCTTGTCACCACTGAGTGATGTTATAAAGGTCTGTGGTCATCACCTAAGATGTTATCCCCATAATTAATCTCACCAAATAAATGATGTTAAGGGTCTGAGTTCATCCCATTATGGTGTCTGAGCTCAGACCTTGTCACCACTGAGTGATATTATAAAGGTCTGAGGTCATCACCTAAGATGTTATCCCCATAATTAATCTCACCAAATTAAT
This sequence comes from Sambucus nigra, assembly GCA_949130495.1. Classification (NCBI taxonomy): domain Eukaryota; kingdom Viridiplantae; phylum Streptophyta; class Magnoliopsida; order Dipsacales; family Adoxaceae; genus Sambucus; species Sambucus nigra. The sequence goes on along the minus strand of OX422210.1, from coordinate 145,471,257 downwards.
GATGTTAAGGTTCTGAGGTCATCTCATTATGGTGTCTGAGCTCAGACCTTTTCACCACTGAGTGATGTTATAAGGGTCTGAGGTCATCACCTAAGATGTTATCCCCATAATTAATCTCACCAAATTAATGATGTTAAGGGTCTGAGGTCATCCCATTATGGTGTTTGCGCTCAGACCTCGTCACCACTGAATGGTGTTATGAAGGTCCGAGGTCTTCACCTAAGATGTTATCCCCATAATTAATCTCACCAAATTAATGATGTTAAGGGTATGAGGTCATCTCATTATGGTGTTTGAGCTCAGACCTTGTCACCACTGAGTGATGTTATAAGGGTCTGAGGTCATCACCTAAGATGTTATCCCCATAATTAATCTCACCAAATTGATGATGTTAAGGGTCTGAGGTCATCCCATTATGGTGTTTGCGCTCAAACCTCGTCACCACTGAATGGTGTTATGAAGGTCTGAGGTAATCACCTAAGATGTTATCCTCATAAATTTCTGACATAAGTGCAAAATGAAGCAAGGACCACCATGGGAACTGATCTTTTATTAATAACCTCTTCATGACAAGATGGTACATTTACACAACTTTATGCAACATCATATGTAATACTTCTTTAGGTGATCAGCATTTCATGGATTAGCGAAAGGTTCTCCTTGTAGATTTTCTAGCCTGTAAGTGACAGGCACAACCTCTTCTGTCACTTTGTAGGGACCGTGCCAGTTTGGGTGGAGTTTGTTTGATTTCTGTAAGGTCTTCTTTAGCACTAGGTCTCCCACTGTAATGGGTCTTGACTTCACCCTCTGGTTGTAGAATTTCGCTGCCCTCTGTTGGTAGGTTGCTTGTCTGACCTCCGCGTCCTCTCTTCTTTCTTCTATAAGATCTAGGTCTAGCCTCCTCTCTTCCCCATTATTATCAGGGTCATAGGTCTGAATCCTATGAGTTGGGAGCCCTACTTCCGTTGGTATGATGGCCTCTGAGCCATGTGCCAACATGAACGGGGTTTCTCCAGTCGGTGTCCTTGTCGTGGTTCTATAGGCCCATAACACAACGTAGACCTCTTCAGTCCATCTTCCCTTCGCATCTTCTAACCTCTTATTGACTCCATCGAGAATTGTTCTGTTTGTGACCTCGGTCTGACCGTTTGCCTGAGGTCGACCAGGAGATGAGAAGAACTGCTTTATTCCCACTCTTAGGCAATACTTTTCTAAAGAGGAGTTCTTGAACTGGGTCCCATTGTCCGATATGAGAGTGTTTGGGAGGCCGTATCTGCATATGATATTCCTCCAAATAAATTGGAAGGTCTTCTGCTCTGTGATCGTTATCATTGGCTCTGCCTCCGCCCACTTTGAAAAGTAGTCGATGGCAACTATCAAGAATCTATAATTATTGGCAGCTCTTGGCTGGGGTCCTACTAAGTCAATTCCCCATACTATAAATGGCCATGGAGAAGTGATTGGCATCATAGGCTGATGAGGTTGATGAGGGATACCGGTAAATCTTTGACATTTATCACATTTCCTCACATAGGCCGCAGCGTCCTTGGACAAGGTTGGCCACCAGTACCCCTGTGTGATGATTCTTTTGGCCAAGGGTCTTCCCCAAATATGGCTAGAGCAAGAACCCTCATGAATTTCCTGTAAGATCCGGGGAACTTCCGTGGGGTGCACACATCTGAGGAGAGGTAGTAGGAATCCTTTCTTGTACATGACGTCTCCTACTATCGAGAACTTGGCAGCCTTATATCTCAATTTCTGCCTCTCTAACTTGGATTCAGGTAGCTCTCCCTCTCTGATATATCTGAAGAGGGGATCCATCCATGAGTCTCCTAAGTTTAAATTGTGACAAGGTTTACATACCTCTTCTTGCTCAATGGTTGCCTTCCCCAAGACCTCGATCGGAATGGTCCTTCTTACATCTGTCTTCGTTGCCGAGGCCAACCTCACCAATGCATCTACGTGGCTGTTACTTTATCGAGGCACTCTCTTCAGTCTTGCCTCTTTAAAATGTTCTAACATCGTTCTCACCCTTTTCAGATATTTGGCCATCCTTTCATCTCTGGCCTCATAGATTCCCAGTACTTAATTGACAACTAACCTTGAGTCGCTGTGGAGTAGGAGTCGCTTTACGCGAAGAGTCTTTGCTAATGAGAGACCTGCTATCATGGCCTCATACTCGGACTCATTGTTAGAAGCTCGAAAGTTGAATCTCAAAGAGTATTCAATGTTGGCACCATCTGTAGCTGAGAGTATCAACCCTGCACTGCTTCTATTATCGCAGGAAGAGCCATCAACGAAGAGGCTCCAAATATATGTACCCAATGAGAAGACCCCTTCTGTCATGACTCCTTTTTTGAAGAGGTACCGATCTTCCTCGTTCTCCACAACTCGGTTCCTATCCCCGTTGGATGCGATCTCTTCCTGATCTTGGAAGATGTTTGGTGTCGTATCTTCCGAATTTCGAAAGACACCATGGTTTTCAACACCCTCTAGGTCATTTTCTGCCTCGGCCTCTTCCAATTTTTTGACCTCTTCTCGGATGACGTCGTACTTCTCCCTGGAATAGACTCTTCGTCTCTGTTTGATTGGCCTGGCATCTTTGGTCACGTTGAGCTTGTGACTCATAACTTCAGGGTCGATGCCGGGCATGTCTGCATGACTCCATGCGAAGACACTCTGTCTCCTCCTGAGGAAGTTTATCAGCTCTTCCTTGATTTCTTCCTTTAGGTCTTTATCGACCTGGACGGTTTTTTCCGGCTCGTCCTCATTGAGGACGATGGATTCTACCTCTTCCGCGGCCTCTCCCTTCTTCAATTTTGTCTCATCTCTTGGGTCAAGCGTATCAATGCTATAAGTGGTGGTTGCCCTCTTATGGGCATCTCTCTCTTCGACCGAGTTGAAGTAACAATCTCACGCTGTGGTCTGGTCACCTTGCACTTCCCCTACCCCAGAGGGAGTCAGGAATTTTAGCATCTGATGGACCGTCGACGACATAGCTTCAAACTCTTTAAGGGCCACCCTTCTTATGATGAGGTTATAGGCTGAAAATACGTTCTCGTCCATGACGAAAAAATTTATCTTCTTGGTCAGCCTCTTAGGCCACTCATCACCCATCCGTACGTCCATCTCATTCATGCCCAAGGGGTGGACCTTTTCGCCACTGAAGTTTATCAATGGGTGATGATAGGGTACCAGCCTTGCTCTGCTAAGACTTAGGCTCTTGAAGCAAGGCCAAAACATCACGTCCGCCGAGCTCCCCCCGTCTACGAGGATCCTCTGCACCTCGCACCCATGCACCCTTATTGTTATAACCAGAGGGTCATCATGGGGGGCTAAGATACCCTTGAAGTCAAGTCTGGAGAACCCAACTACAAGGGTGTCCATGTCTACTTTCTTCCTCTTCTGCACTGTATCGGAAGACGTTAGATTCACAACTTCAAGCTTGGCCACTGACCTGGCCTCTACTACGTGAGCCTTCCTATCAGCTACTTCAGAGCCACCTCCTACAAATCCTCCGCATATGGTGTCAACACCAAACGAGATTATACCAACCCTCTTCACCGGGGTGTTGTCATCTTTCGGCGGAAGATCCGGATCGTCTTCATCATCACCTTCTGAATCATTGTCTCTTTTGGCCGGGACATTGTCACGGCATCTGTCATTTCTCATTTTCTTAGGGTCATCTCTTCCACCCTTAGGAGCCTTACCGTCCACATACTTCCTCAACTTTCCAGATTTTAACATCCTTTCAATCTCATCCTTCAAGGCGAAGCATCTGTCTGTGACATGGCCATGATCCTGGTGGAAACTCGCACCATAGGTTTTTGTTCCTCTTATGTGGTGGGGCTTTCAGTTTCTCTATCCATCTCAGAGTCCTGTCATTCTTAATCTCGTTGAGGATGTGCTCGCAGCTCACAGTCAGAGGAGTATAGTGAGGGAACTTGTCATCACCCGACCTCTTCTTCCCATCTTTCTTGTTTTGGGACTTTCCACTGCCATCGCGATTCTCATCCTCATACTTGGCGGACATTGCCTCTTCCACATTCATTACTTTCCCTGCGGTTTCAAGGAGCTCCGCCATAGACCTAGGGGAGTCTTCCGCAAGTTTCCACAACAGCTTCCCTTTCTGTAGACCCCCTATGAGGGCGGTCATGGCTATGTTCTCTTCATAATCTTCGACCTCCAACTTCTCTTTATTGAACCTGTTTATGTAGTCTCTTAGGCTCTCGTCCTTGCCCTGCTTGACATACAGCAGGTGAGTAGTCTTCTTTTGAGGTCTCACCCCAAAGCAAAAGTTGTGGATGAATAGTTCAGCTAAGCCTTTGAAGTTCTCAATTGAGTTCTTCGGAAGGGAGGTAAACCAACTGTGTGCTGGCCCTGTTAAGGTCCCAGAGAAGGCCCTACACTTCATCTCATTAGGTATCGAGTAGATGTCTGCTGTCGACTGGTACATCTCGATGTGATGTACAGGGTTAGTGGTGTCATCATACTTGGGAGACACTATAGGAGGCTTGAACTTAACTGGGGTTGGGAAGCCCACTATCCTAGCCACAAATGGAGAACCCTCTGAGTAACACCTTTGTAATGGGTCCCTGCTTTTAATGAGGTCTCCTATTTTCTCCTCAAGGCGCTGGATAGAGTCATTCCACGGTCTTCTGCCATTGACCTGGCCGAGGTTGTCCCCAGCCACCTTTATGGGATGGACCGAGGGTTCCCCTGCCGCGGCACGTCGGCTGTTGACCTCTTCATGTTCCCCGCCTCTTCTTTTATAGTGTCGGCCTTGGTCTGGCCGACCCTGCCTGTTTACTCTCTGAGAGCCTGATGCGCTCCTCGATCTCGACAATCTCTGTCTTAGGTCATTCACTGGGCCCAATCTCTCAAAGGCTGACCCTCTGCTCAACCTATCAAAGGTTGACCCTCTTTGTTGAGCCTCTTCACCTCTTCGGCCGACACAACCTTGACTTTGCTGAAGAGGTCGTACAGTGTTATTCGACACCTCATATGGCTCCCAGTAGTCTTCCGGGGCCTCTTCCGCCTCTAGATCGTCATACCTATCCTCTGGGCAATGGTTTCCTTGCCTCCTTAGGCGTAAGCGCCTAGGGTCAGCAACGTCCCTTCTCCGCTGGGGTGCAGGCTGGTCCTTCATTGGTGCCTAGGGTGGTCCCCTAGCGTCAGGATGAGGCTGAACAGCCGCCGGAGTGATCATATCAGGTGAGACTCCAGGTGGCCTCATCATAGTTTGGTTGAGTTGTGCAAATTGTTCCTGCATAGCTTATTGTGTTGCAGCTAAAGACCTCAAGGCTGCAGCTACCTCCGCCATTTTGAACTGGGGCAGCGCCTGACTGGACTAGGCCCTCCACCTCCGGGTGGCGGAAGAGGCGGTGGTAATTCTGGTGCCATATGTTAACACTATAGAGCTTGAGTAGCAGATGAGCTTAGTACCTCAAGGGACCTCTTTCAATGGTGAAGCAGATCCACGCAAGGGGTGGTGCCTGGTTCACCACCAGAGTCTTCGGTGAGGTTAAGCTGAAGAAGAGGAAGAGATAGCTTCTCTCGTTCCCACAGACGGCGCCAAAACGATGATGCTGAGATTTAGCACCACCAGATAAGTGATGATGAGCTCAAACAGTAGTAACCGTGGCAGCCATTGAGATGTAAGTGTATAAGTGTGTAAGTGTATAGAAGGAGGTGAGTATAAGAGGAATAAGACAATGATGTATAGTGGTTCAACCAATTAGGCCTACATCCACTGTGAGTGTGTGATCCACTAAATATGGGCACTAATGGCCTTAGATACAATACATATAAGCTCACTGTCTATCTCTACTGTGTGTATAAGACAGAGTTTCAGCTAGGGTTAACCATTTCGGATCCTTTGCAAGATAGAGGATGACCTCTATATATAGTACCTAGGGGGTGTAATGTACCCCCCATGCATGTAATGTGCATGTGTGTGTTTGCCTCACCAATATGGGGAAGCCATCTGTCACTGTCACATGTAGGTAATGATGATGAAATATTCTCCCCACGTGTGGGGAATAATCTTGTTATAACTGATATGTGTCCACGTGCCCTTATCCAAATGTCAACAGATGCTCGGCTACCGTGCTTGGTGCATGACCTCGGCCAGGGAGAGGCCGAGGTTAACAAGTCTAGTTGCTCGTTCAATCTGAGATGAGCCATAGGGGCCTCGGCTTAATCCTAGCCGAGGCAATGGACAAGGTCGGCCTGAGCCGAGGTTGAGTTGGTGTGTTTGGAGCATTAACTGATATCTTGATGATGATGACATTGGTAAAAAGGCTTCTTGCGAGCTCGGCCTACATCTGGCCGAGGTTACCATTCCCAGGTATACGAGAGTGTTGCTGATCCTTGTGATGCGTGCGATGTCCCTTCGAGAGGCTGGTGGTAGTGTCGGCCTGGGCCGACCTTGCTATGGCCGAGGGCTGATGCCTCATGCCCAAGGCTTGTCCAGTGTCGGACATGATCTCGACCGAGGTTGGTGTCTCCGAGCCGAGGTCACACTTGGGGTATATCACAGCCTTTTCTTTTATTTTATCAAAGTTACCTTTAAAGTTTTTTTTTATCAAAGTTAGCTATAATTAGTTGGTTGTAATTTTTTTTTAATCAAAGTTAGTTGTAGCTTTTTTTTATTTTTTGTCAAAATTAATTGCAGTTTTTTTTTAAATCAAAGTTAGATGTACCTTTGTTTTAAAAATCAAAGTTTATTGTTTTTAAATTAAAATTAGATGTAATTAGTTGGTTGTATTTTTTTTTTTATCAAAGTTAGTTATAAGATTTTATCTATTTATTTTCAAAGTTAGCTTGGAAAAAGAAAGTTAAAAGACTTAAAGGGTAATAATGTCTTTAAACATTGAAAGGATGTGGGGGGAGCATATGAGGGTGTGGGGATAGACTTTTCCAAAATTAAACTACTATATATATAATCAATATTATATTTAATTATCCAATCGGACCGCGCTCAAACGGGCCTAAGAATACATACCCAAGTCCGCTTAGAAAAAAATTGGGCCTATAAAAAAATTTCAAGCCCGGTTCGCGACTTATTTACCTTACTCAAGCCCTATTTTTTCGGGCAGGCGTCGGGCCTATAGTCACCCCTACTTTGTAGTAGTCCTTGTCGTAGAACTTTAGTTATTTCAAAATGATTATACTAAATTCTCTCTCTCTCTCTCTCTCTCTATATATATATATATATATATATATGCGCACACAATAGCACAAACATAAAAGTTCACTCAAATTTATAAATTATTTAATGTAATAAAAAAACGAAGATAAAGTCAACCTTATCAAATAAAGATATGAAAGAATATAATAAATTAATGAAAATTACTTCGTCGACAAATTCAAGTAATTTCAAATTTAAAAATAAAAATAAAATAAATATGGCAATGAAAATGTTAAAAGATAGTTTTATCTATGACGTCTTATTTAATATTTAATTATAAAAAACTACTAAAAATAGTTAATAATCAATAGCATATAGATGATTTAAAGAATTAATGGTGGTTTAGTTCAAATCTTATTCTTTTCATTTTTCATATTCTAATTTTAAAGAAAAGTCCAAATAACTTTACTAGGTGCATGATATTATTTATGTGGTTTTTTGTTATTGTATTTCAATTACCAAACTCATTATATTACGGCCAATCTCCTGCATTAAATTAATCCATAGGTGAACATTCAATCTTTATATTTCTATCAAATCGCTCAAGACACTAAGAAACAATAAACAACAAATATCATCATAACCCAATTAGATAGTTTATTGCAACTGAATTCGTTAAACTATAGCGGTAAAAATGTGGAGACATGTCAAAAAATTGGCGAAATAAGAAAAGTAAATATTAAGCTACACATGTCACTAACATGGCCAAAATATTGGGAATGTAATACGGTTTACACTTGCAACAAAAGATGAGTAATTTACTTTAAAATGTAAAATTATGAAAGCTATAGAATAATAGAAAGATTTGGGTTTTTACAATATATTTAGACCTTGCAATAAAAAATAAATAAATATTTTTTTATTAAAAAATTTATCAAAGCAAAAATTAAGTTTTAATGAATGAGTTAAATTTGCCCAACATATTTATGAGCCACTAATATTTTTTTCTTTTAATTACATAAAACGACTGAAAATGATTATCTCTTTATAAGTTAGAGAGAGAGAGAGAGAGAGAGAGAACAAATATACATAAACATCTCACGCAGATATGTAGTCATTGAATTCTTTAAATTTTCCTCCAATGGAGTCTTCAATCTCTAAATGACTGGATTTCTCTCCCCAAATCCCAACAGCGACCTCACTTCCCTCTTCACCCACCTTAACACCCTATTATCCACCTCCCACCCATTCACAAAGCACACCTCAAATTTTCATCAACCTTCATGACCCAAACCCAAAACCCACATCCCGAAATTGGCTCAAACCCCCCACCAAAGACACCCCCGTAATCCGCACCCTCTTCAAAAACCTCTTCGTCCTAGAACGTGCCCTCATTAGCCCTCCACCGGAGACATCGCTCGTACCTTCACTTACGTTTGTCTCTACCCTTAAACAGCATCAAAGCTAAAATCCAAACCAAATGAGCCACACAAATCTACACCAACTCCCTAGACGTCATTGTCCAAACCTTTTGACAAAAGGCATTTGTGGGTTCTATTTTGATGTCACGGTCGATGTTTATTTTCGCACCTGAGAGTTTGAAGTCAAATAATACTAATAAACCAAGAAACTCTAAAGGAATGACAATAACAAAAATCATGAATTTTTTGCTTAATAGAAGATAAAGACACAAAACAAAATATAAAATAAGAGATAAAAAGAGAACATAACGAAAGAGGCATACTTTCACTATTGAATTTCATTTGGGGGGACTTTTGTTGAAATTCCACACCATGTGTATGTACAATACCAGTTAGCAGCAGATGCAACACCAGTTCTTGGTGTTCAATCAGGATATCATGGTCCGGATCCCATAGGACCCGATTGTAAACCTCATCACTCTAGGCGAGAGAGGCTGCGCAATTAGGAACCAGGGGACCATCCCAAACTCTAACCAAATAAGTCCAGTTCGATCTCAGGGGAAAAGAGATTGTGGATCCTCACCACCTCCACCTTGGCAAGGAGATGCAAGGTGGACTAGAGGGCGTGGCATATGAGGAGGAGCGCTGCTAGGACTATAGTGAGAGGTATGAGATGTTAGATACGTCGTGTTGGTCAGGAGATATCCCTACTCCTACTCATCAAGGTAAAAGTGTCCAATACACCCCTCGGAGTCGTCAAAGGGCAGCGCATTCACCAGACTAAGTAGAGGATCAAAATAAAATCTTCTTATGCTAAAGCGAATAATGTGAACATCCTTATTGTATGCAAAAATTACTCTCTTACGTGGACCAATGATGAATGTGCACTTATCATACGTGGCCAACCAACTACCTTGATCGACATCAGAGATGGCCTGAAGGCCAATCAACTCCAGAATGCCAACCATCAGGAAGGTCAAAAGTTACTCGGATGGGATGCCAACCAGCACTGAATTCTAAGAGTTTCATTTATTGTACATAAATGTAAATGCTTGGCAATATAAAGGCGTTCCGTCTATAGGGTTTTACTACATTATAAATACAAAATATTCCCTTAGCTCAAGAGATAACTCGAATCACTCATATGCACACTATGCTGAGATATTATAAGCCTTACGATATAATACCAATAGTAGACGTATGTTATTTTACAGCTGAACCACTTTAAAAATCTATTATCTTGTTTGTGTATGATTTGATTAACTCACTCTATTTTATTTGTTATTATAAATTTGGATTAAGTTCATTTTTGGATATCAACAGACTGGCGCCATCTGTGAGAAATGACTGTTAGTCAGTGTTCTCTACCTTATATAATTCTTTAGTTTAAATAATGAATACCGCCCCTAAAAGAAGCCTAGCGGCTGCAGGCAGTAATCCCCCTGGTGAGACAGACCTTTAAAGGATCATGTTCAATTGGGCTAAAGGATAGGAGGTTATGCAAGAATCAGTTAAACAATTGGCTCACACGATGCAAGGCAAGTCCTCTAATTCTAGGAGATATGCCACCCCCACCAGCCATAAATAAAAGGAGTTATCATTCATGTTCTTCTCATGATCAGTCATACCATCCTAGCGCAACTTTTTCATTCCAACCAACGGATTACTATGACAGTAGATCATTTTATAAGGAAAGGTCAAGTGTATTAAAGAGGCTAAGTAGGGAGTCTGCTTTTGATCGTCTAGGTCCCCGAGTAACTAGAGGTCATCATAGGAGAAGGAACCTCACCGTGAGCACAGAGAAGGTTTTATGAGATCAAGAGCTGGTATGAGGGGCTCTGTGAGTACCGATTAGACCTCTCAGGAGGAAAGTTCTGCACATAGACACAGTAAAGCCACAAAAGCTACCTTGGCCAAATCTAAATGAGAAGAACTATCCTAGAAGGGATCCATGCAACGGTATAGACAGACATACACACATATAGAAAGACAGACGGACAGATGACTAATAGATAGATAGATAGATAGATAGATAGATAGATAGATAGATAGATAGATAGATAGATAGATAGATAGATAGATAGATAGATAGATAGATAGATAGATAGGCAAACAAATAAATAAACAAATAAGTAGATAGGCAGATAGATAGACAAACTATAGATATACAAACAGATCGATTGACATGCAGATAGAGGGACAAACATATAAATAGGCAAACACATAGATAGATAGATAAACATACTATATATGGACAAACTATAGATAGACACATAGACAGAAAAACATACAAATAGAAAGACAGACGGACAGATGACTAATGTATAGATAGATACATATATAGATTGATAGATAGATAGATAGATAAATAGATTGATAAATAAATAGAGAGAGATAGACATATAGACATAGAAAATGACAGATAAACAGACAGACACACATATAAACAAATAGATACATAGACATATAGATAGATGGATAGATAGATAAACAAATGGATAGATAGATAGGCTGATAGATAGATATACAAATAAATAGATAGATAGAGAGACAGACAGACAGACAGATAGATAGATAGATAGATAGATAGATAGATAGATAGATAGATAGATAGATAGATAGATAGATAGATAGATCGATAGATAAATGCATATATATATAGATATATTGATAGATAGATAGATGGATAGATTGACGTATATATAAATAGATAGATAGATAGAAGGACAAAAAGACAGACAGATAGATAGATAGATAGATAGATAGATAGATAGATAGATAGATAGATGGATGGATAGATAGACGAATGTATAGATAAATAGATAGATAGATATATCGATAAATAGACAAATTAAAAGAGTGAAAGACAGATAAATAGGTAGACACACACACACACACACACACACAAACACACACACACAAACACACGCACACACGCACACACACACACACACACACACACACACACATATATATATATATATATATAAAGAGATAGATAGATAGATAGATAGATAGATAGATAGTTAGATAGATAGATAGACATACCAATAGATAGATAAACAGACAAATAGATAAATTGATAGATAAACAGATAGATAGACAGACAGATAGAGAGATAAATAAACAAATATAAAGATAGATAGACAGACATATAGAGAAATAGACACACAGATAGATAGACGGACAAATAAATAGACATACAAATAGATAGATAGATAGATAGATAGATAGATAGATAGATAGATAGATAGATAGATAGATAGATAGATAGATAGATAGATAGATAGATAGATAGATAGATAGATAGATAGATAGATAGATAGATAGATAGTCAAACAAATAAAAAAAATAAGTAGATAGGCAGATAGATAGACAAACTATAGATATACAAACATATCGATTGACATGCAGATAGACGAACATACATATAAATAGGCAGACAAACAGATAGATAGATAGATAGATAGATAGATAGATAGATAGATAGATAGATAGATAGATAGATAGATAGATAGATAGATAGATAGATAGATAGATAGATAGATAGATAGATAGATAGATAGATAGATAGATAGATAGATAGATAGATAGATAGATAGATAGATAGATAGATATGCAGACTATATATGGACAAACTATAGATAGACAAATAGATAGACACATAGACAGAGAGACATACATATAGAAAGACAGATGGACATATGACTAACGTATAGATAGATAGATAGATAGATAGATAGATAGATAGATAGATAGATAGATAGATAGATAGATAGATAGATAGATAGATAGATAGATAGATAGATAGATAGATAGATAGACAAAGTGACAGATAAACAGATAGATAGACAGAAAAATAGACAGATAAATAGATAGATACATAGACATATAGATAGATGGATAGATAAATAAACAAATGGATAGATAGATAGGCTGATAGATAGACAGACAGATGAATGGATAAATAGATCGATAGATATAAAGATAAACAGAAAGAAAACAAATAGATCGATAGATAGGAAGATGAATAGTGTGGGTACCATACCATAATTGGACCCGAGTCAGGTCTACCGATCAAGCCCCACGACGCTTGGCGGATGCCCAGATAAATACAAGCTTTTATCACGTGGATAATGAAAATGTAGCTGGCATTTGAATAAAGCTCCAGTCGGTTACCCAAAAATCTTGAACGGGAAATTCAGGGAATCACCACACGAGCCAATAGAAATTCAAGGGAGTTCTTTGAACAATTAAACCACTATAATTTTCAATAACTACAAATACAGCCCACACCCTAGGGCTAAGGGGAATGCAAGTTTTGTACTTTGAGAGAAATTATTAAAAACAAGGTGACCTCTCCGTCGACATAGGTAATTTGCCGAACCATATATATTTTTGTATTGTGTATGACATTTGCATGATTTTCCTTTAGTTTCTTTCTAGAGTCCATTAATTGTGAATATTTTCACTCATAATGGTCATCATCTATGGGAAATTATTTCCTTTCTATGAAAGTGAAGCCTACCGAAGAATTACTACGATGTCTCACCACCCAAATAGTGCACCCTAACCCGGAGATATGCGAGTTGACTTAGCTCCACTGAGGGTCAGATCTGAGGCCCGTCAATATGTGAACCCAAGGTTTAGACCAGAGCAACAACCTTTTGATGAGAGCCATGAGCGATATGGATCTACCAGATCTCACGGCTAATTGATGCATACGAGGCAAGGCTTCAATAAAAAAGGAGGCAGCTCACCTCCAGATTGAGGAGAATTCTCGTCTCCATCGACGATTAAAAGAAATGGATAGAGAACTTTGCTAGGACTGTGTTAGCCCTCAAGAGATCAAGACTCGCAGTCTAGGAAAGAACACCAGGCACAACCCAGAATGTTCAGAATATGGAAGTCATCAAGGGAAGCACCATCGAGACAAAGAGCACCACACGTATGACATAAGGAGTTTGGTTCGAAGGGAGAACAGTACCTCGCTCACCAAGGAGCTAGGCCTACGAAAGAGCTTACACGGAGAGATCTAATTACCCAGAAAAAGTCTCCTTTCTCAAGAGATATTGAGGAGGAGGAACCCTGAGGAAGTTTGCAAACCCTAAGTTTAAAATCTACGATGGAAAAATAGACCCCATAGATCATGTTCAGTAGTACAGGCAAGCCATGACTTTATGGAGTTACAATAATGCTCTGATGTGTAAAATTACCTTTCAGCTGGGTGATGTCGCCTAGAAGTGGTTCAAGAGGCTGCCTCATAGATCCATTAAGAGATTAAAAGTCCTCGTTGAGGCCTTCACTGCTCTCTTCATAACTAGCAGCTCATACCCGAAGATGATAGACTCACTACTCACAATGACGAAGATGCCACATGAGATTCTGTGAGAGTATGCCAAACATTATTGAGAAGTGTTCAATGAAGTGGAAGACTGCTCGGAGCAGGTTATCGTGGCATCTTTCAAGATTATCTTACCCCTACTTCCATACTGCATCAGTCTCTCACCAAAAAGGAGGCTTACACCATTGATAATCTTATGTCACGAATTGAAAAGTATGCTAAGGTGGAGGATGTGGTCCAGACTAGCTAGGCAGAAACTGTTCGCACAAAAATAAACAAAGGGGGTGACAAAGAGAATAATCCTAAGAAGGTAAACAAGAATAAAAGCGCTGCCAAGTTTGGGGCCAATGCAGATTCATCCAAAGCTTTTCAATCCATCAATACGATTTTTAAGGAATCGATCTACAAGATCCTGGGGAACATTAAGGATAAAAAATTTCTTAAGTCTCCTAAGAAGAAGGGAGAGGATTCGACCAAAAGGAACCACACGCTTTGGTGTGCGTTTCATAAAGAAAATAACTACATGATCGAGAACTGTAAGCTGCTAAAATTTTACCCAGAGGAGTTGGCCCAAGCTGGGCACTTGAATGAGTATATAGAGAATAAATCCGACTACGTCATCGCTAACGATGACTAAAATCTCAGTAACATCCTGGATGATGAGGTAGGCCATGAGTTCGTAGTGATACATGGGGCGTTCGACCTCAAGTAGATTCAGGGAAATGTTGTTCAGATGGAGCTCAAGAAGGTCACAACCATGATGGAGGCCTTTTAAAAAGATAAGATCCCTCTAAAATTTAGGTGAATAAGCGCCGACAAATATAGGACATTGATTAAAATAAGCATATTATTTTCGCAGAGGTTGGGGTAAGAACCCCACCCCACAACGTGCTGGTAATTAATCTCAGGATTGCAAATTGGGATGTGGACAAGTTACTAGTGGACCAGGGGAGATCTTCGGAGGTGATGTACCTGGATCTTTTCCACAAGCTCAAGCTCAAAATGTCAGATTTTAAGGAAGCGACCGTCCCTCTGATCGACCTTGTTGGAAAAATGACCATACCTCTGGGAGAGGTGATCCTTTTAGTGTGAGTAGGGAACATTTCGAAGCTCATTGAATTTTTGGGGGTGAATATTGATTTACCCTATCACGCCTTTCTCGACAGGGGTTGGCTTCATGCCATGATAGTATTCCCTTGTACTTAACACCAAAAGCTCAAGTGTATCACAGATCGGGGATTAATGGAGATAAGAGGCGACCAAGTTATTGCTAAAAAATTCTACATCGCCGCTATTGGACCTAAGTAGGAGAAGAAAAAAAGAAAGATGTTCTTTCGATGACACCCTAGGACGGGGCCACCCCCATAAAATAGTAACTATAACATGATCAACCAGGTGTGGAGGAGACTAGGGTCTTCCCCGAAAATAGGGTCGTCAAAAACTTAGAGGAGGTCATTTTTTGTGAAAGCTGGTCGGATAAGAATTTTTTGATCGGGAAAACACTGTCCGACCATGAGAAAAAGGAGTTGGTTACCATCCTGAAATGCAATTGAAATGTATTCGCATGGGATCCATATGAGATGCGAGGGATTGATCCTGCGATAGCCTATCATCATCTCCACATAGACCCAACATTCAAACTGATCATATAAAAAGCTCTCCGAATAGCCCCAGAGAAGGCAAAGGCAGTAGAAAAAGAGGTCGGGAAACTTCTGGAGGCAAGGTCCATCAGAAAAGTTCAATTCCCTAAGTGTCTCTCCAACCTAGTCATAGTTCGCAAAAATAACAGTAGCTATAGATTTTGTATAGAATTCACCGACCTCAAACGGACATTACCCAAGGACAGTTTCCCCTGCCAAAAATAGATTAATTGGTCGAAGCCACTGCAACCCATGGACGGATGAGTTTTCTGGTCCCTTACTCGGGGTATCACCATATTCCTCTGTTCGGTTCCCATCAAAATAAAACTTCATTCATAACACCATTGGAACTATACTGCTATAAGATCATGCCAATAGGCCTTAAGAATGCAGTATCCATGTACCAGAGACTAGTTACGGAGATGTTCAAACATCAGATGAGGGAAACGATGAAAGTGTACATTGAGGACATGCTTGTCAAGAGCAAGAGTAAGGAAGACCATCTCGGAGACTTGAACAACACATTTGAAATCCTCAGTCATTATCGAATGAAGCTTAACACGAGAAAATACTCATTTAGAGTCCAGCTAAGAAAATTTCTAGGTTACCTGGTCAGCATGAGGGGAAATGAGGCCAATCTGGATCAGATAGAGGCTCTCAACAGTGTCCAGCCACCAAAGACATTGCACAAGATCTAAAATCTCACTCGGATACTCGCAGCGATCAATCACTTCATTTTGATGTCGTCTGAGCATTGTTGACCATTTTCCAGCTACTCATGAAGGAGACATGGATCACTTAGAATAACAAGTGAACAAGGGCCCTTAAAGAAATAAAATTTTACCTGAAAACGCCTCAATTACTAGCGATTCTAGATCAAGGGTACCCCTTCTAACTCTACCTTGTAGTCTCTAGACACATAGTTAGCTAGGCCTTGGTCTGAGGGAAAAAAGGTAAAATAGTTTCCTATTTATTATGCGAGTAAAACACTCCTAGACGCTGAGCAACGTTATTTGACATTTAAAAATTGGCTTATGCATTAGTGATTGTTTCTAGGAAGCTCAAGCATTACTTTGAGGATCATTCCGTCACTATAATTACATCCTTCCCCCTTAAGGATGCCCTTCGTAAGGCTGATCTTTCTGGACGAATGTTAAAATGGTTGATTGAAGTTGGGAGGTTTGACATTAAATTTCAACCAAGGACAACAATCAAGGGGAGGATTTTGGCCAACTTTATTATAGAATTCACAGGAGATGGTCCTATTTACCAATAGTTAGTCGATCAGTTAAAGATGCATGAGAATATTCAAGTCGAAAGTTAGACATTATATGTTGATGGTGCCTCCAATTCCAAAAGAGGAGACAAAGGAATTATCCTCGTGACTCCATAAGACACAATGATTGAGTAGGGGATCAGATTGGGCTTTGAAGCCTCAAAAAATGAGGATGAGTACGAAGTGCTTATAGTTGGCCTACGCAAGGGCCATTTGCTAGGGGAAAGTCGGATCAATGTTTATGGTGACTCCAAATTAGTGTCCAAACAAGTCAATGCGGACTTTAATGATAAGGATGATAGGATGATCGCCTACCTCATAGGGGTGCACCAGATGATCACGTAATTTGAGGAAGTACACGTCCAATAGTCCCTTGGGGCACAAAAGGTATGTCAACGCTTTAGCAGCCCTAAGATTAGTACTAGACTCCGATCTCAGGATAACAATCGAGTAGAATTCCTCACCAAGACTAATATCGACAAGACGATGATCTCCAAGCAAATTCTCTCCATTGAGGAGGGTCCCAACTGGATGGATCTAATCATCGTGTACTTGTAGAATGACACTGCTAACTAATAAGAATTTGGCCCACTAAGTGAGAGGGAAAGCTGCTCATTTCTACCTAGAACTTGGTGGCAAACTTAATAAGAGATCCTTCACAGGCCCCTACCTTCAGTGCATACACCTAAAGGATGTCAAGTAAGTTATTTATAAACTTCATAATGGGATTTATGAAAGCCATATAGGAGGAAGGTCCCTAGCATTTTGAGCAATCAAAGAAAGCTACTGGTGGTCATATACGTAGAAAGACGCAAATTTTTATGTTCGGATGTGCGATAAGTGCTAAAAATCCTCTCCCATGATCCATCAATCGGCCAAAGAACTAAGGCCTTTGACTAGTCCATGATCGTTTGCATAATGGGGCTTAGATATCATGGGGACACTACATACTGTGCCAAGAAATCACAAATACTTGTTGGTTGGCACATACTATTTCACTAAGTGGATTGAGGCAGAACCATTGGCGAACATCAGAGATGCATACATGATAAGGTTCATTTGTAGGAACATTATAAATCTCTTTGGGGTATCAAGTTACATCATTACTAATAATGGGGCATAATTTGAAAATGGACCTTTTTAAGGTTTTTGCGATGAGCATGGAGTTAAACACCACTTCAGCTCATGGGATATATCCAAAGTAATGGCCAGGCAGAGGCCTCCAATAAAATAATGCTCGATGGCCTAAAGAAGAGGATGGAAAGGGAAAAAGGTGCCTGTGTACAACTTTATCATATCTTCTGGGCATATGGAACTATGCTTAGAAGTCCAACTAGGGAAATGTCATTCACCCTCACATACAGAATGGAAGCTGTTATTTCGCTTGAAGAGACTCCCGACCATGAGAACTAAGGTTGTCGAATTGAACGACGATACCCTTCGCACTGAACTTGACCTAGATAATGCACAAAGATAAAAAGCCATGATCAAGAGGGCCTCATACCAATAGTAGTTGGCAAAGAAATACTACAAAGGAGTCAATTCGAGGAAGTTTTGACGGGGTATTACGTCCTTAAAAAGGTTCTCAGTAGCACCGTAAGGCCATTAGAGGAAAGATATAACCTAATTGGGAGGGACCATTCAAAGTAATAAGATATGATCTATAGGGAGCCTATCACTTAAAAATAATTGAGGACACAAAGATACCAAAAGCTTGGAATGTGACCAACATCAAAAAAATCTATTTTTAGTTTTATCTTTCAGAACTTAGGTTTTGCCAATTTTCATTTCAAAACTCATGTTGGTCACAGTTTATTATTTTAGTTATGAATAAGGGTCTTTCGTCCATTCACTCAAACTCTTAGCTATTCAACTGATGTACATTATTTCCAAAGTAACGGTCTTAAAATTGGCACTAATATTTGGAAGTGGAGATCAGGCTTAACTTAATTATAATGAAAATTTGGCTTATTACAATTAATTATTAAAGTCCTCACGTCCTTATTACAACTAATACATGCAACCTCATGACTTGCCTAGGTAAGCTGAAGCCCTACGAGGTATCCTTAGGCAGTAAACCTAGTCTGTTTGGTTGAATAAAGTCCTGAACGGGTGAACTGCCCATTGACTAGGTGCATTTTTCCCGTTATTTCTTCTAGGCCTAAGGGTGTGTGACGATACGACTTAAAGTGTAAGATAAACAATTATAGCACATGCTTGGCATAAAGGTATACGCTGGACACTCATTGTGGTACATATAATAAACTAGGGATCCTTAGGTTCTTTAACAGCCTTGAGGGTGTTTAACCAACCGTGCTTGTAGGCCATATCTTGAGATTCCTGTAGCCTTACAGGGGCATCTTACCATCTCTCATCATAACCCGTCGATCAAGCCATTTAGGGGCTCATTCTGAAATGATATCTAAGATTCTTTACATCATGGTTAAGTCCTATAATCATGACATTGCTCCTCCAGACTTTTTCCTCGACCTCAATAAGTCTCTTATTCAGATCGTTATTCTCGGATTGGACTAGGGTGCCAACCTCCCCCACGGCCTTGGTTTCTACAAGTTGGGACCTCAAGTAATTTAACTCTTTTTGTATATATGAGCCCACATATTCTAAGCCCTTAGGTCGTCCTTCAATTTCGCGACTAAGGTGGATTGGTCCTTGTAAATATCAGTTATTTTCTTTAGGGCTTTGAAAGTAGTTAAAAATGATTGGCGAGATTGGTCGCTTACATCACGCCCAAGCACATTATTTAAGTTCCTGGAAAAGGAGGGAATCTACTCGACAATAGGCTAGAATAGTAATGCAGACAAGGCAAGTAGTAATTAGTAAAAAGATTCAGAAGATCAACATTTAATACGAGTACAAACTGATTATGAAAATAAAAGACTTTTTCATTAATGTATAAATAGAATGGGCAAATCCCTTACAAGTTAACAACAAAAAAGGGGGGAGTACAAAGTACAAGCAAAAATCCAAAAAATTAAATGCCTCATTTTTTCACCTTTTCCTCAACCTCAGGTCCCTTCCCCTTCGTTGCCACCTCCTTAGCCTAATCGGTAAGGTTGCTAGTGGAGGTCTCCTCATTAACCTTTGGAGGGGAACCAAGGTGATGCTCACCGAATAACTTGGACTCAGCAGTGACTCCAGCTTTTACCAGGGCTTGATCCCTCTTGAATATAGCCTTTCGAGCATTGGATATCTGGATCTAGCGTCATCATAGGCCTCGTGCCAAGCTTATCCAAATCTAGCATCCTTAGGTACATGGAACTCAGAAACCTCAGTGACCAACGAGAATTCTCTGCCTTCAGCTGAGTATTCTCAACCTTCAATAGGCTATTGATAACTTTATTTTATCGATTGTAGACCTCTTAGGCCTTAGCCATGTCATCTTTATATTCTTGAAGGCCAGACTACGTTTGTCGTTAGTCTTGGACTGGTCTGCACGACCATCGAGGAGGATGGTAAACTCCACCATAAACTGCAAAACAGAGCAAGGGGCAAGTGTCAGGTACATTCATAAATAGAAAATTTTCCGACCAATAGCAGAAATAAAGAAAAAGAAAATCGTCACCAGTGACAGAGCTTGTAAAGCATGAATAAAACGTTATTCGGGTCCCAGAATCCTTAGTCGCTCGTGATTATCCGTAAGCACTGCCCCCTTAGTAGGCTATAGGCCAAGGAGGGATTTTGGGCCACAAACGTGTCCTGGGAGGTTTTGAAGAGAGGGGGAGGGATGTCACTTCTCTTAGATAAGGGGGGCATAAAGGACTTTCTCTTCTCCTTTTCCTCCTCATTCTTCTTCTCTTTTTCCTCCTCCTTTTTCTTCTCCTTGATGATAAGAATTTGATTATTAGTTTGGAAGGATTTAATTTCAGTCCTCTTCTAGGACTTAGCCTCGGGTTAGAAGGGGACATCATCATCATCATCATCATCTAGCAGAAGAACCCTCTTAGGAGGACCTATGGAATCCTCTTTTTCTTGTAGGATTGCGTTGACATTGAGGGACTCAAATGAAGCTAAGACTTCCTCATCTGGGCAAGCAGTGAAGCTGCTGGTATTGTTGGTGTACTTTAAAAGAAAAGTTTGGTCATCGTCGGGAAAGTACTCTTTCACCCTCCAAGCCTTCAATAAATCAACAACGTTAATGACGTCAAATGAAGGCTCATAACAGAAGGCATTATTAGCAATTGTGGCCATCCCAAGAATAGGGGCCGGGGAAAGAAAAAGGGGGGTAAAAAGGTCTCGTGCCCTCTTTCGGTTTAAGAATTCTTTGGACGTCGTCGATATGGGGTAAATATAAATATATGGAGTCACTAGCCTATTTTTCTCAAAATAAGAAAAAGAATATATCGCCACTTGGAGAGAACATCATCAAAGACAAACTGATGCTTATGAAACCAATAGTTCGAAGGGTTAAAGGGATAAGTTACGGAATGGGAAGGTGTTATTCATCCTGCCCTTTCGGTCTCTCATTGTCTAGTGTTATTATTTTCCTTTATTTCTCCATGAAGTGTGTGTGTGTGTGCGCGCGTGTGCATAGTGGAGATCGAAATCCCCCAACTCATACCATAGAAGAGATAGAGTGAGGTCATCCATATGAATGTTCCCAAGATAATATATAGAAAATACAATTTATGCGTTTACCATGATATTGATCGTTCTGGTGAAACGATAATATGTTTTGGATAAGGCACTAACAAAGGATTACAAAAGAAATATGTATATCAAAGTAAGAATATGATAAATGCGGAAATGGGGAATTTTAGGAAAGTAAAAAAGTTGGAAAATTGGCAATTTGGAAAAGTTAGAAATTGGAAAATAGGAAAATTGGAAATTTCGACTCGAGTCTCGAGTTTTAATCCGAGATGACTATATAGCCTATAAAGGCATCAAAGTCCACGTAGTTCGCATGCAGCATAAGGGTGGGGTTTATACCATAGATTCGAATGAGATTTTATTACACGTGCGTGTGTAAAAAATGTGCTTTAGTTTTGAAAAAGTGTAATGGATAATCCCGTTCGGAATTTATGGGTGCAACCCTCTTCTGTTTGTTTTGTTTTTTTATATAAAATAAAGTATGTTCAATATACTAAATAAAAGTGTAAGATGTTAATGTTTATGGACTAAAGTAAGAACTAGATTACGTATCTAATGTATTTAATGCAAAGACAAGAAATTTAAGGGGAGATGGAAGGATTTTGACCTTCTTTGAAGATTGATCTTTGATCTTGAATGAACTCCCTTGAATGTGAGATAAAGGTTGGAGATGGGAGAATGGGATTTTTCCAAATTGGGTATGAAAAGGATGGGAATGCAACCTTGAATGAAAAATCACATGAAGAAACTTTGCTAATTTCGAGAGAATGTTGTTGAGATCACTGATGCTGATGGATCTAAGGTGCACTTTGGGAGTGAGGCCATGCACTTTATTTATAGGGTCAGGATTGGTGCTGATCGGCATGTCCATATTCCATCCAATTGGTAGGTAACCCTTAGCACACTACTGATAGGCAGGGAAATGGATCTGGTAAGCAAAAGTCTGGTGCAGATTTTTCCAAAAAAGGTCGTAAAATGCATTTCTTTGATCCAAATCGTGCACGGGGCATACCGTTAGAAAGGTAATTCAGAGACCATCAAGAGTCGTTTAGGCCATTCCCGGGACTTGGAGTTAACTTTGGGTTAAATGTGGCTCGAAAGTGCATAGCAGTCTCAGTTTGAAAAGTTAACCTTAGTCAACCGGGGCCCGGAAGCGCTCGGTGACCTCTTGGAGTAAAACAAATCATTCGTTTGTACCCTAAGTCAGAATCATTCATGGGGCAGACCATTGGAAAGGGTATTCAGTTGCCATTTGGAGATTCATTCAGTCTCATTCAAGCTAAAGAGTTGACCTAAGTTAAATGAAGCTCGGGAGGGCTCGGTGGCCTCCGAATTAGTTTTTAGGGGAAAACGGATCGTTCATCCGAACGCTTATGCCGTCTTGCACGTGGGGTGGACCGTTGGAAAGGAATTTTTATACCCTTCGAAGATTCAAAGATATTTTTCTCTGACGATGAAGTTGATTAGGGTCAAATTAGGGCTCGGGAGCGCCTGATGGCCTCCAAATCAATTTTTGGTAATAAAATGGATCATTTATCCGAATCATTATGTCAATTTGTGCATGGTGTGGACCGTTGGGAAGGGTATTTCGATCCCTTCAAAGATTCAATGAGCTTTTACTCTGACGATATAGTTGATCGGGGTCAAACGGGGGGCCCGGGAGCTCCTGATGGTCTCTAGATCGGTACTCAGAGTACGACATAGGGTTTGTAGTGAGATGGTGAGCTGTTAGGGACCTAAGTAGAGACTTAGGGGATCCTAGAATATAGTTTCTATAGATCCCCTCGATAGGTGAGCTTGGAACAAGTGAAAGTCGTCGAATAGGCAACGCATGATGTTTTAGAAATAGGTCGATTTTGCGGACCTAAAGGGATAGGGATGACCAATTCCGCGGGTCGAGGCCAATTCTGAGGACCTAAAGAAATATTGGGGGATGGACGATTCAACATCTAAGGACCTAAAGTAGGGATCAACCAATTTTACGGGTCGAAGTCAATTCTGAGGGCTTAAGTAGAGATGACCAAATTTGAGAGTCAAACCCAATTCTGAGGGCTTAAGTAGATATGATCAATTATGAGGGCCAAAGCCAATTCTGAAGGCTTAAGTAGAGATGACCAATTCTGGGGGTCGAAGCCAATTCTGAGGATTTAAGTAAAAATGACCAATTCTGAGGGTGTCGAATCCAATTTTGAGGGATTAAGTAGAGATGACCAATTCTGAGGTTTGAAGTCAATTCTGAGGGATTAAGTAGAGGTGACCATTTCTGCGGGTCGAAGCCACTTCTGAGGGCTTTAGATAAAGATGACCAAATTTGAGGGTCAATGCCAATCCTGAGGGCTTAAGTAGAGATTACCAATTCTGAGGGTCGAAGCCAATTCTGAGGGCACAAGTAGAGATAACTCATTTTGCAGGTGAAAGCCAATTCTGAGGGATGTAGTTTTCTTAGGGAAATTTGGAGACTCCATCAGGGAAATTATCTTGTGGTTCCACTGGGTATCATTTAATTTTGATTTTTAGGCTTCCCTGGGGAAGAGGAAATAATCCAGGGCTTGGATGTTTTATTTGATGGGGAGTTTTTCGGTGTCTTTTAGAGACGTTGCCGCGGAGATATCCAATTGACTTTGAGGAGTCCGCTGGGGAGGTAAGGTTTTTGCTGGGAAAACGAGTACGATAAAAATTCTTTTCTTGATGAAAAAGGTTTTATAATTCATTTGGTAATTTTAGGAATTTTTTGGGGATTTTTTTGGCATTTTTTGGGAATATTTGTACAAAATTTTAAGGAGGGTGCCGACCGGCATGGTGTGAGAGGTGTTTTTTGGGGTACCTCGATAAGGTGAAGGGATAGTGCCGATCGGTGGGTGGTATGTGACTGCCGATCGACATGCCCCTTAGCTTCCTATAAAAAGGGGGAGGGTTCTCTTTATTTTTCATAGCTTTTAGACTTACCTTCTTCTGTAATTACAATCTAAAAATTGTTTTAGCATTCCAAAACCAAAAAATGGTTGATTTCTCAAGCAGCGTGATACACATGGCGTGGCTCAACGTCGACGACTGGGAGAACGTGGAATGGAGGTCTAGGGTGCCCCTTGCATTAGGCAGTGAAAATTCCTTCGACTCACTTGAGCCAGTTGCAGATGAGCGAACCCTCTTGCATGAACCGACGCATCATCATTCTTCTAGGGTAGTGAACCCTGGTGACTATGTAAGTGTTGATGACTTTTGGTATTCTTTTATTCTTTTTTGGTGATATTTTCTTTTTTTTTTTCTTGAATTTTGACAAGGATTTTTCCTTTTTGTCTTTGATAATCTCATGTCTCTATGTCGACTCTGCATGCTCGAGGGACGATGGGGCTTAAGGATGTTTAGGAGTGCCTTCTGCCCGTGGTGCATTGGGTGGTGTCATCACCCGGCTTTGGGAAACTAGCATCTGCGCACTGGATGAGACATCTCATTTGACGATTGTTATTTGTTCTCTCGGGGAGAGAATGTGGGACACCACCCACACCATGAATTTTGGCTTCGGGGAGATGACTGTAACTCCCATATACGTGCAACAACTGCTAGGGTTGAACTACGATAGGGTGCATATTGAGGTGGATAGGACCTTATGGGTGACGCCAATGACGGTGACAACGACATTAGGTGATGTGGAGAGGGTAGTCTCTAGGGACTCTCTTCGTTTGTCTCTTTTAAGGGAGTTATTTTTTAGTCAGAGGATTAATAAGGAGGACGAGCAGTAGGTGCGATAGATGGACCATTTGTTTATTCTGATTTTATTGGGAGGTTTTTTAGTGGCGACGTAGTCCACCTTTGGTTTTTGCCATTTTTGAGGGTGTTTTCGAACGTCCCTTTTTATGACTGGTGATATGCCCTAAATGTACCTGACGGAAACCAACCTCGGCCTGGGAGATGGCCGAGGTTGTAAGGGACCTAGATTGACGATCAACGGTGTCGTCCTAAGCAAGGTCGGCCATGGTCGACCTTGTTAGTTGCCTCACAGCCAAGCGACAGTTGAGGTCCTCATGGTCCATGCAGATAGTAATCCATCAGGTTGGCTAGAGACGACCTCACGACTACACCAGACATCAACCTCGGCTAGGTGTAGGCCGAGGAAGCAGAGGTAACTCAAATCATCATTATTATCCTCGATTGGAACCAGCCGATATCCTGCTACTCCACCATTACCTCAGCCCAGGCCGACATTACAGCTCCACCTGCCTTACCTCGATTCCGCCATTGAGCCAAGATTATCGCTGATAACCTCTGATCAAGCAGTTGCCCGACCTCACCAATCTTGTACTCTTCCAGGCCGAGGTTGGTACCAATCGAGGACAACCGAGCTTCTACACGTTCTTGTATAACTTGGAACACGTGGACAAATATGTTATAGCCGAATTATTCCCTCTGCATGAGGGAATATTGAGGTCATCATTATTTAGTTGGGAACAGTCAGGTGTCACTCTCATACTGGCTCGATGCTCGTGCACATGCTCATTGTATGCTTGGGGGGTACATTACACCCCCGAAGCACTATATATAGAGGTCATCCTCTACCTTGTAAAAGGATCCTAAAATTACAACCCTAGCTGAAACTCTGTCATTTTACACAGTAGAGAGAGAGAAAGCTTGAGAGATTGTATCCATGGTCATTAGTGCCCTATTTTAGCGATCTTAATCACTCACTCACTCACTTGCACAATGGATGTAGGCCTAACTGGCTGAACCACTTATATATTGGTGTTCATCCTCTTATCCTCTTATCCTCATCTCAATCTCTTATATCCAGCATATACTTAAGCTGTCATTGTTATCACTTATTAGAGCTTATAAACACCTTGAAGGGTGGTGTTGTTTCCAGTATCATCATTTTGGCACCATCTATGGGAACGAGAAGCTATCTCTTCCTTATTTTGTGCTTAACCTCACCGGAGACTCTGGTGGTGAACCAGGCCTCACCCCTTGTGTGGAGCTGTTTCACCATTGAAGGAGGTCCACTAAGGTATAAAGCTCCTTTACTCTACAAGCTCTTTAGTGTTAACATATGACGCTGAAATTACCGCCACATCTTCCACCGCCCAATGCTGGAGGGCCTAGTTCCAGTTAGGCACCGCCTCAGTCCGAAATGTCGGAAGCGGTAGTAGCCTTAAAGTCTTTGGCTGCAACACAACAAACAATGAAGGAGAAATTTGCACAACTCAGTCAAAATATGATGAGACCACCTAGGGTCTCACCGGAGATGATTACTCCAGCGACTGTTCAGCCTCATCCTGATGCCAGGGGACCACCCCAGGCACCGCGAAAAGACCAACCTACGCCTCAGTGGAGGAGGGACATTACTGACCCGAGACGTTTGCATCTGGGGAGGCAATGACACCCTTACCCTGAGGATATATATGATGATTTAGAGGCAGAAGATGCCCCTGAAGATTGTTGGGATCCATATGAGATTTCAAATAACACAGTACGTCCTATCCAGTAGAGCCGAGGTTGTGGAGGCATAAGAGGTGAAGAAGCCCAATAAAGAGGGTCAGCTTTTGATCGATTAAGCATAGGGTCGGCTTTTGAAAGGCTCAGCCCAGTAAATGACCTACGACAGAGGCTATCTAGGTCGAGGAGTGTAGCTGGATCATAAAGGGAAGAGGGACAACATTGGTTTCATCAAGGCCAACCTAACACAGGACGAGGCAGGGACCAGGAAAAGGTCAACAACCGATGTTGCGCTGCGGCTAGGGAACCCTCAGTCCACCCCTTTGAGGTGGCTGGGGACAACCTCGTCTAGGCTGACGTTGCAAGACCATGGAATGATTCCATCCAACATCTTGAGGACAAGATAGGAGACCTCATAAAAAGTCGGGATCCACTATAAAGAGGTTTCTCAAAAGGCTCTCCGTTCGTGGCTAAGATAGTGAGCTTCCCTACCCGAGCCAAGTTCAAGCCACCTACGGTGTATCCTAAATATGACGGTAGCACCAACCCTGTACATCATATTGAGATGTACCAGTCTGCGACGGACATCTACTCAATAACAGATGAGATGAAATGTCGGGCCTTCTCTGGGACTTTGACCGAAGCCACACACATCTGGTTTACCTCTCTTTCGAAGAACTCAATAGAGAACTTTAAGGGTTTGGCTGAACGATTCATTCACAACTTCTGTTTTGGGGTAAGACCTCAAAAGAAGATTACCCATCTGTTGTATGTCAAATAAGGTAAGAACGAGAGCCTAAGAGACTACATTTCCAGATTCAACAAAGAAAAACTTGAGGTTGAAGACTATGAAGAGAATATAGCTATGACTGCCTTGATAGGAGGTCTTCTGAAAGGTAAGTTGTTGTGGAAACTTGCAGAAGACCCTCCCAAGTCCATGGTAGAGCTGTTGGCAACTGTGGGAAGGGTCATGAATGCTGAAGAGGCCATGGCTACAAAATACGAGGATGAGAATGGCAGTAGCAGCAAAAAGTTCCAAAGAAAGAAGGATGGAAAGAAGAGATCAGCCGACGATAAGTTCACACACTATAACCCTCTAACTGTGAGTTGGGAACACATCCTCAATGAGATCAGTCGCTGAGATGGTCAGAAAAGTTAAAGGCTCCTTCACATAAGAGAAACAAGAACTTGTGGTGTGAGTTCCACCAAGACCATGGCTATGTTACAGACAAGTGCTTCGCCTTAAAGGATGAGATTGAGACGATACTAAAATCCGGTAAGATGAGTAAGTACGTTAATGGCAAGGCTCATAAGAGAGGAAGACATGACTCAAAAAAGAAGAAAAATGACAGATGTCATGACGATACCCCAGCAAGAAGAGACGATGACTCGGATGGTAACAATAAAGACGATTCGGACCTTCTACCAAAAGATGACAACACCCCAGTGAAGAGGATTGGTATGATCTCCTTTGGTGTTAACACCATATGCGGAGGACTTGGAGGGGGTGGTTCTGAAGTGGCTGACCAAAAAGATCATGTAGCGGAGGCCAAGTCAGAAGTGGTAAATTTGACGTCTTTCGAAACTAAGCAAAAGAGAAAGAAGGTGGATATAGACAATCTTATAGTTGGGTTCTCCCGACTCAACTTCAAAGGCATACTAGCTCTGCATGATAACCCTTTAGTAATCACATCAAGGGTGCATGGGTTCGAGGTACAGAGAATCCTCATAGATGGAGGAAGTTCAGCGGAAGTGATGTTCTAGCCCTGCTTCAAGAGACTTGGCCTCAGCAGAGCAAGCCTGGTACCCTATCATCATCCGTTAATGGGATTCAGCTGTGAAAAAGTCCATCCATTGGGTATGTATGAGATGGACGTGTGAATGGGTGAGAGTGGCCTAAGAGGATGACCCGGAAGATCAATTTTTTTTATTATGGATGAAAATGTTTTCTCGGCCTACAACCTCATCATAGGAAGAGTGACCCTTAAGGAGTTTGAAGTCGTGCCATCGACGGTCCACCAGATGCTAAAATTATCGACCCCCTATGGGGTAGGGGAAGTGTAGGGTGACCAGACCATAGCACGGGAATGCTACTTCAACTCAACCGAAGAGAGATAGGCCCATAAGAGAGTAACTACCACATATAACATTGATACACTTGACCCCAGAGATGAAGCAAAGTTGAAGAAAGGAGAGGTCGCGGAAGAGGTAGAATACATCGTCCTCAATGAGAACAAACCGAAAAAAACCGTCCAGGTTAGCAAAGCCTTCAAAGCGAAGATCAAGGAAGAGCTGGTAAGTTTTTTGAAAAAGAGGGAGAGTGTCTTCGCTTGGAGCCACGCGGACATGCCTGGCATCGACCCTGAGGTTATGTGCCATAAACTCAACGTGACTAAGGATGCTAAGCCAATCAAACAGAGACGAAGAGCTTACTCCAGGGAGAAGTACGACATCATCCGGGAAGAAGTTAGAAAGTTGGAAGAGGCTGAGTTTATAAGGGAAGTAATATATCCGGAGTGGTTGTCAAACGCAGTCATAGTGCCCAAAACCAATGGGAAATGGAGGATGTGCGTAGACTTCACCGACCTGAACAAGTCTTGCCCAAAAGACAGCTATCCCTTGCCTTGAATCAACCAGATGGTAGATGCCACTATAGGGCATGAGCTCATGAGCTTCATGGATGCGTATTCAGGCTACAATGAGATCTTTATGGACGCCGAACACTCAGAAAAGACAGCCTTCATCACGAATAAAGGGACATATTGCTACAAGGTTATGCCCTTCGGCTTGAAAAATACGAGAGCGACGTACCAATGTCTTGTGAATAAGATGTTCGAAAATCAAATAGGTAAGACTATGGAGGTGTACGTAAACAATATGTTAACGAAGAGCTTAAAGGCATACACTCACGTGATAGACCTCGAAAAGACCTTTGATACCATGGACTTGTACAGAATGAAAGTCAATCTCGCGAAATGTGTCTTCGGGGTAGGAGCTGGGAAATTCCTCTGATTCATTGTCAATCAGAGAAGAATAGAGGTGAACCCTGAGAAAATCAAGGCTTTGCTGGACATGAAGACTCCAAGGAGTATCAAAGACGTTCAGAGGCTCACTGGAAGAGTAGCTGCACTTAATAGATTTATTTCCAGAGCGACGAACAAGTGTCTTCCGTTCTTTAAGGTGCTTAGAAAGGCCTTCGAGTGGGATAAAGAGTGTGATGAGGCTTTTAACCAGCTCAAATCCTACCTCGGGTCTCCCTTGCTCTTATCTCGTCCCATAGTGGGAGAGAAGTTGTATGTTTATCTAGCAATCTCTGAATCAACTATAAGTGCAGGAATAGTACGGGAAGACATTGGGGTCCAAAGGCTTGTATACTTCAACAGTAAGGCCCTTCAGGGGTCTGAACAGAATTATCCTCGGATGGAAAAGTTAGCCTACGCCTTGATACATGCTTCCAGGAAGATGAAGCCTTACTCTCAGGCCCATTCCATGGTTATCCTCATAGACTCCCCACTAAGACAGGTCCTCCATAAACCTGAGAAGTCGGGTCGATTAATGACATGGGCCATTGAGTTGGGAGAGTATGACCCTACTTATCAGCCTAGGGTGGCCATCAAAGGGCAGGCGCTTGCATATTTTATCGCCAAGTTCACATGGGAAGAGGTCGAGGTTGAGAATGACCTAGAGACCGTAGAGCGATCAAACAGTAACGTCTTCCGAGATCCTGAAGAGGTTGTATTCAAGAAAACTAGAAATGGAATAGCCGAGAATGAGGAAAACCGATACCTCTTCAGGCATGGATTCATGTCAGAAGGGAGCTTCTCATCAGATAAAGACATTTGGAACCTCATTATTGACGGGTCATCTTGCAAAGGCGGAAACGGTACATGGCTAATACTTTCACCTCCGGATGGTGCTAACGTTGAATATGCCCTAAGGTTTAACTTCAAGGCATCAAACAACGAGTCCGAATATGAGGCCATGATAGCGGGCCTCTCATTGGCAAAGACCCTTAGGGTAAGATGACTCCTGCTTCATAGTGACTCAAGGTTAGTTGTTAATCAAGTGTAGGGGGTTTATGAGGCCAAGGATAAAAGGATGGCCAAATACCTGAAGAGGGTGAGAATCATACTCGAATGTTTCGAAGAGGTAAATATGAAGAGAATACCTCGGCAAAATAATAGCCATACAGATGCATTAGCAAGGTTAGCTTCGGCGATAAGGACATGCAGGCATCAGAAGGACAGTCCCAGTTGAGATCTTGCCCAAGGGGACCATTAAAGAAGAAGAGGTCAGTAACCCCTGCCTCAATTTGAACCTAGGCGACTCATGGATAGACCCCCTTATCAGATATATCAGAGAGGGAGAGCTGCCAAAATCAAAACTAGAGAGAAGGAAACCGAGGTACAGATTCGCAAAGTTCTCAATCGTAAGAGACATCCTATATAAGAAGGGATTCCTATTACCTCTCCTCAGATGTGTTCATCCCACAAAAGTTCCCCATGTCCTACAAGAGGTACACGAGTGTTCTTGCTCCAGTCAGATAGGAGGAAGACCTTTGGCTAAGAGGATTATTACACAAGGATACTGGTGGCCGACCTTGGCCAAGAATGCTGCAGCCTACGCGAAGAGGTGAGATAAATGTCTGAGATTCTCCACTATCCCCTATCAACCTCATCAGCTTATGACATCGATCAGTTCCCCTTGGCCATTCGCAGTATGGGGAATTGACTTAGTGGGTCCCCTACCAAGAGCTGCAAATAACTACCGATTCCTGATAGTCGCCATTGATTACTTCTCCAAATTGGTAGAGGCTGAGCCGATGATCACGATTACAGAGCAGAAGACCTTCCAATTTATTTGGAAGAACATCATATGCAGACATGGCCTCCCAAACACCCTCATCTCGGACAACGGAACCCAGTTCAAGAATTCTTCCTTGGAAAAATATTACGAAAGAGTTGGGATAAAATAATTTTTCTCTTCTCCTGGTCGACCTCAGGAAAATTATCAGACAGGAGTCACAAACAGAATGATCCTTGACGGGATCAAGAAGAGGTTAGAAAAAGCTAAGGGAAGATGGACTGAAGAGGTTTATATTGTGTTACGGGCCTATAGAACAACGGCTAGGACACCAACGGGGGAGACCCCATTTATATTAGAACATGGCTCGGAGTCCGTCATACTAATAGAAGTAGGACTTCCTCCTCATATGGTTCGAACCTATGACCCTGAGAAGAATGGGGAGGAGAGAAGACTTGACCTCGTTTTGATCGAAGGGAGAAGAAATGACGCACAAATTAGGCAAGCAGCTTACCACTAGAGAACAACAAAGTTCTACAATCAAAGAGTAAAATCAAAACCCATAGTTGTGGGAGACTTAGTGCTGAAAAAGACATTACAGAAGGCGAACAAGCTTCACTCGAATTGGCATGGTCCTTATAAAGTGGTTGAGGAGGTTGTGCCCGGGACCTATAGGCTAGAAAACCTTGAAGGGGAACCTTTTTCTAATCCTTGGAATGTTGATCATCTAAAAAAGTAGTACATATGATGTTGCAAGAGTTTCCATGTAAAATGTATCATCTTATGAAGAGATTATTAATGAAAAGATCGGTTCATGTGTCAATTCTTGGTTCATTATGCTCTAGTGGTAGAATTTATGGGGATAACATCTTAGTTGATGACCTCAGACCTTATAGCATCATAATTTGCTGATAAGGTCTGATGTGAGACATCATGATTAGATGACCTCAGACCTTAACATCATTAATTTGGTGAATAGTTTATGAGGGTAACATCTTAGTTGATGACCTCAGACCTTTAACATCATTAATTTGGTGAATATTTTATGAGGGTAACATCATGATTGGATGACCTCAGACCTTGAACATTATTAATTTGGTGAATAGTTTATGAGGGTAACATCTTAGTTGATGACCTCAAACCTTTAACATCATTAATTTGGTGAATATTTTATGAGGGTAACACCTTAGTTGATGACCTAAGACCTTTAACATCATTAATTTGGTGAATATTTTATGAGGGTAACATCTTAGTTGATGACCTCAGACCTTAACATCATTAATTTGGTGAATAGTTTATGAGGATAACATCTTAGTTGATGACCTCAGACCTTAACGTCATTAATTTGGTGAATATTTTATGAGGATAACATCTTAGTTGATGACCTCAGACCTTAACATCATTAATTTGGTGAATATTTTATGAGGGTAACATCTTAGTGGATGACCTCAGACCAAAACATCATTAACTTGGTGAATATTTATGAGGGTAACATCTTAGTTGATGACCTCAGACCTTATACCATCATCATTTGGTGACAAGGTCTGAAGTGAGACATCATGATTGGATGACCTCACACCTTGAACATCATTAATTTGGTGAATAGTTTATGAGGGTAACATCTTAATTGATGACCTCAGACCTTGAACATCATTAATTTGGTGAATATTTTATGAGGGTAACATCTTAGTTGATGACCTCAGACCTTGAACATCATTAATTTGGTGAATATTTTATGAGGGTAACATCTTAGTGGATGACCTCAGACCATAACATCATTAACATGGTGAATATTTATGAGGGTAACATCTTAGTTGATGACCTCAGACCTTAACGTCATTAATTTGGTGAATATTTTATGAGGACAACATCTTAGTTGATGACCTCAGACCTTAACATCATTAATTTGGTGAATATTTTATGAGGGTAACATCTTAGTGGATGACCTCAGACCAAAACATCATTAACTTGGTGAATATTTATGAGGGTAACATCTTAGTTGATGACCTCAGACCTTATAACATCATAATTTGGTGACAAGGTCTGAGGTGAGACATCATGATTGGATGACCTCAGACCTTGAACATCATTAATTTGGTGAATAGTTTATGAGGGTAACATCTTAGTTGACGACCTCAGACCTTGAACATCATTAATTTGGTGAATATTTTATGAGGGTAACATCTTAGTGGATGACCTCAGACCATAACATCATTAACATGGTGAATATTTATGAGGGTAACATCTTAGTTGATGACCTCAGACCTTAACATCATTAATTTGGTGAATATTTTATGAGGGTAACATCTTAGTTGATGACCTCAGACTATAACATCATTAATTTGGTGAATATTTTATGAGGATAACATCTTAGTTGGTGACCTCAGACCTTAACATCATTAATTTGGTGAATATTTTATTTATGGGGCTTATGAAAACATCATATGGAAGCTTCAGGCCTTAGCACAAAGACATTGCATGACATAAAATAAAGGACTATGTCATTTATAGAATATTCAGCAAATAAAGAAATAAAGCCCCCTTCAGAGGTTGACATAGAATAAAGTTAAGAATTATAAGCCACAAGGTAACAGAGTTTGTCATCAGAGGTTACAGTTTGAAATGGAAATTAAAAATTACAAAAAGCTTCACAAGGTGGTCAAGTGTCTACAACCTCAGGGTTAGTTGGCATGCCCCCATCTCCCTGGCCGAGGGTGGTCACTTCCACCCCGTCATCTTGAGCGCCAACATCTTCAGTCCTGGTGTTATCTTAGGGGGCAGTCTCGGTAGGTGCGGCACCTCCCTCCTCCTCTACCTATTGCAAGGCCTGAGCAAACTGAGGATCGGTATAACCCAAACTAATAAAGTCAGAGGCTGCAAGGCTCCCTGATTCCTTCTCCTTCATGAAAGCCCATTTGCAAGTGGCCTTTACACCCCTTTCGAGGTACTCGAAGCCGAAGCTGACAAAATCATCAAATACTTTGTACTCCTCTAAGATATTCTTGGAGGCATCATCCAAGGCAGCCTTCACAGCCACATCGACCTTGTGTTGAAGAGAGTCAGCCTGAGTCTTCAAGGCAGTGCTATGGTCTTTCCTCAACTTGTCCATATCCTTTTCTAACCACTTCACGCTGGCCTCAGACTTCTCCAAAGAGGCCTTCAGATGCTCCACTTTAGCGTTCAAAGCGGCCTCGGTCTTTTTGGCCTCCTGGCCCTTCTCAATCAGAGGAAGTTTCCCCAAGGTCAAGTTAACAAAATGGTGCATGGTGAGGAGATCCTGTAGAACATGTGCTGAGATGTCAGTTTAAGATCTGGTATAATTCAAAACCGATGTTACACTTGAATATAATTCAGCAGTAAAAGAAAAAGTTCAAGGTCTTACTTGGATAGAGCGATGGAGGGAGAACTCACCCAAGAGAGCCACAAAAGAGCTTGTCAGAGTCGATCATGGTGTCACCGATAGCATCCAGGGCCTTCAGACTTTGGCCGATAAGGCTGTCACCAATCTTCAGTTGCTCCAGACGAGTAATTAATACATCCTCAGAGAAGATGGGGATGGCACGATCCCCTTGTGAACCCTTCTTCTTCTGCCTCTGATCTGCAGGGGCAGGGTCGACAGGTTTCCTCTTCTTGGAGGCCTCAGCCCTTGAGGTTGTAGGAGGGGGAGGGGCGCATTTAAACCTACTTTCTTTACAAGTTTCGTGAGACCAAGGGCTGCCATCTCCCAGAGGTCGTCAAAAATTCCCTTTGGGTGCTCTGCAAATAAAAAGGTCCGAGTTAGAAAATCAAAGACATCACAAATTCAGAGGTATAACTCGTTGAAATAATAAAGCAACTTACGGATCTCGGTCAAAGGACTCCCCCCAAGGCCAGTTTCAGAGAGATAATAGGGAGTCATCAAATGTTCGTACTTGACTAAAAGACCATGCTCTCCCTGATCCTGAAGGTCTTTGACCTTCTGAAGATTATTTTGGCTTAGCCCAGAGCCGCCATTATCACCTTTCCCCCTCTCAGGGGTATTCTCGGCTCTAGGGAGGAGGAGGGGGCACAGGGACCAAACTCCCATGGCCCTAACATAAAGAAGTAGCGTGGTTTCCAATTATGGTTAGAGGTTTGGGTAACCTGCAACATCTTTTTATTTAACTTTCGAGCTAAAAAATGGTAGTAGCTCGGATGATTCCTAGAAGATGAGGGGACGTAGCACCCCGTGAAGACCTGGACATGAAGGTCTGAATGATGGACTGCCCTCCATAAGACTATAGCTCCAATTATCACCCTCTAGGCATTGGGTGACAACTGGGAAGGAGCCAAGTTGATGTAGGATAATATAGCCCTGATTATGGGATGAATGGGAAGACAAAACCCTAACTTAAAACATTTGCTCATATAAGCAGATCTCACCGTCTCGATCGCCGAAGGCCCTCTTGTCCCTCAAAGGTCTCCTAAGATTTATGAAGGGACTTAGGGAATAAAAATGTTTGAAGGCTTGAAGGTCAACCTCACTGACAGTACTCTTTATCTCGGCCGCCTCATAGGTGTCAACATCGCTTTCGCTACCGTCATCCTCAATCGGTTGAACGTTGGCTTGAGCAGGCAAAGGAGCACCACCAAGGAACCTCTGAGCAAACTTAGCTCGTTTAACAACCGATAGGGGAATAGCTTCAAGGATTGGAGGAATAGCCACGCTAGGCCCTATAATTTCAACGTCGAAGGAAGAGTGCGATGTGCTAGAACTCTTGTGAGATGAGGCACGACTCGAAACCTTGACTTGATCAGGGGCTTAGTCCATCCGGACGGACCTATCCATGACCTTTTCAAAAGAATCAATAGACATGGGGTTTGAGGTTGACGACTCAGACTCGGACATAGGAGTGGGTTCTAATGGGACCTCTGCAGGCACAGATGGCTCAGGATATACCACATTCAGAGGTGGCGGGAATATAGGCCTAGGAGGAAATGCCTCTGCCCTACGATCTTCCTCTTGGGCTCGTTCTATTTGCCTAATTTTATATAAGGTTTTCTACCTAAGAGAGGGGAATTCCTCTAAGAGTTGATAAAGGGGTCTGAGCATATGGGGACGACCCTACACTTGTAGACTCAAGCTAAAAACAAACAACTTGACCCAACCTAATGAAGGATCAAGCTCGGATTTTAAACAAGAATTATCAAAAACAAGGGCCACCAGAAAATGCAAAACAGCGGCCGAAAAACCTAAAAAGCTCACAAAAAAATAAAAAAATAAGAATTTAAGGCTAAAAATGGCAAAGAAGGGTGAACACAATACCTATCAAAGCACAAAATGAAGGAGAAGAGGAATGGATACAAGTAAACCCTTGAAACGCAATAACTAAGCTCTTGTAGAGAGGGAGAGCTGCAGATATAACCAGATCGGGAGAAAGAGAGGAATGAGGAAGAAAGAGAAGAAAAATGGGGTTTAAACCCTTAAATGTGAGTGCACGCATCCTAAGTCCCATCATTGCCTTGGGAGCCCAAAATACAACCAATATTATCACACTTGTCAAACACGCTATCCACTTCAGTAGTTGACACTTGTCGAGAAAATATTGGCACTTAAAGAAATTCAACCTCAGACAAACATACCCCTTAGTCACTTGATCACACAGGTAACTAAGGGTTAGGGAGTGATTAATATGCCCTAAATGTACCTGACAGACACCAGCCTCGACCTGGGAGATGGCCGAGGTTGGAAGGGCCCTAAACTGACGATCAGCGGTAAGGTCGGCCATGGCCGACGTTACTAGTTGCCTCACAGCCAAGCGACAGTTGAGGTCCTCATGGTCCATGCAAATAGTAATCCATCAGGTTGGCTGGAGTCGACCTCACGACTACACTAGACATCAACCTCGGTCGGGTGTAGGCCGAGGAAGCAGATGCAACTTAAATCATCATTATTATCCTCGGTTGGGAACCAGCCGACATCCTGCTACTCCACCATTACCTCGGCCCAGGCCGACATTACAGCTCTACCTGCCTTACCTCGGCTCCCCCACTGAGCCAAGATTATCATTGATAACCTATGATCAAGCAGTTACCCGACCTCACCAATCTTGTACTCTTGCAGGCCGAGGTTGGTACCAATCGAGGACAGCCTAGCTTCTACACGTTCTTGTATAGCTTGGAACACACGGACAAATGTGTTATAGCCGAATTATTCCCTCCACGTGAGGGAATATTGAGGTCATTATTATTTAGTTGGGAACAACCAGGTGTCACTCTCATACTGGCTCAATGCTCATGCACATGCTCATTGTATGCTTGGGGGGTACATTACACCCCTCAAGCACTATATATAGAGGTCATCCTCTACCTTGTAAAAGGATCCCAAAATTACAACCCTAGCTGAAACTCTGTCATTTTACACAATAGAGAGAGATAAAGCTTGAGAGATTGTATCCATGGCCATTAGTGCCCTATTTTAGTGATCTTACTCACTCACTTGCACAGTGGACGTAGGCCTAACTGGCTGAACCACTTATATATTAATGTTCATCCTCTTATCCTCATCTCAATCTCTTATATCCAGTATATACTTAAGCTTCCATTGTTATCACTGATTAGAGGTTATATCCAGCATATACTTAAGAGGATGTGGGACACCACCCACACCATGAATTTTGGATTCGGGGAGATGACTGTGACTCCCATATACGTGCAACAACTGCTGGGGCTAGACTATGATATGGTGCATATTGAGATGGATAGGACCTTATGGGTGATGCCAATTACGGTGACATCGGCGTTAGGTGATGTGGAGAAGGTAGTCTCTAGGGACTCTCTTCGTTTGTCTCTTTTGAGGGAGTTATTTTTTAGTCAGAGGATTAATAAGGAGGACGAGAAGTAGGTGTGACAGATGGACCGTTTGTTTATTCTAATTTTATTGGGAGGTTTTTAAGTGGCGACGTAGTCCACCTTTGGTTTTTGCCATTTTAGGGTGTTTTTGAACGTCCCTCTTTATGACTGGGGGAGCATGACCTTGGCGACCTTTTATTCTTCTGTTGATATGTTCAGCCGCTGCTTCAAGTAAACTTTTACTGGAGCCACGTATCTTATGGTGGTATTCTTTATTTTGCGTATTTTCCTTTATGCGTTCTATTCTTTATATCTTGATTATTGATCTCTTATCCTTTGCAGACGTGGTTCTATTAGGTGATTGGGTTTAACACCCCACTGGTATCTTTGAAGGATGAGTCTGTTGGGGACTTCTATCGAATGTATGGGTGGCATAGGTCAAACCGACAGTCGAAAAAGTCTCTTTCCTTGGAGGCGGTGAGTCAGGTCTTGAACGGTCTGACAAGCGAGCAGTAAATCCTTCTTTCTTTTCTGAGACCATTTTTCCTTTATGATCTTTTTTTATATTGTTCTTCTTTCACTAGGGATTATGCAGGTGACCTTCTGTCCCTGGGGGACGACCATCCAATATACGGGGTTGATTGGGGGTATGCGCAAATATGGCGTTTGTTGGTATATGAGTTCGTCTACTCCTGGTATCTTAGGGAGAGAGTAGTCTAGTAGGTTGTGGAGGAGGAGGTGATTGTGCCACTTGCGAGTCCTTCGATTTCATGAGGCGAGTACAGGATATGGCGGATGATGCGTGGGTAGCCACGATGATAGGCGAGACTTACTCGTCATATAGCGATACAATAGCGACATATGATTATATAGACTTTGTATCAAGATGGTCGATGGCACCCAACATATATGATGTGATTCCTCTCACCTAGGTGGGTTCGAGTCGGCCAATGGGGTCCTCCCATAGCACAGGTGGTGTGTCGACATCGGTGGCGGCGATGACCTCAGAGGTTCCCTTTGTGAGGTTGTCTCCTCCTTCTTATTACATTTGACAGACTGATGGAGGGTGGGTGCATATGCTACACCGTCCCAATGCGATGAACCTGGAGGGGATGGGATTGACAAAGGAGGTTCTCCAGCCACTGGTATACTTTTCATCTCTTTTATCTTTTAATTTACCGATCTCTTTCTTTACCTCAGACTAGCTGATCTTTTCTTTTTCTATTTTTCCTACAGCACATCTGGGTATCGACCATCTGACTGAAGGACATTTAAGATTGGATAGCTTCGGCAATCGCCCACATTCGGGATACGATTTCGATTCCTTCTGCTTGGTGATGTCTGCCTCGTCTAAGGAAGGGTCTGGCTGGGGGAGTGGAGGTACGTCATCTCATCATTGTGGGAAGAGAGCACGCCATAGGGAAGGAGTATACTAGGAAGAGAGAAAGAGAAGAGAGATTATAAGTGAAGGTAGAGAGAGAGAGAGAGAGAAAATATAGGTGGGTTCGGACTGAGTCCCACTATATTTTCTTTTCTTCCTGCAAAATCAGTGTAACACAACAACATCTATGCAAATAAAATGAAGTTTTTGTTAATTTTTCTAGTGACTTAATGTACATGCTCTTTTTACTTTGCTGCTGAGACCGTAAAAAGAATTAAAAATGATTTGTTTTAAAACTAGATAAGTAAAAGCATAAGGATAAGGAAATTCAGAATTTCTTTATGAATAAGAATTATTTTTATTGAGTTTTTTGATTTTAACAAAAAAGTAAAAAGGGAATTTTTCAAAATTAAAGGGTTGCCAATCGACATGCCCCTTGTCCTTCCTATCAACTTGTCAGTCCAGCCTAATCAATCCAAGGTTTTGATTGTATTTTCTTCAATTGCTTGCTACTTGGTGGGGTAAGTGTTTCTTCGACGTCTACAAAGTTTTTGTCTTTGGTTGGTGTTTTCCATGTATAAATAGGGGGTGTGGATGAACATTTTCTTCACACCTCCACATTTTTCTCTTTTGCATTCATCTATCTTACTTTGCGAAAATGGCTCTCCCCGGTAGTGTAGAATTTTCTAATTACCTCAAAACCTTGGAGGCGATGTGCTCATGCAATGTTGACTACGATGATTTCAACATGCATCGAGTCTCTTTACAGCGCAATCGACCTATAGAGTGGAACATGCTGATGGCAGTGGTAGAGTTTCAGTATCTTGAAGACCGTGCCTTTGGCTTAGGGTTGGACGAAATATGTCCGACCTATGCCATGTTGGGGATAAATCCTAGTGTTGCAACAGCTATGCCTGAATTTTCCCGATTACTTAGGGATCTATAAGCGGGACTTCTTCATAACTCACCTTCAACGGCTAGGTCACTGGTTATGGGAGGAATGATTTCTCTTCCTGTTGTGATTCATTTTGTGCATTTGCAAGATGTAGGGGATGCTAGCTATGCTGGAGTCATCATTATGGGCTTGGTTTCAATACTACTGTTGGTGACTGGGGAATTAGTGATGGATGCAAAACTCACACCTATTACTTTATGGGTATTATACCGTCACAATCCTGCAGTGATGATACTGGCGAAGACTCTGAATGGTTTGGATGCCTGGCAGAAAGGACGTTCTAAATTTTTTAGGGTAGCCTTGTAATGCTGTTCATGTGGCTGTTGGAGAGGTTTCGTATGGCGGTCCCACCTGAGTATCCTTTGTTCTCTGTGCCAAACTGCCTTTCACTCTATTTTATCAGTGTAGGCCTAGACATCGAAAGCTGGGAGAATTGGTTTGTGGAGCATGGAGCTCGAGGCTTGCGTTGGTCAATGCCTTGGTGGGGGGAGTGGTTCCCATTCTGGGACTGGGGAAATACCAGTATGTTCAGTTGGTTGGCCTCAAGAAGACCTCCTTATACTTTCCCTGGAAGCTCTTGCACTAATTTGGCCAGGAACAGATTGTGCCACCTCGGACAATAGATTTCTTTCTAGTGGAGGACTTGACAGAGCATATGCGCATGTGACTGGGCTCTTTGTGGGAGAATCACCGACCATCGTCCCTTCCTTCCCAGTTTGGGGACCCCAGGATGTGGATGATAATGGAGTCGGTTCCTCTAGAAGCTGATGATAGGATGCCTGGGGAGTTTATTTATGGAGCTTTTGTTTGGTGTTTATTTGTGATTCTGGATGTTTTGGTTGTGCGAGAATAATTTAGAAAGGTTGTTTTAGGTGTAATTGATTTCTATTTTTATTTAGGAAAGTAGGGTTAGGTTGTCAAAGGAAGTTTTTTGTCTCTATATGCCTATATAATTGTACCAAAATTTCCTAATAGTGAAATAAAAAAGTTTTTGATCATCTAGTTGTGCCTCTTTATGATTTTTTACATTTGAATTATCTACACCAATCGCTAAGGCATACATAATCCTTTTTTTCATGTATATGTTAAAATGAACTGTCATTCTTGGGGGTAAGAAAAGAATAACACTTTGTGAAAAAGAAGGAAGTCGTGCTCATGTGAAGCATATGAGCATCCTACGTACCTCTAGGGTTTTGAAAATTTTTCTGAGCTTCATTTTTTGAAAGCAAAAAGATTTTTTAGAGGATCAGGCCCCACATAGTTATGAGCAGGGGGAAATGAAGATTTTTTTAGAATTGAAGGGAGATGAGAAGAGTCATAGCGCGTCGAGATTTCAGACTAGGGGTGGAATTTCTTGAGACAGTCCAGGTTGACTGGATGGGACATCTCCTCCTCATCAAGGTTGTTGAGCATAGAGGAGACGCCGGACACGATCTTTTTTACAATGTAGGGGCTGCTCCGATTAGGCTTGAATTTCCCTCTGGGGTCCCAAATGGGCTCTACTATTTCCTTAAAGGCTAAGTCTCCTTCTTGGACACCGCGGTTCTTAACTCTCTTATTAAATGATCGCGTTATCCGACGATGGTACCCTTGTATGTGATATATAGCTTTCATCCTCTTCTTGTCCAATAGTGACAATTCGTCAAGATGACTTTGATGCCAATCTTCTTCACTGATTTTGCTTTCAAGCATGACGTGTAATGAAGGAATTTTTAGCTCCACAGGTAGGACTGCTTCCATATTGCATACCATAGAGTAAGGGGGTACCCCTAACATATATTTGTACTGAAGTATGGTATCCCCAGAGGGCACAAGGAATTCGATTATCCCAACCTTGGCAGCTTTCAGTCATCTTGCTGATGATGGCTTTGAGGTTTTTATTGGAGGCTTCGACTGATCCATTGGCTTGAGGTCGGTGGAGAGAAGATTTGTGTCTCTGAATCCCATACTCGTCGACCACTTTTGTGACTTTTGACTCTAAATGTAGCTAGTTTTTCGATACCAGCTCATGCGGGAACCCATATCGGCAGATGATATTTTTCTTGATGAACTTGGCCACCTTCTTTGCATTTAGTACCGCGTATAACTCAGCGTCAACCCATTTAGTGAATTAGCCAATTAAAATTAGGATGAACTCTTTCCCATTGGAGGCTTTAGGTAACCTTACCTATGATATCAACCAATATGGAAAATAGCCAGGGAGAAGTCATGTTGTATAAATACCGCGGAGGCAAGTGTTGGAGGTTAGAAAACTGCTTGCATTTAAGACATCTTCGAACATAGGCCGTGCAATCCTAAACCGTGGTAGTCCAGCAGTAATCCTATCAGATAATTTTCTTGGAGAGCATGTGGCCATTCATATGGGGTTCGGACTCCCCACTGTGGATTTTCTGCATCATCTATTTAATGTCAGCCCTTGTGATGTAGTGTAAATGGGTTCCATCGAAGTTCCTCTTAAAAAGTGCTTTATAGTAGATAATGTACTGGGCAAACAGTTTATGAAAGGTTAATCAATATTTCTTGTTAGAACCTTGGGGGTAACTTCCATGCTTGAGGAGGTGCCAAATATCATAGTACCAACAGTCGGCTATATCAGGATCTTCTTCTGTGATGAGCTCAATGTGATAGCAATTAATTTGTTTGTCTTTCTTTTGGACTAGGAAATGGGCCATTATTATTCCATCGAGCATGTCAATCATAGAGGCTAGGTAGCAAGGGCATCGTCTAGGTTATTCTTTGCTCAGGGCAGGTAGTGGAAGGTGATATCTTGGAATTGGGAGGCTAGTTCTTCTAGGTGGGAATAAAAGGGTAAGAGTTTCTCGTCCTTGACTTTATATCTCCTGATTACTTGACCGATGATAAGGGATGAATCCCCATAAACATCTTGGTATCGAATTCGTTTCTTAAGAGAAATTTTGAGTCCTACTGTGCATGCCTCGTATTCAGTCATGTTGTTGGTGCAGGGAAAATCCAGCTTGATGCCAATGTGAGTGCGAAAGTCGTCAGGGAAAATTAGGAGGATCC
This sequence comes from Sambucus nigra, assembly GCA_949130495.1. NCBI lineage: Eukaryota > Viridiplantae > Streptophyta > Magnoliopsida > Dipsacales > Adoxaceae > Sambucus > Sambucus nigra. The sequence continues at coordinate 145,427,436 of OX422210.1, read as the reverse complement.
TAATGCCATACCCTTTCTTATTAATGGCTCTATCAAAGAATATTCTCCATCGAAGGTTTTATTGGGAGGTACAAAGGATATTCTCATTCGAGAATTTAGAAATCCAAACATCAGCTTCTTCTATAGGGTAGTCAACAAGGTAGTCAGAGATGGCTCTTCCTTTCATGGTTTTTTACATGACATATACAATATCAAACTCGGATAAAAGTATCAACCATCGGGCCATTCAACTGGACAAGGTAGGTTTTTTGATTAGGTACTTGATGGGATCCATACGGGATATAAGTTTGATGGGGAAAGGCGAGCATGTAGTGCTGTAACTTTTGGGTGACACAGACACATGCTTTTTCCAAGGTTGTGTAGTTAATTTCGTACTTATCCAACTTGCGAGTGGTGTAGTAGTTGTATCTCTCCTTACGGGATTCTTCAAGGTATTGGTATAGTAAATCCCCAGCTGCAGTATCCGTTATGATAAGGTATAGGAGTAGGGGAAGTCCAGGCTGAGGCAACATTAGTACCGGAGGTTTGGTTAGGTATTATTTGATTCGGTCAAAGGTTTTTTGTCAAGATTTGTTCTAAACCTTGGTGGAATACTTTCAGAGGAGTTTGAATATGGATTCACAGATGAAAGTCAACTAGCTGATGAACCGACTGATATACTTTAATTTTCTAAGGAATCCTCGGACTTCATTTTTCGTTCCGGGTGGTGGAATCTCGAGTATAGTTTTTAGCTTGGCAATATCTGCTTCTATCCATTTATTACTAACCATGAATCCCAAGAGCTTTCCTTTGGTAACGCCGAAGACATATTTTTGTGGGTTAAGCCACATCTGATAATGTCATATTCATTCAAAGAACTTTCGAAGAGCGAGAACATGACCTTCTTTAGTCTTAGACTTGATAATCATATCCCCCACGTAGACCACAACTTCCTTATGCATCATATCATGCAAGATGGTTGTGGTAGCTCTTTTTTAGGTAGCCCATGCATTTTTTAGACCAAATGGCATAAAGGTGTAGCAAAAGGTTCCCCAAGGGGTGATGAATGCAATTTTCTTTTGATGATCTGGGTGCATCTTGATTTGGTTATATCCGAAAAACCCATCAACGACTGAATTGAGATCGTGACTGACCATGTTGTCCATAATAATGTCGATATTGGGTAGCGGGTAGTCATCCTTTGGAGAGGCCTTATTTAAGTCTCAACAGTCAACACATATGCAAACCTTTCCTCTTGAATTTGGCAGGTGTACGATATTGTCTAGCCATGTGGAATATTCGATCACACGAATAAAACTCACGTTCAACTGTTTGACCACTTCTTAATTAACCTTGAGCGACCATTCAGTGCGAAGCTTTCGCAGTTTTTGTTTAACCAGTTTGCATTCTGGGAGAGTTATAATCTCGTGTTGAGCTATCTTGGGATCAATGTTGAGTATATTGTCATAGGACTATGCGAAAATGCCCATAAATTCCTTTAGTTATTCCTCGAGTTGTGCACGCTCATGCTCATAAAGGGTGTCCCCTATCCTAATGTCGCGCAATTGGCTACTAGAACCGAGATTAATAACAATAATTTTGTCTTCATTACCTTGGATGCGATTATATTATTTATTATTAACCTTATTTAGACCAGTTAAGAATCGTTCATTTGTAAAATCATCATCATCATCAAGTGTTTGATTGGAATCAAGACAACTAATGCAAGGCCCAATAAGATACTCAAAATCTTCTTTTATTTCATTATTAGGAAAAAAAATATTGAGAACCTAATCAAAGGAGGTCTATATTACATCAGAGTAATGAGGAACAATAAGAGAAGAAAAATAAATGGGATACACATCTAAATTGGGTTGAATCTCAGCAAGTAGAATAGGTACAACATGCTAGTTGAGGAGAGGTACATCAGCAACTTTGATCAGATGGGATGTATTCGATGATGTGGTTCTTGAGTAGATCATACAAAGTATCAACCTTAGTGTTCAGAAGTTGAAAGAATCCTCGGAGTAACTTTTTTCTCAGTGAGTGGTTGCACATGATGCTGGGAACTCTCGGTCCATGAGTAGCGGTCTTGGAAAAATATCTCCGTTCCTGGTTTTATTTTCTTATACACATGATCATACCACGATTCAGGATAGTCACAAAAGGGGAAATCTTCACCCTCACTGATGAATCTTCTGTTCAAGGAATCTCTTGAGATGGTCTTGGCACTTTCTAGCCTTCTCTTTAGCCGAGGTTGGAGGATCATTCTGAGTTCTTATGCTGACGGTTGATAACCTAAACCACAAGGAGTAAAAGCTATCTTCAACACGATGGGTTCAAATCCCCTACTGTCTTTATCCCAGTTCAATCTAGACATGAAGTGCATGTTTTTAAACATTTGGATCGTATTGACGTTCTGATGGGGGTTATACTCTGGATAAACCCTATCTTTGAAATCGTCCCCTGTTGGTAGTAGAAGTGATTTGACTCATAAACCTGACAGAAGCATATCATTCGCTCTATATTATATCTCAAGTATAGGATTACTACTGCTTACATTCTCAGCATTGCCGTCATCGCTTAAGATGGTGATCACCTGCCCATTGGCAAGGATCTAAAGTTTCTGATGAAGGGAAGAAGACACACCCTTTATATTATGGAGCCACGGTTGCCTAAGCAACATATTAAAATAGGTTGGGATATCGATGACTTGGAACTCAACAACAGGACTTATAGGGCCAACCCCTATCGTAAGCTTTATGGATCATATTAATTCTTGACGAGTATTATCATAAGCACGTACAATGGTAAAGGTTGGAGCAAGGTCGCTCACTTTTAGTCCCAAGAAATCAAGGGACCTCAATGGGCAGACATTAAGAGTTGATCCATTATCAATAAAAGAGAGCGGGACAGTCTTCCCCATGACTTCGACAGAGATAGTGAGAGCATAATTATGATTTAGCCTAATCTTAGCGATTTCTTCTTCAGAGAAAGTAAGCATTCTAGTAGAGTTTAGGGATCTGACCAGATTCACTGCTTTTTATGGCATGGTGGAAGGAGGGACCGTGGTCCCTATGTGTAGCTTGACTAAGGCATTCCGGTACAGATGGGAAAGCATAAAAATTCCCCACAAGGTGATGTTAGCTTGGATTTTTTTCAACTGACCGAGGATGTTGCTTTCCTCAAAGGTCATTTTTGGCATAGGGAGATTCTCAACACCTTGTCCTTTGTCGTTTCTTGATGGCAACAGGTTTAGGACTTCGTAATGCCTCCCTAAACTGGTCATATGGTTCACAGAAGAGGGGAAAAATAGAAACCTCATTTCCTCATCGATCTCAGGTTGTTCAGCCACCTTGTTGATTTCTCGTAGCAGGTCCTCAAATGATATCATCCCATATATGTTGGCTATCAGACTGCCTTTTTTAGGCTTTCTTCTTCATCTGAATCATCGAATTCATCCCCCCATTCGATGAAAACGACATCATATTTCTATGAAAAGTAAATACACTCTACAACCTTAATGTTTTCTTCATATAGATCCTCCCATTCGGCGGGGAGATGTAGAAATAAAGGAACCAAGCGCCCCTGTAGCTTCAAAGTATCAAGTAGCTTGGACATACCACAAATATCATTAGTATGTTGAAAGAAGTATACTATGATCCGGATGACATCATCTAAACTAACTTCATTAGTCGGTACCACCCAATCATTTGGATCTAGGGCCCATTTCCTCATTTCTAAGAATAACACACTGAATCTCTGGCAGTCAATGGTCATTTGGGAGGACAATTTCAGCCCAAACTTTAGGAGTTTGTTCAACACTTTTGACAATTCCATATCTTTACCTCCAGAATGGGTATGAACATCAATGCATGCTCTAGTAAGGAGTGTCAAATCCTGATCGGTGAAGCTGGTAGGGTGTAGGAGAAAACATAGGCACACTTGTAGAGTTTTAAGAGAGTTTATGGGTATGGCGAGTGATTTACTTAGTAGGATTTGGGTAGATGGATCAAATTATGGGTCTTCATCTAGGAAAATGAAATCTATTTGATTTGGGAGTGGATTATGGGTAGTGTTTGGTTTAGGATTGGCTGGTGGGGAGATGACACCCCGATCGATTAGACCTTGGATCAAGTTTCAGAGGTGGAAACACTGCTCGATGGTATGGCTAATAGTTTGTTGAAAGTCACAACGGGCATCTGGTTTGAAATTTTTAGATAGTGGGTTTGGTAATGGATGAGGATCCAATGGTTTGATAAGGTTTTGGCTTAAGAGGTTCTGGTAAAATTTGGAGAGGGGAGCGTAAAGATCGGTGTGTTCCTTCTTTACTGGGTTTGGACGACTTTTTAGTGCCCATGAAGTGGCTGGTTGAGAGATGTTATTGATGATTGAAACTGCAGTACCGACATGCTTTTTATACTTTTGGGGAGTGAATTCAGATTATTTCTTCGGTTCAACTTTTGCCTTGGCAAGACCTTCTTCGATATCCACTCTTACTTTTTGGAGGGCTAAAAAATAAGGGTAGTATTTTCCTCACAGCGTCACTCGAATACGGGGTAAGAATTTCTTTTTTACAATACTGACTTGCTCTTCTTCGGAAAGTCGGTTGGTCATGGTGGTTGTTTTTTCTCTCCAGCTTGCTATGAAGATACTGAATGATTCCCCAAGATTCTTCTTGAGCATCTTAAAATCACGATGGGTGACTTCTAACTCTCCGTTGTACTTATGTTGTGACTTTAATTCATGAGCAACATCCTCCCAACTCTGAATTCTTGACTCCTCGAGAGATAAGAACCAACGAAGAGCGTTGTCCTTAAAAGTTTCCTGGAATATTTGGGATAATATTTCTTTGGAGGAACCTAGGAGAGTCATGGCTCGATGATAGATGTGGAGATGAACAATTATAGGTCCACTCCCACTGAATTTCTTACTATTGGGAATCTTGAACAATTCTGGCAACCTTGCTTGAGGATAGGGAGACATGTGAGTGTAGTCCATGTAATTTCTAAAGATTATGACATGGGAAAACTTATTAGTTAACATTTTGAGGTCCTCCTTGACATAGTTCAACTCTTCTTCCTTTGGATCAACGGTCACGGGTAGGTTAGCCCCTAGCCGAGTAAGATTCGACATAGGTAGTTGGGATGGCGGTGACCCATTAGCAGGAGGAGAACGTGGAGCATGTTGATATTCCTCGGGAGCTCAAATAAGCTCGGGTGCAGGCAAACTCATTGCACGAGGGAAGAGGACCTCGAGCTCTTCAAGAATAGGGACCTAATTTCATTGCATCTCGTGAACCTCAGTTTGAAGGCTGTCAATCTTGGCATTGAGTTGGGCAAAGACTGTTATCAAATCTGGCTGTACATTCAGTGCTTGATCTGTGTTTTCTATGGAAGATGGATGAAAGTGATTTCGAACCCAGAAGAAGCGATGGAATCTATGGAGATTCGGGGCGGTTAGATCGAAGACTAAAGCCAATAGGGAGCTAGGCAAAGGGTCGGGTATGTGATCGACCTGAGAAGGAAAAAAAATTGATTTTTTTTAAAGAGAGGGGGAAACAGTTATTTTTGAAAAGGGAAGGAAATATTATGACATTTTTGGAAAAGGGGAGGACAAAATGCTTTCAAGTAAAAAGGAGGATATATATATATATATATATATGATAGATAGTTGGATGGATGGATAGATAGATAGATAGTCAGATAGATAGATTGATAGATAAATAAATGGATAGATCGATAGATAGATGGATAGACAGATAGATAGATGGATGGATCGATGGATAAATAGATGTGTAGATGGATAGAGATAAATGGATTGATGGATAGATAGATCGATGGATAGCTGGATGGATAGACGGATGAATAGATAAATAGATAAATAGATGGACAGTTAGATAGATGGATCGATGGATAGATTGATGGACAGATAGATGCACACACACACACACACACACACACATATATATATGTATGTATGTATGTATGGATAGATAGATGGATATGTATGTATGTATGTATGGATAGATAGATGGACAGATAGATAGATAGATAGATAAATGGATAGATGAATATATATATAGATTGGTGGATAAATGGTTGGATACATAGATCGGTGAATAGATGGATAGATTGATTGATGGATAGATAGATACATCTACGGATCGATAGATGAATCAACAGATATATAGATTTAGATAGATAGATAGATAGATAGATAGATAGATAGATAGATAGATAGATAAATGGATAGATTAATATATATACTGATAGATGGATAAATGGATATATATATATATATATATATATAGATAGATAAATAGATAGATAGATAGATAGATAGATAGATGGATCGATAGATAGATAGATATATAGATAGATTGATAGATAGATAGATAGATAGATAGATAGATAGATGGATGGATGGACGGACGGACGGATGGACGGACGAAAGGATAGATAGATAGATAAATAGATAGATAGATAGATAGATAGGTAGATGGATAGATGGATGGATAGATGGATGGATAGATAGATAGATAGATAGATAGATAGATAGATAGATAGATAGATAGATAGATAAATAGATAGATAGATAGATAGATAGATAAATGATGCATTTTTATTTGATTATCTTGATTAAGTGCCTTATTCTACATGCACTTTAAATTTTCCACCGAGGGTTCTTATGAGATGAAAAAAACGTGTAATGTAGTTTTGAATATTTCTGAACAATTTTTATAAATAAATGCGGAGGAAGCTTTTTACCTGAACTCTACATGCACTTTTAATTTTCCACTGAGGGTTCTTATGAGATGAAAAAAAATATGTAATGTAGTTTTCAACATTTTTGAATAATTTTATAAAGAAATGCGCATAAAGATTTTTACCTGAAAAATCACTCGTTGAAGGGATTATTTAGACAAAAAAAGGGTATTTCACTAAAATAGAGGGTGTCAGTCGGCATTGTCCCTAGCATGCCTGACGGCATGCATGTGCTGGATACTTAGCTTTTCAAATTTTGTTACTTTCTTGCTACAACATTGGTACACCGCTTTTTGCATTAATTTTGATAGCTGAGTAACCTATTAATTTTGTAGAGAATTTTGACTATACAAGGGGTTTAATGTAGGCTTTTGGAATCGTTAATATTCTTCACCTCATTGCTTTTCATATTTATAAACATTTCTTCAAATGTCCATTCCCAAAACTAAATAGTATTTTTCTTACCTTGATTGCTTAGAGGCCATGTGCATGCATTAAGTATATTATGCGACATTCAACATGTGCCTAGTTACTTTATGACATAATAATCTGAATAAATTGTTCATTCTGGAGGAGACTCTTTAATTATAGTACCCTCTGGACCATGTATTTCGCTTCGAGTTGAAAGAGGAGTGTCCAACCTACAAGGATTTTTATGTTATGTTCGGTATGTATTTCATGTTTCGATCACATGTCTGAGTTTTCTCGTTCCCCGAGGGAGGTTTTGGTGAACTTTTGCACATTTCTCCTTCTGTTTCATGACTACTGGTGCATGGGGGGGGGGGGGGGGGAAATTATCCTCCTTGCAGTGCTTGAGTCTGTATGACATTAAGGTGTTCAATCCGTAAGATATAGGGGATTGTTGTATTAGTCTTGACTGTCGAATTACTTTTATGACTAACATCATGAGTGAAGACACCCACGTTTCTGCTATATTCTTGTGGACGCACTATTATTGTAATCATTATACCTTTATCCTGACAAAGAGATATTAAATGGCCTTGAGAATTGGGGAAAGAAACATTCCACCTTTTTACGAAGAAACCCTATGATATTATATATGTGGTTGGTAGAAAACTTTTGCTTGGTCATGCCTCCTCTATTTCCTTCACCTAGTACTCATAATTTTTCCTTCAACCTTACATAAATTTCGTTGCATTTGTGGATGATTGGTTTTACTGACTAATAGATAATGGATCTAGTTCTCTTGGATGGTATGTGTTATGGTAGGGTGAACTGATATGCTTGTTGTTATTGGATGATTACTAATAAGTCCCACTTGTTGGACTTATCATGACTTATTTCTATCTCTCCAGGAGACTTTTATGTCAAGTAGTTTGGGAGAAGGCCATCCCTCCTCGTATAAGTAATTTCTTCCCTATAGAGGATCGGACTGAGACTCTAACGATCTGTTTAGGGAGTTCGGGGTAATACCGTAGACCTTCTCGACTTCCAGCCCTTTCTCCAAGGATGGGTCTCGTGGTTTCAGGTGATTACTTGGAGTGTCTATGGAAGGAGTTGGTTTTTAAAGTATGTGTAGAGGAGTCAAGTCAAATGTGGCTAATGGAAGTTGAGGTAGTGGTAAGGGTGCAGCGGTCCTCGTCAAGCTTTTAAAGATGTACTATCACATCAAGTGCTTTCATATACACTTGTAGAATTGGGATTATTGGGGACCTCCAAAGGGTAATGATGATGCAATTGATGATGAAGCAGGTCCTTTTGGCAGTTGATGGTGATTTTATGAAGCTTTGGTTTAGTATATTTGGTAGGAATTTGTGTTGATCTTCATATGTATTGTTGTATAATGATGGTATGTGTAATGCTAGTTTGGGAACGTCTGGTGTTAATTTTAGTGTGTTGGTATATATATTTTTTAGTTTTGGTAGGTTGGTGTAAGGAATGGTGTAATGGGAAGAAGATATGTTTGTAATGTGAAGAAAAACTGTACTTTGGATAAATTGTGTTGAAATAAATGATAATTTTGTGTGTATCTTCTTGTGCCTTTACGAAAAATTCATTTATGTTGAAATTTTCTATACTATACATAATTATTTTGTTTTTTTAAAACAATGAGAGACACTTATGTCTCTTTATGGGAGAAAAGTAAGGCGTTTTGTGAAAAAAAAGAGATGATCGCACCTAAGGTCATTTTATGGGTAACCTACGTACTCCTATGAGGATGAAAATAGTTTTTAATGTTTTGGAAAAATATTTTAAGAGGGCCAGGTCCTACATATTTATAATAGAGGGAGACTTAAAGAGTTTTTTTAAATGGATGAGAGGTGAGAATTTCTTAGTGCGATGAGATTCGGATCAAGGATAAAACATTTTAAGATAGTCGAGGTTAACTGGCTGTGCCATTTCTTCTCCATCGAGATTAGAACTCCAAATATTTTCTTTATAATGTATGGCCAACTCTAATTGGGTTTGAATTTCCTCCTCACACCATGGTCTTGTTGAATGATTATGCAATGCGAAGATGATACCTCTATATGTGATATAAATCATTTAGTCTCTTTTCATCCAATAGAGCAAACTTAGTGTAATGTATTGGTGACAATCAACTTCTACCACTTGGCTCTCAAACATGACTCATATGGAGGGTATCTCTAGTTCAATGGGGAGAAAAACTTCCATGCCATTTAAAAGGAATATAAGGTCGCTTCGGTGGGGCAATCAGATAGACATAAAGCCCCAAATAGCTTAAGGGATCCTGTCAGCCCAATATCTTTAACTTTCGATCATCTTATTGATAGTGAATTTGAGTCTCTTATTAGAAGCTTTAACAACCCTATTTATTTATGATATGTATGGTGAGGACCTATGCCGCTGAATTCCATATTATTCGACCAAATCTGTGACTTCTTCTTTGAAATGATTTCTATTATCTAATATGAGCTCATGAGGGACCCCGTACTTGCAAATGATATTCTTTCGGATGAACATGGCCACTTTCCTGGCATTTAGCACTGTATACGACTCATCTTTGACCCATTTGGTAAAGTAATTGATCACAAACAAAATAAACTCATGCCCATTAGATCCTTTTGGGAGTGATTTTCCCATTGATGTCGATGCCCCAAGTCCAAAAGAGTTAGGGATAAGTGATATAGTATAATTTGCAAGGAGGCAAATGTTTAATATTGATAAATTTGTGGTATTTGAGGCACCTTTTGATGTATTATATACAGTCTTGGATGATAGTAGTCCAATAGTAACCCTATTAAATGATATTTTTAGCAAGTTTATGGCTGTTTATGTGGGGTCTGCACTCCCCATCAGGGATTTTCTGCATGATCTTTTCAATGCTAGCCCCTGCTATGCATTGTAAATGGGTGCCATCAAAATTACTAATGAATAAAGATCTATCACTAATGATACATTGAGTTGTGATTTTTTGGGGGGTTATGAGGTCTTTCTTATCATCACCTTGAGGGTATTGACAATACTTGAGGAGGCACTAAATATCGCAATACCACAGTCTGACCATATTTGAGTGTTCCTCCTTAGCGAGCTCAATGTGTTAGCAACGGATTGGGTTTGACTATTTTAAAATTATAAAGGGGCAATGGTTATTCCCTCAGGCATGTCAACCATAAAGGCTAGAGTTACCAATGCATGAACGAATCTATTCCTAGAATGGAAGAGGTAATGGAAGGTGACGTCTTTAAATTCAGAAGCAAGCCCTTTTTAATGAGCGTGAAATGGTAGAATATTTTTGTATTTAACTTTCCATTTTTAGAGGACATGTCCAATGATAAGATTTGAATATCTATACACATCGAGGAGTTAAATTCCTTTCTCAATGGAGGTTTTGAGACCTATAGTTCATGCCTCTTATTCTATCATGTTATTAGTACAGGGGAACTCTTTCTTGATGGCGATGGCAGGTAATGAGTTATCATGTCCAATTAAGATTATCCCAATTCCATGTAATTTATTATTAATGACTCCATCAAAGAACATATGCCATCGGAGTTACTTAGGATTAGTGTAAAGAATATCTTCATTCGAGAATTCTAAGATCCATACAATGACTTCTTCCAACGATTATCTTTTAGGTAATCAGAAATATCCCTTCTTTTGATGGCCTTTTATTTAACATATGCAATGTAGAATTCAAGGAAGCAAGGTCAACCATCAAGCCACGAGTCTTGACAAATCAGGTCTCTCTAATAGATACTTCATAGGATCCATTTAGGCCACAAGTTTGATGGGGAACTCGAGCATGGACTATCAGAGTTTCTAAATGACACACACCAAGGCACCACCAGCCTTTTCTAATGCAGTATAATTCACTTCATATATTTACAGATTCCGACTGACGTAGTAGATGGATAATTTGTTACGTTACTTTTTGATGTATTGGTCTAGCATAGACCTAGCAGTAGTATTGGTGACGGTTAAGTATAAGAGGAGAGGTAAACTACGTTATAGTGACATAAGCATCGGTGGTTGGATAAGTCACCTCTTATTTTTTCGAATTCCTCTTGACACTACTCATTTGAGACCTTAGTTTAATAGTTTTGAAGGAGTTTGAATATAGGTTCACAGACGTAAGTGAGAAGGCTAATGAATCCGTTGGTGTACTAGAGATTTCCTAAGAAGCTGTGCACTTCTTTATTAACCTGAGGCAATCGAACTTTTAGTGGTGCTTTAAGTTTGGAAAGGTCTACCTTAATTCCCTTCTCACTAACCATGACGCCTAGAAGTTTCTTTTTTGTGACACTGAAGGCACATTTTTTAGGGCGAAGTGCATTTAGTATTGTCACAGCTATTTAAATAATTTCTTCAAGGTAGGGATATGACCATGTCTAGTTTTAGACTTGATAATCATGTTATCAATGTAGACTTTTTCCTTATAGATGATATCATGCATGATGGTTGTGTCCTCTCTTTCGTATGTAGCCCCGATATTTTTTAAATTGAAAGGCATGACAATATAGCAAAAGGTCCCCCATAATGTAGTGACAACAATCTTCTCTTGATGATCGGGATGCATCTTGATCAGATTATACCTGGCGAATCCATCGAAAAATGACTTGAGCGTGAATGGAAGTATCGTAGATGAGTATATCGTTGTTGGGAAGTGAATAGTCATCATTTAGAGAAGCTTTGTTCAAATCTTAGTAGTCGACGCACATGCAGGCTTTCCTTCTATATTTTGGTACAAGGACTATGTTGGGGAACCAAGTTGGGTACTCAACTACAGAGATAAAACCCATGTTTAGTTACTTAACCACATTATCTTTCACTTTGGGGGACCATTTGGGTCGAGGTTTCCTCATCTTTATTTTGACAGGCTTGCATTCAGGGTATGTCAGGATCTCATGTTGTAATTTCGGGATTAATACCGAGCATGTCACTTTAAAACCAAGCAAAGATGTCCACGAATTTCTTCATAAGCTCTTTGAATTATGATCGCTCCTACTCATTAAAGGTTGATAATATTCTAATATTGTATGAATTGATACTAGAACCAAGATTAATGACAATTGTTTCCTCATCACTAGTCTGAAGGCAGTTGTGTTGTTTAATTTTTTCCTTATTGAGATCAGTTAAGAAATGTTCATTCATTAAATCATCTTCATCAATTTTTTGATTAATAGAATCATTACAATTAATATAATATATGACAGGATACTCAAAATTCATGTTTATTTCATTATTATTATCTTTTAGAAAACAATAGTTAGGACCTCCTCAAAGGAGCCCTCATTTACATAAACATCAGAAACAGAAAAAATAGGGATGAGTTCAGTCTCAAGATAGTAAATGGAAGGTTCTGACTGGCCGAGATGATCTACCAATTAAGGATAGGCTTGTCAGTAGGAGAGATATTATTAGTTGGATTAGATGACTGAGATTCAGTGCAAAGCGTGAAAATATCCATCTCAATTCAATGACGCCAAAGGATTCATCACTATCGATGCTCTCGGTGCTTTCACTATTAGAAGAGATTGATACTGAGGATTTGATGTTCAATGACTTCATGTTTAGATACCTTAGTACAAGTGATCTTGTCTTCAAATAATATCTCAAAATCAGGTTTCATCTTCTTCTCAGCTGCATCAAACCACGGCTCAGGGGAACCATGGTAGGGTAAGTCTTCGGTCGCTTTGATAAAGCATCCATCTAGGGAGTCTCCAATTATAAACTCATTTGTTTTTATAACCATCTTCTTGAATAGTTGACGGGAAGCCATTTCACTTGGGGAAGGTTGGTACCCGTGATCGTATGGTGGATAAGAATTTTTTAGAATAATCAGCTCAACGATTTCTTACTATTTGCGGCCAAGCCCCATTCCGAGAAAAAAATTCATCCCTTTTAATATATGGATCACAAGGACAAATTCGTGTGGGAAATGCTTAGGTTTTATCCCTTCTTTGAAATCATCTCCTGAAGAGAGAGGGAGCGGGTTAATCTTGAAACCTGAGAGCAGCATATCAATGGTATTGTGTTAGATCTTCAAGACTGGATCGTTGGTGCCAATGCCATCTGAATTGCCATTATCTCCCAATGTTGATAAAGATTTGGTTATCTGCAAAGAACTTGATCTTTTGTTCAAGAGAATAAGAAACCCCTCTGATCTTGTGCAGCCATGGCCGACCAAGTAGTAGGTTGAAATAAACTGGGTGCCAATCACTTAAAAATCCATCTAAGGAAAACTTGACTAACCCAATGTATGGGGAGAATGGATCCCATAACCTCTTGTCAAGTGTTGTCGTATGCAAAGACAATGGCTGATGTGGGAGTTAGATCACTGGCTTGAAGCCCCAGGGATCAGAGAGTTCGGAGTGGACACACATTCAAGGCAAAATCATTATCAACTGGTACTAACGAAATTTTCTTCTAAAGAACAAAGGAGATAAGAGTGCATGGGCAATTGTAGAATAGTTTTGATAAGTATGGGTCGAACCCACAAGGATTTGTCAATTTATGCCAAAAAAATTATAACTTTCCAACTAGACAAAACATTGTAGAGATGATAATTTCAACTAAGTTAAATAAAAGCAACTACGAATAATGAGAGAAACACATAAATATATAATAAATATAGGAAAAACTAGGATTTGGTGTCAATTTATAACTTTTAATTAAAATTGCATCTCAATTTAATTTCATTATTCCTTTATTTTATAACTCAAATTTAACAGACTCTCGTCGCATTTAATTTGGAAAATAAAATATTTATGTTCAAATTACTTTTAACGTCCCAAATTTAGATGGCTATAATCCCTATTCCATTAGAAAAATATCAAGCTTTAAGTTTAATGATGTATTTAAGCATTGACTATCAAAACAATCGAGGGCAAGCATAACCTGTAAAAAACACTCCTTAATTCTCGAAAAATGAGTAAAAATGATTTTGAAGGTTTTAAAATACACAATCATGTTGATTTAAATGAATACCGAATTTTTAAATCATTTAACACGATTCGAGAATAAACAAAATTAAATTAACACATCAATGTTAATCATACATGATAACCTTCATCCTAATCCTAGAAATGAAATTAAGCTAACATTATCATAGAAATAAAATTAAATGAATGAAATTTAATTTTCATAACAAATTCAAACTTACAAAGTATATGTTTTGCACAATAAATCTTGAAAAAACTTCCCCCACAATAATAATAATAATTTTTGATCCTCAAAAATATAAATTTTACTCGATAAATTTTTTCCTAAAAATTGTGTGTCAAATGGTGAGCCTAATGGTTCTTTTTGTAGACCGAGAGGTGAGATATTTGGTTTGGGGTGAAACTCTGTTTAATTGACTAAAAAGTATTTTGTGGTCACCTAAATAACAGTGTGGGAACAAAGCACTCCAAAGACAGGAATAAGATGAAATAATGTCTTTTGAATAACTAGTAAAATCAACTTTTTAAAAATTTTCTCGAGTTAATCTTCTATTTTCTCCAAATTCCATCATTACCTGCAAAAAATTCACTAAGCAACATTTTTCACAAATTAGCTTAAGAAAATGATAAAAATATTGAAATGCCTCCTTTTGCCATTAAAATTGCTGTCTTAAATCTGAATTTAATTATTCTTGCATTTTTTTCTTTAGTAAAATTTATTAAATAAAATAAAATAAGACTAACATAGTATAAATTTGCGTATAAATATACAAAATAATGCACTCATCATTGGTCAAGTTGCCAATTATGTGGATAACCTCATCAGGAGATGTAAAAGGAGGGAACCGTGTTATGCATGAGCAATTTGATGAGAGAGTTTTTGTTGAGTTAAGAGGACATGAATAACCCCCATATGGTGATGTTTTCTTGGGTCTTCTTTAATTGTTTGAGGTTTTCTCTTTTCTACAGTCATTTTGATCATTGGCGGTTCTTGAATAACTCTCTCCCCCTTATTTGTGGGTGCACTATCTATGGGAAGAACTGGATCTTTGTAATACTGACTCGATCATGTCATGTAATTCACTAATGAGGGGTAAAAGGGGAATCCCATTTCTTTATCTACTTGGGCTACACCAGATACTTCATTGATTTTAGACAAGAGTTCTTCAAAAGATATTACCCCATAAAAGGAAGCGATAATATTAACAGTTTCATTACTAGGTTCATTAGAGTCATCGCCTCATCTTGTAAGGACATTTTTGTCCATCATCAATTTGTTATGTCACACGTCGTTACACCGTTGAAGAAATTCCAGATTCATACAGTCATCAACGGATCCGAATATCAAAAGAAAAAGAGGAATCAAAGTCTGATAGGCCGGACCGGTCCAGAATAAAAGAACCGATCCGCCTGCGGACTGGTCCGCCTGCTGAAAGCCAGTACACCCCGGACCGCAAGCGAACCAAAGAATCCTAAAATAAAAAGAATCGATCCGCCTACCCGGACCAATCCGCCTCAGACCCGGACCGGTCCACCTGGGATAATCTCAAACAGATCGTGCAGAGATTTTTTAGGCCATGTTATTCCTTTATAAACCCACTACGGGAAGGGGTTTTCCAAGACTTACATACATGATTTTCAGAGCAACAAAAACTCTAAGTCTTCACCTATTGAGTACCAAGACTCTAGGTTTTTTATTCACACAAATTTCCAAACACTTGTGAATCACTTTGCAACCCAGGAACGCACTTTTGCTGTTCATATCATTGTGGAGAAGACCATTCTTCTTCTTCATTGCAGCCCTACTGAAAAGGGATAACTCCAGCCGCCGACTACAGAATTCGACACCTGGGGGTAATTCTTAGTCACTTGTATTTTCATTGTAATCCGAAATTGTACAGTTATAATATTATAATTAAAATAAATGGTTTTGCCTCTTTGGGGGATTTTTCCTCACAAGCACGTGTTTGAATGTTCTTGCTTAGTTCATTATCTTATTGAATCACATATTGTTGCATGTTTAGGGTTTGTTTGAGTTAAAAGGTGTTTAATATATAATTTTATCATTTGAACGCAAGAGCACATACGTTCTCAAATTGGTATCACAGCAGGTTACGCTAATCTATTGCGTATTCCTATTTTCCGCAAAATTTTTCTAAGATATCAATTTTCTGAAAAAATTGATTTTTAAAAAAGTGCGTGTTCAAATGGAGAAGTTATATAATAAAATGCCAGTTTTTTACGGGACAAACTATGCCTATTGGAAAGCCCGTATGAGATCTGCATTAAAAGCCATTGATGAACGTGTCTGTATTTTGGTTGAAAGAGGGTGGACTCCTCCCTCCGTGACTGTTGATAATGTGATCAACTTGAAACCTGTCACTTCCTGGACTGAAGAAGAATTTAAATGGTCATCTTTTAATTCTAAGGGTCTAAGTGTTATTTATGGGTCTGTCACACCTGATGAGTTCAAACGCATAATGGCGTGCACCACGTCAAAAGAGGCATGGGATGTCTTACGACTCACCCATGAAGGAACCAATGATGTAAAAGAGTCTAAATTACAAAATTTAACAACTCAATTTGAAACCATCACCATGCATGAATCTGAATGCTTTGATGAATTTTATGTTAGACTTTCTGACATTGTGAATACTAGCTTTAATCTTGGTGAACATATTCCTAATGCTAGAGTTGTTAAAAAGATTATGCGTTCTTTGCCTAAGCGTTTTATCCCTAAAGTCACTGTGCTAAATTCTATGGGTAATTTAAATACGCTAAAATTGGAAGAACTTATAGGAGATTTGCAAACATATGAAATTGATATGTTCCCTAAAACTGTTAAATCTAAAGATAAGGGAATTGCACTTAATGCCCAAGAGAGAAAGAGTGAGGGGTCGGCTAGGAGGAGGGTAGAGTCATCTAGAAAGAGAGAGACTGACACGTCTGATTCTGAGTGTGATTTTGACTTAGATGATTTGGCTCTTTTTGCAGAAAAATTCAAGAGGATTCTCAAATTTAAGAAAAATGGCAATTTTAAAGATAAAAAGAAATTTGAGAAAAATAAGTTTGAAAAGAAAAATGAAAAAGATTCCGAAAATCCTCCTAAGAAAGAAAGTGAGAGATGCTTTGATTGCGATGGTAGGGGTCATAGAGCCTTTGAGTGTGCCACTCGTTTGAATAGAGAGAAAGGAAAAGTTATCCTTAATGCTACTCTTAGCGACGACAGTGAGGTCGAGACGGTGGATTCAGGAAATGAGTCACCGCATGAGTGTAACTTCACCGCATTCATGGCCAATCAAGTGAGCACTCCTAGTTCTCTTCACAACGATGAGGATGATGCTTCACAGGGACACCTCGATAGTGAGATCGATGTGAGTGAGGGGGAGGATGACTCAAGTGAGAGCGAGAGTGATATTCAACGCGCCTACGCTGAGTTATATTCTGAGTCATTTAAAACTAAAAAGCAAAACAAAGCGTTAGTCCTTAAGATCACCGGCTTAGAGGAAGAATTAAGAAGAGCAAGAGAGAGAGAGTCCTTCACCTTCACCGCCCTGAGAGAGAGAGAATCTGCCTGTGTCGAGAAAGAGAGTTTGTTTAGAGAGAGAGAGAGAGAGAGAGTTTTTGAGAAAGAGAGAGGGGACTTGACTAAACAAGTGGCTAGCCTTACGAGTCATCTCCATTCCTCCGTGGAGACTCGGAAGAAACTTGAAGCCCTTGTTTCCCAGCTGACTCATGATCTTGAGAAAGCACGGGAAGTCAAGGTACAAATCGAGGACAAATCTGGGAAAATGCGAAAGATGCTCCTCGGCCTCGCTTTAGCTTTTGGTGATCGGCAAGGAATTGGTTATGATGGTGCCTCCACGTACCAAATTTCCCCTGGACCAGTTCCTGAGTTTACTATGACTCCTTATGGCCATCATCAAAAACCTCGAAGGAGAGTTCGACCAAGAAAGGCAAACCAAGGTCCGCCTTTGACTGTGTTCTTTTGTACTTATTGCAAAAGAAAAGGCCACCTTAGGGAGTTTTGCTATAGCATGGGTCGGACATGACGTACTACTGCTCCATCACATCATACTGATGAGTTTTCTAGTCTGAGAGAGCGAGTTGAGTTGTTAGCTGCCACATCTCAGAGTTTGATGGAAGAATTCCGACGGATGTCTTTGCCGTTAGTGAATGCTTCTCACATTCCAGCTAAAACCAACAACAACAAAGGCAAACAAAAGGTCATCTCTGCTTGGGTACCTAAGAAAAATAAAAAGGCCTTCGTTGTTCATGTTGCTCTCAAAGCACACAATACCTCACAGTGGTATTTTGATAGTAGGTGCTCCAGACATATGACAGGTGATGCCTCATTTTTTATGACTCTTGAGGATTATCAGGAGAGCAGAGTCACCTTTGGAGATGGGAGCAAGTCTAGCATTATAGGACGTGATACTGTCGAGTTACCTGGATTCCCTAAGCTAGAAAATGTTTTGTACGTCAAAGGTTTGAAAGCAAACCTTCTCAGCATTAGCCAGCTGTGTGACACTGACTTTGCAGTAAAGTTTAACCGGGATGGGTGTAAAGTCTATAATCAAGCCGGTAAACTTTTGATGCAAGGGGTGAGGACCGAGGATAATTGCTATGGGACTGAGCTCACGTCCTCACTTGTCTGCAACAGCGCCACGATCACTCCTATGGATCTGTGGCACCAACGTCTAAGTCACGTGAACGTTAGAGAACTCAACCGCTTAGCTAAAAAGGACCTAGTACGTGGCTTACCATCTCTTGGAAAGTCAAATTCGACCGTTTGTGGACCCTGTCAGATGGGAAAACAAATTCGTAGTCCCCATAGGAAGTTGCATTCCATTACCACCTCTCGTGTTCTTGAGTTGATTCACATGGATCTTATGGGTCCCACTCGTACTGAGAGTCTAGGTGGTAAGAGGTACATCCTCATGATGGTAGATGATTTCGTCAGGTACTCCATTGTAGGTTTTCTGAGAGAGAAATCCGATGCTGTAGAATTTTTAACCACCAAGTGCCGTGTCCTGCAAAATCAACACGGTGTCACTATTAATAGGATGCGTAGTGACAATGACACTGAATTCACATAAGCAAAGGTAGATCTTTACTGTGATAGCCTAGGGATCAAACATGAGTTTTCTACTGTGAGAACTCCTCAGCAAAATGGGATTGTTGAGAGAAAGAATAGAACGATCCAAGAAATGGCTAGATATGCTTCTAGGTCGTAAAGTTTCTAGGAGATTTTGGGCAGAGGCAGTGTCTACTGTATGCCACACGGTGAATAGGGTTTATTTGCGTCCACACACACTTTAGACTCCTTATGAGTTGTGGACTGGCAAGAATCCCAACCTGGCATATTTCCTTGTTTTTGGGAGTAAATGCTACATCCTATGGGATAGAGAGCCATTAGGAAAGTTCGACTCCCGGAGCGAGGAGGGAATATTTCTAGGATATTCATCAAATAGCAGAGCATACCGGGTTTTTAACCTGAAGAGCTCTAAGGTTATGGAATCAATAAACGTCACCGTGCAAGATGACAAACCTCCGACAGTTACTGATCCTAACTTTCAGTGTGAGGATGAGGATTGTTCTGACAGTGATTTACTTGTTCCTGTCTCACACTCTGTGGACCCTACTCTTATGCTAGGGGACACACCTGCTTGGGTTCGCAAGAGTCATGAACCGTCTGCCATTGTTGGCGATCCCACTTTTAGGGTTCAAGACTCGTGCTCAGCTAGAGAATGTTGTTAGCCATCTTTGCTACACGTCCAAAGTCGAGCCCAAGAACCATAAAGAAGCACTCAAGGATGAAAACTGGATATCTGCTATGAAGGATGAGTTGCTTCAGTTTAAAAAGAACAATGTCTGGGAACTAGTCCCCCGACCTAGTGAGACTAATATAATAGGTACCCGGTGGATTTTTAAGAACAAAATGGATGAAAATGGTACCATAATCAGAAATAAGGCTAGGTTGGTCACTCACACAGATAGATGGTGTAGACTTTGGGGAGACATTTTCTCCTGTTGTGAGGCTTGAGTCCGTCCGTCTTCTGCTCGCCATCGCATGTCATCTGCGCTTCAAGTTATATCAGATGGATGTCAAGAGTGCCTTTCTGAATGGCATTCTACAGGAGGAGGTTTATGTGGAACAACCAAAAGGGTTTCAAGACCCTCAGCACCCGGAGCATGTCTACCATCTGAGGAAAGCCTTGTATGGTTTGAAGCAAGCACCCCGTGCTTGGTACGAGAGGCTTACTTCCTATCTCTTAGCTCGTGGCTTCAAGAGAGGGGGAGTAGATATGACGTTGTTCGTCAGGAGAGATGACGGTGCTATTTTGGTTGCCCAGGTCTATGTGGAAGACATAGTCTTTGGATCCACATGCTCTCAGCATGCTCACCACTTTGAGGAGGAGATGAAAAGTGATTTTGAGATGAGCATGGTTGGTGAGCTTACATTCTTCCTTGGTCTCCAGGTTCGTCAGCTAGAGGATGGGATGTTCATCTCCCAATCCAAGTATGCTAGAGACCTAGTGAAGAAATTCGGTTTAGACTCCGCTAAGCATGCATGTACACCTATGAGTACCACTACCATGATTAGTAAGGACACTTCAGGCAAGGACGTAGAGCAAACCTTATATCGGAGTATGATCGGTAGCCTTCTCTACTTGACTGCCAGTCATCCCGACATCGCCTTTAGTGTTAGAGTCTGTGCGCGATATCAGGCGTCCCCAAAAGAGTCACATTTACTTGCTCTAAAACATATTATTAAATACGTTAGTGGGACTTTCTCATACGGTATTTGGTATTCCTTTGATACCGATGACCGTTTGTCCTCCTATTCGAATGCCGATTGGGTCGGGGATGTAGATGGTTGTAGGAGCACTTCTGGTGGGTGTTTCTATTTTGGTTCTGCTCTTGTCTCTTGGCTGAGGAAGAAGCAAAATTCCATCTCTTTGTCCACTGCGGAGGCTGAGTACATAGACGCCGGGAGTTGTTGCACCCAACTCTTGTGGATGAAGCAAATCTTGGAGGATTATGGGATTTCACAGGACACCATGATCATTTCTTATGATAACACGAGCGCGATTCACATATCCCGCAATCCCGTCCAGTATTCGCGCACAAAGCACATCAGGATACGTGAGCACTTTATTCGTTAGTTAGTTGATGAGAACACTGTATCCCTGAGTTTTGTTCCCACCGACTGTCAGTTAGCCGACATTTTCACAAAACCTTTAGATTCCCTTAGATTTGAAAGTCTTAGGAAGTCTTTGGGGATTTGCACAATTGACTGAGGGGTTGGTCTATGTCTAGAATAGGATGTTTCTTCATGTTCATATCATATGCTTCCTATTGCTAGTCTGTTTTATATGTACCATTGCTTAGTTGTACAGCTATTTATTTATTCTTTTTGCTTTTTATATTTCTTTTGAAAATACAAAAAGATTTCCCTTTAAGAAAACTTTTAAGAAAAGCACAAAAAGATTTTATTTTACTAAAATTTTTGAAAAATCCAAAACGATTTCTGTTTTTGCTCCTTTTATGGATGAGCATTTAAGATAGCCAAGTCACAACTTCCTTCCATATATCCATGTGACTGTTTGATAGATATTTGAGAGGGTACATCATTTCATCCATGTGCTTTACATTGTTTGGAGTCTTTGAGATGTAATTAGTGATATCTTCCTACATGTTTGACTCCTATATCCTTTATTGCACACATGCACGACTATATTTGATTATTGCACTTGTCTATCTCATATTGGCTTGAGTGCTTCCATCTCAATTCTGTCTATACAACTTACAATATGCGATAAAACTTGACAAGATTGGAATGCATGTAAAAACCGTTTTGGTGAGACTGTGTGTTTTTGTATAACGGGGAGGGCTGCGAAAGGCAATCATCTATCCTTTGCGCAAAAGTCACCGTTAAAAAGGACCTAAAATTGAGGAATTTTAATATCCGAGGTCCAAAAAGGTTAAAAGAGCCCGAAAAAATTTAAAGGCAATACCAATCACTTCATGCCAAATATGGGCCATTTAGGTTTCACCATCAATTCTCCAAAGTTTGAGAATTTAGAATACCTCTATTCATAATATATATCTGAGGGAGTTTGGTTGGAGAATCTTTAAACGGGTTTGCACTTCCTTGAAAGTCCTGAAAAAGCATAAATCATTTTGGACGTTATTGGTGTGAAAATCACTTTGAGCTTTGATTTGTTGATTTGATTGAGTCAATATCTTATATTGTCATTCTTTTCCACCAAAGGACGCATTTGAGTTCATTCGCTAGGAGTATCCAATATTCATCGTGCACATATGTCATGTTTGTATGCATTGATTTTCCTATCGAATTTTATCACACCACTTCATTTACGCTATCATCGACTTGGTTGTTTTTGTGTTCATTCATAGTATGATTTTATCCTAGTGACACCCCGCACTTGCTTATTTTGCTTTATTTCTCTCATTTGTCTATTTGGGGACATCATAAAAAGGGGGAGATATTTTGGGGGAGTTTTGTGTTTTTGAGATTTGATACAACATGCTTTCTTCATTTGATATCTCATTTCAAACTCGATACATCACTTGGTATTTTGTCCTTTTTCATGTGTGTAGGTACTACATGGATTATCATTGGATTGCACACCCTGATGAGAAAAGTGTTGAGATTCCTGAAGATTTGAAGAGCAAACGTTGAAGTCTTATTCAATTGTATCTTTCCAGTTTTGGGTTCATGGAAGGGTAGATTTGTATAGGCATATATAGTTGTTTGATAATTCGGATGTTTGTTTTTATTTATGTACCGGCATAGACATAGGGGGAGATTTGTAAGGACATTTTTGTCCATTATCAATTTGTTATGTCGCACGCCGTTACACCGTTGAAGAAATTCAAGATTCATACAGTCATCAACGGATCCGAATATCAAAAGAAGAAGAGGAATCAAAGTCTGACAGGACGGACCGGTCCGCCCAGAATAAAAGAATCGATCCGCCTACGGACCGGTCTTCCTGCTGAAAGCCAGTACACCCCGGACCGCAAGCGAATCGAAGAATCCTAAAATAAAAAGAACCGATCCGCCTACCTGGACCGATCCGCCTCAGACCCGGACCGGTCCGCCTGGGATAATCTCAAACAGATCGTGCAGAGATTTTTTAGGCCATGTTATTCCTTTATAAACCCACTATGAGAAGGGGTTTTCCAAGACTTACATACATGATTTTCAGAGCAACAAAAACTCTAAGTCTTCACCTATTGAGTACCAAGACTCTAGGTTTTTGATTCACATAAATTTCCAAACACTTGTGAATCACTTTGAAACCCAGGAACGCACTTTTACCGTTCATATCATTGTGGAGAAGATCGTTCTTCTTCTTCATTGAAGCCCTACTGGAAAGGGATAACTCCAGCCGCCGACTACAGAATCTGACACCTGAGGGTAATTCTTAGTCACTTGTATTTTCATTGTAATCCGAAATTGTACAGTTACAATATTATAATGAAAATAAATGGTTTTACCCCTTTGGGGGATTTTTCCTCACAAGCATGTGTTTGAATGTTCTTGCTTAGTTCATTATCTTATTTAATCACATATTGTTGCATGTTTAGGGTTTGTTTGAGTTAAAAGGTGTTTAATATATAATTTTATCATTTGAACGCAAGCGCACATACGTTCTCACATCTCGTGGATGCTATCCGGATGTTCCCTTAAAATTTTATGCATTCGATGACTTCAAGTTCTTTAAAATTTAAATCTTTGCATGCCGAAGAGAAATGGTTCTAAGATGGACCAAGTATCCCTTGAGTTTCATTACAACGAGAAGATCAGGATCTTCATAGATTATTCCTTTCTTGAGACTTTCCTCTGTTAGGATTTGAACTATGCTATCCAGGCTGAATTCTTTGGGAGACATAAACTAGTCATGGGATTAATGGGTCCACCTCTGAGCTTCTATGTATAAATCACTTATTTTTCGTACATTCTTCCTCTTTAAGGGTCCATCTTGGCAAAATTTCTTTCCAAATTATTTCATATGTTCAAAGACGATTGGTAAATCCATGCTTTATGTGCATGACTTGGTTCTAGAAACTACGCAATTTCTTATCATCAAGGCTTGATCATAGGTAGTTTCAAGCTAAAATAGATTGGTTGGGCATGTTTGGACATGAGTGAGAGAAGTTTTTTAGGGGAAGGATGAAATAAGGTTATTTATGGGATTGATTTTGGTTGAGGGATTGAAATCAAAGTCTTCATAAATCAATATGGTCTTCACGGGGGCTTGGTGTCATGGTAAAGGATTTTGGGTGGAGTTTTGTTTTGGGCCCAGAGGAGGAACGATGATGCCTTTGAAAATAATTCCTTGTAAAACGTTCTTGAGATGGTGACATTAATTAGTGGTATGTCATGCGGTTTGGTGAAAATCATAGTGGTATCATGCTTAATGTATTGAGGAACAAATTGGGTAATGTACAAGGGTCCAACGGCTTCATAATATTACGAGAGAGAAGGGCTTAGTAAAGTGTGGAAAGGGGAGCATGGAGCTTAGTGTAGTATCTTCCTAGAATAGCAGGGATGTTCTGGTGCCCATAAAGTGGTTATATTTGAGTATGTGTTGTTGATGGCCGCAGTTGGTTTGTTGTATTTTTTAGGAGTGAACTAATTGCACGATTTATTTGCTTCTGATTCTATCTTCACATTCTGACTAGTGTCACTATCTTCAATCTCTACCGCACCCTCTCAGAGTGCTCTCAAATAAGGATAACACTAACTACCCATGGTATTTCTGATATGTGGTAAGAAGTTATTTTTCATAATACTAAATTTATCTTACTCTAGCGGGCATTTCATCATGGTAACAATTTTTTCTCTCTATTTGATGATGAAGTTGTTGATAATTTCAAGGTCCTTATTTGAGTAGCTCAAGGTCACTATGGGTTATTTTGAATTCCCGACATCAACTCCTAACTTTGGATTCAGGATTCTTCTAGAGACAAGAACTAACAGAGAGCTCTTTCCTTGAGATTTTATTGAAGTATTTGGGCCATTATGTATTAAGTGGCACCTAACAAACTCATAATTCGGTTGTAGTTACACAGATGCACAATGGAAGACCCACTTCCTATAAACATCTCAATATATGACATTTTAAATTTATGAGGAAGATGAGCCTCAGGATAGGGAGATATATGGGTATAGTCCACATAGTTCTCAGAGAGTTTCACCTGGTTAAACTTATGATAAAACCTCTTAAGGTCTTGTTTTAACTTATGGATTTCTTCCTCCTTAGGATCCACATGCATAGACATAGGAAGGTTAGTTGATGTGTAAGGAAGATTATCCATGAGCATATGAGCAAGAGGAGGCCCATTAAAAGGTAGGATATGTCGAGGCATTTCGATATGCTGAGCATGCTAGTACTCTTCACGTGAGCACGGGTCGAGCATTCCATGACCTATAATAGGGGGGAAGGCAACATAATTTTTTGCCGGAACTTTGGCTCGGGGATTTTTAAGATTCAAGCCTTGTTCCTCTGTAACTCTTTGACATCTGACTATAGGTTATCGATCTTAGCACTGAGCTGAACTAGCATGGTCCCTCACTGAACTTCGGCTTATTGATTAACTTTGTCCATGAGGAAGCACCGATAATACTCTTTTGTTCCTTCTGGAGCTGGTAAGAGTGAGGATGAAACAAAACAGTAAGGTTTTCAGATAGTGGATCGTAACCAGTAGTGAACAAGGAGAACCTAGGGGGATAAGGCTACAGTTATGAAGTAAAAGGGTATTTTCTTTTATATTTGGAAAAGAGAGATATTTTTGGTATTTTTTGGGAAAGAGGAAAAGAAGAAAGATCCCCTCATTGTAGTTATTATTAATAGGTTCCAATTGTATTATGATTCGCTTATGGTGCAAGGTAAATGTCACACATGACCTGAGTGTGGGAGAAAATAGGGTGCGTAATGCAAGACATGATTTAACTTATCTCAAAACTCACAGACATGGACCTGTTTTAAAAATGTGTGAAAAGTACAAAATTGAGCGGTGAGATGGCAAAAAAATTTCGTAAAGTTCTGCATTGGAACCGTCAATATAGATATGAGTATCTTAGGTAAAACATCTATATGAGGCCTATGCATGGGAGGTTATTATAAAGGTTACCCCATTTGACATGACTTCAATGATATACCTCTTACCTGTTACGACAATTATTCACCATTACATGGGGAGAATCCATTTGATATGCCTGAGTGTACGTAAATTGCCTCACTATATACCTCATAGTGATGGTACGTGTGAGAATTAATTAAATATACTCAACGTACATGAAGGAATTCCTACTATATATGCCACGTCGTGAGTTTGGTTAAGTGTATGATGTAGGGGAACCATTTGATATACGTTAAGGGTACATGACCAATGGAAGGTTGGAGCCTATTTCTTAAGTTAACCGTGCCCCACATAATCGATAACCCATAATAAAGGAAAACGATGTAATACCCCGTATTTTTGCGTATTTAGAATTTAATTATTTAAGTAATTAAATAGAAAATACGTTTTTAATTAAATTACGTGGGTAGAGTAATTTAATATGATTTAATGATAATTATGATTATTAGGTGAATAAATAATAATTATGATTATTAAATATTAATCGAGAGATAGACACTGATTAATATTATGATTCAAATTTACTTAGTGTGAATAGTAAATGTTGATAGTTAATTTTTACGACATAGTGAGTGATATGGACGTACTTGATTTTTATCTCACCCGGGTGTCGCGTGTAAACTAAATTGAGGATGAGATAGGAAATATATTTTAGTGACTCAAACGATAATTTAGAGGTCACATATTATTCTGAAAGGGTTGAATTACTCAAAATAGTATACCTGGGGGTATTAATCGGGTACCGGAGCATTTTTGGGTTAAACCGGGACCGTACGGGGACGTTTTAGTCTTTTGGCATATGGGGGTGAGAAGACCAACGAATTTTGGAGTGTTTTATCAGCTGATTAAAAGTGTGGTTAGGGTTAGAAACCTCATAACACAAAGGAAAACCATTAGAGAGAGAAGAGAGATCATTCTCAAGGCTAAAAAGGAAAATTGTGGGGGATTTCAAGGACTTCTTTCACCACAAGTGATTGAGAAAGGAAGATTGGAAGAGAAAGCAACCCAACACCCTCTGCAAACTCGAAATCAGATCATTATCCAATCAAGGCAAATAGTTATTTGCAAATTATTTTGAGTTATAATATCCATGCGTAGGATTTCCAAATAAATTGATTTTGATAAATATTCTTGGAGAAAAAGAATTTATTAATTGCATATTTGTGTAGATATAGCATGTCGTTAGATTTATATCTGTATAGGATTGAAAATAAGAGGAATCATGGTTGTTATTACCAATTAAAAATATGGGTTGATGATTGAAAACTTGGGAAGAACATGTCATATTAGGGTTCTTGAATAACTAGAAGATTTAAATTATTATGGGCTAAATTAGAAGGATTTATTATGCTTAATCCGTTGTAAATCATCCTAGCATGTGTAGGAATGGTTGGGTATCATTAGTTACAAGTTTGGTGGATTATCATGTGAGTTAGATAACTGAATATGGTGAAAAACGCATGAAGAAGAAGAACAACTGCGTCTATCGACCGACCCTTGAATGTCGATCGATCGATGGAGTCGATCGATCGATGCTCAAGGTCGATCGATCGACCCAGACTGATTTTGGGTTCTTTTGTTGCTTGAGTCGTATTCAATTGCCGACGCTTGAGGGGAACCTTAGTGATGACATTATACCTATGTAGGGACTTATATAGTACTAGTAGGTGTATAGTGAAGGTAGATAGTACTAGTAGGTGTATAGTGAGGGTACGTTATAATCATTGAGTACAAGATCTGAAGTGATGGATCGACGAGGATAAATCAATCGAGTAGTGCATCGAGAATTTGGGATTTGAGTTACGGAGAGAGTAAACATCATTCCAAGGAGTATACCAGTAGGTTAGAGATAGCTTAACTACTGAAATGAATAGAGGGGTAACTAGGACCCTTGGAGTTATGTGAATACTCAATTAAAATACGATAGTGAGAGAAATCGCAAATTAATAAGTACGGTGAATATTAAAGAGGAAATATTACGTAAGATCACTATTATTAGGTTACGTGTATACCGACTGAATTATATAGATATTTAGGTGGAGAGAATACCTAAAGTATAATTGCCTATATTAGGGTTGAGGTAGGATTCTGAACTAATATATGGAAATAGTAAGTTGGGGTAGTGACGAAAGAGTTCCAAACCATTATGTGTATAAATTTCATTAGTGGGGTCGAGGTAATTTTTCAAACCACTACTTGAAATGAACTTGGGGTCGAGGTGACATTCCGAACCAATGCTTTTACTTGGTGTCGATGGACTATTCCAAACCAAGAGTCCTTGATGTGTGTTAGGAGGACATTATAGTAATGAATGAAATTACAAGTATATATTGTGTGTGAAATATAAACCGTATTAATAATATACTTATGCGAGTTAGTAGATAATGAGATGTCGTGAATACATCTCAAAACAAATTAAGTAGGCAAACTTAATTATAAATCGGTTAAAGATAACAAAGCGTGAACAATTATCTAAGTATATAAATCATGAGATATGGTTACTGTTACATACTAAGTGGGCGGTATTGGAACTTAGTTGCATAGATAGTTAGGTGGGATGCTATAGTATAGTTATCTTGGGTAGTACAACTAGGTGGGCTAAGTACAGGACATTAGGCGTGCACTAAATGAGGGGTGAGGTAACTCAAGAGAGTGGACGCAAATTTTAATATGCGTAATCAATAACTCATTTTACTGGGATAATCACTTGCTAAATATTTTTAAAAATGTTTTGAGTACTAACTCTTGCTATTAAAATATTTTCAAAACCCTTTTAGGTATCCAGTCAGAGGGACGCTAAACTTGAGGATTCATCCAGGGAGTTGTAGCTGCAGCTTTGTGGAAGCTAGCAGGACTTTGCATAGACGACTCATTTATTCAGATCTAGTGTAGGATCTCCTCTTTAGTACTCTCTATTGGGATATGTTGTCTATTGACTTTATTTTAGTTATTCAGTTTTGGATTATATTGGTTTATTTAGCAGTTGTGGATTTTTAGCCAAATGTTAACTCGACAAGACTTTATGCACTATATATTGTGAGGTAGTTTGAATTTTAGTATATTCTGAATGTTTAATTTTTGTTTTTCGCATGAGATATTTTATTGGGTTAATGAATTATAAAATTTGGCACCGGTCTAATTTCACTTAGGTGATTAGTAATTTAAAAAGTTTTCGACAATGATGCTAAGAATGGACCAACTGAGAAACCTGTTTAATTTGATTAATGAATAATCACCCGGGATTTAATTAGGCGGGGTGACACAAACGACACTCATGATCGGATATGCATTTCATAAAGCTTTCCGAATACCTCTTGGACTAGACTTAAAATGTATTTTATAGAATGGAATAAGATAATTCGTAATGTCGCGGGGCACATGACTATACTATACTCTTACAAAATAGCTACATGGAAACTTCTCCCCAAAATTTAAAATAGTAATTTAGAATTGTAAGTTCTAATTTTAATTACTTAGATAACTTTGGGACCTATCATTGAATTATGATTTGTAACTTTGGTTCCTAATAGGAAAATAGTTCGGGTTCTTAACTTTAATTTTGTTGTAACTTGTAAAGAAATATAAGAGTTAAATAGTAATTCCCAAAAATTTATCGGTGGAACTATAAAATAAATTTTTTTTTGGATTAAAATAAAAATAAAGGATCAAGATGAAGAGAATCAAAAGCGTACAAGTAAAATTATAAATTCCTATAAGTTTAATTTTTAAATGCCAAAACTCTGGGGTCATTTTATATATGACCTAAATATGAGGTTTCATATGGTCAAACATGAGTATGTTTAAATAAAAATATAAATTTATATATACTAAAGAATTATCAATTTTTCTATTGTTATAGTTACCTTGCTCTAATGGAGGAAAAGAAACATTTTAGTGCTTCCCCATACCATACTTTCATTGATTTCTTAGAGGAAAAAACCATATCAAAGTTTTCCTAGTAAGAAGGTATGTGAACATAACCCAAACATCTTCATAATTATAATATCAATATTAGGAACAATTTATCTCATCAAATTCTCATCGCTGATAACACTCCCATAAATATATTTTTTTCCTTTGATTTTTGAAAAACCAATATAGTATCATTCATGATCATAATGTGTTGTGAAAATAAGTATAAAGATAATTTAGAGAGGGTGCAAAATTTTTATTTTATTGATATGTGAATACTCAAGGAAAATCACCCATAGTTATAATAGAAAGTAAGACATTCTAAAAAATCTTGATTTCAATGTGGGATACAAGAAAACATTTGCCATTATATATAATTTAAAAATAATGTTATTTTTATCACTTTTATCAATCTTAAATTATCTTTAGCGTATGGGCCCAAAAACCAAATCCAAACTCTCTCAAAACTTGAACTAATAGGTCACCCAACTAATGTGTGCAATCCCACATCTTTTTAACACTATTGGGGCTTCCAATTAATTCCATAAAACAAACTCAAAGCACAACCACTACACCAAATCTGCCCATTTGTCAAGGTCATTGACCTTGACAAATCTAACTTGTCAAGGTCAATGACCGTGACATTTCGAGGCGAGACAATTTTTTTTGTCACGGTCATTGACCTTGACACAAAACTCGCATTTTGTGTCACGGTCGTGTCGCGGTCAATGACCGTGACACGTTTGTCACGGTTATAAACCGTGACAAAGCCCTTTTAAAAAAAATTATCACGGTCATTGACCGTGACACGTCCGTGACAACTTTTATCACGGGCTTGTCACGGTCAATGACCGTGACAATTCTGGGCAGAATTTAAAAAAAATCTGCTGTGCAGTATGGCCACTGCCACTGCCCAACAGTATATTTATACCTGTTGTAGCAACGTTATACCTGTTCCAAACATCATATATCCAACACAAACTAAAGATAATGTAAATATATATTCAGGACGATATAATCCAAATATTCAAAATAGAAATAATATACATGACGATATAATCCAAATATAATTAAAATGGACAAACTTAAAAATAATGTTACTACATGTCTTGGATAAAACTGAGGAGGTGAGTAGGCCACACGACATACGAATTGACGCACCCACTAATATACGTCGTGCCGCATTGTTCGGGCAACCACAATAGGGAGTTCTCCTTCCCGGGTATGACATGCGTGACGAGCACCCTGGACTCCATCTCTTGAAGAACACGTCTATGGACTATTCCACCCTCGACGATATTCGGGTCCCTCAACCCCCGCCCTATTCGCTGGCCATCAAATACATCCAATATGAACACGCTCGGCCAACCAAGTGTCGACAATGGTCTGTTGAAGGGCGTCAAATAGGGAGGTGGATCATCGAAGTACGAACGTGTCGATGATGAAGCAGCGAGGTCCACATCCTCGTCATCCTGCGCCTCGTCCTCCCGCACCTCCTCCTCCACCGCCTTCTCCTTATCCTTCCCTTTACCTTTCCCTTTACGGTCTCCACCCAACGTACGCTTCATGAATGCGAACATATCTTGGACCGTCGCCTCCAAACGGGACAGCTTTGCGTCGTGTGAATCCACCGTTCGAGCCAACCCGGTGTCGCTCGTCTCCAATCCGTTGATCCTAGATTTGGCCACCCGCAAGCTCACTCCCCTTGTCCTCCCCTTGCGATCAGAGCCAAGCACTTGGCTGAGTGCGTCTGTGGACAAAGATGCCTTGTCGGCATCAAACTGCGACTCATGCACTTCCTTAAGCTTTGCCTGAAACGACAAAAAGCACATGATTAGTAAAATAAGTAAACTAAAAAATAATAACGTAATTAACAATAATTAAACTGTCGGATTACTTACAATCGTGGCCGCGACGCTCGGGGACACCTCCTTGTCCTTACCCTTCTTCGTCCGAAGATCCACATAAGTATCGAGCCTATGTGGCTTACCCCCTGGCCCACTCCCTACCCCCTGAAATAAAATAAAGTAAAGTAAAATTAGTATCGGCCCCGTAAAGTAAAATAATGAAGAATAATATATTTCTGTAGTTATAGATAAATTAAATCTTACCTGCATCCTATGCTCCACCTCAGCGTAAGAGGTCCGGCCGGAGTAGTGCACGTCCGTCTTTTTTGCCCGATTTTCCCTCCCCGATTGCCGAGATGCCTATTGTCGATCCTCGATCTCATTGTCAATGAACTTTTGCCATTGTGCCAATGAGATCGGCTCCTTGGGCGGGACGGATCCGCGCCATTGTATAATGGACTCTCGTGTTTTCCCAAAGTACCGTGTCCGCATATTTTTCTTCCACGTCTTGTGTTGCTCCCTCAACTGCTCCAAGACGGAATCGCGTAGCTTTGGATCCAAGTTGGATTGTTCCTGTCCAACAAATACAATGTTAGTTGCGAATAAATATAAATATAAATATAAATATAAATATAAATATAAATATAAATATAAATATAAATATAAATATGAAATTGAAATTGAAATTGAAATTGAAATTGAAATTGAAATTGAAATTGAAATTGAAATTGAAATTGAAATTGAAATTGAAATTGAAATTGAAATATTCATATAAATATAAATATAAATATATTACCTGTAGTGCCGCCCAAACAGCTAACTTGAGCTCATATGACACCTCCTTCCAACTCATAAACCCCGGGTCGATGACCGTCTTTAGCAGCTCGAGGGATCTCGCTAATAGCTCCGACTTGTTCTCGACGGTAATCCCAAATTTTCCATATTTGGGGAGCCTAGGGGCGGAGGAGCCATCGTCGCCTCCGCTACCACCGAACCCAGACGACATCATCATAAAGAGCATCATCATCTTCGCCTTAATATCTGAAGGAGACATTTTTGTTGTAAAAAAATGTTATTAGTATAGATAAAAAAAAATGTTAATAGTACACATACACACACCCCTACCCCACCCGCCACGCACACACCTACGCACACACACACACACCACCCCCACCCCCTCCCCCTACAAATTGTAACAAAATATTATCAGCTCCCCCACCACACCACACCCCCACTACCCCCTCCCCCACCACACACCACCATACACACACATATACACATACCCCACCTCCTCACCTCCCCCCTCCCCCCTCCCCCCACCACGCACACACGCACACACCTATGCACACACACACACACACACACACACACACACACACACACACCCCACCCCCTCCCCCCACCACGACCGTGACAACTACATTTATTGTTTATCAATAAAATTATGACATGAGATAATTATAATTGGAGCATAAATTTCATTATCATAAAGGGATAAATCCAACAAAGTACAGAGATTCTACAAATTAAAGTGAGAATTAAATTTAAGACTTTCTAACAACATGCATGTGTATGGATTCTAACTAATGATATTCCTAAAAACATACAATTGGCAACATTTTGTGAATTTACTAAACTTTATATAATATTATCAAATTCTGTTAAAAAATTATCTAGGGTTTTACCTAATTGAATTAATTTCATGAATAAATTTATTATCAATTTAAATGAAAATATCAATTATTATTTACATTGAATTAATTTATCAAATTTCATATAATATTATCAATTTCATATAATATTACATTGAATTTCATATTTCATATAATATTATTTCATATAATATTATTTCATATAATATTATTTCATATAATATTATTATTTCATATAATATTATTTCATATTATTTCAAATTTCATATAATATTATTTCATATACTATTACAATGAATTTAATATTTCATATAATATTACATTGAATTAATTTATCAAATTTCATATAATATTATTATCAATTATTATTATCAATTTCATATAATATTATCAAATTTTGTGAAAATATCAATTATTATCAATTTGAATTAATTTATATTTACATTTTTGGATATTATTTACATTTACATTTTTAGATATATACACACATACACACACATATATATACACATACACACACATATATATACACATACACACATATATATACACACAAACATATATATAAATGGAAGAGAGAGAGAGAGAGAGAGAGAGAGAGAGAAAATCGACCTGAAAGTAGAGAGAGAGAGAGCAGCGTCGAGAGAGAGAGAGAGGGAGGGAACGGCGGGAGGAAAAAAAGAAGGGAGAAAGGGTTTTTGCTGCGAACATTGTCACGGTCGTGTCACGGTCATTGACCTTGACAATTATTTAAAGAATTGTCACGGTCAATGACCGTGACAATTAGTTGTCACGATCGTGTCAATGTCAATGACCGTGACATAAAACGCGTGTTTTTTGTCACGGTCAATGACCTTGACAAGGCTGGACGGCTGAAAGGTGACAATTTGCCCATTTTGGTGTAGTGAACCCAATATAATTACCCATACGTTACCCCAAAAAACTAATCCATAACTTAGTACGAAAAATGTATCAAATTTAATTTATCCAATAAAATAGTTTATTTAGAATTTTACAGTTATATTGATTATTTAATTATGTTGCTAATTATACAAATTATTTAAATTCACAGGGTATAACAACGACACTAGTAAGGGAGACAAAAGTTGGGGGAAATGATTACAAACGATTTCAATTAACCTTATCAAATGGGTATTCAAACTATTTAGGTCAACCACTAATTAAATTAGTCGGATCAACTGAACCGAACAACCTAATACATAAATTTCAAGAAAAAAGTTCACAAAAAAATTGGGCCCAAAATGATATATTTTAATCCAAGTCAAATAGTGAATGCATATGGACTTTGAATCCAAGCCCACACCATGCACGTCATCCATTATTCAAACTCTAACTCTAAACCCATAGGCCATATTTTGAAATCAAACCCGTTGAATTCCATAGGAATGGACAAAGAAAAAGTCAAAGGTATCTTGATCAACAGGGATTAACATAATGAATTTAACATATTTAATTATTCATAGTTTTGTGAAATAGTAATACAATAAAAACCATCTTATATATAATATATATAGTGTAACACCAAAAGGTTTGTGTAACTTAATATAATAAACTAAAATTCTATTTCTGTTCAAATTATGTATGTAAACTAATTTGTTTAATAAAATAAGTATAAACTGAATATTGTTTTGATAAAATAATTTTTGAATCAAACACATGAAATTGTTCTTATTAAATTCAAAGTATGAACGAAACACAATAAATTTTTAAGTAGAGTAATATTGTCTTAAGATAAATCAAGATTATAATGCCAAATGTATTCATTTAATTAAAATTGCTCTATATAAATTATTATGTATATATAATAAACTCCTTAAATTATAAATAACGACGTAATCAACTTTGAACAAGTTTAAAATTAGAAATTGAAATATCATTACATTAATTGGTATAAAATGAATTTTATAATTTTAAATGAGGCAAGATACTTTGTCCTTAAGACGATATTTTCCCCCCAATGGTATTTCAAAATCTCAGCGTTTGTTTCCCAGGATACGACAATCTTCCATGGCATGAAACCAATTCAAATTGTGAGGCACTATGAACTAGAACAATGACAAAAACTCTATATATATGAAGAAGAATATTAATATCAAATTGTAGGCACACTGATTTTTTATGTATTGAAAATGAACCTAAGCAATTCCTGTAAGTAGGCTACTAAATGATACTTTCGGGGGACACAATGGTTGGGAAAAATAGTTATAAACAATTTTGGTAGACTGTCTCAAATATTTAATTAAATTGTCTAGGGAAGTCACTTATTAAATGGGCCACTAGGATGGACAAACTAACAACAACTAGGAAAACAAACACATAAACTACAAGAAAAACGTTCAAAAAATTTTTGTACGAAAGTATATCTTTTAATTGAAGCCAGGCAATGCACACATGTGGGCTGCAAACATCTAAGATATCTTCGGCGTATATAAATAAGGATCAAATACCAAAAAGTCCCTCAAATATTTTTTAATACACATTTAGTCCAAGTCTTTTATTTTGTACCAAAAGTCCCTTATTCTCTTATCTTTAAAGGTCCGCGCCAGCGGCATGGTAAAGCCTTTTTGTTATGGTAAATGACTTTTTGGTGCAAAATAAAAAGGCTTGGACTAAACGTGTATTAAAAAAAGTTCGAGGGAATATTTGGTATATGCCCCTATAAATAAACACTAGCCATATATCATAAAGGTTCTTTGTGGGATAATTGTTTTCCCCTACACTTCAAATAAGTTTTTAAGTTACAAGTAGATATCTGTGAACACAATTTCGAATTTAGTATATTATTATTTTAAACATGTAAATGTACCACATACATCTAGTGGAACACGTATCAATCTTGAATCATTTAGAAAGACAAATAGGTAACACCTTAATTAAAGTTTGAACTTGACTCAACTAATATATATCAAATTTATAATTCTAACATTTATAAGGTGAAAATAAAGATGGACGCCATTATTCGTCTATTATTGATGTGGTTGGTTTTTGTTGTAGCAGTAATAAATTAAATGCAAAATTAAGGAAAGAAATTACCCAATTTTGGAGCAGATAAAACTGAGTCAGAAAGAATAAGAAATCCCGGAAGCAGGCACAGGTAAAACACGACCAAGTTGCGGACAATGTCGCTCTCTTTAAGGTGTTTTGCAGCTCTGCCTCTTTAATTTTTGCTAACAGATAACAACCTCACCACCCCCCAGGATAAAACAACCTCGAAAATAATACAAATCAACATCACGAATCTGATTCGCTCAACTAACACTCATTCTGAAATATATATTGCTTGATTCTAAGAGATACAATTAATCTGAAATGATATTAATCATTTCATATAATATTTATTCGTGATGATTAAATAGTATTCTGTGGGGAAATGAAATTCGACTGTAGCATTTATTTTTGGGAGAAAAATTTTTCTGGGCATAACAGTTCCAAAAAAGCTGAGGCTTAAGACCTCTTTTATAGGGCAATAAAAGAGACGTTAAGGAAAAGATGTGGAGAGTAATCTGGAAAAACGTGGGCAACTGGAAAATTATTTTTTAGTGAACCCAAGCCCAAGACCCTGACACGGACACGGGCACGGGCCGGGCCCGCCGGCCGGTGGCGGCGACAGTTGTGCTTCATCTTTAATAAATAAATTAATAAGTTTTTGGAGCTTCAATCGTGTCTCCAAACATACTAAAGCTAG
The DNA here is from genome assembly GCA_949130495.1 of Sambucus nigra. Classification (NCBI taxonomy): domain Eukaryota; kingdom Viridiplantae; phylum Streptophyta; class Magnoliopsida; order Dipsacales; family Adoxaceae; genus Sambucus; species Sambucus nigra. The sequence continues at coordinate 145,390,026 of OX422210.1, read as the reverse complement.
TTATATGGGACATTCTCTTTGCTTTTAAGATAATATCAAAGGCATGAGGCAAATTTATTTCCCCCCGCCCCACGCATAATGTAAAAATCCAATTTTCACCCTAAAACGTAGTGTATACTCTAGGGTGATTTACATTTCAATATCCCCGTGGAAAGTCAACTATGGCAATAATAATGGTTGGGCGACAATTAACTTGCCGCCAGATATATACGTATAAAAATCTCGATTTCAGGTGCATTCTCATTTTAACTCCCGCCCTAACTTAAAATCATAGAAAATCTCTTTTATCCAAATTGCAAATGAGAATATTTGTAGGCAGATGGCGCACCGACTTTCACAGGGTGAGTTCTTCAGGTACGACTCAGAATGACATCCAAGATTTTAGTTTTTCAGACGAGACAAATATTAAGGGTTCTCCCATTCATACCTCGCCTAAGACGCATGTATTCCAACGTGGTATGGTTTTCTTTTATAAATAATGTTATTTCTTGCATTATTGGTGTTGATTATTTATAGCTAATGGATTATTTTTGTTAATTAATAATATTAGTTACATTTATATAATCAATTAATAAATGTTGAAATAAGGTATAAATTATTTTTATTATGCTAATTAATTATTTTAAAATTATATTTTTGATATAAAATTAATTTTAAATTACATTAACTCGGCATCACCACCTATAAGATCCATACTACCATATATTACGTGTATAGTTTGTGGCATGTTATGCAGTTATTGGGTCCGCCATGGGCACATATTATTGGATGGCTTCGGGCATGCCTATTCTGGCCGATTATTATAATGCTTGTTGATACCAAAATTAGTATGCTGATGTGGACGAATAATAAGAAGACGCGTGTCAATCTACTTGGCACTATAGCAACGAGGATGTTCATTCCCCCGACCAAGTTAGACTCTCTCCGAGGAACTCCAGCTCTCCGAGGAACTCCAACGCTCCGAGGAACTCTAACTCTCCGAGGAACTTTAACGCTCCAAGGAACTCTTGAACGGCGAGCAACTAAGGCGGTTCGAGATGCATCTCGACCGCAGCATTTATTGCCAGATAATCAACAGTTCAACTATTCATTGAATGCTTATCATCTTGACGCACACGTTTAAAGAGCATTAAATGAATTACCCTTTCATATGTGTATCATTTAATGTAACATCCTTTCATGTACAGCCTAAGGGCTATAAATACCTTGTATCACCCTCATTCAAGGGGATCGGAATTTCTGGATAGAACTTGTAATCGAGAATTCCCAAACACTCAGCAATAACATAATAGTGGACGTAGGCCATTCATACAACGCTGAACCACTTTAAAATTCTTTGTCTCATTTATTTATCTGTGATTGAATAATTAGAGTAATCTAGTTTTTTACATCAACAGATTGGCGCCGTCTGTGGGAGCGATTGTTATTATCGTTTTTCACCAAAATTCATTCATCATCAATGGCAGATAATCCGGAATCCAGCAATCGAAATGCTGGAAATGCCAGAAATCCTCCAAATCCCTCTGCACCTCCAGATCTGGCTGGGATTATGACGAATCTGGCTCAAGGACAAACCGCCATGCAAGAAACAATGCGACAACTCATACAGACCCTTCATGGCGGTGCACCTGCACGTTCAGGACAGCGAAGTGGTCAGAGGCAAACTTATTTACTTTCTTCACGATCCAGGCGTACTGAGTCATATCGTAATGATGAATCTGATGATTTTTCTTATCAACCTGGGCGAACTTCGTCAATAAGGGTTACAGATACTGATCAACGTATCACTCTCTCTCCAGAAAGACCCAGTGTCTTGGAAAGACTGAGTAGAGTGTATCCTTTCAGTCGATTAGGCCCTAGGAGGAATAGGAGTCCACCTAGGACCATGTCGAGAAGTTTTCGATGACCATCAGATCTAAGAGAAGGATCAGCACAATCACGACCAGTTGCTCGTCAAGATAGATCTCAGGAGGCCACATCAGAACAATCAATTGCTCGAACTAATAAGCCCGAGGAAGGAAACGAGGCGTGGAAGGGTTCCATTCAGCGCTTGGAGGATAGATTGGGAGAAATGGCTAAGGCGAAAAATCCCTTACAACGAACTTTTGTTCAAGGGACACCTTTTGTCCAATCCATTGTGGGTTTTCCTACCCCATCAAAGTTTAAAGCACCTATGGTGACCCCCAAATATGATGGAAAGACAGATCCTGTTCTACACATAGAGCAATATCAAGCTGCTGCCGACATTTATGCCGTCCTCGACGAGATGAGATGCAGAGCATTCTTAGGAACTCTTACTGGAGCTGCCCAGATATGGTACAACAATCTTCCTCGGGGTAAGATTTCAACTTTCTTTCAGTTAGCCGAGTTGTTCATCGGTAATTTCTGTTTTGGGGCAAAGCCAGTAAAAAGAGTAGCACACTTGTTAAGTGTTAGACAAAAATCTGGTGAGAGTACTAGAGATTACATAACTCGTTTCAATAACGAGAAACTGAAAGTTATAGATTATGAAGAAAAGATAGCAATCACCGCCTTGATGAGTGGGTTGTTGCCTAACAAGTTGTATTACACTTTGGCCAAAGATCCACCTACAACTATGTCAGAATTGATGGCGAAAGTGGCCAAAATCATGAATGCCGAGGAGGCTATGGCTGCGAAGAAGAATATGGATAAAGAAACCAAGGTGGAAGACGACAAATCCAAGAAGAAAGAGCATAAGGGCAATGGCGGTGACAAGCATTCCAAGAATAATAAATCGTCATGGGAAGTCCTGAAGAAATTCGATAATTATACTCCTTTGAAAATGGGTATTAATCATGTCTTGGAAGAAATCAAGAATAACGAGGAAGTAAAGTGGCCAAAGAAACTGAGGTCAGACCCTGACCTGAGGAACAGGGATAAATATTGCGAGTTCCATAAGGATCACGGCCATATGACCAAAAATTGCATAGCTCTTCAGAACGAGATTGAAACACTCATCCGAAGAGGGAAGCTAGCGAAGTATGTTGATCGGGGAGGTGAAAGAAGAAATAATGACCGAACTAGAGAAAGGTCTAGATCTCCTCGTCGAGCAGAGGAGAAAAAGAAAAGGGATCATGAAGATGATACAGAGGATGACCCCGATCTTCCCAAAAAACCAAGGCAGCCAGAACGAGAGGTATTTTCCATACGTTTTGGATCATTTGATTGTAATGTTATTACAGGAGGAGATGCAGGAGGAGGAGACCTTACTGCGGAAAGAAAGGCTTACCTTGGAGAGGATTAAGCTTTCTCATATATTCAGCGAATAAATTTGGCTGATGAAGACCGCCCGAGGATGGTAAACAAAGAGAAGCTGGTCATTGGCTTTTCAAAAAATGACCTGGCAGGTGTTCTTTACCCTCACGACGACCCTTTGGTGATCAAAATGAGGATGAAAGAAGTAGTGATTTCAAGGGTGCTAGTAGATAATGGTAGTTCGGCCGACATCATGTACTATTCATGCTTTGATAGTTTGAATTTGAAATTATCTCAATTAGAACCTTATCACAGACCTCTATTGGGTTTTGCAGGCGAGAAAGTTTTTCCACTTGGGACGATCAAGTTGGATATATTCATTGGAACTTGGCCTGCTTGTCGAACAGAAAGAATACGCTTCTTTGTGATGGATAAGAATGTGCAGTCAGCTTACAACATCATCATGGGAAGAGTTGGTTTGAAGAAGTTCGAAGCAGTTCCATCTACAGTACATCAGTGTTTAAAATTCCCTATAAATTTCGGAGTGGGAGTTGTGAAAGGTGATCAGAAAGTAGCTCGGGAATGTTATTATTCGTCTGCCGAGCAAGAGGAGCTTGAAGAGTCAAGGAAAAAGACTACCACCTACCAGGTGGAGGAAGGTACATAAATTGAAACACTTGATCCCAGAGATGAATCCCAACTGGTAAAAGGACATGTGGTGGAATCTACAGAAAATGTTATTCTGGACGACGAGCACCCTGAACGAGTAACCCAGATAGGTTCATCGTTATATGTTTCAATAAAACAGGAATTGATAACTTTTTTGAGAAACAGAAGGAAAACGTTTGCATGGAGTCATGAAGACATGCCAGGAATAGATCCGAACTTCTTATGTCATGAGCTCAATGCGAATAAGGAGATCAAGCCTGTAAAGCAGAGAAGAAGAGTGTTTAGTCCTGAGAAGAATCAGGCTATACAAGAGGAGGTCGACAAACTCCAAAAAGCCCAATTTATTGAAGATGTGAAGTATCCAGACTGGTTGGAAAATATGGTGATGGTAAAGAAGAAAAACAATAAATGGAGAATGTGTGTTGATTTCACTGATCTCAACAAGGCATGCCCAAAGGATCACTTTCCATTGCCCAGAATTGATCAATTAGTGGATGCTACCTCGGGGCACGAGCTGCTCAGCTTCATGATCGCTTACTCTGGCTACAACCAGATTAAAATGAAACCTGAAGACAGGGAAAGCACTTCTTTTATTACCCCTAGGGGAACTTATTGTTATAATGTTATGCCTTTTGGTTTGAAAAATGCAGGAGCGACATACCAGCAGCTGATGAACAAGGTTTTTGCCGAACAAATCAATTGCAATATGGAAGTCTATGTCGAGGATATGCTGACAAAGAGCAAAAAAGTTGCTGATCATCTAGTTGACTTAGGTCAGACCTTTGATCAACTGGATAAATACCAGATGAAGCTCAACCCGACGAAGTGCACCTTTGGAGTACGAGAAGGAATGTTCCTCAGGTACATCGTCAACCAACGAGGCATTGAGGCAAATCCAGCAAAGATCAAAGCTCTTTTAGGGCTGTGATCTCCAATGACGAAGAAAGAGGTGCAGAGTCTTACAGGACGAGTTGCAGCGCTCAACAGATTTGTATCCCGAGCAACTGATAGATGCCTCCCATTCTTCAAAACACTTCGAAAAACTTTCGAGTGGAATGATGAATGTGAAAAAGCCTTTCAAGACTTGAAGAAATATCTGGGAACACCTCCACTGCTGTCCAGACCAGTGATGGGAGAAAAGTTGTACTTTTACCTGGCAGTATCAGAGAATGCATTCAGCTCGGCATTGATCAGATTGGAGAATGGAGTCCAGAAGCCAATTTATTACACAAGTAAGGCTTTCCGAGGTGCAGAGATCAAGTACCCAAAGCTGGAAAAATTGGCATTGGCATTAATTGAAGCAAGTAGAAGAATGAGGCCTTATTTCCAGGCCCACACCATCGTCGTGTATACCGACATGCCATTGAGACAAGCCCTTCATAAGCCAGAAAAATCAGGGAGACTGATGTATTGGGCAATAGAGCTCGGTGAATATGATATTGTGTATGAACCCAGATCATCATTAAAAGGGCAGGCTGTAGCAGACTTTATAGCAGAATTTACATATCCTGATACCCCGAGGAACAAAAGTTGCTCGCTGACCAACCTGTGGATGTTACAGGATCAACAGACACAAGTCCAGATCAACTCCGGTTGGTAAAAGGGCTTGTGGTTGTAGAAAGATCATCAAATTCAAACCCAGACCAACTCCGGTTGGTAAAAGGGCGAGAAGAGATGGTCGACGAAGAACGAAAAATATCAGGGGAGGATGAAAGGAAACAGCAGATATTTCACCGAGGAACTCTGTCAGATAAGAAATTTGAAGACGAGTTACCTACATGGAGATTATATGTAGATGGGTCATCTTGCACAACAGGTTGTGGGGCAGGGATTGTTTTGAACACCCCAGACGAGATTGACGTGGAATATGCCTTACGATTCCAATTCAAAGCTTCCAATAATGAGGCTGAGTATGAAGCCTTGATAGCAGGTCTTAATTTAGCAAAGATTATGGAAGCGCACCAAGTAATGGTATTCAGTGATTCTCAATTAATTGTGAATCAGATGATGGGAGCGTATGCAGTTAAAGGAGAATTAATGATCAAGTAACATGCAAAGGCGATGAAGTTGTTGGCAGAATTTGATGCCATTCAGTTGATTAGAATACCAAGAATGGAGAATGCACAAGCAGACGCACTGGCCTGACTAGCATCAGCTACTCGTACCGAGTTGCGAAGAACGATACCAATTGAGGTGTTAGAAAGTCGAAGCATAGATGAAGACCTGACGATGAATATTATTACTCTTGATTTAGGACCATCTTGGATGGATCCCATCAGGGCATATGTCGAGGGAGGAGAATTACCGGAGGATAAGATCGCTGCCAAGAAATTGAAGTTTAAAGCTGCTCGGTATGTACTAACTAATGGTGTTTTGTATATACGAGGAATTATGGCAGGTTTGCAAAGATGTGTGCATCCCTCCGAGGTGAAGGAATTGATTGAAGAGATTCATGAAGGATCCTGTGGAGCCTATGTAGCAGGTCGGACACTTTTGCAAAGGGTGATGACACAAGGATACTACTGGCCAATGATGAGGGCTGATTGTATAGCCTATGCTAAGAAATGTGATAAATGCCAACGTTTTTCCTCCATTCGACGAACTCCGCAATCATTGTTGACACCCATAACTTCTCCTTGGCCTTTTGCCATGTGGGGAATGGATTTGGTTGGACCCCTGCCAACGACCCGAGGAAGATTCAAGTACCTCGTCATCGCAGTGGATTATTTTACTAAATGGGTAGAAGCTGAGCCTCTGATTGATATGACATACGAGAAGGTGTACCAATTCGTTTGGAAGAACATCATCTGTCGATATGGTCTCCCTCATGCCTTCATCACAGACCATGGAACGCAATTTGATAACGAGGAGTTTGCCGCCTATTGTCATCAATCAAACATTTTGAAGGTTCATTCAGCACCAGGGCATTTTCAAAGCAATGGGCAGACTGAAGTGACGAATAGAACATTATTAAATGGTTTGGAGAAGAGGCTAAATGAGGCTAAAGCTAATTGGATTAATGAGCTACAGTCAGTATTGTGGGCTTACCAAACAACTCCCCGAGCAGCGACTGGAGAATCACCATATATGCTGGCATTTGGAAGTGAGGCTGCAATACCTGCCGAGTTGGGTCTTCCAACACACAGAGTGCTGAATTTCAATTCCCCAGTCAGCGACTTGATGAGGAGATTAGATTTGGACATGCTTGAGGAAGTTAGAGAGGAGGCAGCCATTAGGAATGCTGCTTATCAACAGCGAACAACCCTGTTCTACAACAAGAGGGTGAAAAAATGCGACTTAAAAGAAGGAGATTACGTGCTAAAGAAGGTCATTCAGAAGCACAATAAGTTGGAAGCAAACTGGCATGGACCCTATCGAGTTACTGCAGTTGTCCGACTAGGAACTTACCGTATAGCAACTCTAGAAGGAGAGGAATTTAAGAATGCATGGAATGCTGAACACCTACGCAAGTATTATCAGTGATGTAAAATGTAAAGCAGTTCCATAAATATGAATAAAACGATGATATTTCACAATCTTCTCTCCTTTTATTGAAAGTTTTTCGGGGAATACTAGTGTTTTTAACACTACGCTGCTCGGCAGTAAAGCTGCTCGGCAGTAAAAAGAAGACGATAGTTCAGACCCACGACCAACTCCGGTTGGTAAAAGGGCGAGAAAAAACTATACTCCTTTGATTAGGAGGCGTACACTAGTGTGACCAACTAAGGTTGGTAAAAGATCTAATGGACATGATAGTTTAGACCCACGACCAACTCCGATTGGTAAAAGGGCGAGAACAAACTATACTCCTTTGGTTAGGAGGCGTACACTAGTGTGACCAACTAAGGTTGGTAAAAGATCTAGTGGACATGATAGTTCAGACCCACGACCAACTCCGGTTGGTAAAAGGGCGAGAACTAACTATACTCCTTTGGTTGGGAGGCGTACACTAGTGTGACCAACTAAGGTTGGTAAAAGATCTAGTGGACATGATAGTTCAGACCTACGACCAACTCCGGTTGGTAAAAGGGCGAGAACAAAAGATGATCAACGAAAGACCAATCTCGGTTGGTTAGGAAACAAGATATGCTCTCAAATGCCAACTTATGTTGGTCGGGAAGTAAGTTTATTACATAAAAGTTCCTCGAAGAACAAATATTCCAAACTGAACCAAGTATAGTTGGTCGGGGATAAAAACCCACTAATTGTAGTTGGTCGACGAGGAAAAATCTTTGACCTTGGTTGGTCGGGCACATTTTATGAAAAGGACAAAATTTACCAAGTATAGCTGGTCGGGGATAAAAACCCATTAACTATAATTGGTCAACGAGCTCAACTTAACAACCTTGGTTGGTTGTAAGAAATTTTAAAATTTTTATACTCATTACTTTATTGTTAAGTGGTCGAGCAACATTACTGGTACTTGTAATTTTTTACTAAGTTGGTCGATGAATAGCACAATATTGTTATCTATTTAAACAGATACATATGCATAAATATAAAGTGTTTGACAAGCACAAAACAATAGCAATACAGATTTGCAAACAGAAAATGAAAGTCTTTCATTAAAATTCAAAACGAATTACAATTTACATATGTGTACTAACTATTACATTGAGATCCCTACTCTATTGGTTTCTTTCCCTCAGCTTTTGAAAAAGGTTCCTCGCCAGCAGGCGGATCATTTAAAGTCTGAGGAGAGTTAATGAAGTTCAAATCCTTCAGCATCCTAACATTCATTACTGAAGGAGTATCCAATAGATGCTCGGGACGAGATACTTCAATCTGAGAGTGAAGATTATAGTCGCCAAGGTATTTTGCGATTAAGCTCCGAGGAATGGCACGAGCTGGGATCCATTCCATGTCTAAGTTATACGGTGGCACTGGCAAGTCAAGAACCCCGGGATCATAATAATCCCAAAGGTAGTGCCCAGGCGTTCAGCCAACCTTGCTTGTAACCTTCATTATTGGCACTTTCAATGCGAGCATCCAAGTGATAAAGGGCCTCATTGTAGCCTGCATTCCAAAACTCACGAGGTTGTTTATGGAATTGGAAAGATAATTTCTCTAACTGCTCATGAAGGTTCCTGGCAAAGACATCCTTATTCTTCAGAGCAGACTTGGTCGAAGTAAGTTGATTCTCCAGAGTTTGGATTTTCTTAGACATTTCAGATAAAGTCCGATCTTTTGCATTCAATTGGTATGGTTGAGTTTCCAATGTTGACAAAGTATGAGCTTCTTCAATACTACGAGGAGTTCTTGATCGACCCCGAGCAGGTAGAGTACTTCGTTCCTCGACAACATCCTGGGCAACTCTTCCTCGCCCTCGAGAACCTCTTCCTCGTCCCCGAGTAGAAGTAGAAGTACCAGACCTTCTCAAGACATCCAACTCTTGCCTTAATTTGGCATTCTCAACCTCTAAGAAGGAAAATCCCTCATCAGTCACTGGGATTACCGCTGTTGAAGAAGAGGCTGCAGACTTATATTGTGCTAGCTCTTTCTGCAAATTATTATTCTCTTGCTCCAGCAGTTCAGCAATTTGTCTACAAGCTTCAACTTCACCCCTTAGGGTTTTCTCCCTGACATCATACTCAGTAAGGAGTTTGTCGTAGCCCTTCTCGGCAAAAAGCTGTTGATATTTCTTTTTATACCCCTCATGTAACAAGGCATTTGACTCCTTGTACTGAGCCTTAAGATCTTCTAGAGTATATTGAATCTCCTCGATCATATCATAGTAAGCCACGTTATTGGCCACAACTCGATCAAGTAAGCCCTTCAGGTATTGATAAGCTTCTACTGCCTGCTCTGAAGCACCATGGCCAAGGATGTCGGCAACTTCTGATGCACTTAGGTCTGTGTGACCAGCTTTATAATATTCATGGTATTGCTGCATCAACTTTGTGTCATTAGCAGACAGAAGATCCATCCTGGACAGAAACTAACAGAGAAAGAAAAAGAAGATCAAGACAGAGTGCAGATAAAGAAGAGACAATCATATGGAAGAAAAGAGCTCAAATTTTATTAGATCATAAGGCAAAGTTACAAAGATCTGGGATACAAAGTACAAGTAAAAAAAACAGAAAGAGAATACCGAACAACTTCACACCTTTTCCTTGTCTCCCAAGACTTTCTCGGGAGGCTGGGACGAGGAGCTTGGTTGCTCGGTGGAAATAATGAGCTGGTCGGCGGGAGCTGGAACTTGTTCTGGAGGAGCTGGAAGAGATGAAATCTCCTCATCAGCAGGCTGGGTAAGGATGAGATCACCCACTACCAGTGAAGATTCTTCTGAGGCAGCTTCGTCCTCTTCTTCATCCTCGATGGCTGGGGGAGGACCAGGGCGATGCTGTTGAAATAACTCGGAGTCCTCGCTCACCTTCAATTCTTGCAAAGCAGCAACCCAGCCATCTCGGAAGTATTTCAAACTTCCATATTGCACCTGAGTCATCATGGTAGCTACTCCCTTATTCCACCCTTTGTCCCAACCTGTGTTGAAAGACTTCTTTATTGCCATCTTTCTTTTCATTTTCTCTGAGGAGAGCTTCTCGGATAGAAGGTCCTCGGAGGCTTTCAGCTTGGCCTCCAACTCCTCCTTCTGACGATTTGCTTCACGCAGAAAGGTCAGCTCTTCCTCAGCTGATTTCAGCTTATTTTCAAGCTCCCCGAAGGTAGTGAGCTTCTCCGCGTATTTCCTATTCTCCCTCTCCAAGTCCTTCACTTTATTTCCCAACTGCACCTTTTCTGCTTCAGATGCAGCTAATTTCTTCTCCCATTCACCTTTATCCTCGTCGTACTTTTGACGGGATTCCTTCAGAGATTGGGCCAAACCCTGGAAAGCGTCCTCTACTCCAGACGAGGAGCTTGAAGCCTTGAGCGCTTCATCTTTCTTCACTATGGTGTTAAAGCAACTCACCAGCTGAAAAAAAAGAAGGTAGTGATGAGTTAGTGCCGAGATACATATATTGATAGAAGGAAAGAAAAATTCAGGATAAGAGAAACTTACTGAAGAAATGTTACGAGTAGCTAGGGATATCAGCATATCCCTAGACATATTTTCCTCGATGCCTTGGACTTCAGGAATAGTCCAAGTCTTTACCGAGCTTATTGCAGAGCTCGGGGGAATAATGGTTGGAACACCAACTCCACTAGCTTGGAGCTGGGGAATGACTTCAGAAAAACTAACTGAGGAGGACTTCTTCAATCTCCTCGGTGTCTTCTCAACAACCTCAACCAAAGAAGAATTTTTGGTTGGAGAGATAGTGATTACTTCCACAGGTGCATCCTTCTGTACATGAGCCACCGGGGGCTTCTCGGCGGCCTTCTGTGGAACAGCAGAAGGGGCAACATCCATTTTCTTTGTCCCCTTAAGGACATCATCTTTATTTCTCTTTCCATCTCCAGCAGAGGAGGTCTCTTCAAAGAGAGCAGGAACTCTTCTCTTGCCCATCTTCTGACTCAAAGGAATGTGAGAGTCTGGTGAAGAGTCTTCAGAAGCTGGAAATGGTTCGCTAATGCTAGCCACAGGACAAGCAGTATAAGAGGATTTATAGCTCCTGTACTGCAGCAAGTATGAAGCAGACCCAATGTGCTCGTCTGCAACCTTCTGATGCAAACTCCAGATATGTTTTAAATGCTTGATATTAACTTCTGTTTCTTTTGGAGTTTTTCTCTTGCTGTCAACTGCAAACAAAAACATAGTGAAATATCAGTCATACATTTTGTCAAACACAATGAAATCATAATTTCAAAAAACAAAATAAGATGAAAATAACCTATCCCATTGCCATATGGAGGGCATTTGGGACCCTCATATACTTCGTCTCCAACCAAAGGGGCATGTTGCCAACTTTTTACAACTACTCCATGTTCAAAATAATCCATGTTGGCATCAGGGAGGTTGACTACTAGAGCCCTATTCAAAAATCTAGTTTTTAAATAATAAACATTGTCTAAAATAGCCCATCTATAACAGTACATAATCTCAGGAATTCCTATATGAGTTCCATGAGTTTGATTTAACCTATACACCCCATTAACTATTCTCCATGTGTTGGGGGCTATTTTTGCAGGGACAACGTCAAAATACTGACAGAATTCTAAGCATAAAGGGTTTGGTGGAAAAGAAAATCCACATTCAGCAATAAAGAGGCTAGGGAACCAATGTCCCTCATCCAAATCAAAATAACTTGAAGGCTCAGAAAGAACCTCCAAAATTACCCAAGATGGAATAGAGAAATCAGAACGAAATTTCTCAAGAGACTCAATAGTGTAAACCATGATGAATAAAAGAAGAAGGAAGAAGAGCTTACAGGGAAAAAGGAGATCTGTTGACAAACAAACGAAGAAAGGGATGGACGCACAGGAGAGAGAAAAGCTATAGAAAACTCAAAAGCAGAAATTGAAAAGGTAGAAAACGATGGGATTGCCTCTGAGGCTTAAATACTTTGCCTTGGGAAACGGCGAAAGAAATGATTACAAAAAAGAAACTATTACGCTACCGGCGGCTAAAAGGACAAAAAGGGCACGAAGATCGAAGCGCTTATAAAAATACAAAAAAAGGCGGATTCTGCGAATTTGGAAGGAAATTCAAATATGAAGAAAAGGCTCCTAAAACCCAGGAAGGTCATTTAATATTGCCATATACCGAGAAAGAATGTTCCATACTCCTCAAAGTTCGAAATATGAAACATTGGGGGCTTCTGTTGATACCAAAATTAGTATGCTGATGTGGACGAATAATAAGAAGACGCGTGTCAATCTACGTGGCACTATAGCAACGAGGATGTTCATTCCCCCGACCAAGTCAGACTCTCTCCGAGGAACTCCAACGCTCCGAGGAACTCTAACTCTCCGAGGAACTCCAGCGCTCCGAGAAACTCTAACGCTCCGAGGAACTCTTGAAAGACGAGCAACTAAGGCGGTTCGAGCTGCATCTCGACCGCAACATTTATTGCCAGATAATCAACAGTTCAACTATTCATTGAATGCTTATCATCTTGACGCACACGTTTGAAGAGCATTAAATGAATTACCCTTTCATATGTGTATCATTTAATGTAACATCCTTTCATGTACAGCCTAAGGGATATAAATACCTTGTATCACCCTCATTCAAGGGGACCGGAATTTCTGGATAGAACTTGTAATCGAGAATTCCCAAACACTCAGCAATAACATAACAGTGGACGTAGGCCATTCATACAAGGCTGAACCACTTTAAAATTCTTTGTCTCATTTATTTATCTGTGATTGAATAATTAGAGTAATCTAGTTTTTTACATCAACAATGCTCTACACTCAGACTGATAGAGTGCCTATTATAACATTACTTGAGAGATGGTGGGATACAACCCACACCTTTCATTTCCTTTGTTGGGAAATAGGGTTTACACCTCTAGATTCTAGCATGTTGATCGGGTTGGAGAAGGGGACATAAAAGATTATAACATTCGTCACGATGGAGGAATTTTTTTGAGTATGCAAGCGAGTATCTTCCTCGGCTCGAGAAGAGCGATACCCAATCCAGAGTAATCCATCAAAGTTACTTTATGAGGCTGGGATTTTTTTACAGGGGGTGTGGAACCCAATAACCGTTGGGATTACATTCTGGTATATAGTTTTTTACACTTTGAGACAAGTGTCATACCCACCTGCATGATTACGTCGTGCGTGAGAAGAGTCTGAGAGATGAGAGATGTGTTGTACACCCAGATGTAGGATCGGTACCACCAGATAAGGTACATGGAATGCCAACTAAGTTAGACGATGTAGGAGTTCTCCCCCATGCATATCTAGTTGGATGCGACACATATAGAGCATGACATCTTGCAACATATATTTTATGAGTCCACATCAGACACATAGGATGTACCTGAGTCATCTTCTAGTCCATATCAGACACTTAAGGAAGTGCCTCATATTTTTTTTTTCATTTCACGAAATGTGAGAGAAACTCTTATTATATAAATTATTCTTAAACTATCTTTAAAATTTACCATTTAGTCATTTAAAATTTCAATTTAGACCATTAGACTAATTTACCATTTAAATAAAATAACATTCCAATTTTAACCAAACAAAATGTTAAAACATATCGCACGCGTGCGGGGGTCCAAGTGAGAATAGTCTATGTTGACTATATATTCTTCCACTTTTGTTTCCAACACCTTTTCTTTATTCAAGGAAATTTGCACCTTCCCATCTAATAGGGTCAACTTCTTATTGGCATCGGCTAATTTCTTTTGAGCAATCTAGTGCAAATAAGCATTTAAGTCTGCTACAAACTCAAAAATATTGCTTGTGACAGAACTGATGTCGACTTTCCTCCGTTCCTTTGCAGCATCTCTAATGGGTCGTTGCACTCTCGGTTGAGTGAATGTTGTGTGGGCATAATTTTGAAATAAAACATCCTCAATCTAATTAACTTATGGATCCTCCACAAAAGTAGAGTATCGACTAGGATGAAAAGTGGTGGGCGTACTCCCACCTAATGTGGAATTGTTCCTAGTCTTCTTACGCAGTTTGCACCACGTTTATGGCTCTTTGTTCCATTTTTAAGTTTCTTTCAAAATGAGGTAGCACTTCATGAACTTGAAAATGTTCTTGTCTCCAATTTGTATGCTTAAGCGACAACGGGATCACATCATGATCGATGTGACCACTGGAAAATTTAACTCAACGTAATTCCATGGCCCGACTAATAGTGTTGAACCGTGTTTTGAGAGAACCTGTAGAATGGTGCTCGATATGGTGATTCTCCTTATTGAATTCGTAGGCCGCATTTTTCCAAAACCTCCATTTTTAAAGGTTGGTTCCATATACGCAACCTTGGACGTATTTACCCAACATTGGCAAAGTAGGGTGTCCTCATCCTCCGAAAGTTTAGGTTTGGAGAGTTCCTTGAAACTCGGCCTATTTAGTTTCCTAGGAGGAGAAGTTTTCCATCGAGATTTTAGGAACTAATTCTTTTAATGCAATCAAATATGTAAAAAAATTGACGAGGAAGGTGATTTAAAAAATTGTGGGGTAATTATAGAATTATTACAAAAAATAGGCACTGGAAATATAGTTGTTGATATAATGGCCGTTGTCCCCTTAGCAAGTGGACTACGCAGGAAACAAGGTCACATGGCAAGTTGACTGCCACGGGGAGGCCATATATGCCAACAACTCTGGAACAAAAAAGAAAAATAGGGGAGCAAATATTGAATTTGGCATATCAGGGTAACAAATTTGGGTATATGCATTGAAAATGGTCTAATGTAAGGGTCCGTTTGGTTGGTTGTTTTTGCCTAGGAAAATGCCAAAAAGTTGGCAAATATGAAAATTTGCCTACTTTTTGGTTGTTTGGTTGCACAATTTGTCATGGCATTATTTGCCAGTGTACAACACCCTTTATGCATAAGCCGTTGGCAAACTTTGCTTACCTATTTCCGTGAGAAATATTTGCCAACAAATTTGTTAACTTCTGAAATGGTTTTAATGTTTTAAAAAATAATTTAATTTTTTTTTAAATAATTAAAAAAACTGTTATGAATATTTAAAAACTATTTTGTAATGTTTTAAAAACTTTTTTTAATATTATAAAATTTTTTTAACAAAATGTTTTACAATTTTTTTATTAAAATCGTATTATAGAAATATTGTAAAAACTGTTTTTAACATTTTTAAAAACAATTTGAATATAATATAAAAATAGCTTTAAAGTTTTAAAAAACTATTTTGTAAGGACATAATTTTATAAATGTCCCGGGTAGAATCTAGGAATTTTTTGTTTTTCCCTAGATCACAGTTTCTATGTCTGATACCGTTACATTTGACACGTCAACATGATCATCCTCGACAACCTTTATCCGAATTCAATGCATCCATTATCTTCACGTGCATCATGATGCATGCGACGTGCTGCTCAGTTCATTCCCACTAATCCACTACAATTTATCGGTAAAATGGTTTATTGGAGCTTTAATATTTGCATAAATATTTAAGAAATGTTTTTAAAAATTATTTTTGAAGTCTGGATTAATTTTTATCAAAAGCATAATTTTTCCAAAGTGTAGAAGCGAAGTACCTTGAATGACGAGCTCGCTCAAACAACTTTGACTCTCGTTCGCGTGAGAAAGGCATGTCGCGTGATCTCGTTTAAACAACATCTGTCCATCTGTCCTTCGTTCGAGCGACATGGCTATCTCGTTCGAATGAGTCACCGCCTCGATTTTCGTATAAATACCTGTTCTCCTTCTACACAATTTTCAAGTCTTTCTGCAATCTCAAAATTCTGTGAAAACAGTCCAGAATTAGACTTCATCTTTTTAAGGGTTTCTAAACCTTTTTGATTCACAAAATCATTCCCATATATGTGTGTGAATCTTTAAACCTTCAAGAGGATCATTTACTCATCTGGAGTAATTTGTGAGGAAGTCGTTCTCTTCTTCTTTGTTGCCCTACTGAAAAGGGATAGTTCCAGCCGGCGACATCAGAACCGACACCCGAGGGTATTTCTGTATCACATATTTTCATTGTAATCCGTGTAAGCCGTTTTCTTACAAAATTATAGTGAAAATAAAAGGTTTTGCCTCTTTGGGAGATTTTTCCTCATTTGTGTGTGTTTGAATGTTCTTGCTTGATTTTATCATCATTAATCACACCTAGATGCATATTTAGGACTTAATTGATAAAAATTGAGTTTAATTAAATAATTTCTTTATTTGAACGCAAGCGCACTCTTCTCAAATTGGTATCAGAGTCAATTACACAACTTTACCGTGTAATTTTCCCCAAAACTTTTCTAAGATATCAATTTTCTGAAAAATTGATTTTTGTTGAAAACGAGTGTTTTCATAATGGAGAAGTTATATAATAAAATGCCAGTTTTTTACGGGACAAACTATGAATACTGGAAATTCCGCATGAGATCTGCATTAAAACTCATTCATGAACGTGTCTGAATTTTGGTTGAAAGAGGGTGGACATCTCACTTTGTCACTCTTGAAAATGTGACCAATTTAAAACCTGTCACTACATGGACTGAAGAAGAGTTTAAATGGTCATCTTTTAATTCTATGGGTTTAAGTGCTATTTCTGGGTCTGTCACACCTGATGAATTCAAACGCATAATGATGTGCACCACGTCAAAAAAGGCATGGGATGTTTTGCAACTTACCCATGAAGGAACTAATGCTGTAAAAGAGTCTAAACTGCAAAATTTAACAACTCAATTTGAAACAATCACCATGCTTGAATCTGAATGTTTTGATGAATTTTATGCTAGACTGTCTGATATTGTTAACACTAACTTTAATCTTAGTGAACACATTCCTAATGATAGAGTTGTTAAAAAGATTCTTAGATCACTGCCTAAGCGTTTTATCCCTAAAGTCACTGTGTTAAATTCTATGGGTAATTTAAATGCGCTTAAATTGGAAGAACTTGTAGGAGACTTGCAAACGTATGAAATTGATATGTTTCCTAAATCTGTCGAGTCTAAAGATAAGGAAATTGCATTTAATGCCCAGGAAAGAAAGAGTGAGGGGTCGGCAAGAAAGAGGGGAGAGTCATCTAGAAAAATAGAGATAGTTACGTCAGATTCTGAGTGTGATTTTGACTTAGATGATTTGGACCTATTTGCTAAAAATTTCAAGAGAATTCTCAAATTCAAGAAAAATGGTAATTTTAAAGATAAAAAGAAGTTTGAGAAAAATACGTTTGAAAAGAAAAATGAAAAAGATTTTAAAGACCCTCCTAAGAAAGAAAGTGAGAGATGCTTTGAGTGCGACGGTAGGGGTCATAGAGCTTTTGAGTGTGCTACTAGGCTGAACAGAGAAAAGGGCAAAGTTATCCTTAATGCTACCCTTAGTGACGATAGTGAGGTCGAGTCGGTGGATTCTGGATATGAGTCACCGCATGAGTGTAACTTCACCGCATTCATGGCTAGTCATGTGAGTACTTCTAGTTCCCCTCACGACAATGAGGATGCTGCTTCACAGGGACACCTCGACAGTGAGATCGATGTGAGTGAGGGGGAGGATGACACAAGTGAGAGCGAGAGTGATCTTCAACGCGCTTACGCCGAGCTTTATTCTGAGTCATTTAAAACTAAAAAGCGTAACAAAGCATTAATTCTTATGATCACCGCTTTAGAGGAAGATTTAAGAAAAGCGAGAAAGAGAGAGAGTCCTCCACCTGCACTACCTTAAGAGAGAGAGAATCTGCCTGTGTTAAGAAAGAGAGTTTATTTAGAGAGAGAGAGAGAGAGAGTTATTTTGAGAAAGAGAGAGGGGACTTGACTAAACAAGTTGCTAGTCTTACGAGTGAGTTCCATTCCTCCGTGGAGAGTCGGTATAAACTTGAATCCCTTGTAGCCCAGCTTACTCATGATCTGGAGAGAGCACGGGAAGTAAAGGTACAAATCGAGGACAGATCTGGGAAGATGGGAAAGATGATCCTCAGCCCCACTTTAGGTTTTAATGATAGGCAGAGAATAAGTTATGACGGTGCTTCCACCTCCAAAATTGCACCTGGACCAGTTCCTGAGTTTACTAAACTCCTTATGGCCATCGTCAAAAACCTCAAAGGACAGTTTGACTAAGAAAAGCAAACCAAAGTCCGCCTTTGACTGTGTTCTATTGTACATATTGCAAAAGAAAAGGCCACCTCAGGGAGTTTTGCTATAGTATGGGTCGAACACGACATACTACTGCTCCACCACAACATACTAACGATTTTACCAATCTGAGAGAGCGAGTTGAGTTTTTAGCTGCCATATCACAGAGTTTGATGGAGGAATTCCGATGGATGTCTTTTCCGTCAGTGAATGCTTCTCACATTCCAGCTAAAATCAGCAACAAAAAAGGTAAATAAAAGGTCACCACTTCTTGGGTACCTAAGAAATATAAAAAGGCCTTTGTTGTTCATGCCGCTCTCAAAGCACATAATACCTCACAGTGGTATTTTGATAGTGGGTGCTCCAGACATATGATAGGTGATGCCTCATTTTTTACATATCTTGAGGATTATAAGGATGGTAGAGTCACCTTTGGAGCAGGGAGCAAGTCTGGCATTGTAGGACGTGGTACTATAGAGTTACCAGGATTTCCAAAGCTAGAGAATGTTTTGTACGTCAAAGGTTTGAAAGCAAACCTTCTCAGCATTAGCCAACTATGCGACACTGACTTTGCCGTAAAGTTTGACCAGGACGCTTGTAATGTATATAATCAAGCCGATAAACTTTTAGTGCAAGGGGTGAGGACAGAGGATAATTGCTATGGGACTAAGCCCACATCCTCACTTGTCTGTAACAGCGCCACGATCACTCCTATGGATCTGTGGCACCAACTTCTAGGTCACGTGAATATTAGAGATTTAACTCATGTAGCTGAAAAGGACCTAGTACGTGGCTTAACATCTCTTGGAAAGCCAACTTCGGCGGTTTGTGGACCCTGTCAGTTAGGAAAACAAATTCGTAGCCCCCCATAGGAAGTTGCATTCCATTACCACCTCTCGTTTACTTGAGCTTATTCACATGGATCTTATGGGTCCTAATCGTACTAAGAGTCTGGGTAGTAAGAGGTATATCCTCGTGATGGTGGATGATTTCTCCATATACTCGATTGTAGGTTTTCTGAGGGAGAAATCCGATGCTGTGGAGTTTTTAATGACCAAGTTCCGTGTCCTATAAAATCAACATAGAGTCACTATTAACAGGATACGTAGTGACAACGACACTGAATTTAAGGAAGCAAAGGTAGATCTTTACTGTGATAGCATTGGGATCAAACATGAGTTTTATGCTGTGAAGACTCCTCAGCAAAATTGGATTGTTGAGAGAAAGAATAGGACGATCTAGGAAATGGCTAAATTTATGCTTCTAGGTCGTAAGGTTTTTAGGAGATTTTGGACAGAGGCGGTGTCTACTGCATACCACACAGTGAATAGAGTTTACCTGTGTCCACGCACACTTAATATGCCTTATAAATTATGGACTGACAAGAAACCCGACCTTGCATATTTCCGTGTTTTGGGGAGTAAATGCTACATCCTACGGGATAGAGAGCAATTAGAAAAATTTGACTCCCGAAGCGACGAGGAAATATTGTTAGGATATTCATCAAATAGTAGAGCGTATCGGGCTTTTAACTTGAAGAGCTCTAAGGTTATGGAGTCAATAAACGTCACTATGCAAGATGACGAACCTTCGATGTTTATTGATTTTAGCCTTCAGTGTGAGGATGAGGATGTTTCTGGCAGTAATTTACTTATACCTCACCCACACTCTGTGGACCCTACTCCTATGTTAGGGGACACACCTGCTTGGGTTCGCAAGAGTCATGACCCTTCTGCCATTGTTAGTGATCACACTCTAGGGGTCAAGACTCGTGCTCAGCTAGAGAACGTTGTTAGCCATTTCTGCTACACGTCCAAAGTCGAGCCCAAGAATCACAAAGAAGCTCTCAAGGATGAACACTGGATATCTACTATACATGATGAGTTTCTTCAGTTTAAAAAGAATAATATCTGGGAACTTGTCCCCCGACCTAGTGAGACTAATGTGATAGGTACCAGATGGATTTTTAAGAATAAAATGGATGAAAATGGTACCATAATCAGAAACAAGTCTAGGTTGATCGCTTAAGGCTACACACAGATAGAAGGTATAGACTTTGGGGATACATTTGATCCTGTTGCGAGGATTAAGTCCGTCCATTTACTACTCGCCATCGCATGTCATCTGCGCTTCAAGTTATATCAGATGGATGTCAAGAGTACCTTTCTGAACGGCATTCTACAGGAAGAGGTTTACGTGGAACAACCGGAAGGGTTTGAAGACCCTAAGCACCCGGAGCACGTCTACTATCTAAGGAAAGCCTTGTATGGTTTGAAGCAATCACCCCGTGATTGGTACGAGAGGCTTACTTCCTATCTCTTAGCCCGTGGCTTCAAAAGAGGGGGAGTTGATATGAAGTTGTTCATTAGGAGAGATAACGGTGCTATTTTGGTTGCCCAGGTCTATGTGGATGACATAGTCTTTGGATACACATGCTCCCAACATGCTCATCACTTTGAGGAGGAGATGAAAAGTGAGTTTGAGATGATCATGGTTGGTGAGCTTACTTTCTTCCTTGGTCTCCAGGTTCATCAGCTAGAGGATGGGATGTTCATCTCCCAATCTACGTATGCTAGAGACCTAGTGAAGAAATTTGGGTTAGACTCCTCTAATCATGCACGTACACCTATGAGTACCACTACCAAGGTTAGTAAGGACACTTCAGGCAAGGACGTAAAGCAAACCTTGTATCGGAGTATGATAGGTAGTCTTCTCTACTTAACTTTCAGTCATCCCGACATAGCCTTTAGAGTTGGAGTCTGTGCGCGATATCAGGCGTCCTCGAAAGAGTCACACTTACTTGCTCTAAAATGTATTATCAAATACGTAAGTGGGACTATCTCATACGGTATTTGGTATTCCTTTGATACCGCTGACCGTTTGTCCACCTGTTCGGATGCCGATTGGGCCAGGGATGTAGATGGTTGTAGGATCACTTCTGGTGGGTGTTTCTATTTTGGTTATGCTCTTGTCTCCTGGCTGAGCAAGAAGAAAAATTCCATCTCTTTGTCCACCACGGAGGCTGAGTACATCGCCGCCGGGAGTTGTTGCACGCAACTCTTGTGGATGAAGCAAATGTTGGAGGATTATGGGATTTCACAGGACTCCGCGACTATTTCCTGTGATAACACGAGTGTGATACACATATCCCACAATCAAATCCAAAATTTGCGCACAAAGCACATCAGGATACGCGAGCACTTTATACGTCAGTTAGTTGAGGAGAAAGTCATATCCCTGAGTTTCGTACCCACCGACCGTCAGTTAGCCGATAATTTCACAAAACCTCTAGATGCCCTTAGATTTGAGAGTCCTAGGAAGTCTTTGGGGATTTGCACAGTTGACTGAGGGGTTGGTCCGTGTCTACGATATGATGGTTTTTCATGTTCATCTCATATGCTTCCTATTGCTAGTTTATTTTATATGTATTATTACTTCATTAATTTGTATGATTTTTTATTTTTGAAAAATCCAAAAAGATTTTCGTTTTATAAAAATTTTAAAAAAGCACAAAAAGATTTTTGTATTTTATTTGCACCTTTTACGGATGCGCATTTAAGATAGCCAAGTCACAATTTCATTTCATTTATCCATGTGACTATTTAATAGAGATTTGAAACGCTACATCATTTCATCCATGTGCTTTACATTGTTTGGAGTCTTTGAGATGTGATTAGTGATATCTTTCCACATGTTTGACTCCTATCTCCTTTATTGCACACATGCATGGCTTTATTTGATTATTGTACTTGTCTATCACATATTGGTTTGAGTGTTTCCATCTCAATTCTGTCTATACAACTAACAATATGCGATAACACTTGACAAGATTGGAATGCGTGTAAAAACCATTTTGGTGAGACTGTGTGAAAACGGGGAAGGGCTGCAAAAGGTTCATTTAGCCTTTGCGATTCGAAGCCACCGTTTAAAAGGACCTAAAAAATTGAGGAATTTTATTATCCGGAGTCCAAAGAGGTTAAAAGAGCCCGAAAAAATTAAAGGAAATAAAAACCAATATATGCCAACTATGGGCCATTAGGTTTCACCATTAATTCTCCAAAGTTTGAGAATTTAGAACGCCTCTATTCAAAATATATATTTGAGGGAGTTTGGTTGGAGAATATAAACGGGTTTGCACTTCCTTAAAAGTCCTGAAAAAACATGAAATGGTTTTGGACGTTATTGGCGTGGAAATCACTTTGAGCTTTGATTTGTTGATTTGATTGAGTCAATGTCTCATATTACCACCTTTTTACACCAAAGGAAGATTTTGAGGTCATTCATTATGAGTATCCGATATTCATCGTGCACATATGTCATGTTTGTATCCATTGATTTTCCTATCGAATTTGATCACACCACTACTCTTTCGCACTCATCGACTTGGTTGTTTTTGTGTTCTTTCATGGTGTGATTCTTTGTTGTATATTATGTATGAAATTTTTTTTGAAAAATACAAAAATAGCAGTTTATTCCCGTGTGTCATTCTCCATGTGCATTCATTTATGCTTCTCATATTTGTCTATTTGGGGACATCATAAAAAGGGGAAGAAGAATTATGGGGGAGAATTGTTTTGGTGTTTGGTTGATTTATGAATGATTTGCTTAAGCTTAATTGATCATCAATTTTTGCATATCATTATATTTTAAACTGTTGCTTGTCACGGGTATTTGCTTTATCTCATGTATGTAGGTACAACATTGCTCATTATTTGATTACACACCTTGATGAGAAAAGCGTTGGAAGTTTCTGAAGAGCTGACGATTTGGAAGACATGTCATTTACTATTCTCAGTTTGAGGATTTAATGCGGATATTATCTTGTATGTCATTTGATTGCATAATTCGGATTTTTTATGTGTGTACCGGCATAGACATAGGGGGAGATTTATAAGGACATAATTTTATAAATGTTCGGGGTAGAATCTAGGAATTTTTTATTTTTTCCTAAATCACAGTTTGTATGTCTGATACCGCTACATTCGGCACGTCAACACGATCATCCTCGACGACATTTATCCGAATTCAATGCATCCATTATCTTCACATGCATCATGCTACATGTGACGTGCTGCTCAGCTCATTCCCACTACTCCACTACACTTTATCGGTAAAATGGTTTATTGGAGCTTTAATATTTGCATAAATATTTGGGAAATATTTTTGAAAATTATTTCTGAAGTCTGGATTAATTTTTATCAAAAGCAGAATTTTTTCTAAGTGTAGAAGCGAAGTGCCTTGAACGACGATCTCGCTTAAACGACTTTGACTGTCGTTCGCGCGAGATAGGCATGTCGCGCGATCTCGTTCGAACGACATCTGTCCTTCGTTCGAGCGACATGGCTATCTCGTTCGAACGAGCCACCGCCTCGATTTTCAGTGGTATTACACAATTTATAAGGTGAAAATGTTTCCATGCCTAGGCTATCAAAGGTTGAAAAACACAATATAAAACTTATTTTTCTTGCAAAATAGTGTCTATCACGCAGCTTGAATTGTTTTGCATGTTTGCATTAACACTTGTCGATTGAAGGCTATAATTGTATAACACTCCCCCCATCAATGTTCGTGGCTCTCCTCTTATCATCGTAGTGAGACAAAATGTAATTAACTCGTTTTAAAAAAAATAGGTGGTTGGCTTTTACAAATAAAAATTATAGATTATGAATTTTTAGGACTTAAAATAATATTGATTATGGATATAGGACAACAAACATTTCGTTTTCATTTTTAGTTCCTATTTTCAAAATAAAGGGACACGTGGCATGCTGTGATTGGTATACGTTTTATGAATATGGGTTCGCACCAGCGACTTTATTCAAAAATGGGGACTAAAACTATAAATAAAATGTTTATTGTCCTATTTCCATAATACATATTACAATATGTCTTAAATTTACAAAGTCTCTAAAAATTACTACTATAATTTATGGCTTAGTGTATATAGGTGGAATCAAGAATTAAAGTTGTCACAAGAATTACAAATTAGAGGGTACTACTAGGCACCCCACCACTTCTAACAATGGTTCTGATGGATTAAAGTTGGAGCGTGATTAAAATATAATTTTTTATGAAAAATTATAAAAGGAAAGAAAAAATATAGGAGTGAATTGGTTTTACTTATCAATTTTTTCATGGAAATGAATTTTTTGGAGAGGGATTAAGAAATGTTTTTCATAAAAAATAATACAATTATAGAATATTTTTCAAATCTATGTCTATCGTTTTTAAAGTCTGTATTCGTAATAAAGAACCAATAAAAATGCAAAAATGAATCAAAATGTGTATTTTCTGTAAAAAAAAAAAAACATCAACACCAACAAAGCAAACCCTAAATTAAAGTCATTTATTTATGTGAGAATCATCGGCTATTTTTCTCTCACAAAAAATGGATTATAGTTGCTGCATCAATATTTGATTTTAAATAGCAGTGTTCTAAAAGACTCGTCTACACTTGAGGCTTGGGCAAAACGTTCCGCCCCCTTTTACACCTTATTCTCAGTAAAAGGCTTAAGTTGCACTTTTTTTAAGAACAAAAACGTTTTAGTGAAACAATATCGTCTTTTAAAGAGTTTTTTTAAAAGACCAGACCGATATCCCATTCAAAACAATCAAAAGACAAGTGGTATTCCAAACCTCTGCCTCTCGTCGAAAAAAAATACTAATTTTCCTTTTTTTTTTCATAGTATATAAAAAAAATAGTACTTTAGTTTGCATATATTCAGACATATTTTAAGGGATGTACCATTTTAATATTTTTAATAGTATTGTTATAGTTGAAAATGTTAAAATATATTAAAAAAATATTTAAACGTCTTTTCACGTATTTATATGCCTAACACCTGCCTAGACTCTAAGACTTAACGCTTGACCTGCACGTTTCGATCATACCCCGCGTTTCTTAAAACCTTGCTAAAAAAATAAAATACGTAAATAATTTGAAATTAAAAAATCATATTCACATTAAAAATCCTCGTAAAGTTACACATGGTGTTGCAACGCAATCAGGAGACCCATACCGAGACCAGGGAAAGTGATAAATTCATTACATGCCATAAAGGAGGAAATATCATGCCTATATGTGTCATTATATCCTATTATCAGGCGACCCATACCAGGTTCAGGTTGAGTGGTATATTGATTACACGCCACAAAAGAAGAATATCATATATGTGGGGATTTGATTAAAAAGACTGACATCTTATCTCCTTGATTATTTTATGAAAGTATTGGAATGTAACGAGTTCATGGTAGATTATTTTCGTAAAGTTGTCCATATTTAATTGCGAAAAGACATTTTGACTGTTTGAAAAAAGGGAGTGTTTTTGTAATTTATATTGAAATAATTTAATATGACAAACGTGCCTACCTGTATTTTGGTCTTCCTAGAAATTACGGTCACTCTTGTGGTAGGGGTGGCAATACGAGTTAACGGATCGTATTTTAATCCGACACGATAAAATTTTTACGGACACAAACACGACACGATATGAACTCGTATTTTTTTTAATTGATACGAACACGACACGAATAAAAAATAATACGGCACGACATGACACGAATATCAGAATTTCTTAAATTTTACACCTAAGAAACGTGATAACACGATAACATGACACGACTCATATTTTAGACACGAACACGACACGACACAATTTCATGTAAAAAAATATGACACGAACACGACATATCGTGTCAATTTCAAGTCAATTTTGTATTGTTCCGTGTCATTTTTTCGTGTCGTTTCTAAAATTATCACCCCTACTCTCTGGCAATTAAGTTTCTGATGGAGATGATATGGAGGTCATTGGTCAAGAGAACCAAAAAAATCTAGGATATGAGGCTATGAATTAGTTACAAGGCTATACTTACCAAGCTCTCAAGGTCGAGATTCGACCATTTAGATAAAGACTACGACCAAGTCTTTAAGTATTGAAATTACTAGGTAGTTTAATATGTACGGTCACAGTGAAATAATAAAAATGTTATCAAAAATGATTTTAATTAATTAATTAAAGGTTTATTATATATCGGTTCCCTATAAACAAAGTTTCTCTAATTAAGTTTTATTGACTTTTCAATCATTAAATAGGTCGTATTCCTAACTTTTTGGGATTTTTTTTTACAATTATACCCTTTTAAAACCAATCATTCATAACTTTCTTGAGAAAATTATAGGGGTTTTACGGTTTAGTCCTTGGACTAACAGTTTTGGACAAAAAAATCAGGCCCAACAAATTTTAAACGATTGGGTCCAACATATAAATACCCCGAAATTAAAACAAACACACACTTTTCAAAAATCGAAGCGCCAAAAATGTTGTATTCTCTCTTGAATCAAAACCTTAATCGTACAATTTCTTCGATCAAAACTCCAAAACGAATCTCATTCTCAATCAAATTTTGGTCAACAACAACATACAAATACTCCTGATCGAAGTGCCAAAAACTCTCTTCAATCAAAAATCTAACTCTCTTCGATCAAAACCCTAACTCTCTTCGATCAGACCCTAATCGTTGAAGTTCTACCGAGCATTTTACATTTTCAATCAAATTCTTCCAAACACCACTAACAAATATTTATACATTCCCTTATCACCTGTTTGTCCTTGCGTATTTTGTGTTTTCATATGTATAAATTTGTGGACACATGGACTGATGAAATCACATTCTTCTTCGTCATGATATGAAAAAATATATTTGTTTCCCTCATTTTAATTGCAAAACACACTTTTTGCATGTTAAATATATGTATTTCATCATTGTACTTTTGCTCCTGTATATATAATTTATCGAAGATTTATCGAGGACTAGGAATATGTACATGATTGGAATATGTACATGTACAAGTCCTGTTTTATTGCGTGTACTCTGTGTATTTTGTGTATACTTTCAAAAAGTACACACAAAATACATAGAGTACACGCACATTGAAATTGAATTTCTCAATCCAATATGCGTGTACTTTTATGTTTTATACGTGTACTCTATAAAATATATATTTCAAATCCATATTTGATCAATCTTATGTTATCTTGGTCCGCGCCAGCGGCATTTGAATGATATTCCATAAGTTTGTAAGAAGTATTATTAGTGTGTTAATATTTAGGAGTTATTTTGTTCCACGCCAGCGGCATTTGAATGATATTTAATTAGTTTGTAAACAGCATTATTGTGTGTACTTTTTCATTTTAGCGTGTACTTTGTTGAAAGTACACGCAAAATTCATAAAGTACACGCACATTGAAATTTAATTTGTTCAATCCAATATGCGTGTACTAATGTGTATTATGATTGTACTATTTTATATTGTTGTGTTATTGTTTAGGAATCATATGATCAAGCATGTTCAACTACAAAACTGCTGCTTGCACCTCGAAGATCTTAACAATACAAAACTTTTCACATTGACAGTCAATAGTACTAATGATAACGAAATTCATTTTCTCCTTCGCATCAATGATAGAACTAAAAGGTTACTTGGTTTCTACTACTACTATGAAGACATTTACTGCACTTTTGATGTGCAACATCTTCAAGTAACTTAATCGAAAGCGAAGGATTTAGCTAAACGAATTGAGCAGTATTGCTTAAGGGGTTTTGATAATGCTAGAGCTTTTAGCATGCAGTTATTGTATCACTTCTTTACTGAATATATTAGGAATAGAGAATCTTGGTTTTTGACTTGCCGAACAACCTCTGTTAGGTTTTACCATGAAACGGACGATATATATTACCCCCTTTAGCATGTATTTTGTTGAGAATTGTATGAATTATTTGTGAGAATATTGCATGTACTTTTGTTAAATACGCTTGTATTTGATTGTTTTAGTCTATATTTTATTCTAATTCTCATGTATTTTATTTTTTGTACATATCATTATATGCTAGTAATTTAAATTTTGTTTATAGATTAATAGAATGGGGATTACGATGAAGGCAAAAAGAGGAAAGAACATAAAAAAAGCATTTCTGGTGATAGTTCTTCATCCAGTTCCAGTTCTAGTTCTAGTGTTGCATTGAAATCTAAACGTCCTGCAAAGAAGAATGACCAATATCGATCAAATATTGTTAGCTTTCTTCATGATTTGCGTCAGATTAAAGAGAAAATAAACAATAGGCATATTGAACTTCTTAAGAAGACTCCATTTTGTGAGCTTTTCAATGCCTACTACAGTGGAAAAGTAGTATAAGTGGACCACAAGAAGACCGATAAAAATATTTTATCAATTATCCATTTGTACAATACGGATACCAAAAGTTTCCATATGAAGAGTAGGATTGAAATAATGCCAATAGATATAAGTGAAATATTTGATATACCACTAGTTGAGGGCTTAAAATCAATAGAACTGAAAAAGAGACAGAATACTGCTCAAAAACCTGGATTACATGCACGATACTTCGCAAAAAGAATAGAAAAGTCAGAAATATTGAATGGTTTGAAGAAATCAGTCGAATTGGAGACAGATGAAGGCATTGCCGATTTTGTAAAAATTATGCGTCTCCACTTCTTGAACATGTTGTTTTTCTCCAACTCAAACTTCACCCCTGCAGAATTTTTTTTGAAATACATCGACAATATTGAGGAAATGAATAAGTATGATTGGGCATCTGTTGTGCATGAGTTTCTCATACATTCACTTGACAAATCAGCAAGTTCAAAACGTAGCACAGTTACTGGATGTGTCATTTACTTACTGGTGAGCAAAAAAGCATCGTGATATTTCAAAATTTACATACCAATACTCACGTGTACTTTGTAAAAATCACGTGTATTTTGAAAGTACACGTGAAACTTTCACGTGTATTTTGTAAATACACGTAATATTTTCACATGTATTTTCAAAATACACGTGAAAATATCAGGTGTACTTTCAAAATGCGCGTGATATAAGACGTGTATTTTGAAAACACACGTGTTATATCACGTGTATTTTGAAAATACACATCTTATATCACGTGTATTTTGAAAGTATTGATCGTAACTGAAGGTAGTCTAATCAATTGTCTAATTTTTTCCATCAAAAGCATTTAGGCCTTTTACCGAAATGATTACAAATTTGACAACGCGCATGTTTCCAATATGCGACAGCATTCGGGAAAACGCGCATGTTTGCAATGTGGGCGTGCATTCGATCAAACATAGAGATTTGTTAGATTAAAATAAATTTGACCATGGAATTCAAAAGGTTTCCTTCCCTATTGGGATAAAATCTTGGAGCCTTCATTTTTGTAACTTTCTCACCACAAATTCTCAGAGCATCCTTAAGAATTTCCCTCTTCACACTTTTTCTTATGTTTGTCTTCCAAGTTCCGTCCTGTAAGGACATATATTACATAATCCGATTTACATTAAGTATGTCGTATACCGATACAATCGTCGAAGTAAGTTCAAGTTCATATGCTCGACAAGACGGATCCGAATATCAATATTCTTCAACAACAAGCCTCTACAAGATTAATTTTGGTAAGTTGATCTTTAAGTTCATTAATGTTTCAATTAAAGTGTTGGGATATTTTTTCTAAAATGTTTTTATCAACCTGAGGTATTTTATTGAGTCTAAATAAATTTTCTAAGACCTGTAGGTGGAGTTTTAATAAGAAGTACTTTTCGCTTCAGTTGTTTAAACAACATTTATATGTCGTTCAAACGACAGGAAGCAGTCATTCAAACGAATTCAACTAACGACTTGCAATGTCGTTTAAGATGTCGTTGTAAGATTGTTTCTTTAATGCATAGAACGAAGGTATATTATTTTACATTTTATTACCTCATTTGTAAGGTCGTTCGAAGTCTCTTCTAACAACATGAAATGTCGTTCAAACGACCCCACTGACTCGAGTTTTTTATAAATGCCTGATTTATGTGTCCATTTTGGTTCAGAAGATCTGAGAGTTTTGATACACAAAAACTGCAATCTGTAGAAATTTTAGTCTTCTCTTTTAGGGTTTAAAAAATTAGTTTTCAGTTAACAAATCATCCCAATTTCTTTAGTGAATTATTTTGGAACCTAACATACAACTTTGTTGAAGTTTCTCTTTGTGGAGTTCCATCTCTACTGCTAACTTGGTGGTTCTCGAGAGAGCTTCTTGCTGACGTCGATTGTGTTCATTGAGGATACTCGAGGGTGTTCTTTGCTGATGAGAGCTGAGGTTCCTGTTGGTTATTGAGGGAGTCCATTACTATTCTAGGTTGCATGCCTATGTGAGTGTTTTGAGGAATATTCATTGCAAATTTCATTATGTATATGTAAGTTGCGATTTACTCTTCATAGTGAAATAAAAGGTTTTACCCGAAAGGGTGTTTTTCCTAAAATCTGTGTATATAGAAATTTATGTTTGTGATGGCATAAATAATTTATCCACATGGATGCATGTGTTAGGGTTTAATTAATTTGAATAAAACACTGGCATCTAATTAAATAAGTCTTAAATTGGAAATTTACGAATAAACAAGTAATCGATATCACACTTTACATTCTCAAATTGGTATTAGAGTTGGTCTCTCTAATTTATCGAGTGATCCTTTTTTCACAAAATTATTATGATATTGATTTTTTTGAAAAATCTTATTTTGAAATTTTTTGCAATATTTCCAAATGAAAACTTATATAATCGGTTGCCAGTTTTTTACGAGACTAATTATGCCTATGGGAAAGCCCACATGAAATCTTCCTTAAGAGCATTCGATGAGCGTGTTTGGGTTGTTTGTGAAAGAGGGTGGACACCTCCCACTGTCATCGCTAATGATGTCACTAATCTTAAACCTATGACAGACTCGACTCGGGATGAATTTAAATGGAGCACATTTAATTCTTGTGGGCTAAGTGTAATTTTCGGAGCCGTCACCCCTGACGAGTTTCGACGCATCATGACGTGTACCACGTCAAAAGAAGCATAGGATGTTATACAACTTACACATGAAGGCACGCATGCAGTAAAAGAGTCTGAATTAAAAAAAATACTCAATGTGAAAAAATTACCATGCTTGAATATGAGTGTTTTGATGAGTTTTATGCACATTTGTCTGATATTATTAACACTATTTTCAATCTTGGTGAACACATTCCTCATGCACAGGTAGTTAAAAGGATTTTGAGATCGTTGCCTAAATGTTTTATCCGGAAAGTGATTGTGTTGAATTCCTTAGGGAATTTGAGGAATCTTAAGTTAGAAGAACTGGTAGGTGACCTCCAGACATATGAAATTGACATGTTTCCTAATACTATCAAGCCTAAGGATAGAGGGATAGCACTTAAAGCCCAGTTTAGAAAAGGTGAGGAAGTGTATAAGAGAGAAAAGAAAACGAAAGTGAGTTTATGAGCCTAAGTCTGAAGGCGAATTTGATTTTGATGATGTGACCATGCTTGCAAAAAAATTAAATGTTTCTCAAATTTACCAAAGAAAATTCCTCCAGCAAAAAGATTTTTGAGAAAAATTAAAAGAAAGAAGAGGACAATGAAAGTAGTGAGAAAGAGAAAGAGGAAGAGGAAAGATATTTTGAGTGCAAGGGCAAGGGGAATAAGGCGTGTGAGTGTCCCACTAGGCTAAAGAGAAAGGGTAAGAAAGTTTCCACGTCAACCACTCTTAGTGATAGTGAGAAAGAGGTGAATAATTCCAGAGATGAGTCATCACATGGTATTAGTGTCGCCTTTAGGGCAAGTCACGTGAACACACCCAGTTTGTCCTGAAATGATGAGGATACTTGTGCACATGAGATCCCCGAGGATGATTTGAGTGTTTCGAGTTGGAGTGATGGTGAATGTGCAAGTGAAAGTGAAAGCGAACTCCAAATAGCATTTAAAGATTTATACGCCTAGATCTTAAAGGTTAAGTAGTTGAATAAGGAGTTGGTCTTAGGGTGTTATATTTAGAGATAGAGATGTGAGTTGTAAGGGGATTTGAGGCGTCAGCGAGTCAACTCAAGAAGGTGAAGGTTACTTTAAGTGAGAAGTTGATCGTCATAGGTCGGGAAAAGGGTGAACTTGAAGCCCTTGTGGTCCAATTAGAGAGAAATATTGAATGAGCTAGGGAGGTAAAGGTCACTATAGAGGATACATCTAAGAAGGTAGGTAAGATGCTCTTCGGTCCCGCTTTGGGTAATGTTGAGATATTAGGAATAGGTTATAACGGTGTATCCTCTTCCCATATTTCACCCGAGCCACTTCTTAAGTTTTTGATAGATCCATATGGCTCTCAACCTAACCCACCTAGGTCTTCGTTACCCAATAGGAGAGTGTGTCCTAGACGTTTTAGGAAAGGTGTTCCTAGGCCCGTGTATGTTTGCTCCCATTGCAAGAAGAAAGGACACCATAGGGAATTTTGTTTTAAGTTGGGTAGTGTGTCACGTAGAGTTTTGTCATGTGTTCCCACACACGCACCCACACATGATTCTCCGGATGATTATATGCGATAGTTTGCAGATATTCGAGAGCAAGTTAAGTTTTTGGTCAAAACTTCACATGATTTGATGGATATTTTTTATAAGATGTCACCACCTTTGGAAAACTCCTCTGCACCTAACGGTTGAGGTTTAGAATTGTTTACTATTATAATATATTTTTCATGATGATATTGTATGCCTATTGATAGTGTAAATCACTTTTGTATTTATCTTTTCCATTTTTGATATATTTTTAGAAAAACAAAAAAGATTTTATTTTTGAAAAATTTGGGAAAAATACAAAAAAAAATCTATTTTTTGAGAAAAAAATTGAAAAAGCCAAAAAGATTTTATTTTGATAAAATTTTTGAAAAAAGACAAAAATATTTTCTCATTTTGTCTACACCGTTTATGGATGGACATTTAGGATGACCAAGTCACAACATCATTCCATATCCATGTTATGATTTGATACGCATCCTCATTTCATTTTGTATTGTATAATGTTTGGAGTCATTAAGATGTAATTTGAGATTACTTTCTACATGTTTGACTCATAATTCCCTTTATTGCACATGTGCATGGATTTGTTTCATTATTGTACTTATCTATCACATGTTGGTCGATGTATTTCCATCTCAATCCAGTCTTTAGAATGAACCAAATGTGATAAAACTTGACAATAAAACTAGTGCATGTAAGAACAGATGTCCGAGAGGACTTTGTTTGAAATGACGAGTGAACGGGGAAGGACTACGAAAGAAACACATATCCTTTACGATTAAGCTTTGTTTAAATCGGACCTAAAAAGTGTGGCACTGTAAAAAGTAGACAAGGTCCAAAGAGGTTGGAAAGAGCTAGAAAAAAATTAAGGCAATAAAAGGATAAATATGCCAAAAGGGGCGTATTAGGATTTAGATCACATCAATAGAAAAATAAAAAGATTATTATTTATGAAAGTGTTTGGCTAGAAATATGTCAACGGGTTTGCATGTCCTGACAAAGTCTTGAAAAAGCATTACATAAGGTTTTCCTTGCACTTTGCGTGATCGTATTTCATATATTTTCAATGATTTTCATTACTTGTCGTGACTCTCCATGCTTATTTTGTTTATTCTTTTTCTTGTCTATTTCGGACAAATAAAAATGGGGAGAATGGATTATGATTTAATGGGGGAGTTTGTATTATGGGGGAGGTATTCGTTTCTTATCTCATGTGTGTAGGTACAATTTTTAATTATCAATATTTTTCACACCCTGACAATGACAAAGAAACATTGGAGATTTGAATATGTCAAAGTTGAAGATTTTTTCAGAAAGTTTAAAAGATTTGCATTTTTAGTACCTATTCATTTTTGGGTTGCATGGGAGGATATCAGATTTGTGTAGGACATTTGATTTGATAATTCATCTTGTTTTTTATTTTCTACCGGCATAGACATAGGGGTATATTTGTAAGGACATATTGTACATAGTCCATTTTACATTAAGTATGTCGTATACCGCTACAACCATTGAAGGAAGTTCAAGTTCGTATGCGTGACAAGACAGATCCGAACAACAAGACTCCATAAGATTGATTTTGGTGAGGTTTATGTTTAAGTTCATTAATGTTTCATTTAAATTGTTGGGGTAATTTTTCCTAAAATGTTTTTATCAACCTGAGGCATTTTATTGAGTCAAAATAATTTTTATAATACCTATAGGCGGATTTAAAAAAAAAAATATTTTTCGCTTCAGTCGTTCTAATAACAGGAAGAAGTCATTGAAACGACTTCATTTAACGACTTGCAATATCGTTTGAAAGGTTGTTTGTAAGTTCGTTTCTTTAATGCATCAAACGAATTCATATTGTCTTACATTTTATTACATTGTTTGTAAGTTCGTTCGAAGTCGCTTTCCAACGACATGCAATGTTGTTCAAACGACTTGCTAACGTTGTTCGAACGACCACACCGACTCAACCTTTTTAGAAATACTTGATTTATGAGTCCATTTTACATCAGAAGACTTGAGAGTTTTGATACACGATAACTGCAATCTGCAGAATTTTTAGTCTTCTCTTTTAGGCTCTTTCTCGAGTGTTATCTTTACTGTTGACTTGGTAGTTCTCGAGGGAGCTTCTTGCTGGAATTGACTGCGGTCATTGAGGATACTCGAGGGTGTTGTTTGCTGAGGAGAGCTGAGGTTATTGTGGGTTCTTGAGGGATTCCATTGTTGGTTTTAGGTTGCGGCCTATGTGAGTGTTATGAGTAATATTTATTGTAGATTTCATTGTGTATATGTAAATTGCTATTTACTCTTCATAGTGAAATAAAAGGTTTTACTGAAAGGTTTTTTTCCTGAAATCTGTGTATCTAGCAATTTATGTTTGTGATGGCATTATTAATTTATCCACATAGATGCATATGTTAGGGTTTAATTAATTTGAAGCGAAAAATGGCATCTAATGAAATAAGTCTTAAATTGGAAATTTGCGAATCAACAAGTAACTAATATCACACTTTACATTCTCACGTCCAATTTCCTACGCACCCAAAACTTCTTCGTCCATCTTAGTTATATTTATCACTGGTATGCCTTACTATCACATTACTTCAATTTTAAAATATTGTGTCATAGAGGCTAGGTTTAATTTTCATTTTACTAGAATCGGTTTCATCACATGTAAAACTTAATTTTCCAGATCTATGAACAATCCTCTAGGCCCTTAGGAGGCTGTAAACTTGATGTACGGGGAGAAGGATAACGGGTGATCGAACACCTTACTCTTCCCAGTTCACTTTTAATTCCCCGATTCAATGAGACTGATCGGGCTCCAAATCCTCGGGAAGGAAAAATTATATTTATACCAACATTTCTTCCAGGCCAGACTTGACATCTCTTTGTTGCCTCATTCTAATTGCCTGGAGAATTTTATTCGACTCCGTGGTTCACTTCGATAACTTGTCCGAAGTTTAGATCACAATTATCATTGTTGAATTCTTAAAAGTATACCACCCTTCGGCTTCTCAAGGGGATGTTATACCTTTGATTGTCAAAAATAGGACTTAAAGTTCGTCACATCCATTCCATCTTCTAATTATGAGCAGTGGCATCGCTTCCTTTTCATTCATGGACAATGATGGTAACATGACGACCACAATGACCTTACCAACCATATATTCACTACCTTTTTAGCCTATAATATGCCATAATTGAGTGGGCCTTCATATTATGTGATTTTACTTTTCATTGTGTTGAACTATTTGTATTATTAATATGTCCCTTATTTCCTAAAAATTCAACAAACTTGCCAAGGTATGTACTAAAAGGAAACAAGGAGTTTGGCAAGATTTAGAGAATTCTCGACCATCCATGGAGTTTTGTGACTTGGAGAAGTTGGAGGAGTTTGTCTTTATAGAGATAGGCGAAGAGATTCGGAACCTAGACGTCCGTAGTATCTAAGTTCAGATCGAAGAAGGTCGTATCTTTCTTGCCTTTCAACAGGAATATTTCTCGGAGTCCTCAGGTTCGATCAAATACACTTTGAGATTTTATTCTTGATTATATATTTGTATATTAATAAATATTATATTATCAATCGGTGGATAAATGTATCGCCCTTCATACTTAAAATCTTTTTAAAGGTATCACCAAGTGATGAATGCCCCCTAACCCCCAACTCTAGTTGTGCAACATGTCCTCCCGCCACCTACCCCTGTTGTCACTGAACATACCCCTCGAAGACATCACTCTAGGATCGAGGAGTTCATCTAAGTAAAGAAAGTGTAATACCCCATATTTCTGCGTATTTGAATTTAATTAATAAGATAATTAATTAGTTTTATTTTAAATTATGCGAGAGAAGTAATTTAATTTAATTGAGTAATAATGTGTTTATTAAATGTTGATCGAGAGAATGATTAATATTATGGAATTTATTTACTAAGTGAAAATAGCAAATGACGTATAGAAACTATTACACGTGATAGCGAGTGGTATTGGCATAATTAGATTTATCTCAACAGGGAGTCGCGTGTTGACTAATTTGAGGTAGAGATGGGATGATGGTGTAGAATGACTCGGATGATAATTTAGAGGTCACGGATGACTTCGAAAGGGTTGAAATAGTCAAAATAATATACTCGGGGATGTCGATCAGGTCCTGAAGCATTTTTAGGCTAAACCGACACCGAATACAGGCGTTTTAGTCTTTTTATAAAGTAGGGTTAAGATACCTACGAATTTTGTAGACTTATATCAGATGTTAGACATAAGGGGCTAGGGTTATAATTCCAAAATACAACTGGAGTCCATTATAGAACAAAAGAGAAGAGTCCTTGGAGCTTTGAATAAGATTCTTGGAGTTCTTCATCCCAATCTTGCCCCACAAACAAACTAGGAGTGATGATTGATTGAAAAGATAATAAAATCCATCACCATGCCAAAAAATCAGACCCTACTGATAAAAGGCAACTGTTTATATACAACTTTTTTTGAAGTTATAATACCCATGTGACTAGGGTTTCTTCATTTTATTAAAGTAATAATTCTTGGAAGAAAAGAATGAATTAAACACATGTTTGGGTAGGAATTGCAAGTAAAATGATTTGATACCAATAGAGGATAATAAATTAGAGATTTTTGTTATTATCCACGAATAAAATTTGGGTTTTGATGCAAAAAAGGTGGAAGAACATAAAACCCAGGGTTTTGAGGATTTGATGTTTAAATCCCTTCTTGAATGAAAATTATAAGGTTTTGATGTTATATTTACATTAAAAATCATACTAATGCATGTAGAAATGGTTGGGGACAATTGGTTTCAAATTTGGGTGATAAATATGTAAGTTATGTGGGTGTTAATGGTGAAAAACACACTTCTGTATTGCAGAAGATGAATTACAGATAGGCGAACCGGTCCGGTACCCAGAAAAATAAAAATAAAAATCCCTTTTAAGCCTAAAACTCCTAAATTGTTGTCGAAAAACTTTTAGGACATTGTTAGAATGTAATGAGGAGTCTATTATATTGCAAAAGGCTATAATAGGGTTATGAGAATTAAGTCTTATTTAAAGAATTAAGACGATGATTAGATGAGATTAAACGATAATGTAATTCATTCACGAGAATGAGAATGTAATTACGGGAAATCGTGAGTGAGATTATGGTATGGACCAGTAGAGTAAGGAAGGCTTAGCTACTGAAATGAACCAAGGGGTAACTATGGCCCTTAGAGTAGAGAATAACACTCCATTAAATACGATAGTGAGAATAATTATAAATTAAAAATACGGTGAGTATTCGAGTGATATATACTACGTACGAATAATGATACTTAGATTGTGTGAAGACCTACTGAATATATATAGGTTGTGTGTGTACCTATTATATGATTGATGACTTATGTTAACATATCTACGCTGCATGCTATCACGGAGGTTCCTGTGCGATGGGCGATCCCACCTTGTCGATTCCAGGGAGGTCTGGATTTGTTCCCCATAACATAGAACTTAGAGTGGCTTACTGTGTGTCATGTATTAGTGTGTCCTATGTGTCATTTGGGTACGTTAGGTATGTGTGTAGCACAAAGACTTAGAACTATGTTCACTTCCACTACTTGTGATTTGATTTTTGGGTTCGAGGAGACATACCGAACCAATAGTCCCTGTTTAGTGCGAGTGGTACTTGGACTGATAGCAGAGTATACTTGTATTTCATGGTGGTCCTTATGAGAGACACCGTAAGGATATATAATAGCGAGATGAATATATATGTACCAATGTGAATATTCTCCTTATGTGTTATAGTAGACAGTTAGATAGTGTATATCTGAAATATGAATTAAGTAGTGAAACTTAATCTATTGATTAATAAGATAATAAGTGAAATGTTAATTTCAACTCTTACAACGTATGAGAAACGTTAACTATCGGGTAAAGTACTGTACGGGCGGTACAGGAACAACGACATATTAACATTTAGAATTACTTAAGTCTAGTTAGCTTAGGTAGAATAGCTAGCTGGGCTAAGTAGAGACGTTAGGCGTGCACAATAGTTGAGGGGCGAGGAGACTCAAGAGAGTGTTCGTAAACCTAATATTTGTAATCAATAACTGATTTTAAATTGTGATAAATACTTGCAAAATATTTTCAAAATATTTTAGTTTCTAACCCTTGTTATAAAAATCTTTTCAAAACCTTTCAGGTCTCCAGTCACAGGGACACCAGGCTTGATGATTTCTTACAGGGATGCATAACTACAGAGCTGTGATGGCTTGCAGAGTTTTGATTAGACGAATCTATCATTTAATTTCTAGTGTAGGAGTTTTTCCAGCTTCTCAGTTTGGGAATATTGGCCCCATTTAAGTTTTGATTCATTCAGTATTTATGTTTCAGACTTGTATTCAGGTATTATTATTAGTTGGATTCATTGTTTGGTTCGGGATTTTTTCCGATGGTTTATTCAGAAAGACTTTATTGATTTATTTAATTGAGATGGTTTAGACTCTAGTATTGTGTGAATGTTGTAATTCATTTTTTGTGCATATTATTATTTGACTGTTTAATGCAAGATAAAATTTTGCATTGGCTTAATTAACTAATAGGTGATTAGTAATTTATCGGGTTTCTAAGAGTGATGCTACGAATGAACCATTTTTTAAATCCAGTTTTAATTTAATAAAGGTCTGATCACTTGGTATTTAATTAGGCGGGGTGTCACAGATGGTATCAGAGCATCAGGTTCTAGTGTCCATAGGATCTGTATGGCTTATACATTTTCAGCGTATCGTTCTTTTGCTATAGAGCCCTATTATTAGGACTATTGCTTTATCTTCGCGTGTTTGAGATATCATGCTTCTGCTACTAAATTTTGTTTAAACTTTGTACTTATACAATTTGATCTATTTCAGATGCCACCTAGGAGACAAAGAGCAGAGAGGGCGGCGGTCAGGGATGAGACGAGGGAGGCTCACTAGGAGCCACAGGTATCGCCACCACAGTCACCACCAGAGATGATTTCGACTGCACAGGTGGCAGTGATAGTGGCCCAGGTGGTCGACACATCCATGAGAGCTATGGCAACTCATTTTCCTCAGTCACAAGCACCTCCACTAGTGGCACCCATTATCCAGGCCCAGTTAGGGCCATCTATATGGCAAAGAGTTCGAGAGACTTTCCAGAAGGGCCACCCGCTTGAGTTTCAGGTTAGTACTGATGTGGTTGCGGCATGTCAATGGAAGAAAAATATTCAGCGTCATATGCGCATGGTGGAGTGTATCGAGATACAAGAACAGATGTTGGCTACCTTCAGACTGACCAGGGTGGACTTAAAATGGTGGGAGTCAGTGACCACCACTAAGGGGAGAGATATGATGACTATTGTTGAGTTCTGGTTACGGTTCGATCACATATACTTTTCGCAAGCAGTCGAGTCAGAGATGCGAAAGCAGTTTGGGGATGTGACACATGGTGATCGCTCGGTAGCTGAGTACGAGGAGGAGTTCAACCGTCTGACTAATTTTGTGCCAGATCAGGTGAGGAATGAGGAGAGGAAGAAATCTAAGTTTATGGATGGGTTGGCTTGGAAGATTAAGAAACATTTGATAGGTAACCCCGCATTGGTGACATATATTGATGTTGTCAACGCCGCTCTTTTACACTTTCAGGATCATCTCTTCTATGCGAAGGGGAGCAAGAGAGGTGTGGAGACTAGACAGCAGGGCAAAGTAAATGGAGGTAGTACTAGTGGAGCACTACAGCAGCAGACAAATGGTCAGTAGGGGTAGGATTACTGATAGTAGAACAATGCCATGAGATTCAGGTCTGGGGGGTTCCGATAAGAGGGACATAGATATAGGCAGGGTCAGCAGGGCCCAAATTAGCAGTATTTCCCTTAGAGATGTCAAGGCTAGGTAAACTAGGGAGAGGCCTCCAGGGTTAGCAACGTCAAGGCTAGTAGGGATAGAGACAGAGGGAGTTCCCAGGCTAGTGTTTTATCTATGTCCAGCTGGGTCACAAGAGGAAAAATTTCCCACAGTAGGGAAGGGTGCCCAGCAGGGACAGTAGGCCCCTTTACCCCCTACAGCCCCAACACCACAAGCCCCTTAGAAGTAGCAGGGAAAAATACACTATGGGCATGTGTATAACGTTCGGGGACATATCGATTCCACCTGAACCTCAGTCGCCTCCAGCAGTAGAGGGTAAGTTTCATATTCATTGGCTTTAGGGTAGGATTATTTTTTATACTTGGGTATCACATTCGTTTATTAAGACCAGATGTGCTAGATCTGTCGATTTATTTGAGACCTTC
Organism: Sambucus nigra; assembly: GCA_949130495.1. Classification (NCBI taxonomy): domain Eukaryota; kingdom Viridiplantae; phylum Streptophyta; class Magnoliopsida; order Dipsacales; family Adoxaceae; genus Sambucus; species Sambucus nigra. Next base: position 145,348,861 of record OX422210.1, on the reverse strand, counting down.
GGTAGTCTAATTATGTGTTTAGAGTCATCGATGGGTAGTGGTTCACTCATACACTCGATTTGTATAGGAGTCGATATTATTATTAGGAAACTAAGTTTAGCAATAGACCTTCTAGTGTTAGACATGGAGGGGTATGATGTGATTTTAAGTATGGACTGGTCGGCAGGTTATAGGGTGATGCTAGATTTCTATGATAGGACCATTATGTTTTCCATTTTAGGGTAGTAGATATTTCTACTAGCGATGCCTCTTCTTGAGGGAGGGTCACATACACACTTATACTATATTGAGGAGGATCCTTGATAGGAGGTAGTGATTCCATTAGACTCGATTCTATTCGAAAGAGATTTCGAGGATGTATTTCAGGAGATACCCGGGTTACCACCCAGTCGAGAGATCAAGTTTGTGATCGACCTAGCATCGGGTATGAGTCCGATTACCCAAGCACTATATCGCATGGCCCCTGTAAAGATGCATGAGTTGAGAGAAAAAATTCAACAACTCTTGGGTCAGGGTTTCTTTCGACGGAGTAAGTCGCCTTGGGTTACGCCTGTGTTATTTGTGAAGAAGAGGAATGGTTCACTTCGCTTATGTGTGGATCATAGGGAGCTGAACAAGGTCACCATACAGAATAAATATCAGTTGCCAAGGATAGATGACCTGTTTGATTAGTTGAGAGGGGTTGCCTACTTCTTAAAGATTAATTTGAGGTCGGGTTATCACCAACTACGTATTCAGTAGGAGGATGTTCTTAAGACCGCTTTCCTGTTGCGGTACTGGTCATACTAATTCAGGGTGATGACGGTTGGGCTCACCAATGCACCAGTAGTGTTCATGGATCTTATGAATAGAGTATTCAGGGAGTTCTTAGACCAGTTCGTGATAGTGTTTACAGACGACATTCTGGTATACTCTCGTATTGAGGAGGAGCACACAGAGCACCTGCATAGTGACTTACAAACACTTCGAGACCATCAGTTATATGCCAAATTCGAGAAGTGTGGATTTTGGCCATGGGAGGTGTAGTTTTTAGCCACATTGTATCTAAAAGGGGTATTGCAGTTGATCCGAGTAAGGTATCGGTAGTGGGTGAGTGGGGATAGCCCACGACATTGACGAAGATTCGTAGCTTCTTAGGTTTGGTCGATTATTATCACCGCTTTATTAAGGGATTTTCTAAGATTGTGGGTCCGTTGACGAACTTTACTCACAAGAGGGTACCATTCGTGTGGAGTGACAACTGTCAGATGGACTTTTATGAGATGAAGGACAAGTTAACGTCGGCACCAGTGCTTTCATTGCCAAGGAGTGGGGTGGAGTATCGGGTCTACACGGATGCATCCCTTCAGGGACTTGGGGGTGTATTACAGCAGGAGGAGAGGGACATATCTTATTCATCTTGAAAGCTTAAGCCCTATGAGAAGAGTTACCCCACCCACGACCTTTAGTTAGCAGCGATAGTATTTTCTCTGAGGATATGGAGGCATTATCTGTTGGGAGAGCGATTTACATTCTTCACGGATCATAAGTCAATTCAGTATCTCTTCACACAGAAGGATCTGAATATGAGGCAGAGACGGTGGCTAGAATTCGTGAAGGATTACCAGTTTAATATTCAGTATCATCATGGTAAGGCTAATGTGGTAGCAGATGCATTGACTCGGAGACCCACTAGAGAGTTAGCATAGGTCTAAAAGGCAAAGTGGAGTGAACTTCAATACTAGATGAGGTATTCACAACGTTTATGGTAGTATTAGCTATCACACCCGAGATTGTGATGAGGTTAGTGAAAAAGCAAGCAGAGGATCATTTCTATCAGGATAGGTGAGATAGTTGTTAACTAAGGATGAAGAGTCATACTCGATCATCTCGGAGGGAGGTTTACATTTTAATGGGAGATTAATTATGACTGAGGATAAGGATTTGAGGTATGTTGTGATGACCGAGTCCCTTATTTCGAGGTTTATGGTACATACTGATAGGGATAAGATGTATTAGGATATGAGCAGATAGTACTGGTAGACAGGAATAAAGAGAGACATGGTTGAGTTTGTCTCGAAGTGTGTTACTTGTCATCTTGTGGAAGTTGACCATCAGAGATCTTCAGTGATGCTGCTGCCATTTGACATTCCCGTGTGGAAGTGGGAGAGCATGTCAATGGACTTTATTACAGGACAACCGACATCACATAGGGGTTACGATTCCATTTGGGTAACAATAGATCAGTTGACCAAGGTGGCCCACTTTTTTCCCTTTTGCACCGACTAAGAGACGAGTCAGTACACACAAGATAGTGAAGCTTTATGGGGTGTCGGCTAACATTGTGTCTGATAGAGACAAGATTTTTGTGTCTCACTTCTGGAAGAGCTTTCAGGATTTATGGGTACAGACTTGCGATTGAGTACCACTTATCATCCATAAATAGACGGGAAGACTGAGAGGGTTAATCAAATGTTGGAGGACATGTCGAGGATGTGCATTCTGGACTTCTGGGGAGGATGGGAGCGATATCTTTCATCGGTAGAGTTTACTTATAACAACTCTTACCAATTTACAATTGGGATGGAACCATTTGAGACGCTTTATGGGAGAACTTGCCATTCAACCTCTTGCTAGATAGAGGTGTGGAACAACAAGTTATTGGGGCCAAAGATGATCCAGGAGATGAATACCAAAATTGAGCTAATTTGGGTACATATTTAAATCGCTCAGGACAGGAAGAAGAGCTACGATGATGCACACCGGAGGCACGTAGAGGTAAAGGTTAGGGATCAGGCACTGGTTTGTGTGTCTCCCATGAAGGGGATCATGCCATTTGGTAAGAAAGGGAAGCTAGCGCCGAGATATGTGGGACCTTTCCCTATCATTAAGAGAGTGGGATCAATGTATTACAGATTGGGTTTACCGGAACACCTTCAGCGGATACACGATGTGTTCCATATCGCATCATTGAAGAAATACATAAGGAGCGAGAAATATTTCTGGAACATTCCACTCGAGGATATTGACTTTCATCCAGACGTATCATATGAGGAGAGGCCCGTGGCTATTCTGGATCGTAGTGAGCGTAGACTACAGTCAAAGCCACAGTGTGGATGAGTCCACTTGGGAGAGGGAGGATGACATGAGAGAGCGGTATCCAAACTTATTCACCGTAGGTATGACCTAATTTCAAGGACAAAACTCCCTGTAAGGGGGGGAGTATGTAATACCCGTATTTCCGCATATTTGAATTTAATTAATTCGATAATTAATTAGTTTTATTTTAAATTTCGTGAGAGAAGTAATTTAATTTAACATAGTAATAATGTGTTTGTTAAATATTAATCGAGAGAGAGAATGATTAATATTATGGAATTTATTTACTAAGTGAAAATATTAAATGACGTATAGAAACTATTACGCGTAATAACGAGTGATATTGTCGTAATTAGATTTATCTCAATCGGGAGTCGCGTGTTGACTAATTTGAGGTAGAGATGGGATGATGGTGTAGAATGACTCGGATGATGATTTTGAGGTCACGGATGACTCTAAAAGGGTCTAAATTGTCAAAATAGGATACTCAGGGGTGTCAATCGGGTCCCGAGAAATTTTTGGGCTAAATCGGCAGCGATTATGGGCGTTTTAGTCATTTTGTAAAGTAGGGTTAAGAGACCTACGATTTTTTTAGCCTTATATCAGATGTTAGATATACGTGGATAGGTTTAGAATTTCAAAATACAACATGAGTCCATTAGAGAACAAAAGGAGAGAGTCCTTGTAGCTTTTGAGGATATTCTTGGAGTTCTTTATCCTAATCTTGCACCACTAACAAAGTAGGAGTGAGGATTGATATAAAAGACAATCAAATCTATCACCAAGCAATGAAATCATACCCTACTTATCAAAGGTAAGTGTTTATATATAAGTTTTTTTGAAGTTATAATAACCATGTGACTAGGGTTTCTTCATATTCTGATTTAAAGTAATAATTCTTGGAAGAAAAGAATGAATTAAATACATCTTTGGGTAGGAATTGCATGTAGAATGATTTGATACCAGTAGAGGATAATAAATTAGATATTTTTGTTATTATCCACGAATAAAATCTGGGTTTTGATGTATAAAAGGTGGAAGAACATAAAACCTAGGGTTTTGAGGATTTGATGCTTAAATCCATTCTTGAAAAAAATTTGTAAGATTTTGATGTCATATTTACATTAAAAATCATCATAATGCTTGTAGAAATGGTTAGGGACAATTGGTATCAAATTTGGTGAATAAATATGTAAGTTATATGGGTGTTAATGATGGCAGATAGGCGAACTGGTCCGGTCCATAGGCGAATGAGTCTGATGCCCAAAAAAATATAAAAATTCCCTTTTAAGCCTAGAACTCCTAAATTGTTGTCGAAAAAAATGGTAGGACATTGTTAGAATATAATGAGGAGTCTATTATACTGCAGTAGGCTATGATAGGGTTATGGTAATTAAGTCTTATTGAGAGAATTAAGATGATGATTAATGGGATTAAACGATAATGTAATTCATTCGCAAGAATGAGAATGTAATTACAGGAATGCATGAGTGAGCTTATGGTATGGATCAGTAGAGTAAGGAAGGTTTAGCTACTGAAATGAACCAAGGGGTAACTAAGGCCCTTAGAGTAGAGAATAACACTCCATTAAATATGAAAGTGAGAATAATTGTATATTGAAAGTACAGTGAGTATTCGAGTGATATATACTACGTAGGAATAACGATGCTTAGGTCGTGTGAATACCTTCTGAATATATATAGGTTGTTTGTGTACCTATTATATGATTGATGACTTATGTTAACATACCTATGCTACCTGTTATCACGGAGGTTCCCGCGCAGTGAGAAATCCCACCTTACCGATTCCAGGGAGGTCTAGATTTATGCCCCAGAACATAGAACTTAGAGCAGTTTACTATGTGTCGGGTATTATTGTGTCCGACGTGTCATTTGGGTACGTTAGGTATGTGCGTGGCCTAAAGGTTTAGAACTATGTTCACCTCCACTTCTTGTGATTTGATTTTTGGGTTCAAGAAGACATACCGAACCAACAGTCCCTATTTAGTACGAGAGGTACTTGAATTGATAGCAGAGTATGCCCATATTTCACGGTGGTCCTTATGAGATACATCGTAAGGATATATAATAGTGAGATGAATATGTATGTACCAATGTGAATATTCTACTTATGTGTGATAGTAGACAGTTAGATAGTGTATATCTGAAAAATGAATTAAGTAGTGAAACTTAATCTATTGATTAATAAGATAATAAGCAAAATGTTAATTTCAACTCTTACAACGTATGAGAAACATTAACTATCGGGTAAAGTACTGTATGAGTGGTATGGGGACAGAGGCTTGTTCACATTTAGAATTACTTAACTCTAGTTAGCTTGGGTAGAATAGTTAGGTGGGCTAAGTAGAGACGTTCGACGTGAATAATAGTTGAGGGGCGAAGAGACTCAAGAGAGTGTACATAAACTTAACATGTGTAATCAATAACTGATTTTAAACTGTGATAAATACTTGCAAAATATTTTCAAAATATTTTGGGTTCTAACATTTGCTATAAAAATCTTTTCAAAACCTTTTAGGTGTCCATCAACAGGGACGCTAGACTTGATGATTCGTTACAGGGACGCACAACTGCAACGCTGTGGAGGCTTACAAAGTTTTGATTAGACGCATCTATCATTTCATTTCTAGTGTAGTAGTTTTTCCAGCTTCTCAGTTTGGGAATGTTAACTCCATTCAGATTTTATTCATTCAATATTTCTGTTTCATACTTGTATTCAGATATTATTATTAGTTGGATTCATTATTTGGTTTGGGATTTTTGCCGATGGTTTATTTGGCAAGACTTTATTGATTTATTTACTTGAGATGGTTTAGACTCCACTACACCAAAATGGTCAAATTGGCACCCTTTAAGCGGATAGCCTTATCACGGTCATTGACCGTGACAAAAACACGCATGTTTTGTCACGATCATTGACCGTGATAAGGCCGTGACAAATACTTGTCACGGTCAATGACCGTGACAATCCTATAAAGTTGTCACGATCAATGACCGTTGATATGCCCCAAGTGTAACCTCGGCCCAGAGACACCAACCTCGGCCGAGGTGATGGCCGAGATATTGATCGACCCTGGATAAGCCATGGGCCCACGATATCATCCCTCGGCCTTAGTAAGGTCGGCCCAGGCCAACACTTCCACCTACATTTCCAATGGACACTACGCGTATCACAGGCATCAACAACACTCTCATATACCTGGGTATGGAAACCTCGGCCGAGTGTAGGCCGAGGTGACAAGAATCCTTGGTAATCTTCAACATAGAATCAGTCCAACCTCGGCGAGGCCGACCCCAGCATAATGTCTCGGCTGGGATCAGGCCGAGACTCCCTATGGCACATCTCGAAAGACGTTTATCGAGCCTTTACAGCTCGGCCTCTCCCAGGCCGAGGTCATGCACCAATATGGCAGTCAAGCATCTGTTGACATTTGGATAAGGACAAATGGGCACAAATCAGTTGTAACAAGATTATTCTCAACACGTGGGGAGGATATTTCATCATCATTCCTTACGTGTGACAGTGACAGATGGCACTCCCACATTGGTGAGGCTACCGCACACATGCTCATTACATGCATGGGGGGTACATTACACCCCCTAGGTACTATATATAGGGGTCATCCCCTACCTTGCAAAAGGATCCCAGATATTAAACCCTAGCAAAAACTCTGTCTAGATATACAATAGAGAGAGAAAGCTTGAGAGGTTGTATCCATGGCCATTAGTGCCTTCATTCAGTGATATTACTCACACACACTCACAGTGGACGTAGGCCAAATTGGCTGAACCACTTATATACCGGTGCCCTCTCCTCTTATCCTCATCTCAGTCTCTTATCTCTTTATATAACTGTGCTGCCATTGTTATTCTTATATTGAGCTTGAAAACACCTTACCTGGTGGTGCTAATTTCAGCATCATCATTTTGGCGCCGTCTGTGGGAACGAGAAGCTATCTCTTCCCCTTCTTTATCTTAACCTCACCGGAGACTCTGGTGGTGAACCAGGAACCACCCCTTGCGTGGAACTGTTTCACCATTGAAAGAGGTCCTTTAAGGTATTAAGATCACTTGCTTCTCAAGCTCTTTATTGTTAACACATAGCACCAGAGTTACCACCGCTTCTTCCGCCGCCCAGAGGTGGAGGGCCTAGTTCCAGTCAGGTGCCCCCCCAGTCCGAAATGGCGGAGGTAGCAGCGGCCTTAAAATCTTTAGCTGCAACACAACAAGCCATGAAGGAGAAATTTGCTTAGCTCAGTCAAACTATGATGAGGCCACCTGGAGTCTCACCGGACATGATCACTCTGGCGATAGTTCAGCCTCATCCTGATGCCCGGGGACCACCCCAGGCGCCAATGAAGGACCAGCCTGTACCCCAGCGAAGAAGGGACGTTGCTGACCCTAGGCGCTTGCGCTTGGGGAGGCAGGGAAACCCTTGCCCAGAGGACAGGTATGATGACCTAGAAGCTGAAGAAGCCCCAGAAGACTGTTGGGAGCCGTATGAGGTGTCAAATAACACTATACGACCTCTTAGGAAGAGTCAAGGATGTGTCGACCGAAGAAGAGAATAGGCCCAACAAAGAGGGTCGGCCTTTGATAGGTTGAGCAGAGGGTCGGACTTCAAGAGGCTGGGCCCGATGAATGACCTAAGACAGAGGCTGTCGAGGTCAAGGAGCACAGCAGGCTCTCAGAGAGGATATAGGTAGGGTCGGCCAGACCAAGGCCGACCCTGTGAAAGAAGAGGCCGAGAACAGGAAGAGGTCAACAACCAACGTCTCGCGATTGGGGAACCCTCTGTCCATCGCAGGGAGGTGGCAGGGGATAACCTTGGCCAAGTTGATGACAGAAGACCTTGGAATGATTCTATCCAACCCCAGCCTCATTAAAAGCCTCCTACAGTGACTCCCAAGTATGATGGCAGCACTAACCCTGTACACCATATCGAGATGTATCAGTCGGCAGCAGACATTTACTCGATACCCGATGAGATGAAGTGTAGGGCCTTCTCAGGGACCTTGACAGGGGCAGCGCATAGTTGGTTCACCTCCCTTCCGAAGAACTCAATTGAGAACTTCAAAGGCTTGGCTGAGCAGTTCATCCACAACTTCTGCTTTGGGGTAAGACCCCAAAAGAAGACTACCCACCTGCTGTATGTCAAAGAGGCCAAGGGTGAGAGCATAAAAGACTACATAGCAATATTCAACAAAGAGAAATTGGAGGTGGAAGATTATGAAGAGAGCATAGCCATGACTGCCCTTATAGGAGGCCTCCAGAAGGGGAAGCTATTGTGGAAACTGGCGGAAGACCCCCTAGGTCCATGGCGGAGGTGCTGGCAACCGCAGGGAAAGTGATGAATGCGGAAGAGGCAATGGCCGCCAAGTATGAGGAGGAGAACCGTGGTAGCACGGAAAAGTCCCAAGGTAAGAAAGAGGGGAAGAAGAGGTCAGGAGATGACAAGTTCTCTCATTACACTCCTCTGATTGTGAGCTGTGAGCACATCCTCAATGAGATTAAGACTGACCGGACTCTGAGGTGGCCAGAGAAACTGAAGGCCCCGCCACATAAGAGGAACAAAAACCTATGGTGCGAATTCCATCAGGATCATGGCCATATCACAGATAGATGCTTCGCTTTAAAGGATAAGATTGACAAGAGGCTGAAATCTGGAAAGTTGAGGAAGTATGTGGATGGTAAGGCTCCAAAGGGTGGAAGAGATGACCCTAAGAAAAAAAGAGATGACAGATGCCGTGGCAATGTCCCAGCCAGAAAGGGACGATGATTCAGAAGGAGATGATGAAGACGACCCGGATCTTCCACCAAAGGATGACAACACCCCGGTGAAGAGGGTCGGTATGATCTCCTTTGGTGTTAGCACCATATGTGGGGGGTTTGTAGGAGGTGGCTCTGAGGTAGCCGACATGAAGGCTCATGTAGAAGAGGCCAGGTCATTGGCCAAGATCGAAGTTGTGAATCTAACGTCTTCTGATGCAGTGCAGAAGAGGAAGAAGGTATACATGGACACCCTCGTAGTGAGGTTCTCCAGACTCGACTTCAAGGGTGTCTTAGCCCCCCATGATGACCCTTTGGTCATAACAACAAGGGTGCATGGGTGCGAGGTAAGGAGGATCCTCATAGATGGGGAAAGCTCAACAGACGTGATGTTCTGGCCTTGCTTCAAGAGCCTGGGTCTTAGCAGGGCAAGGCTGGTGCCCTATCATCACCTATTGATAGGCTTCAGTGGCGAAAAGGTCCACCCATTGGGCATGTATGAGATGGATGTACGGATGGGGGATGAGTGGCCTAGGAGGCTGACCAAGAAGATAAACTTTTTCGTTATGGACGAAAACGTCTTCTCGACCTACAACCTCATCATAGGAAGGGTGGCCCTTAAAGAGTTTGAAGCTGTGCCGTCGACGGTCCATAAGATGCTAAAATTCCCGACACCTTATAGAGTAGGGGAAGTGCAAGGGGACCAGACCACGGTGCGAGAGTGTTACTTTAACTCGGCCAAAGAGAGAGAGGCCCATAAGAGAGCAACCACCACTTACAGCATTGACACTCTTGACCCAAGAGACGAAACAAAATTGAAGAAGGGTGAGGCCGCGGAAGAGGTAGAATCCATCGTCCTCAATGAGGACGAGCCGAAAAAAACCGTCTAGGTCGGTAAGGCTCTAGAGCCAGGAATCAAGGAAGAGCTGATAAACTTCCTCAGGAGGAGACAGAGTTTCTTCGCATGGAGTCACGCAGACATGCCTGGCATCGACCCTGAGGTCATGAGCCACAAGCTCAACGTGGACAGAGATGCTAAGCCAATCAAGCAGAGATGAAGAGTCTACTCCAGGGAGAAGTACGACGTCATCCGGGAAGAGGTAAAAAAGTTGGAAGAGGCCGAGTTCATAAGAGAGGTTACCTACCCGGAGTGGCTCTCAAATGCAGTCATGGTGCCTAAGGCCAATAGAAAGTGGCGAATGTGTGTAGATTTCACTGACCTGAACAGGTCTTGCCCAAAAGACAACTATCCCTTACCTAGGATAAACCAGATGGTGGATGCAACGGCAGGGCACGAGCTCATGAGCTTCATGGATGCTTATTCAGGCTACAACCAAATCTTCATGGATGCTGAAGACTCTGAGAAGATAGCCTTCATTACTAACAAAGGGACGCACTGCTACAAGGTGATGCCCTTCGTCCTGAAAAATGCGGGGGCAACGTATCAACGTCTTGTCAATAAGATATTCGAAGAGCAAATAGGGAAGACCATGGAGGTATATGTAGACGATATGCTAACGAAGAGCCTGAAAGAATGTACTCACGTAGCAGGCCTTGAGAAGACCTTCGATGTCATGGACTCATACAGAATGAAACTCAACCCAGCAAAGTGTGTCTTCGGAGTAGGAGCGAAGTTCCTAGGATTCATTGTTAATCAGAGGGGTATTGAAGCGAACCCTGAGAAAATTAAGGCATTACTCGACATGAAGACTCCTAGGAGCATTAAGGATGTCCAGAGACTCACGGGAAGAGTGGCTGCCCTTAACAGGTTTGTTTCTAGGGCAACGGACAAGTGTCTTCCATTCTTTAAAGTTCTAAGAAAGGCCTTCCAATGGGACGAAGAGTGTGAAAAAGCCTTCAACCAACTCAAGTCCTACTTAGGGTCTCCCTTACTGCTGTCTCGGCCCATCACGGGGGAAAGGTTGTTTGTGTATCTGGCAGTCTCTGAATCAGCCATCAGCGCGGCCATCATACGGGAAGAGGATGGGGTCCAGAGGCCTGTGTACTTCAACAGTAAGGCCCTTCAAGGGTCTGAACAAAATTATCCCCGAATGGAGAAGTTGGCTTATGCCCTAATACATGCCTCAAGGAGAATGAAGCCTTACTTCCAACCTCACTCCATGGTAGTCCTCACTGACTCCCCACTAAGGCAGGTTCTGCACAAACTTGAGAAGTTCGGAAGATTGATGACTTGGTCCATCGAACTAGGAGAATATGATCTTACCTACCAGCCTAGGACAACCATCAAGGGGCAGGCCCTCGCAGACTTTATCGCAGAATTCACCTGGAAAGAGGCCAGTAGAAGTTTGGAAGAGGTCGAGACAGTGAAAGGCTTAGATGACGGCGAAGAGACGAACCCTAGTGTCTTCTGAGATTCAGAAGAGACAAACCGTAGTGTCTTCCAAGATTCAGAAGAGACGAACCGTAGTGTCTTCCAAGATTCGGAAGAGACGAACCGTAGTGTCTTTCGAGATTCGGAAGAGACGGCACCAAACGTCTTCCGAGATCGGGAAGAGGTCATCTCAGGAAAAACTCAGAGCAGAATAGAAAAGAACGAAGAGGATCGATACCTCTTCAAAAAGGGGGTTATGAGAGAAGGGGTCTTCTCATCAGATACAGACGTCTGGAGCCTCTTCGTTGATGGCTCTTCCTGTGACAGTGAAAGCGGGGCGGGACTAATACTCTTGGCTCCAGATGGCGCCAACATTGAATACGCCTGGAGATTCAACTTCCAGGCCTCAAACAACGAGTCCGAGTATGAGGCCATGATAGCTAGTCTCTTATTGGCAACAACTCTTCGAGTAAAGCGACTCCTACTCCATAGCGACTCAAGGTTGGTTGTCAATAAAGTATTGGGGGTATACGAGGCCAAAGACGAAAGGACGGCTAAGTACTTGAAGAAGTTAAGAAGGTTGTTAGAATATTTTGAAGAGGCAAAACTGAAAAAAGTGCCTCGACTGAGCAACAATCACGCTGATGCATTGGCAAGGCTGGCCTCAGCAGTAAAGATAGATATGGGAAGTACCATTCCAATCGAGGTCTTAGGAAAGGCAACCATCGAGGAGGACGAGGTGTGTAGCCCTTGTCACAATGTGAACCTAGGAGACTCATGGATCGACCCGCTCGTCAGATACCTAAGAGAGGGAGAGCTTCCTGAGTCCAAGCTAGAAAGGAGAAAGTTGAGGTACAGGGCTGCCAAGTTCTCAATGATATGAGACGTCTTATACAAAAAGGGATTTCTATTGCCTCTCCTCAGATGTGTGCATCCCATGGAAGTACCCCGGGTCTTACAGGAGGTTCATGAGGGTTCTTTCTCTAGCCACATAGGGGGAAGGCCCTTCGCCAATACGATCATCACTCAGGGATACTGGTGGCCTACCTTGTCTAAGGACGCTGCAGACTATGTGAAGAGGTGCGACAAATGTCAAAGGTTCGCCACTATCCCTCATCAACCCCATCAGCCTATGACGTCAATCTCTTCTCCATGTACATTTGCAGTATGGGGAATTGACTTGGTAGGACCTTTGCCAAGAGCTATCAACGACTATAGATTCTTGATAGTTGCTATTGATTACTTTTCAAAGTGGGTGGAGGCAGAACCGATGATAACAATTACAGAGCAGAAGACCTTCCAGTTCATTTGGAGGAACATCATATGCAGATATGGCCTCCTAAACACTCTCATCTCGGATAATGGTACCCATTTCAAGAACTCCTCCTTAGAAAAGTATTGCCTAAGAGTGGGGATTAAACAGTTCTTCTCATCTCCTGGTCGACCTCAGGCAAATGGCCAGATCGAGATCACAAATAGAACCATCTTAGACGGAATCAAGAAGAGGTTAGAAGATGCAAAGGGGAGATGGACAGAAGAGGTCTACGCTGTGTTATGGGCCTACAGAACCACGACAAGGACACCAACAGGAGAAACCCCATTCATGCTGGCACATGGCTCAGAGGCCGTCATACCAACGGAAGTAGGACTACCAACTCATCGGATTGAGACCTACGACCCAGACAGCAATGGGGAAGAGAGGAGGCTAGACCTGGACCTTATTGAAGAAAGAAGAGAAGATGAAAAGGTTAGAAAAGCAGCCTACCAGCAGCGGGCACTGAAATTCTACAATCAAAGGGTGAAGTCAAGACCCATTGCAGTAGGAGACCTAGTGTTAAAGAAGACCCTAAAAAAGCTAAATAAGCTACACTCGAACTGGCATGGCCCCTACAAAGTAACAGAAGAGGTTGTGCCTGGCACTTACATACTAGAAAACCTAGAAGGAGAACCTTTCACTAACCCATGGAATGCTGACCACCTAAAGAGATATTACATATGATGTTGCGAAGAATTTTATGTAAATGTACTATCTTACTGAGAAGAGGTTATTAATAAAGATCAATTTCCATGAAAGTTCTTGATTCATTCTTAGACCAGAGATGTATTATGGATAACATCTTAGGTGACGACCTCAGACCTTCATAACATCACTTGGTGGTGACGAGGTCTGAGCTCAGACACCTTAGCAGATGACCTCAGACCCTTAACATCATTAATTTGGTGAGATTAATTATGAGGATAACGTCTTAGGTGAAGACCTCAGACCTTCATAACATCACTTGGTGGTGACGAGGTCTGAGCTCAGACACCTTAGCAGATGACCTCAGACCCTTAACATCATTAATTTGGTGAAATTAATTATGAGGATAACGTCTTAGGTGACGACCTCAGACCTTCATAACATCACTCGGTGGTGACGAGGTCTGAGCTCAGACACCTTAGCAGATGACCTCAGACCCTTAACATCATTAATTTGGTGAGATTAATTGTGAGGATAACGTCTTAGGTGACGACCTCAGACCTTCATAACATCACTCGGTGGTGACGAGGTCTGAGCTCAGACACCTTAGCAGATGACCTCAGACCCTTAACATCATTAATTTGGTGACATTAATTGTGAGGATATCGTCTTAGGTGACGACCTCATACCTTCATAACATCACTTGGTGGTGACGAGGTCTGAGCTCAGACACCTTAGCAGATGACCTCAGACCCTTAACATCATTAATTTGGTGAAATTAATTATGAGGATAACGTCTTAGGTGACGACCTCAGACCTTCATAACATCACTCGGTGGTGACGAGGTCTGAGCTCAGACACCTTAGCAGATGACCTCAGACCCTTAACATCATTAATTTGGTGACATTAATTGTGAGGATATCATCTTAGGTGATGACCTCAGACCTTCATAACATCACTCGGTGGTGACCAGGTCTGAGCTCAGACACCTTAGCAAACGACCTCAGACCGTTAACATCATTAATTTGGTGAGATTAATTATGAGGATTACGTCTTAGGTGACGACCTCAGACCTTCATAACATCACTCGGTGGTGACGAGGTCTGAGCTCAGACGCCTTAGCAGATGACCTCAGACCCTTAACATCATTAATTTGGTGAGATTAATTGTGAGGATAACGTCTTAGGTGACGACCTCAGACCTTCATAACATCACTCGGTGGTGACAAGGTTTGAGCTCAGACACCTTAGCAGATGACCTCAGACCCTTAACATCATCAATTTGGTGAGATTAATTGTGAGGATAACGTCTTAGTTGACGACCTCAGAGCCTAATTACAATTCAGTGGTGAAGAGACCTGAGGTCAGAATTATTGACTGAGTATAAACAAGACATCACTTCAACAAAATAATAGAAGAGATCACATGGCATTCAATAAAGGGAAGAGATATAGCATTCAGAGGTTGAAATACAAAGAAGTAACAAATATTCATTGAATACAAAATACCATGGTGTTACAAGTTACGAGTTACAAGTTACGAGTCACAAGTTACAAATTACAAATCCTAAAGGTTTGGGGGGGGGGGGGGGGGGGGGGAACATTAACAGCCTCGGCCTGATTGGCTTGATCAACATTAGTCACCTCGGCCACGTCATCAGTCTGGTCTGCCCCTCCAACCTCGGTCCCTCATAGAGTTACAGTCTCAGTAGGAGCAGCAGCCTCGTCCTCCACCTCTTGAAGCGCCTGAGCAAACTGAGGGTCAGCAAAGCCGAGACCCACAAAGTCAGAGGCCTTTAGAGTACCGACCTCCCTCTCTCTGACTTCAGCCCATTTGGTAGTGGCCTTGATACCTCTTTCAAGATATTCAAAGCCAAAACCCATGAATTCGTCCGAGGCCTTGTAGTCAGAAATTATTTTGTCCGAGGCATCTTCGAGGGCAGCCTTGACAACCGAGCTGACCTTCTGCTGCAGAACGTCATCTTTGGCCTTCAGGGCTTTGGCATGATCTTTGACGAGCAGAGAAATGTCTTTCTCCAACCCCTTAACCTTATTTTCAGAGTTCTGCAGCTTTGATTTTAGACGGTCGACCTCAGCATTTAAGGCGCTCTAAACCTTCTCAGCATCTTGCCCCTTCTGGATGAGGGGCAATTTCCTCAGAGTCCAGTTTGATAGGTGGTGCATAGCAGTCACTCCCTGCACATTTAATGAAGAGGTTAAGCTGTAGAAAAGTCAGATGTTGCACTTATAAAATTTTGACGAGGGGACAAGTCATACCTGGATGGCTCTGTGAAGGCCGAACTCAATCAGCAGGGGGTGTCCATAGCCCTATAAAAGCGCTTGTCATCCTCGGTCATTACAGAGCCAATGGAATCCACGGCCTGCATGTTGTGGCCGACCACACTATCGGTTAACTTCAGCTAATACAGACGTGGCGTCAAGATGTCGGCCGAGGAGATTGGAATTACAGCATCAGATTCTTCTGCCTCAAGGTCGGCCTCTGATCCTCAGAAGCATGGGCTTCTGGGGCCCTCTTCTTTGAGGCCTGAGATTTGGATGTAGAGGGAGCTAGGGGAGGACCGTTCAGACCAGCTTTTTTGGCAAGTCTCGCTAAGCTCGGTGCAGCCATCTCCCACAGTTCGTCTGTAATGCCTTGTGGTCGCTCTGCAAAAGTTAAAAGATATGGGTCAGAGATCAGATATAAATGAGTTCAAAGGTTAAACTTACAAGAAAAATCCTTACCAAAGTCAACAAGGGGACTTCCACCTAGGCCCTTCCCCGAGAGATAATGGGGGGTCAGCAAATGTTCGAACTTAACAAAAAGACCATGTGCCCCTTGGTCTTGCAGGGCCTTCACCTTCTGGATATTCTGAAGACTTAGACCAGGGTCGGCCCTGGCAGACATGGAGACCTTACCCCATTTGAGGGGTATCCTTGGCTCAAGTGTGGAAGAGGGAACGCATGGGCCAAATTCCCATGGTCCAGAGGCAAAAAAATAGCGGGGCTTCCAATTATGGTTTGAGGTCTGAGTCACCTGGAGCATTTTATTCTCAGGCCTCCGAGCCACAAAATGATAGTAGCTCGGATGGTTTTTGGCCGAGGTTGGGACATAACAACCAGCAAAGACCTGAACTGGGAGGTCAGAGTGGTGGACTGCCCTCCATAAGATAATGGCCCCTATGATGACTCTCCAGGAGTTGGGGGATAGCTGTGAGGGAGCCAAATTGATATAGGAGAGTATGGATTTGATGATGGGATGAATGGGTAGGCGAAACCCTAACTTAAACATCTGCTCATACAGGCAGATTTCTCCATCTCGGCCGTGATACGCCCTCTCTTCCCTCAGAGGTCTCCTTAATTTTATGGAGGGACTAATGGAGTATAAATATCTGAAGCACAGTAGATCCACCTCAATTACCATGCTCTCGATCTCGGTCGCCTCAGAGACGTCCACATCGCTTTCAGCATCTTCATCATCATCAAGCTCAACGTCGGCCGGAGCAGATGTAGATGGGTTACTAGCAAATCTCTGAACGAACTCCGCCCCTGTGACGACCGACAGGGGGATGGCGTCAAGAATGGGTGGCACAGCCACACTCGGCTCAACAATTTCAACCTCTGAAGAAGAGGCTGAGGTGCTTGAGCCACTATGGGATGAAGCTCGGCTGCTGACCTCGGCCTGATCAGAGGCCTGTCCAGGCCGAGGTGTGAAATCCATGGCTTCCTGAAAAGTGTCCACAGACATGGGGTCTGAGGTAGAAGATTCAGACTCAGATATAGGTGTTGGATCAGCAGGAACCCCTGTCTGATAGAAGTTCTCCGGGGGGTCAGGATATATCACTCTCAGAGGTGGTGGAAACAAGGGTCTAATGGGAAACTCTTGTGACCTACGAGCTTCCTCCTGAGCTCTCTTTATTTGCCTAATCTTTTCTAGGGTCTTCTCTCTGAGACAGGGGAAATCCTCAAGAAGATGGTATAAAGGTCTGAGCATCAGAGGACGACCCTAAACTTAAGGAATAACTCCTAAAACTACAAACAGGATTGACTTGTAAAATAAAGGGGTCTAAAGATCAAACTTAGAAGTTTAAAGCGAATATTATTCGCCTGAAAATATGGTGCTCGCCGAAAAACGATGAAACTCGTCGGAAAATACAAACCAAATACGAGAAACAAAGGAAATGGAAAGGAAAAAGTACCTGGAAATGAAACGATGAAGGCAAATGAAGAAAACTCGCAAGAAAACCAATAAATGCCTCTGCAGAAGAGCGTTGATTAGAGAAGCTTTAGAGAGAGAAAATCGCAATAACAAATCGTGCACAGGAATGAAGTGAATAAGAAGGAGGGAAAAGGGTTTTGAAACCCTTAAATACGTGGGCACGTTTCCCAAGGCCCATCATTGCCTTGGGAGCCCCAAAGGACGGCTGACGGCACACGCCTACCAAGTAAACACGTTCTAGCGTTGGACAGGTGTTAGGCAGGTATTGGCTTGGAACAGACAGGCCTCGGAGGTGTAGTAATCCCCTAGCCACTTGCTCTCACATATGACTAAGGGCTGGGGGGTGATTGATATGCCCCAAGTGTAACCTCGGCCCAGAGACACCAACCTCGGCCGAGGTGATGGCCGAGATATTGATTGACCCTGGATAATCCATGGGCCCACGATATCAGCCCTCGACCTTAGTAAGGTCGGCCCATGCCAACACTTCCACCTACATTTCCAATGGACACTACGCGCATCACAGGCATCAACAATACTCTCATATACCTGGGTATGGAAACCTCGGCCGAGGTGACAATAAGCCTTGGTAATCTTCAACATGGAATTAGTCCAACCTCGGTGAGGCCGACCCCAGCATAATGTCTCGGCTGGGATCAGGCCGAGACTCCCTATGGCACATCTCGGAAGACGTTTATCGAGCCTTTACAGCTCGGCCTCTCCCAGGCCGAGGTCATGCACTAATATGGCAGTCGAGCATCTGTTGACATTTGGATAAGGACACATGGGCACAAATCAGTTGTAACAAGATTATTCTCCACACGTGGGGAGGATATTTCATCATCATTCCTTACATGTGACAGTGACAGATGGCACTCCCACATTGGTGAGGCTACCACACACATGCTCATTACATGCATGGGGGGTACATTACACCCCCTAGGTACTATATATAGGGGTCATCCCCTACCTTGCAAAAGGATCCCAGATATTAAACCCTAGCAAAAACTCTGTCTAGATATACAGTAGAGAGAGAAAGCTTGAGAGGTTGTATCCATGGCCATTAGTGCCTTCATTCAGTGATATTACTCACACACACTCACAGTGGACGTAGGCCAAATTGGCTGAACCACTTATATACCAGTGCCCTCTCCTCTTATCCTCATCTCAGTCTCTTATCTCTTTATATAACTGTGCTGCCATTGTTATTCTTATATTGAGCTTGAAAACACCTTACCTGGTGGAGCTAATTTCAGCATCATCAACCGTGACAATTCTGTCACTAAAAAACCCTCCCTCTTCTTCTTTTTTCTCGCTGATTCTATTCCCTCCATTTCTCTCTCTCTCTCTCTAGCGACTGCGCACTCTCTCTCTCTCGACAACTTTGGTATATTTTCTCTCTCTATTTCTCCTCCATTTATGTATATGTGTGTGTGTGTGTATATATGTGTGTGTTAATTTGCGTGTGTGTGTGTGTGTGTGTGGTGTATATATGCGTGGGGGGAGGGGGCAGGGCTAGGGGAGGGGAGGGGGTGTATGTGTGTGTGTGTGTGTGTATGTGTGTGTTTGTGTGTGTATATGTGCGTGTGTATATGTGTCTGCGCGCGTGTGGTGGGCAGCGACAGCAGGGGGAGGGAGGAGGGCAGGGGGTGTGGGCCTGTGTGTGCATATGTGCGTGTGTGTGTGTTTTTAATTAAATTTTTATTGGTTTATTAGATATTGCCCCTCATATTGTAGTGCCCCTTGTAAAAGAATTGATTGATTTAATATTGATTGGTTGTTAATTTTTTTGTAAATTAATAATTCGTGCCCCTTTCATATGCAAGTAGGATTGCCCCTCATTGTAAATTAATAAATTAATAATTGTATACTTTAATTGTTGGTTTAATTGATGAAAAGAATTAATTGAGTAGATGAATTAGAAGGATTACGGGATACACATTTGTTATTGCCATTGCGGTTGGATTATAGTGGATCGATGTTGGGTTGGTTAATTTTAAAAGTGGCATGACCACTGGATTATTGTCCATATGGGGTTGGAAACTTTTTTTGAAAATTACTTTGTATAATGAACAATATATATATAGTATGATAATTAAATGAAACATACTTGAAATTACATATAGTGCTCATAGATACTAGCCTTGTAGTTCTTATGCGTACGCATTCAATAGCCCTTAGACCCGTTCGAGAGTCATTACCCCTGTAATGAGATCTCTCGAATTGTCCCATTTGGACAGTTTGGGACTGCATAATTTTTGTATAATAACATTCTTAGTGGATTAAAGTTGTTACTCTTGGAGGAAGTTCTGTAGTCGTATCCTAATGTTCTCTGAGTACATACTAGATTGACAAGTGTTAGTGTTATTTTAATTGATCAATTGAAATAACACTCACACTTGCCAATCTACGTCGTGTACTTGGAGAACTACGGGGATATGCTGCCAAATTTTTCTCAAATCGTAGCAATGTGCATGAGCTGTTAAGTATATTACAGAAAAATGCGGTCTTGAATGGGATAGGACCACTCATCCTTTAGAGGAGATGGAGGAAATATAAATTTCTATTATAAATTGAATTTGAATTTGAAATTTAAAAATCGAATATAAATAAGACATAATTAGATAAAACATACTATAAATCTAAATTTTATTTATACTAATCCATGAATATATGCTTCTTACCTTTAATACGTGATTAGTTGTGGTAGCTGTGATGGGATATCCGAAATACAAAGAGTGTATGGGTGAGACAAATAGAATGGGGGATGTGTTTCGCAGAGGTGATAATGAATTTGTGAAATACGCAAAGAGATGTCATAATGATGAAGAGTTTTCGTGTCCGTGTGCTAGGTGTAAGAATGGTAAGGTGTTTGAGTGGAAAACAGTTGAACTACATTTTTTAAGATCGGGTATGAAAGATAATTATCGATTTTAGAGTTTTCATGGTGAATTGAAAGTTCCTTTTGTTCCTGAACAACCTTCACAATAACCTTCAATAAGTAGGATAGATGTAGAAAGGGACGATGTAGATCATAATATGTTAGAGGATTTAGTTGATGAAGCGTACGGTGTTTATGAAGCAGAGGAGAATGAGGTTACTGATGATGTACAAGGTTCAAGTGCTTGTGAAGATATCACGATAAACCTTGACGATGACTACCAAAGTTTAAAATTTAAGGCGACCCAACTGTTATACTGTGGCTGTAAGAAAGATCAAACAACTTTACATGCCATGGTTGGTTTGCACAGTTTGAAGACGCAGTACGATTTGTCTACCAATAGCATGATAGGAATTCTGAAATGGGTGAAGGGCTTACTACCCAAGGAGAATAT
Organism: Sambucus nigra; assembly: GCA_949130495.1. Lineage (NCBI taxonomy): Eukaryota > Viridiplantae > Streptophyta > Magnoliopsida > Dipsacales > Adoxaceae > Sambucus > Sambucus nigra. The sequence continues at coordinate 145,328,153 of OX422210.1, read as the reverse complement.
GCTTCCAATTAGCTATCATGTTATGAAAAACAGTTTGAAAGGTTTGGGAATGAAGTATAAATCGATTCATGCTTGTGTGCATGATGCATACTGTACCGAAAGGAGTATAAAAATCTCGATCGTTGTCCGGTTTGAGATGAACCTAGATATGTCCAATCTACTAGTAAAGAAGGCACAAGCTCAAAAGTGCCTCAAAAAGTGTTGAAATATTTTCCCGTTGGGACTAGATTAAAGAGATTTTTCACAGTACCATGGATAGCTGAGGCAATGACTTGGCATGCTAGGGCAGAAGTAGGGGTAATTTCATGCATTATCCTATTGATTCTACAGCTTGGAGGATGATGAATTATGAGTATCCCGATTTTTCTCGAGAATGGCGTAACATTCATTTGGCTATATCAAAAGATCGTTTCAATCCATTTGGAAATCTAAGAACCAATCAGAGTGTATGGACAGTGATCCAAGCCCCACTCAACCTCCCTTATTCACAGTGTATAAGACCTGAATTTTTGATGATATCTTTGTTGATACATGGGCCAAAGGCACCAAGTGATGACATTGACATCTACCTGGCTCCTTTGGTAGAAGAATTAAATGAGTTGTGTGAAGAGGGTATGTAATCATTTAACTCTTTTAGAAAAGAAGAGTTTACACTAAAAGCTATGTTGATGTGGGCAATTCATGATTTTCCAGCTTATGAGACATTATCCGATTGTGTAGTACATGGTTATTTGGGGTGTCCTATTTATGGAGAGGAGACTTAATCTCTTTGTCTATCCTTTATCTCAAAAAATTTATACCATTGCCATAGGAGGTTTTTACCCCCGGCTCATAGTTTCAGATTTGAGAAAGGTTTCAATTTTTTATTGGGCGGGGTTGAACATAGGCTACTATCGAGACAACTTTCAGATTCACAAATTGAAAGTAAATCTTCTGAATGTGGCCCTAATATGCCAGGAAAGAATCCCAAAATTAGGAATGTCAAGCATAAGAAGACCCCAACTGGGAATGAAACTGAGAGAAGAAAGGCATGGTCTAGGAGGTCAATTTTATTTGACTTTCCTTATTGGAAGAATAACCCGGTGCGCCATGTATTGGATGTGATGCATGCAGAGAAAAACTTCACTGAACATATTGTGGGCACTTGCCTTGGGGCGAGCCATTCGAAGGATGGAGACAATGCACGAAAAGATCTTAAATCGTTGAAAGATTGATATCCGTTTGAAGTTTGTTGGTACACTTGTTGGTACACCTATGCGACGAGGCACTTCTTTGTGGTCCAGTTAGATATCGGTGGATGTATCCATTTGAAAGATTGATGAAAGTTTTTAAAGATTAAGTCAAGAATACGTGATACATTGCAGGATCAATTGCAGAGGAATACATCACCGTGGAGTCATCAATATATATTCGGGAATATATGCCTGACTCGACCGGTGTTGATGACACTGACGAGTTCGCCGATGATGGTGGTCATGTGATGTGAAAATGAGTGAAATTAACGAGTTTGCAACATGAACAAGTAGCTCGTGATCTATTTGATACACATGAAGATATCAAAGAATGGAAAAAGTAAGTTTAAATTGTTTTAATGTTTAACATTATTTTAGAATATTTTAGATTATTTTATACATGATTAATTTTGTAATATGCAGAAAATATGAAGCGTGTGAGAATAATAAAAGACGAAAAATAATGGTACAATCAGATAGCGAATTTAGGCTGTGGTTGTCACCAGAGGTAATTATAATGAAAATGTTCATTATATAACGTTACATTACACTCAAACTTTACAACTAAACTAATTAATTTATCTATATTCTCAGCTTTTAAAGATGGATGATGCGACGTCAAGGTTTGCTCGTCTAGCCACTGGACCCTTGTTCGTGGCACAAGAGTACAAAAAGTATCGATTGAACGATTACGTATTCGACGAAAAGTGTACGAGGAAAGTACAAATGTACAGAACTCGGGCATTTCATATAAGGATCTTACTTTCTTTCGAGCGAGCGCAAAAGATAAAACCTCGTTGAAGCTGAAATGACTTACTATGGTGTAATTCGAAATATATTTGAATTGGATTATATAAGCTTCAAAGAGATTGTATTTTACTATGGATGGGTAAGAGTTGAATATAAAAATTCTTGTAAAGTTGATCATGTCACCAATTTGATCATGGTTCACTTGTCCAAATTGAAGAGCAATGACCACGTGAGCGATGAGCCGTTTGTTTGTGCATTTCAAAAGGTTAACCAAATGTTTTACTCAGAGTATATCAACAACGAGAGGTGGTCAATTATCCTACACATGCCAAAGCGTCTAAATAGTAGTGTGGATGACTTAGCTGCTCCTACCTAATATCATCATAACCCAAATTTGAAACAATTTTTCAATTTGTAATAAATATTCCAATTTGTAATTTATCAATCCATTTTTAATGCTTTTAATTGATTTGCACTTTATCATTTTCACTCTTGTGTAGTGTGCGTGTGTATGGGCAGTAGGGGTGGGGGTGGGGATGTTTCAGTTTTTTAGTAATTGTACATATTATGAGCTAGATGTTGTTGTTTTGGAATTCATAATTGAGGTGTTAAACAGTAACAATTCATTTGGATTTTTAGTAATTGTACATATTTGCATGTCTTCTTCTAATTCAATATTTATTTGTACTAATAACAAAAAAAATTACAGTAAATGTGTCCGTCAGGTATTAAGGCGAGGATGATGATGCTGATTATGATGATGTCGTCTTCACTCGGTGGTAGCGGAGGCGACGAGGGCTCCTCGGCCCCTAGGATCCCCAAATATGGAAAATTGGGGATGGCCATCGAGAACAAGACGAGGCTATTAGCAAGATCCCTCGAGCTGGTAAAGACGATCACCGGCCCGGGGTAATGTATTAGCTATTTGGGTGGCACTACAGGTAATGTATTTATATTTATATTTATATGAATATTTCAATTTCAATTTCATTTTACATTTATATTTATATTTATATTTATATTTATATTTATATTTATATTTATATTTATATTTATATTTATATTTATATCTATTCGCAACTAACATTGTATTTATTGGACAAAAACAATTCAGTCTGGATCCAAAACTACGCGATTATGTCTTGGAGTAGTTGAGGGAGCAACACAAGACGTGGAGGAAAAATATGCTGACCAGATACTTTGGAAAGATCCGAGAGTCCTTTATCCGAATGTGTGAATCCGTCCTCTCGAAGGAGACGATCTCATTGGAATAATGGAAAAAGTTCATTGACAATAAGATTGGGGTGCGACAATTGGCATCTTGCCAATCGGAGAGGGAAAATCGGGCAAAAAAAAAAATGGACGTGTACTACTCCGGCTGGACGTCTTACGGCGAGGTGGAGCATAGGATGATGGTAAGATTTAATTTTTCTATAACTACATAAATATATTTTTCTCAATTGTTTTACTTTGCGGGGCCAATATTAATTTTACTTTATTTTATTTCCGGGGATAGGGAGTGGCCCTGGGGGTTAGGCCACATAGGCTCGATACTTATGCGGTTATTGAACGAAGAAGGGGAAGGATAAGGAGGTGTCCCCGAGCATCGCGGCCATGATTGTAAGTAATCCGACAGTTTACTTTTTGATAATTATGTTGTAATTTTTTTATTTACTTATTTTACTAATCATGTGCTTTTTATCGTTTCAGGCAAAGCTTAAGGAAGTGCATGAGTCGCATTCTGATGCCGACAAGGCATCTTTATCCACAAACGCACTTAGCCAAGTGCTTGGAACTGATCACAAGGGGAGGACAAGGGGGTAAGCTCGCGGGTGGCCAAATCTAGGATCATCAGATTGGAGACGAGCGATACCGGGTTGGCTCGAACGGTGAACTCGCATGACGCAAATCTATCCCGTTTGGACAGTCGAAGATATGTTCTCATTTATGAAGTGTTCGTTGGGCAAAAACCGTAAGGGTAAAGGGAAGGAGAAGGTGGTGGAGGAGGAGGTGCAGGATGACAAGGATGTGGACCTCGCTGCTTCATCGCCGACACGTGCGGACTTTGATGATCCAGTCCCCTATTTGGCTCCCTTCGACCGATCGATATCGACACTTGATTGGCTGAATGTGTTTATATTGGACATATTTGATGGCCAGCGGATAGAGCGGGGCTTGAGGGACCCGAATACCGTCCAGGGTATGCCAGTTCATGGACGTTCGCTTCAAGACATTGAGTCCAAGGTGCTCGTCACGCATGTGATACCCGGGAAGGAGAACTCCCCATTGTGGTTGCGCAAAAAATGAAACACGATTTATATTGGTGGGTGTGTCAATTCTTATATCGTGTGGCCTACTCACCTCCTCATAGATAACCTTATCCCAGACATTTAGTGACATTATTTGAATTGAATTGTTTTAAGTTGTTACATTTGAATTATATTTGGATTATATCGTGATGCATTTTGTCTCTATTTTGAATCTATATTTGAATTATCTTTATTTTATTTGGATATATGATGTTTGAACAGGTACAATGTTACTATAACAAGTACAAATATACTACTGGGCAGTGGCAGTGGCCATACTACTTAGCAGATTTTTTTTTTTAATTCTGCCCAAAATTGTCACGGTTATTGACCGTGACAATTTTTTAAACATAATCATGGGCTTGTCACGGTCCTTAACCGTGATAAAACTTGTCAAGGTCAAGGACCGTTACATGGCCGTGACTAGTCTAATGAACTTATCACGATCAATAACTGTGACAAGTCCGTGACAATAAAAGTTGTCACCCCCAGAATTGTCACGATCATTGACCTTGACAAGTTGAACTTGTCAAGGTTAATGACCGTGACAATTCGACAGATTTGGTGAAGTGCTCTAGTATTGTGTGAATGTTGCATTTTTTTCACATATTATTATTTATCTGTTTAAGGCAAGATAAAATTTAGCACCGGCTTATTCAAGTATTATGTGAGTAGTAATTAACTAGGTTTTTGACAAAGATGCTAAGAATGAACCATTTTGTAATTCCTGTTTTAATTTAATAAAGGCCTGATCACCCGGTATGTAATTAGGCGAGGTGTCACAGAAACTTCCTGCTTTGAATTATAAAAGACTAGCTTGTGAAGACGAAGAAAAAAAGGACCTCCTGTCGAGAAAACCATGCCGACTTCTGCCTGCCAAAGGGTAATTACTATTAAGGAACCTGTCATTGCTGAGGAGGAGTCTAGTCCTTCTTATCTACATTACTAAGATGTAGACGAGAATCACCATGCCTTAATGGGTACCTTAAGGGATGGGGAAATTAGGAGTTTAGCAGGAGGCCAAATATCTTGTGCCTAGGAAATCATAAATTTGGGTACCAAGGTAAAATTACATTCGGCTTCGTGCTTTTACGCTTGTCATTGTAATTTATACATATCAACTACAGTTGTCATTATAGGTCGGGATTATTGTTCGATATATAGCTAATTAGTGGAAGGAAACAGGGGAGGGAGTAAAAACTATCCCCCAACTTCATGCCAAAGTGCCGAAGGAAGAGGACCTTTGAATTACTACTGACTTCACTCTAAAAAAATGCTTAGCCCAGTTTGTAGAGGGAGATGAAGGAGAATGATATTGTCGTTAAGACAATATAACTGCTAAGAAAGAAGCCACTTATCTCCGAAATAAGGTCATCAAACTAAAGAGGAAGTTAATAGATAAGGAAAATGAATTAAAGATGGTCGTGCAAGTCGAAAGGTCCCTGGAACCCCTCATTTAGTTCAGGTATCTCAAGTGCTTTATGAATTCTTCATACCTGGGACTATTAAAGTTTCAATTATTATTGAACGGGTATAAGGATCTTCATAATATGGTGAAATTTAATAATCCTGATTTGGACCTATTGATTCGGCATAAATATTTCATATTTATCCCCGTAACTTAGGTACTTTAATGGTCCTGTGTGGTAATGTGGATGGATTTATCTAATATTCATGTTACTAACCCTATTCGGCATGTATTTCTTATTTTGTATGTTTCTCGTGTACTTTACAGGTATTTTGTGCAAGTTAATGTAGGAGAGAAATCGGAATAAAGAAATAAAAGAATAAAAGGAAGTTCAAGGGCATTATAGTAATTTTTAACCATAACCCGAAGGCGGATCCCAAAGGAAAGATAAGGAAGAAACGACATCCATATCCGAGATATTGTGAAGAAATTACGTGCATCCGATGCTGCGAAGAGAATCCATGGGAAAAAGAGAAAATTCAAAATTTTACAGGGTCTAACCAATTCGCCCCTATCCCGAATAAATTCGGTTATTTAGATGAGGGATTTCTAGTTTATTCCTAATTTTTATCTAGAGAGTTGTGTGGGTTTAGACTTCTTCCAAAATGACACCAAGTAGTTTTAAGTTTTAATTAGACTTCGATTTATTTTGTCATTCTCTTTAGATTTATTTTTGACTATTTATTGTATAAAGAAAAATCCTTATATAAATTGTGCTTAAATGAATTTAAGTTCTTATCTCATTTATATGTTTGATTCTTGAAAGTTTTATATCTGACATAATTACTAACGTTTCGGGGTAGGGTATTCATATCCCATTTTTCACATATAGTTTAAAATCAAAAGTTTTCGCCTTTACATACTTAGTTAATTCACATTTATTCTTTAGGTCATATTGGTTAATTAAACTTTCTCATAACATCATCACCTTTTCTTTTCTTTTTCATGCGTAGGTAATTAGGTTGTAGACATCTTTCTTAGTAGTCATCACGATCTTTTACCTTAGTCCCTGAGTTCGATACCCGACTTGATCGGATTATTACTTACACGACTAGCTTGCACTTGACCCGTATTTACGCTCACTCAAGACACTTTTTGAGTCGCATCAAGTTTTTGGCACCATTTCTAGGGACTAGGTAGACATACTAGGTTAGGTCGAAACATTAAATTATATGACCCTTATTCATAAAAAGCAAAAAAAAATCATAAAACCCAAAAATCTAAAAAAAATTAAAATATCAAAATATCTAAAAAAAATCAGAAATTTAAAAAATTAAAAATATTCTCTCGTGCTTTGAATGTAAAACACTCAATCTAATCTCAATCATGTTCCTCTTATGGTACAAGAAAATACCATAATCGAACTCAATTTCAATAGCCCGCACACTCCAAATGTTCCAAATTTCTCAGTTCCACCTCCTATACCGCATAACTCCATCATAAGTCACACGTCTACGGTGTCCGGTGAGGAATTCAAAGTGAGAGCATAATGTCTGACCACGCTTATTTCAGGACGGGTGATGGAGTGATCTCGTATTCCCCCATAAGAGACCTCTTATACCTCGAGCGAATCATCATTTTGGATTGCATTATATTTTCGTATAATGTAGGGCAATTTCAATGAGGCGTACGAGATTTTCAATGATCAAACGTGAACTTAAGATGTTGTGCACCTCAGTTTTTTTCCCTTCTCCTTGAAGGATAAGGCCAAGACTTGGCTTTGGTCACTAGAAGAGAACTTGATAGGTACGTGGAGTAATATGTAGGCTAAGTTTCTCCAAAACTTCTTTCACGCAGATAGGACCTATTCTATTAGGAATCAAATTCAGACCTTTAGGCAAAATAAAAATGACCCTTTTAATAGATGTTGGGAGAGGTTCAATGAGTTAATCAACATGTGCCCACACCACGGTTTTGATAAGTGGAGACTCATTTCCTACTTCCATCATGGGTTAAGGTTAAGTTCTGAACAACTCATTGAAACATTGTGCCTACGAGAGTTCTTATGGTTAGAAGTGGGTGATGTGGAGGATCACTTTAAATATGTCAACGAGACTACTAAAGCGCGGGACACATCGGATCAAACAATCCAACCCAAAGCTCGACACACGTCCACGGCTCCTTCTTTGTCTGGACTTTATCAATTGGACAAAGAGGTCGAATTAAAACTTTAAATTAATCAACTACACAAGCGATTAAAAGACGTAGTCGAAGCTAGGGGAGAGACATATCCTTCTTTGCTCTAGAAATGAAAGATGAGTTGTGCACTATTTATGAGGCAGTACATTTAACTAAGGAATGACCGACGATACCCGTCTACAAAGTTATGCTCCAAGAGCAAGCTGAGCGGTAGGAGCCTATAAGGGTAATTTTAACACAACTTGTGGGAATTCATACAATCCTTTGTGGAAAAACCATCCCGATTTTAGTTATGGGCAACCGAACACAACGATGAACCTGAATACACATGTTTCCCAATAACCTCCACCACTCCCACCTTACTAACAAGCTCCACTTATGTAAGAGACCCATCTTGTAAAGTATATAATCCCACAGTGGAAAGGTCTCGAGGATACCTTATCCTAATGTATGTAAACTCAGTCAGCGATAAACGCTCAAAACGCCCAAAAATTTTCCGACTTACAGACGTCGTTGTCTAAGATGTAATCTTCCCTAAGTGTCCAAGAGAAGGTCAATTTTCTCGCCCAAGTCCAAAGAGTTTACCAATGTCCAAATTGTGTTGCATATAATACTAACGAGAACAAAGGGCAATGCCAAATGGTTACCACTCCATGGAGTGGGAGAGTTGTTGACTTGCCACCTCCCCCAAATGATGAGCAAAATGATAAGGAGATTTCGCCCGACACAAAAGAGGCCGTAGATGCCCCCTTGGAAGAGAGTGATAAAGAGGACAAAATTAGGATCGAGATGGTAGTGAAACCCCCTAATGTCGCTCCTTACTCTCAAAGATTGGTCCTTCCTCCTAAAGGGGCCATTCATGATGATATCTTAGAATTGCTTAAGCAAGTAAAGCTTAATTTACCTTTTCTCGAGGCAATAAAATTAAATTCTGACCCATGAAAAGTTTCTTAAAGACTTGCCAACAGTGAAATGTAGATTAAAATTAAAGAAGAAGGTGTTTGTTGATACTAAAAATTATCCTACTACGTGGAACAATCATGTAGAAACATGTGTCATCCATCTGGGAATTAATCAAAGTCAATAAGGGTGAGTTACCGACCAACTGAAGGAATGTCGACCAACAGGTTAAAAAAGCCCAACCAATACTAGGAAGATCGACCAACAATAAAAGCAAATCGTCAATAGTTGTATACATTATTAATATTGTACAGATGTAAATGCCTATGTTCTAAAGGCATTCCATACTTTAATATTACAACTCTTGTACACTCTCAAAGGGATATAAATACATTGTAAACCCTACACCCAAGGGACATGAGAAAAACGAGACAAGAGGTAATTGAACAAACCCAAGGCAATACACAACAGTGGGCGTAGGCTTTCCTTTCAGCTGAACCACTTTAAAAATTCTTTATCTCTTTTATTCATTTTTATATGTGATCAGTTAATTAGGTCACTCTAGTTTTTTGCATACACAGATTGGTGCCGTATGTGGGAACATATTTCTAATCATTCTCATTCATTCAAACAACTAAATGGCTGTTATTCCTAAATTAAGTATCGAGAGAGATGGCATTCCATCGGTCCCTTCTGCCCCACCAACAGTGAATGAATTAACTAGAATTATGGCCAGTCTTATAAGAGGACAAGAGGCTATGCAGGACACTATCAGGAAACTCGAGCAAACTCTTAAAGAAGGAGCACCTTCTCTATTTTCCCGTGGAAATATGCCTCCACCACTACCACCAAGATGTGGCAGGCAAAGTCAATCAAGAACTACAGGGGATAAATCCTATAGTCCAAGATCAAATTCACTATCCTAGGCGTCAGAATCTTTCAATACACAATCCTACTCTCCAGCAAGGCTAAGCGCCTTAGAAAGTTTAAGTCGTGCTGATCCCTTTAATCATTTGGGACCTCAGGGGAACAGAAATATTCCTAGGGCAATGTTAGGAAACACTCGACGACCATCTGATCGAAGGGAAAGCTCTGCCGAGTCTAGATCAGATGTCCGACATACTGCTCGGGCCAAGCAACAATCTCAAGAGGAGAGTTCAGCGAATAACAGAATAGCAACCCATAGGTCTGATGTTGGTAATAACGCTTGAAAAGGTTTTATCCAGAGATTGGAGGACAGGCTAGGATAAATGGCTAAGGCCAAAAACCCATTACGAAGAAGTTTTGTAAAAGTATCTCCCTTTGTTCAAGAAATTATGGATTTTTCCACTCCAGCAAAGTTCAAAGCTCTGGTAGTTACAACCAAATACGATGGGAAAACTTATCCAGTCCTTCATATAGAACAATACCAAGCAACAACTGATATTTATGTAGTTCCCGACTAAATGAGGTGTAGAGCATTCTCTAATTTCGTATAATAACCTTCCTCGGGGACAAATTTCCACCTTCCACGAGTTGGTCGAGCTATTTATTAGAAACTTTTGTTTTGGCACCAATCTTGTAAAAAGGGTGGCACATTTGCTTAGTGTACGACAGAAGGAAGGAGAGATCACCAGGGACTACATCACTCGTTTCAACAATGAGAAGTTGGAGGTTGTGGATTATGAGGAGAAAACTGTTATAACATCCCTTATGAGTGGATTTCTCCTTGAGAAGATCTATTATACATTTGATAAAGATCCCCCAAAGACCATGGCAGAATTGATGGCCAAAGTAGCCAAAATCGTAAATGCCAAGAAAGCAATGGCAGCCTAGAGGAGCTCAGGAGTAAAAATTAAAGGAAAAAATAATAAGAAGGAGCACAAAGATTTCAAGGAGCACAAGGAGTCAAAACAGAAAGAAATTATAGAAAAACTCAAGAAGTATCACAGGTACACTCAATTAACCATGGGCATTCATCATGTCTTGGAGGAGATCAAACATAACTAAGATGTGAATTGGCCTGATAAGTTGAGGAGTTCCCCAACCAAGAGGGACAAAACTAAGTACCGTGAGTTCCATAGAGACCATGGTCATACGATAGATTGCTGCATTTCCCTTCAGAATGAAATTAAAACTCTCATCCAAAGAGGAAAATTAAATCAGTTTGTTGATCGACAGAATAATGAGGGATCTCGGCATAGATCAAAATCCCCATCCAGACCTAGAGAGGAAAAGAAGAGGGATCATAAAGATGACCAGGATGATGATCGCGACTTGCCCAAAAATCCTTGTCAATCAGAACGTGAGGTATTCACACTCAGTTTTGGTTTGATTGCCAAATGATTACATGTGGAGATGCAGGAGGAGGAGATCATATAGTAGAGCGGAAAGTTTACCTCAATGAGGCTCTAGATTGCTCGTACATACAGAGGATTAATCTTACTGAGGAAGACAAACCAAAGAAGGTTAATAAAGATAAGATGGTAATAGGCTTCTCTAAAAATAATCTATCAGTAGTACTGTACCCTCATAACGATCCTCTGGTAATTAAAATAAGAAAAAAATATATCATTGTCTCTAGAGTGTTTGCAGATAATAGCAGCTCAACAGATATCATGTTTTATCCCTATTTTAGATGCTTGAACTTTAAGCTTAGCCAATTAGAGCCCTATCATCGACCACTAACATATTTTGCAGGTGAGAAAGTCTTCCCTTTGGGAACCATTAAGATGGAAGTAATGATTGGTACATGTCCAGCCAACCGAACAGAGAAAATCCATTTCATTGTAATGGGTAAAAATGTCCATTCATCCTACAATATAATTATGGGAAGAGTTGGACTAAAGAAGTTAGATGTCGTGCCCTTTACTATTCATCAATGCTTTAAATTCCCAACCAATTTTGGTGTAGGAGTTATGAAGGGTGATCAAAAGTATCTCGGGAATGCTATTACTCATTTATTGAGCAGGAAGAACTGGAACAAATAAAGAGGAAAACCACCACGTACCAAGTGGATACCTTTGAACCTGATGAAGAATCTAAGGTTGAAACCTTAGATCCAAGGGAGGAGAAAGAGCTGGTAAAGGGTCCGATTATAAAGGCAACATAAAATTATTGTGTTAGATGATGACAAACTAGAGCGCACTACTTAAGTTGGAACTACGTTGGATCATATTCTTAAATAAGAACTAATGAGATTCCTTAGACAGAGAAAACATGTGTTCGCTTGGAGTCACGAAGATAGACCAGGAATTGATCCTAGATTCCTTTGCCATGAACTTAATGTTAATAAAGAAATCAAGCCACTAAAGCAAAGGAGAAGAATGTTCAGCCCCGAAAAGAACCAAGCCATACAGGAGGAAGTTGAAAAACTTCAGAAATAAGCCTTCATTGACGAGGTGAAATATCCAGATTGGTTGGCCAATGTAATGATGGTCAAGAAGAAAAAAAATAAGTGGAGGATGTGTGTAGACTTCACGGATCTTTATAAAGAATGCCTAAAGGATCACTTTCCTTTGTCCCGAATAAATCAGCTTGTGGATGCTACCTCAGGACATGAGTTGCTCAGTTTTATGGATACTTATTCTAGTTATAATCACATCAAAATTAAGCCTGAAGATAAGGAGAGCACTTATTTCATTACTCCCCGAAGAAATTACTGTTATAGTGTTATGCCGTTTGGTTTAAAAAATGCGGGCGCTACGTATCAAAGGATAGTGAACAAGGTTTTTGAGGTGCAAATAGGTAAAAACATGGAAGTATACTTGGATGATATGCTTACAAAGGGCAAAAAAGCATCTGATCATATTGCCGACCTCTATCAGACTTTTGATCAACTTGAAATGCATCGGATGATATTAAACGCGACCAAATACGTCTTTGGAGTATAGGAAGGAATATTTTTTGGGTATATAGTAAATCAGAGGGGAATTGAAGCAAACCCATATAAGATTAAGCCATTATTTGAGATGCAGTCCCCGACTTGTAAGAAGGATGTGCAAAGACTAATCGGGCGAGTAGTAGTTCTGAACAAGTTTGTGTCCCCATCTACAGATAGGTGCCTACCATTTTTCAAAAACTCAAAAAAAGTTTTGAATGGAACGAAGAATGTGAGAAACCTTTTCTGGAGTTGAAGAAGTATTTGGGGTCACCTCCACTCCTTTCCCGGCTAATTATGGGGGGGGGGGGGAATTGTACCTGTACTTAGTTGTTTCTGAATCAGTCGTGAACTCTACTTTGATGAGTGAGGATAATGGAGTTTAAAAGCCTATTTACTACACCAGTAAAGATTTTCGAGGAGAAAAAATCAGGTAGCCTCGCCTAAAAACGTTAGCACTCGCATTGATTGTAACATCTAGATGCAGGAAGCCCTATTTTCAAGCTCATACGATTGTAGTATACACTGATATGTCACTAAGAAAAGCTTTACACAATTGGGGGAGTATGGAAGATTAATGTATTGGGCAACACAATTGGGGGAGTATGATATTATTTATGAACCAAGCTCTTCTCTAAAAGTCCAAGCAGTAGCAGATTTCATAACTGAATTCACTTATCTCGAGGTTCTCGAGCTAGAAAATCAGCAGGCCGAGCGAGCATCTGGAGAAAATAAAGTGAAAGAAGTTGTTGACAGTCAAGCTCCCGAGGAACTTTTACCAGAAGAAGTTGTTTGTGACCTACCAGATTCTTCTTCTCGAAGAACTTTTAGCAGAAGAAGTTATTGTCTAAGAAGTGTGAGGAAGCAATGAGAAAAACATTCAACTATGAGATTTTGACAGATCAAGCATTTGATGATGATCTCCTAATATGGAGCCTGTACGTTGATGGGTCGCCTTGTGCAACTGGAAATGGAGCAGGTATCATACTTAACACTCCTGATAATATTGATATTAAATATGCCCTGTGATTTCAATTCCAAGCCTCAAATAATGAAGCAGAATATGAAGCTCTCATCGTGGTCTTAATCTTAGCCCGATCACTAAATGCCGAGTAAGTTGTGGTACATAGTGATTCCCAGTTGGTAGTTATTCAAATATTGAGCTTGTATGGAGCTAAAGGTGAATAAACAACCAGATACCTGTCCAAAGCAATGGAAGTAATAGCAAAATTACCAGTTGTTCGGATGAAGAGAATTCCAATAGTAAAAAATGCCGGAGCAGATCCCCTTGCTTGGATAGATTTAGCTACCAGAGTTGAACTCCAACGAACTATTCCTTTTGAGATTTTAGCCAATATGAGTATAGATGAGGATTTAATGATCAATTTTATCGCCATAGACATGGAGCCATCTTGGCTGGATCCCATCAGATCATATATTAAAGAAGGAATATTTCCAACAGATACAGTTGAAGAAAAAAAGTTGAAGTATAAAGCTGCTAGATATGTGCTAGATAAAGGATTTTTATACAGAAGAGGGTTGGCAGTCAATTTACAGCATTGTGTTCATCCATTAGAGGTTCCAGACCTAATTCAAGAAGTACATGAAGGATCATGTGGAGCTCACATAGCAGGAAAAACACTTTTGTAGCGAATAAGAGCACAAGGATACTACTGGCCAACGATGCGAGCGGATTGTGCATCTTTTGCTAAAAAGTGTGACAAGTGCAAAAGGTATTTCAACATTCGAAAGACTCCATAGGCTGCTCTCACCCCAATCATTTTACCTTGGTCATTTGTCATGTGGGGGATAGACTTGGTTGGGCCATTATCGACCACCCGAGGAAGATTCAAGTATTTGGTTGTTGCAGTGGACTACTTTACAAAGTGGGTTGAAGTAGAGCCATTGATAGACATGACTTATGAGAAGGTCTACCAATTCATTTGGAAGAGCGTTATTTGCAGATTTGGGTTGCCTTATGCCTTCATCACCAACCATGGAACGCAGTTTGACAACGAGGAATTTGTAACTTATTGTGCTCAGTCCATCATCCAAAAATTACACTCTGCTCCAAGTCACCCTCAAATTAGTGAAAAACTAAAGTTATAAATAGAACTTTACTAAATGGGTTGAAGAAAAGGTTTGATGATGCAAAGGGACATTGGATCAACAAGCTACACTCTGTTTTATGGGCATTCTGAACGACCTCGAGGACTGTAACTGGAGAATCCCCATACATGCTAGCATTTGGGACTGAAGCAGGCATACCTGCTGAGTTGGGTCTTCTATCCTATAGAGTTTTAAATTTTAACTCTGTAAGGAAAAAATTTCCAATTGATTCTTAATGTAGTTTTTGATTTATTCCCAAAACAAAACACGTTTATGTCATAGGTCTATTTTTATGTGTCATGATTCCACACAGACTATGACGTGTCGAAGATTAATTGAAGACGTTGTGGGAAAGATTCAAGGAAATTAATTATACCGAAATTGAAGTGGTGCAAGTTTATTTGCCTTTAAAGTTTAATTGCATTCCGAGATCACTCAGGAATGAATGCATATTTTTAATGGGACTCGAAAAAATGTTTTAAGTGTTTAAGGATGTTATTTTATTGTAAAAATATTTTTAAAAGTGTTTGATTATGTTTACACTCTAGTTTATAAGGATAATAACGGATTAGAGTTGTATTTTGTTTATATTCTAATTGAGCAGGTCACATGAACAACACTGGATATTATTCGCGCGAGATGACATGTTGTTCGAACGACATGGAATTTTATTCATACGATAACCATTGTCGCTCGCACGATGCGCCGACTTAAAAATACTATTTAAGGCGTGTTTCAGTCCTTTTTCTTGTGTGCGTGCATAACGAATTTCAGTTTACAAACAATACGAATTATGAACTAACTTTTCTAAGGTTTTCAAGTCAAAACACATCCTTAGAGTTTCAAGATTCGATATTTTCATTAGCATATGTATATGTAATCTTGTTTGATCCAAGTAGAAGGTTTATATTGAAGATCAATTACTGGTTTTGCAGTGAAAATTCAGTGGAGTTCTGTTTCAACATCGTTGACATTATAAGCCATATCGGTGGACACCGAGACATACGTGGACGCGTGTGTTGTGGATAGGCATTGTGGAAGAAGGTTACTTTCTGCGTGGTCACTGTGAGAGGAGTGGTTGAAGATCATAAGAGCATCAAGTCTCATGTGTGCATCGAGTCGTTGATTTAGACTACCATTTCTCTTTGTAAAACATATTCATAGTGATTGTCTGGCTTGGGTCATCCAAGGTTTTTCTTGTTTGTGGTTTTCCTCGTTGTTGATACAAAAATTAGTCAGCTGACATGGGCCAACTACATGAAGACAACGAGGAAAAATGTATGTCCATCGAATAACTCAGTGTGTTGATCTACTCTGCGTGCCGAGCTGCTAAGCGTATTGAGATACTCGGTGCACGGAGCTACTCAATGTACAGAGCATATAGTCAAGAAGATCAAGCGATAATTACAGATTCAATGAACATCGGACTCAATGAACATTGTTATTATGTACCGATGTATATGTTTATTAAATAACGACATATTGTCTATTAATATTGACAGCCCAAGGGCTATAAATACATTGTAACCCCCTCCATAACGGGGCAATCGATCACTTGTGATCATAATTGTGACCAAGACAAAATACCCAGCAATACAAAATAGTGAACGTAGGCCATTTTCATTAAGGTTGAACCACTTTAAAAATCTTTTGTCTTATTTATTTATTCATAATTATCTGTGATTAATTAATTAGATCAAATCTAGTTTTTTACATCAACAGATTGGTGTCGTCTGTGGGAAACGACTATACGTAGCGTTTTTCACTAAAACATTCATCATACTTGGTTGAGCTCCCAGAATTTAGCAATAGGAACAATGATGGATTTCTTCCTAAGTTCCTCCAACTGCCAATGAACTCACTGGAATAGTGGCCAGCTTAGCCAGGGGACAAACGGTTATGCAGGATACCATTCGGCAACTCATCCAAACTGTTCAAAATGCAACGCCTGCCACTCAGGCCATCAAAACGTTCATAGAAACACTCACATGCCGTCTTCAAAATCTAGACGTACTTTATTCCCTCATGTGTCCTTATCCAGGCATGTTGAATCGTATCATATTGAGAGGTCTAGTGACCTATCCTATCATCCTTATCGTACATCTCCCATAAGAGCCATAGACTCTCAAGAAAATGTCACTCTAACTCCATAACGAACAAGCGCCCTAGAGAGGTTGATTAGAGTCTCCCCCTTTGATCGTTTGGGCCCCAGGAGGAATATAAATCCTCCTCGAATTGCATTGAGAAATTCTCAATGACCAAATGATCTAAGGGAAGGTTCTGCCCAATCACGCCCTGCCGCTCGAACAGAGAGATCCCAAGAGGAGAATTTAGTGAAATCTGTTACTCGGGTAAATAAATCAAACGCTGGCAATGACACATGGAGGGATCCACTCAGAGGTTTGAAGATAGGTTAGAGGGAATGGCTAAGGCCAAGAATCCTCTCCAAAGAACCTTTTGTCAAAGGATCACCCTTCATACAAGAAATTATGGACTTTCCCACACCATCAAAGTTTAAGGCTCTTGTAGTTACGCCGAAGTATGATGGAATGACCGATCCTGTTCTCCACATAGAACAGTACCAAGCTACTACCGATATTTATGCAGTTCCCGATGAGATGAGGTGTAGGGAATTCTCAGGAACTATCACTGGGTCAGCTCAAATATGGTATAACAATCTTCCCCGGGGATAGATTGCTACTTTTTATCAACTGGCAGAGCTCTTTATAGGAAATTTCTATTTTGGTGCGAAGCTAGTCAAGAGGGTAGCACACCTGTTGAGTGTAAGGAAGAAAATATGAGAAAGCACTAGGGATTACATCACTCATTTTAACAACGAGAAACTAGAGGTGATCGATTACAAAGAAAAGATAACCATTACAGCTATGATGAGCGGCCTTTTACCAAAAAAGTTGTATTATACTTTGGCCAAAGAGCCCCCCAAATCCATGGCAGAATTAATGGCTAAAGCCGCCAAAATAATGAACGCCGAAGAAGCTATGGCTGGAAAGAAGAATGGTGAGACCAAAGTAGAGACTAAAGCTGAGGGCCAGTTGGAGAAGAAAGATCAAAAGCATAATGGGGGAAATAAGCAATCGAAAGGCAAAGAGACGATAGAGCACTTGAGGAAGTATGGGAATTATACTCCCTTAAATGTGTATATAAACCATATTCTGGAGGAGATCAAGAACAACGAAGAACTAAATTGACCGGAGAAGTTGAGGACAACCCTTAAAAGGAGGGATAAGTCCAAGTATTGCGAGTTCCACAAAGACCATGTCCACAAGACCAAGCGGTGTATAACATTCCAGAATGAGATTGAGTCACTCATTCGACGAGGGAAATTGAGTAGGTTTGTTGATCACCAGAATGATGGGAAGACCAAAGACAGAGCAAGGCAAAGGTCTAAATCTCCTCGTCGAACAAGAGATGACAAGAAAAGGGACCATAAAGATGATCCAGAAGATGATCCCGACCTCCCCCAAATGCTAAGGTAACCAGAGCGCGAGGTATTTTCAATCCATTTTGGTTCATTAGAATGTAATATGATTATAGGTCGAGATGTAGGAGGAGGGGATCATACTTTTGAGCGGAAAGCTTACCTCAATGAGGCCTAACCTTGATCCTATATACAGCGAATAAATCTGGCGCAAGAGGATCTCCCGAGGAAGGTTAACAAGGATAAACTAGTCATTTGTTTTTCCAAAAGTCTGGAAGGTCTCTTGTATCCTCACGACTACCCCTTGGTGATCAAGATGAGGATGAAGGACGTGATCATCTCAAGAGTATTGGTATACAATGGTAGCTCAACAGACATCATGTTCTACCCTTGCTTTGACAGTTTAAACTTGAAACAAGCCCAGTTGGAGCCATATCAGAAGCCCCTCCTCAGTTTTATCGACGAAAAAGTCTTTCCACTTGGGACGATGAAGTTGGACATGATTATTGCTACCTGGCCTGCTTGCAAAACAAAAAAAGTACACTTTTTTGTAATGAACAAAAAGGTCTAATCAGCCTACAACATAATCATGGGAAGGGTAGGCCTAAAAATGTTCAAAGCAGTGCCATCCACAATACATCAATGCTTGAAGTTTTGACCAACTTTGGTATGGGACTTATGAAATGTGATCAGAAAGTATCTCGAGAATGCTACTATTCATCTACCGAATAAGAAGAGTTGGAGGAAACCAGGAAGAAGACCACCACTTACTAAGTGGATGAGTAAGATGCAGAGATTGAGACATTGGACCCTAAAGATGAATCAGAGCTCGTGAAGGGTCAAGTCATGAAAACAACGGAGAACATCATTCTGGACGATGAACAACTAGAACGAACACCTCAAATCGGTACTTCACTAGATCTGACGATAAAACAAAAGTTAGTGGCATTTTTTAGGCATAGGAAGAAAGATTTTACGCGGAGTCATGAAGATATGCCGGGGATAGACCCAGCCTTCCTGTGCCACGAACTCAATGTTAATAAGGCGATCAAACTGGTGAAGTAAAAAAGAAGGGTCTTCAGCCCAGAGAAGAACCAAGTTATTCAAGAGGAAGTTGAGAAACTGTAAAAGGCCTCTTTTATTGAGGATGTCAAATATCCTGAGTGGTTAGCCAATGTGATGATGGTTAAAAAGAAGAACAATAAATGGAGGATGTGCGTTGATTTCACGGATCTAAACAAAGCCTGCCCAAAAGATCACTTCCCACTGCCCCGAATAGACCAACTGGTAAATGCCACCTCAGGGCATGAATTATTGCGCTTTATGGATGCTTATTCCGGCTACAACCAGACTAAGATGAAACCAAAAGACAGGGAGAGTACCTCTTTTATTACCCCAAGGGGAACATACTGCTACAATGTTATGGCTTTTAGTCTTAAAAATGCAAGTGCTACGTACTAGTGGCTAATGAATAAGGTGTTCGCAGAACAAATTAGCAGAAACATAGAGGTTTACGTCGATGATATGCTGACTAAGAGTAAGAAAGCTGCTGACCAGATAGCTGACCTAAGCCAAACCTTTGACCAGCTGGAGAAATATTAGATGAAGATGAACCCGACTAAATGTGTATTTGGTGTACGAGAAGGCATATTCCTCTGGTATATTATAAATCAGTGAGGCATTGAGGCAAATCCCGAGAAGATTAAAGCTTTGTTGGAACTACGATCTCCATCTATGAAGAAGTAGGTGCAAAGCCTTACGGGGCGTGTTGCAGCTCTCAACAGGTTTGTCTCACGAGAAACGAACAGATGTTTTCCATTATTCAAGACACTCAGAAAAACTTTCGAATGGAATGATAAATGTGAGAAAGTATTTTAAGACTTGAAATGATATTTGGGGACACCCCCATTGCTGTCCAGGTCGGTGATGGGAGAAAAGTTATATTTGTACTTGGCTGTTTTAGAAAGCGCAGTCAGTTAAGCATTGATAAGAGTAGAGGATGGAGTGCAAAAACTGGTGTATTATACAAGCAAAGTATTCCGAGGAGCAGCTATTAGATATCCAAGGTTGTAAAAGTTGGCATTAATATTGATCGAGACAAGCAGGAGGATAAAAATATACTCCCAGGCCCATACCATAGTGGTATACACGGATATGCCACTCATACAGGCTTTGCACAAATCGGAGAAATTCGAAAGATTGATGTATTGGGCAGTGGAACTAGGTGAGTATGATATTTTTTACGAGCCAAAGTCTTCGCTCAAAGGCCAGGCAATGGCAGATTTCATTGCGAAGTTCACTTACCCAGATACCTCCAACCAAGAAGGTTCTAATGAAGAGCAACCCATAGATGTTAGAGGATCGTCAAAGAATGTCCTCGATCAAATACCACCAGCAGATTTGTTAAAGGGGATAGTGACCGAGCAACAAGAATCCCTCGATAAAAGCCCAGTGTGGCGAGATGATAAAAGGAAGTACCAATATTCCATCAGGGAATTTTATCAGACCAAGAGTTTGATAATGGTATACCTATATGGAATTTGTATGTTGATGGCTCTTCGTGTGCCACAAGTAGAGGAGATGGAATAATTCTTAACAGTCTAGATGGATTGGATATAGAATATGCTCTGCATTTCCAGTTCAAAGCTTCTAACAATGAAGATGAATATGAAGCTATGATTGTGGGGCTCAGTTTAGCTAAAATACTTAACATAGAGCAAGTTACGGTGTTTTGTGATTCACAGTTAATCATAAATTAGATTCTTGGGTTATATGCAGCGAAGGGAGACTTCATGTCTAGGTATCACGCTAAAGTTATGGCAATTGTATCTAATTTTGTAGTGGTACAAGTGATCAGAATACCAAGATTGGAGAATGCGAGGACTGGCGCACTAGCTCGGTTAGCCTCAACTACTCGCACCAAGTTATGAAGAATAATTCATATTGAGATATTGGAAGACCGGAGCATTGATGAAGATCTGATGGTGAAATTCATCACTTTAAACATGGGACCTTCCTGGATAGATCCCATCAGAGTGTACATTGAAGAAGGAATTTTACCAACTGAACAACTTGCAGCCCAAAGGCTGAAGTTCAGAGCTGCTCGGCTTGTGTTAAGCAAAGGAATTCTGCACAGAAGAGGAATTATAGCAAGACTACAAAGATGTGTTCACCCATTGAAAGTTAAAGATGTGATAAAAAAAATTCATGATGGCTCTTATGGAGCTCATGTACCAGGTCGGATCCTCCTATAGAGGATGATGACGTAGGGATACTATTGGCCAACGATGCGAGACGACTGTCAAGATCATGCCAAGAAATGCGATAAGTTTTAAGGGTTCTTTACTATATGAAGAAGTCCATAGGCATTATTAACCCCAATTACTTCCCCTTGGCCATTTTCCATGTGGGAAATAGACTTGATCGGGCCTCTGCCAAGTACTAAAGGACGATTTAAATATTTGGTAGTCGCTGTTGATTATTTCATAAAGTGGGTGGGAGCTGAACCTCTCAATGACATGGATTATGAAAGGGTTTATTAGTTCATTTGGAAGAGTATTATTTGCAGATATGGCATGCCACATGCTTTCATCATTAACCATGGTACCCAATTTGATAATGAGGAGTTTGCTGCGTATTGTCACCAGTCCAATATCCAGAAGATCCATTCTGCACTAGGCCATCCCCAGAGCAATGGGAAAACTGAAGTGATGAACATGACTCTACTTAACGGGTTGAAGAAATGGTTGGATGACGAGAAAGGGAACTGGATTAACGAACTGCATTCTGTATTATGGGCTTACCGAATAACTCCCCGAACAACAACTGGGGAATCTCCTTACATGTTAGCCTTTGGAACTGAAGCAGTCATACCAGCTGAAATGGGCCTATATACTCACCGGGTGCTTAATTTCAATTCTCTAGTAAGCAATTTTATGAGACGCTTAGACTTGGACCTGCTCGAGGAAGTGAGAGAAGACACGGCTATCCGAAATGTCGCTTATCAACAAAGAACTGACATGTTTTACAATAAAAAGTTAAGAAATGTGATCTTAAGGAGGGAGATTATGTACTCAGGAAAGTCATTCAGAATCATAATAAGCTGGAGGCCCACTGGCATGGGCCTTATCGTGTAACTGCGATTGTTCGACCTGGAACATACAGAATAGCAACCTTGGAGGGGGAAGAATTCAAAAATGCATGGAATGTGGAGCATCTGTGGAAATATTATCAGTAATGTAGTATCACATGTATTCCGTTTCTTTCAAGATGAATCAAAATGATCTTTTCCCTATATTTGTTTTAGTTTAATTTTTGTTCGTGAGTACTCGTGCTACACACTAGACTTGAATATTGGTTGAATTTTGCAATAAGGAACCAATAACCACCAACTACGATTGTTCGGCATATCAACAACCACCAACTACAGTTGGTCAGCATATCAACAACCACCAACTACAGTTGGTCGGTATACCAACAACCACCAACTATGGTTGGTCGGCTATCAGCAACTTCCAACTAAGGTGGGTCGGCATCAATAAACTTAACCAATAATGTTGGCATAACAATTACACAAGGCAAGTCCTGTTTGATTATGGGTGACCTCAAGGGGCATCCAAAACTAGGCAAGAATATGGGTGACCTCAAGGGGCATCCACTGCCTAGGCACCAAGGTAATCTAGATAAGATTGCTACAACTAAGAAGGACCACAGGATGAAAATCATTCCATTGCTTAGGCACTTATAGGTGACAAGTCACTACAACTAGCCAACAAATGGGGCAAAGTTCCATTGTCTAAGCAATTAAAACAAAACAAGACAAATTGTCCCTTTATAAATATATATACTCATCAAAAGAAAATTACTATTTATTTCCAAGGAAAGATAATTACAAAATAATGAACTTTTTCTTTGAATACAAATCTCCTATTCTATTGGCCTTTTTCCTTCCAATTTTGGTACAGGTTCCATTCCAGCGGGAGGATCATCCAAAGTATGAGGAGAGTTGATAAAATTCATATCTCGCAGCATTCTAATGTTGCTCGAACTCGGTCGATCAAGAAAATGTTCAGGTTTAAATATCTCAAAGTCTTCATGAAGATGGTAGTCGCTAAGATACTTGGAGATCAAATATTGAGGAATGGCATGAGCTGGAATCCAACTGACATCTAGCTTAAAGGGAGGCACAGGAAGATCAAGTAATCTAGGTTCATACCAATCCCATAAGGAGTTTCCTTTCTCAATTTTCATCACAGTCAAGGCGTTCAACCATCCTTGTTTGTATCTCTCATTATTTGATTATCTCAATCGGGCATCGAGATGGCATAGAGCTTAATTGTATCCCCCTATCCAATATTCTCTGGGTTATTTGTGGAATTGATATGTAAACCTCTCCACATGATGATGAAGTTTTTTCACTAAGTTCTCTTTATTCTCCAATGCAGAACTCTAGTTTGATTGTTGCTCGGTAAGACTTTGGATTTTCTGGGACATCTCATTTAATGCTGTAGTCTTCGCCTTCAGCTGAAAAGCCTAATTTGTTAAGGCTTATTGAGTCCTAGTTTCTTCAACGCTACTCCGACTAGCTCTTGCTCTAACCCTCGAGGAAGATGTAGGTTTGGATCTTTTCAAAGCTTATAATTCTTCTCTCAAAGTAGCATTTTCAGTTTCCAAAAATAAAAAGTCGTCATCACTGACTGGGACCTGAGCTCCCGAAGAAGAAGCAGACTTTAACTGTTTCAGTTCTTCTCGCAAAGCGATATTTTCCTCTTCCAATAGTTTGGAAATGTCTTTGTGCTCCTCAACTTCAAGTTTAAGAACGCTTACTCTCTTTTTATTATCTGAAATAAACTTGATATATCCCTGATCATCACTCAACTATTGGTACTTCTTCTCATACCACTCATGTAGAAGTATAGTGGTTTTTTTTATGTTGAAGTTGAAGTTCCTCGATCGTTCCTTGAATATCTTCAATCAATTCATAGTAAGCGGCATTATTCGTAAATATTGATAAGTCTCAAGTGCTCGATTAGAGGCATGAGGTCCGATAATATTAACTATTTCAGCTTTAGTAAAGTCTGTATGACCAGCCTAGAAGTTGTCATTACATTTCTTCATCAACTCTGTATCATGCGCTGATAAGAGTTCCATCTTGGCATCAAACTAACAAGGAAAATAGAAATAAATCAAAAATAGTGCAACTACATGTCGAGCAAGTAAAGGAGACAGCTCAGAATAAAAAATGAAGTTCATATTATTAATCATAGGAGGAGAAGGTACAACCAAAATTATAATGAAAGGGAAAAACAAGAAAGACAGAAAAATAGTATAATTAAAGATCCGAACAACTCTACACCTTCTCCTTATTTCCTATAACATCTTCAGTCGATTTGGATGAAGGAGTTGGTTGCTCGGGGGGCACTTGAAGTTTCTCGGTAGAATTTGTTGCCTTATGAACTTACTTGAAAGATTGAGGAAGGGTAGAAGCAGGTGCTTGTTCTACTATCACCATAGAAGATTCATCAGATACAACTTCATCTTTCTCTTCTTCTTCAATAGTAGGAGGAGGGCCATGAGTGTTTTTCTGAAACAGTTCAGAATCATCAGCAATGTTCAATTCTTTCAAAGCTGTGACCCATCCATTTATGAAGTATTTCAAACTTACATACTCCATATGGGAAGAGATAACAACCAAAGCTCTATTCCATCCTTTGTCCCAGCCAGAGCTAAAGGACTTATTCATCATAGTTTTCCTCTTTATTCTCTCCGAAGAAGATTTCTCCTTGAGCAGCTCTTCAAAAGACTTCACCTTCTCCTCATGCTCTTTCTTATGCCGTTTAGCCTCTTTAAGCTTACCATCAACTTTCACTTGGCTGGAAAGATCAACATTCAATTTTTCCTCCAACTCCTTGGAGGCATTTACAGCTTATTGAGCAGCTGACTCAACCAATTTGAGTTTATTCTCCCACACAATTTTGTCTTCTTCATACTTCTGCTCGAACTCCCCCAAAGATTTTGATAACCCAACAAGGGCTTCCTCTACTCCACTAGATGAGGTTGAAGCTTTAATGGCTTCATCCTTCTCTACAATATTATTAAAGTACACCAAAAACTGCAAAAAGAAGAATTGCATGAATCAGAGCATGTACATGGTAATGAAGAATTAGAAAGATAACTATAATGACCACTTACTGAGGCAAGGAGTTGGGAAGCCACATCGACAACCTTATCCCGAGGAGTTGAAGTTTTAACAGCTCGATAATCAGGAAGATTCCCTGACTTGATCAATTTTTTGGCTAAGTCAGGGGTAAGGACAGCTAGAGGACTAGCCCTCAAAGAAGAAATCCCAACTCCAGTAAGTTGGGCAACAACATCCACAGGTCTTTCAGTAAGACCCCTCCTTAACCTTCTCAGAAGGGCATCTTCAATCACAGGTGCTGCCTCTTCTTTAATCAAAGGTGCTGCCTCTTTTGGGATAACAACTTCAATTAAAGGTGCTGCCTCTTTAGGGCCAACAGGGGTCTTCTTGCTAATATCTTTGGCAGGAGGAACAGCATCCTTTTTCTTAGTTCCGTCAGCTGGAACATCACCCTTGTTCTTCTTCGCCCCTTCAGCACCAGGGGCAGACTTGGCAAAGAACTCAGGTACCCTCATCTTCTTCGTCATCAAATTATCAATAGAGGTACCCAAATTAGAAGAAGATTCTCCTACAGTTGTTGGAGATGCCGATACTTATTCAAGATCAACCACAGGAGGAACGAGAGGTCAGGCAATAAAAGACGAGGTGGTGTTCCTGTATCGCAACAAATAAGAAGCAGACCTCATGTGCTCTCCATCAATGTATTTATGCAAACCCCAGATAAGTGTTACATTTTTTATATTTATGCCACTCTCTTTTAGAGGTTTCCTTTTGCTATAAACTACAAAATAAAAACGTGTATATCAGTGACGCATTTTATCAAATAAAAACAGAGCTAAATTGAAAATTAAAAACAACCTATCCCATTGCCATAAAATGGACATCTGGGACCTTGTTATACATCTTTTCCTTTTAACGGGGGATGTTGTCAATTTATCATCACAACCCCATGATCAAAGTAGTCTCTATTTGCACAGGGAAGATTGAACACTAAAGCTCTATTTGAAAACCTAGTTTTAAAATAAAAAGTCGTATCGCTGGTAACCTATTTATAATAATACATAATTTTAAGAATTTCTAAGAGAGTTCCATGTATTTGGTTCAATCTATGTATGCCATTAACTACCCTCCATGTATTTAGAGCTACTGTTGTAGGAAAAATATCAAAATATTGGCAAAACTCCAAACATAAAGGTTTGGGCGGAAATGAAAACCCGCATTCTTCTACAAAAATAAAGGGAAACCAGTGTCCCTCAGCTAAAGAAAATAAATTAATAGGGCAAGGAGGTTCCTCAAAATCAGCTCGAAATTTATCTAATGATTCGATAAGATAAACTAAGATGACTAACGAAAATAAAGAAGAAGGAAGAAGTTCTTACAAAAAATTGAGAAATTTGCTAAAGCGGGCGACAGAAAGAACGATCGGGAAGCGAGAAGACAAAGAGTTCGAAAGTCTAAAAATCGAAAGGTGTAAAATAATTTGATTCTATCGCTTTTAAATTACCTTTTATCGGGAAGCGAGAAAAGAAATGATTACTAGAAAAGACGATTGCATTTTCGGCGGCTAAATGGTGAAAATGACGCAAATACCCAAGCGTCTGTCAAAAATTCAAAATATTTACAAGTTTGCCATTTCGCGCTCAAAATCATCAACAAGACTAGGTAAATGTGCCTGAGCAACTTCTCGACATAATGTTCCACACTCTCAGATTCAACCTCAACTGTGAAATATTTGGGGCTTCTGTTGATACAAAAATTAGTCAGCTGACATGGACCAACTAAATGAAGACACGTGTCATCTTAAGTGGCAAAATGTATATCCACCAAACAACTCAACATATCGAGCTACTCAGCATGCCGAGCTACTAAGCGTACCGAGCTACTCAACTTGACGAGCTACTTAATGTACAGAGCATCTAGTCGAGAAGATCAAGCGATAATTACAGATTCAATGAACATCGAATTCAATGAACATTCTTATTATGTACAGATGTATATGTCTATTAAATAATGGCATATTGTCTATTCATATTGAAAGCCCAATGGCTATAAATACATTGTAACCCCCTAAATAATGGGGCAATCGATCACTTGCGATCATAATTGTGACCAAGGCAAAACACCCAGCAATACAAAATGGTGGACGTAGGCCATTTTCATTAAGGCTGAATCACTTTAAAAATCTTTTGTCTTATTTCTTTATTCATAATTATATGTGATTAATTAATTAGATCAAATCTAGTTTTTTTACATCAACACTCGTATATACGTCATTGTGAGTATTATTTACTTTATTTTACTTGTTTTAATCACTAGATGGATGCTTAGGATTAATCAAGATAAAATTTTGTTAAGTTAGAATTTGTTCACAACTTGATGGGAATTAAAAGTTGGAAAAAAATTCGCAAAAATAAGAATTCATTTTGTCATTCTTAAAACACTTTTCGCCTAAAAAATTAAAAGGGACCATCAAACTCTCGTGTGAGTGATCTAATGTGAAGGATGAATTTAGATATGCTAGAAGAGGTGCGAAAAGACTCTGCTCTGAGAAATGCAGCTTACCAGCAGCGCACAGCTCGGTTTGATAATAAAAGGATGAAGCCAACCAACTTAAAGGAAGGAGCTTATGTGATGAAGAAGGTTCTACAGAAAAAAAAAATAAACTTGAGGCAAATTTAGATGGGCCCTATCGTATTTCAGCAGTCATCCGACCTGGAACTTACCGAATTGAGACTTTGGAGGGGGAAGAATTCAAGAATCTGTGGCACACTGAGCATCTTAGAAAATATTACCAGTGATGTAATCAATTGTACTTTGTACAATATCAATTTTAAGTATCAATAAAATGATCTTTCACCCAAATTCTATTTTTCCAAATTTTATGGGAGTATTAGTGTTATGCATTACCTACCTATATACTTGATCTTGAATAAGCTGAAATGTTGCCAGAAAAACTTCAAAATGTTGCTTGGCATAAGAGTCTTCCCTAAAAAATAAGCCTAAGGTAGATGTTTGGCATAAGAAATAAGTTGCTAGGCACAAGCAAAACTTGATCGGCAGCATACCAAACATGCTATTACAACCTCAAGATGTTCAATAAGTATAAGGACAAAATAAGATGTTTATCCTACTGGACAAAGTGCAGGAAGAATGTTACGAAGATTCCTCAAGAGGAATGTAGGCACATATTCCACATAAGCCTGGTAACACCTCTAGTAACTAATACAGAAAACCTAAGCACTAAGATGTGTTAGTAAAACCTTTGGAGACACATAGATAACTAGCTCAAAATTAAGATTCTAATCTAGGTATGCTAGTAGAACCTATGTACTCATTGGCAATTGATACTAAATTTATATTTTAATCTAAGTGTGTCAAAAGAACTAATGAAAATAAAAAGAAATCATTCATATCCAGGAAATATTCACATTCAGAGATCAACAAGATAAGTTAATCAAATGCTTTTTCATTCATTTGAATAATGATTACATAATTGTGTATACAAAAGAAATACAGGACATCATTCTAAAGAGAGTTTCCCCTCAGCTTTGGAAACTGGATCCATGCTAGCTGGAGGGTCATCTAAAGTATAAGGAGAATTAATGAAATTAAAGTCTTAAAGCATTCTCCTATTACTGTGCTTGGCCGGTCTAGCAGATGAGGAGGTCGGATGATTTCCAGTTCATCATGCGGCCCATAGTCTCTTAGATAATAAGAAATCATGCCCTGGGGAATTGTGTTAGCAGGAATCCAGTTAACATTCATTCTAAAGGGAAGATCTTCAAGGTCTAATAACCCAAGATCATACCATTTCCGGAAAGGACTTTTTTGTTCCACCTTCAACACTGTTAGACAATTAGTCGAACCCCATTTATAGCCTTCATTCTGGGCCTATTTAAACCTAAGATCAAAATTACCCAAAGCTTCATTATACCCTCCCATCGAGATCTCTCTAGTTTGCTTATGAAACTAGAAGGTTAGCCTCTCAACTTGGTAATGAAATTTCTTCAGCACTCTATCCTTAGCTTGTATCTGAGAAGAATGAGTGTCAAATTTCTCTATGAAGCTTCTGGGACATCTCAGTAAGTGATTGGTTTTTGTACTTCAACTGGGCATCTTGTTTAGGAAGAGTTTATTGAGTCCTAGCCTCATCTATGGTACCTCGGCCTGGTCTAATTCTTGCTCGGGAAGAAGATACAGACTTGATCTTTTTCAGTGCCTTCAATTCTTTCATTAACCTGGCATTTTTAGCCTCCAAGAAAGAATGACCTTCGTCGATATTAACAAGATCAGTAGTAGAAGACTTCAAAGCATTTATATCATCTCTTAAATTATTGTTATCCTCCTCCAACAGCTAGGCAATCGCTCTGGCTTCCTCTACTTCAGGGTTGAGCAAAAATTCCTGTCTTCGAAAGTGAGAAGAAATTTTTTCCAACTTCTGTTCAAAGCCCTAACCTTCACTCAAGGCCTTGTACTTATTCTCATAGACATCATGCAAAAGAGCCTTGGCCTCCTTATAATCCTCCTGCAACTCTTCAATCATTTCGTAATAGGCAACATTGTAGGCCACTGCCCAATCAAGAAGGCATTTCAGATAACGATAGGCTTCCTTGGCTTGCCCAGACACCCCTTCCCCGAGAAACTTCAGTAAATCTTCCTCGGTCAGCGATAAATAACCAGCTTTAAAAAGTCCATTGCATCTCTTGAGTAGCTCAGAGTCAGTAGCGAAGAAGTATTCCAGTTTATCTATGAACTATTAAAACAAAGAAGAATATCCAATCAACAACGAAGTACAAAGTATAGAGAAAAAAGATTTCTTTTCATTGATAAATTTTCAAGTACATACACATCAATAAAAAGAAAAGAAAAATTATAAGTGCATCGCTCATTATTACATCTCCACTATTTGTAAAATTGTTGGTAAAAGGATCCTTATGCACCACTAAAAGTGGGGCTGGACTCATTAATAATACTCTAGACAATTTAGATGTGTAATATATGTTGAGGTTTCAATTTTAAGCCTTCGAGTATGAATCATTAAATACAGGATTAGAATTAGCCTCATCACTAGGTGTCGAGCAGGTGATAGCGCAGAGTGATTCCTAACTAATTATTTACCAATTACTTTAAATATATGAAGTTAAATGAGAAATAGTGGTAAGATACCTGAATAACGATATGAAGGTTATCTCATCGTTCCTTGTAGTCAAGATGATTCGAATTCCAAGGGTAAAATTTTTTGAGCAGATGCCCTTGCTCGGATAGCCCCAGCAACTCCGATGGAGCTCAGATGAACCATTCCAGTAGAGATTCTCACCAGTAGAAGAATTGATGTGGAAGATGTCAGTATAATTTTAATAAAATCGGGACCCTCCTGGATGGATGCAATTAAATATTACATCGAAAAAGTCATGTTACCATCCGACCAAAAAGAAGCTAGGAAGATGAGATAAAAAGCATCCATCCATGTCTTGGAGAAAGGTTTTCTATACAGAAGAGGCAACATTGTATCTTTACTTATTGTGTTCATCCAACTCAAGTAAATGATCTTATCAAAGAGGACCTTTAAGGCTCATGTGACGCCCATTTAGCCGTAAGATCTTTGGTACAAAAGATAGCCATGCAAGGCTACTATTGGCCAATAACGAAGGCATATTGTGTTTCCTTCGCTAAGAAGTGTGACAAGTGCCAAAGGTTTACTCCTATTTATAGAAAATCAGAGGCTTACCTAATTCCTTCTACTTATCCCTAGCCCTTTGCTATTTAGGGAATAGATTTGGTTGGATCACTTCCAACCACCAAAGGAATGTTGAAGTATTTAGTCGTGGTTGTAGATTACTTCAAATGGGTGGAAGATGAACCATTGATCGACATGCTTATCAGAGGGTCTTTCAGTTCATATGGAACCAGATAATATGTCACTATGGAGTGCCTTTCTATTTCATCACTGATTATGGTACACAGTTCGACAATAAGGATTTGAGGAGTATTGCATTCGTTCTAAAATTCAGAAACTCCATTTAGCACCTAGACATCCATAATGCAATGGTTAAACAAAGATTACCAATAAAACTTTGCTCGATGGTTTGAAGTAAATATTTGATGATGCTAAGGGGAATTGGATTAATGAGCTACACAACATCCTTTAGGCTTAATAGACTACACTGAGAATAGCAACAGGAGAGAATCCATACATGCTTGCTTTCGATAGTGAGGTAATAGAACTAATTGAAATAGGTATGTCAACTCACGAGGTATTGAATTTTAACTCCTCTAAGAGCAATCTACTGAGGCGAATAGATCTAGACATGGTTGAATAAGTCAGGGAGGATGTTGCAATTCAGTAAGTTGTTTATCAATAAAGGACTGTTAAATTCTATAACTAGAGGGTCAAGCCGACCAACTTGAACCAGGGAGACCTTGTCCTTAAAAATTGATTCAGAATAACAACAAATTGGAGCCCAATTGGCCTGGTCCATATCGTATTTCGATAATTATCCAACCAGGAAAAAATCGCCTAGAAAAACTGTAAGGCAAAGATTTAAGAATCCCTGGAACGCCGACCATCTCCCCAAATATTACCACTAATTTGGTTTTAGATGTAATCAGTTATTTAATTTAATGAAGTTGCACTTTTCTATCAATTATTCTCCTTTTTTATGTTTTCTTTTTCGGAGTATGGTATGATACCACCTCTAAACACCTGTAAAAGGCTCTTTACTAAAAGGTTCTTTCTAGTTTTATTTCAAACGTTTCTAACTGTAAAGAAGTTTAATTTGGAATTCTTTATAATTCAAACTTTCTTCGAATTATTCAAACTTTTCCAACTTCAAAAAAGTTTTGTTTGAAATTCTTTCTAATCCAAACTTTTCCAACTTCAGAAAAGTTATTCTTTAAGACTTCATGTATGATTTTGTCTTCAAAAATCAAGAATAAGAAGTTAGTAAAGCCTCATGTATGACTTCAAGTTAAACACAAGAGGTTTTACCTGACCAGGTTAAACACAGGAATAAATATACATTCCTAATACATTTGGATGCCACTGATAACTAATGCTACAACTCAGTTCAACAAAACTATTTACAATTTTATCTAAGAACATTAGTCGAATCTAAGGCACTACAAATAGATACAACCATCAATCACTCACTTAACATTTAAGCAAGTTACTTAGTCAATAAGATGATTAACTAATCATTATACAGATTACCTAGTCGGCATTAAGATTAATCACAAGCTTAAATAAAGAATACAAGGGATCAGAAATAACTTCATTTCATTCTAATAAACGTGCAATATAAAATGATGATCAACAAAGAATTAAATATAATTATATTATCCTAATGGATGCTTTCCTTCAGATTTGCTCATCCCAGCAGAAGGCTAATCAAGGGTGTTGGGCAAGGTGGGGGATCTAAAATCCCTTGGTCTGGTATGTTTGTTGATGCTCGGTCGATCTAGTAAATGTTGAGGGTGAACATACTCATCCTCCCCTTCCAAGCCATAGTCCCTAATATACTTTCTTATTAGACTCCGAGGAATAGCATTAGGAGGAATCCCTTTAACGTCAATCTTAAAAGGAAGATCAGGATAATCCAATATTCTTGGATCATGCCAATGCCATAGTTTAGTATCCTTGGGAATCTTCAATAGACCAAGAAAGTTCAACCAACCCTATTTATATCCATTTTTCCTTGCCTGCTCCATGTGCATATACAAGTAGGTCAAGACCTAATCATACCTATCCATCTAAACTGCCTTGGGTTGCTTTTGAAAGTGGAAGTTCAATCGGTCCCCCTTATCTAGGAGTTTCTTTATAGCCTTATCCTTTTCCATGAGTAGATCAGCTTGGTCGGCTAAAGCCTTTTTTATTCTTTCCTCATCAATAGTTGGTCAAACAATCATAGATTATCTGGAAGATTCGCTAGATTTACTCTCCTTTTTCTTTAAGTTTTCTAGATCTTTCATGAGAATGGCAATATCGTTCTCCAAGAAAGACACTCCTTCATTCGACCCAGTATTGGTGGATTTCTTCAAACTCCCAAAATCAGTCCTTTAGGCAATATTTTCTTTCTCCAAAAGTGCAATGATTGCTCGGGAATTTTTAGCTTCTTGGTTTAACACCAACTCCTTATTCAGAGCCGAAGTAATGTCTTGCACCTTCTTATCAAAACCCCATCCTTCACTCAAAGCCTTATATTTAGCCTCAAAATGAAACAAGGATAAAGAAAGTTTGTGATCTTCTTAAAGTTGCTCGATCATCTCGTAATATGTAGCATTATTCAACACTACTCTATTTAGGAGACAATGAAGTTGAACAAAAGCATCTTTTACTTGAACGGACGCTTCAGGGCTGAGAAACCCTGTCAAATCGTCTTCAGTTAATGGCATGTGACCAGCCTCATAAAGACTCTTACATTGCCTAAGTAGGTCAGATTCAGCAGAGATGATCACTTTATTCCTGTTGATGTTTAAAAAATTAGATTTTATCTAATTAATCACATATAAATATGAAATAACAAATAAGACAAGGGATTTTTAAAGTGGTTCAGCCTTAATGAAATGGCCTACGTCCACTATTTTGTATTACTGGGTGTTTTGCCTTAATCTTGATTATCTTTGCTTATGATAGCTTACCCTGTTATGAGGGTATTATAATGTATTTATATCCCTTGGGTTGCTCATATGAATAGACAATACGTCGTCATTAGATATGCATATGTATCGGTACATAATAAGAATATTCATTGAATCTATCTTGGTCATTTGGTCTTCCTAAATAGTTGCTCGGTATACCGAATATCTCGGTATTCTGATTAGCTCGGCGTGTTAAGTTACTCGATGCATATAATTATACCATGCTTGATGATAAGTGTCTTATCATAATTGGTCCACGTTAGCTGACTAATTTTTGTATCAACTGAAGACCCCAATGTTTCATATTTTAGATTGGATGCGAGACTATGGAACATTATACCAAAAGGTTATTCGGACATACTTATTATGTCTTGTTTTATTACAGACCTCCAACACTTGTAAAATTTTCTTCTCAACACAATAGTTTTGACCGCGAAGTGGAAAACTTGTAAATATTTTGAATTTTTGGCGAACGCTTGGGTATTTGTGTCTTTAGCCGCCGAAAATGCAAACGTCGTCATCTGTAATCATTACTTTTCTCGTTTTCCAAAGCAGCATATATAAAGGCGGTAAAAATAGATTATCTTCTACCTTTTTCCATCTAGATTCCCAAACTTTTTATCTTCTCACTTTTCTTCTTATGATTGTTCTTTCTGTCATCTGCCTTAGCTGATTTCTTGATTTTCTGTAAGAATCTCTTCCTTCCTTCTTCTTTCTTTATTTTAGCCATCATGGTTTACCTTATCGAGTCATTGGATAAGTTTAGGGGCGATTTTATGATTCCCTCTTGGGTTATTTTGGAAGAACCTCCTTGCCCTTCTGATTTATTTTTTCTAGCTGAGGGACATTGGTTTCCCTCCATTTTTATAGCTAAATGTGGTTTTTCTTTCCCACCTAATCCCCTATGTTTGGAATTTTGCCAATATTTTGATATTGTTCCTGCAAGAGTAGTTCCAAATACATTGAGGGTAGTTAATGTGTACATAGGTTGAATAATTCATGGGACTCGTTTAGGGATTCCTAAAATTATGTACTGTTATAAATGCATTTCCAGCGACACAACCTTTTATTTAAAAACTAGGTTTTCTAACAATACTTTAGTGGTCAATCTCCCTGATGATAATATGTATTATTTTGAACATGGGGCTGTGATGAAAAATTGGCAACACCCCCCATTAAAGGGGAAAGACGTGTACCAAGGTCCCAGATGTCCACTTTATGGCAATGGGATAGGTTGTTTTTGTTTTTCAAATTATCTTTGTTTTTGTTTGATAAAATGTGCCACTGACATTTATTTTTTGTTTTGCAGTTGATAGTAAAAGGAAACCCCCAAAAGAGAGTGACATTAATATAAAAGATTTGAAGCTCATCTGGGGCTTGCAACAATCCATTGTTAGGGAGCACGTGAGGTCTGCTTCCTATTTGCTAAGATATAAGAACACCACTTCTTCTTTCATTGCTCGACCTCTTGCTCGTCCCTTGGTGATTGATCTTGAATAGGCTCTAGCATCTTCTTCATTTGTTAAAGAATCTTCCTCCGATTTGGGTACTTATATTACTGACCTAATGATGAAGAAGAGGAGAATGCCTGATCTCTTTGCCAAGGTTACCCCTGGTGCTGATAGGGAGAAGAAGAGAAAAGATGATGTCCCAGCTGAAGGGACTAAGAAAAAGGATGTTTCTCCATCTGGGGGACCAGCCACAGCTGCCAAGGAGATCAGCAAGAAGCCCCATATTGCTCTAAAAGAGGTAACACCTTTGATTGAAGGGGTTGCCCTTATTTAAGAAGAGGCAGCACCTTTGATTGAAGCTGCTCCTTTGAGAAGATTGAGAAGGGGTCTTATTGAGAAGACCGTGGATGCTGCTGCTCAACCTTCTGGGGTTGAGGTACCTTATTTGAGAGCTAGTTCTCCAGCACTCATTATCCCTGGCTTGTCCAAGAAATTGATCTGGTTTGGAACCCTTCCTGACTGTCGAGTTGCTGAGATGTCTACTCCTCGGGAGAAGGTTACTGAGTTGGCAGCCCAACACCTTGCATAGTAAGTGTCGCTATACTTGTCATTTTGATTCTTCGTACAATGTTTATACTCTAACTTGTGCTTTCCTTTCTCTTACAGTTTTTGGTGTACTTTAATAATATCCTAAAGAATGATGAGGCTATAATATCTTCAAATTTGTCGAGTGGAGTAGAAAAAGCTCTTGCTGGGTTGTCAAAATCTTTGATGGAGTCTCGGTAGAAGTATGAGGAGGACAAAACTACATGGTAAATAAAATCAAGTCCGTTGAAACAGCTTAACAAAAAGCTGAGGAAGCTGCCAAGGGGGTTGATACAACTCGACAAAAGGCTGATACAGCTCGGTAATAAGATGTAAATGCTTCCAAGGAGGCGGAGGAGAAATTAAAGGTTGTCGTTACCAGCAAGGTGGAAGTTATGGGCCAGCTTGAAGAGGCTGAACGGTGTAAGAAAGACCTTGAAGAGAAGGTAAATTCTGTTAAAGAGCTTCTTAGAGAAAATTCTTTTCGGAGAGGGCGAAGAAAAAAGTTGTTGTGAAGAAGTCCTTTAGCTCTGGCTGGGACAAGGGGTGGAATAAAGCCATAAATGCTGCCTCTACTCAAATGGAGTATGCAAGTGTGAAGTTCTTTAGGGATGGATGGGTTGCAACGTTGAAGGAGTTGAATGTCGCTGAAGATTTTAAACTATTTCAGAGACAAGTTCATGGCCCTCCTCATGCTATTGAAGAAAAAGAAGAAGATGAAGATATATCTGATGAATCTTATTTGTTGATAGTAAATCAAACACCTACTGCCACTATCCCTCAGTCCTCCGAGCAAGTTCAGTAGACAATAACTTCTACCGAGCATTTCCAGCTGCCCTCCGAGCAACCAATTACTTCTTCAAAATCAGCTCAGGATGTTGTAGGGAATAAGGAGAAGGTGTAGAATTATTCAAAAATTTGTTACTTTTCTCCGTTTTCCCTTTTCTTTTGTATCTTTAGTTGTACCCTCTTTTCTTATGATCAATAAAATGGACTTTGTTATTTATTCTGAGTTTCTCCTTTACTTGTTCAATATAGTTGTACTGTTGTTGATCTGGTTTTACTTTTCCTTGCTAGTTTAGTGCCAGGATGGAACTATTATCAGCTCATGATACATAGTTAATGAAGAAGTGTACTGATTACTTCAAATCTAGTCGTGCAAATTTCACTAAAGCACAAATAATTTATATTCTTGGGTCTGATGCCTCTGAGAGAGCAATTGATGCTTACCAATATTTAAAATGTCTACTTGATCGAACTGTTGCAAATAATGTGGCATACTATGAAATGATTGAAGATCTCCAAGGAGTGATCGAAGAACTTCAGTTTTAACACAAGGAAGCCACTGCTATTCTGCATGAAGGTTATGAAAAGAAGTACCAACAGTTGAGTGCTGATCGGGGTTATGATAAATTTATTTCATCCCATAACAAGAGAGAGAGTATGCATAGACATGAAGTTGAGGAGCATAGAAACATTGCTAAGATGCTGGAGGAAAAAAATATTGCTTTAAGAGAAGAACTGAGACAGCTAAAATCTGTTGCTTCTTCTAAAGCTCTGGGCCTAGTTAACGATGAAGGTTTTTCCTTTTTGGAGACTGAGAATGCTTCCTTTAGAGAAGAATTAGAATCTTTGAAAAGATCCAGACCTATATCTTCTTCCCGAGGTAGATCAAGAGCTGGTCAGAGAAGCATTAAAGAGACTATGACTCAACAGGCTTTAAAAAATCAAGTTGTTCAACTGAAGGCAAAAAATCAAACTATGAGTGAGATGTCAAAAAAAATCAAAAATCTTACCGAGAAACTCTCCAACCAGAATTCTGCATTGGAGAGTAAAGAAAACTTGGTGAAGAGGCTTCATCAGCACGTTAAACGATTGATTTATCAATTCCATAATCAGCCCAGAGAGTTTTGGATGGGGGGATACAGAGAAGATTTGTGTCATCTTGATGGCAGGTTGAAGCAATCAAATAATGATGGATATAAACAGTGATGGTTGAATGCGCTTACTATGATGAAGGTTATGGATGGAAATGAGTTGTGGGATTGGTATAACCCTAGATTACTTGATCTGCCAATACCTCCTTTCAAATTAGATGTCAGCTGGATTCCAGTTAGATCTATTCCTCGGTGTTTTATCTCTAAATACCTAGGTAATTAAAACCTTCGCGAAGATTTTGAGATATCTCGACCTCCACATTTGCTTGAGCGACCAAGTACAAGCAATGCCAGAATGCTGCGAGACTTGAACTTTACCAATTCTTCTTCTGCTTTAGATGATCCTCTAGCTGGAATGGATCCTGTACCTAAATCTGAAGGAAAGAAACCAATAGGATATGCTATGTATTTTTTGTTAGTAATTAAAAATCATCTTTTTATAATTTTGTTTCCTTGAAAAATAAATTTGTATGATGTTTATCTTGTCAATCTTTATGAGATCAACTATAATATTTCTATACTTCGCTGAGTATATATATATATATATATATATATATATATATAAAGGGATAATTTGCCCTTTGTTGATTTGATTACCTAAACAATGGAACTTTGCCTCATATGTTTGCCTAGTTGTAATGACTTATCACCCATAAGTTCCTAAGCAATGGAATTATTTTTATCCCATGTTCCTGCTTAGTTGTAGCAATCATTTAAGTAAATAATTGCCCTGGTGCCTAGGCAGTGGATATTTTACCCATCTTCTTGCCTAGTTTAAATTCCACTTGGGTCACCCATAATCAAACAAGTCATGCCTTGCTCGATTGTTGTGCCAACATTATTAGTTATGTTGATGCCGACTAACTTTGTTGGTGTTTGTGCTAATGCCGATCAAATTTTAGCAACTTTTAGCTGAGAGAAAAAGTCTTTGGTTTTGTAGTGTGTAGCACTAGTATTCTGAAAAAAATAACACAAATAAATATCGGGAACTCTGCATTTTCATTCATTTTGAAATAATGGGGTACATTACAGTTACATTACTGGTAATACTTTCGCAGGTGCTCTGCATTCCATGGGTTCTTGAATTCTTCCTCTTCTATATTTTCTATTCTGTAGGTGCCAGGTTGAACAACATCTATGACATGATAGGGCCCGTGCTAGTTGGTTTCCAACTTATTGTTCTTTTGAAATAATTTTTTGAGCACGTAATCTCCTTCCTTGAGATCACACTTCATGACCCTTTTATTGTAGAACATGATAGTTCTTTACTGATAAGCTGCATTGCAGATTTCTGCTTCTTCTCTAACTTCTTCAATCATATCAAACTCCAAGCGTCTCATCAAATCACTTACCAGAGAATTGAAATTAAGCACCCTATGAGTAGGTAATCCTAATTCAGCAGGTATGACTGCTTCACTTCCAAAAGACAATATATAAGGGGACTCACCTGTTACTGTTCGGGGCGTTATTCGTTAGGCCCATAACACTGAATGCAAATCATTGATCCAATTCCTTTTAGCATCATCCAATCTTTTCTTCAACCCATTCAGTAGAGTTCTATTCGTCACCTTCGTTTTCCCGTTACTTTGGGGATGACCTAGAACATAATGGATCTTTTGAACTTTGGACTGTAGACAATACACGACAAACTCATCATTGTCAAATTGGATACCATGATCTGTGATGAAAGCAAATGGAAGACCATATCTATAAATAATATTCTTCCAGATGAATTGATAGACCATTTCACAAACCATATCAATGAGAGGTTCAGCTTCTGCCCATTTTGTGAAATAATCAACAACGAACACCAAATATCTAAATCGTCCTCTTGTAGTTGGCGGAGGCCCAACTAAATCTATTCCCCACATGGAAAATGTCCAAAGTGAAGTGATTGGTGTTAACAATACCTGAGAAGTTCTTTATATGGTAGAAAATCATTAGCACTTAGCGTATTTCTTGGCGTAAGCTGTACAATCAGCGCGTATTGTTGTCCGGTAGTACCGCTGCATATTTATTCTCTATAAAATAGTTCTACCTAATACGTGAGCTCTATAAGATCCTTCATGAATTTCCTCTATTATATTTTTAACTTCCGCTGGATGAACACATCTTTGCATACCTGCTATCACACCTCTTCTGTATAGAACTCCATTGCTTAAGATGTACATGGCAACCTTAAACTTTAACCTCCTGACTGTAAGTTGATTTCTTGTCAAAGTGCCTTCTTTGATATAAGTCCTGATGGGATCCATCCAAGAAGGTCCTATATCCAAAGCAATAAACTTCACCATCAAATCTTCATCAATACTTCTTCTTGCAAGTATCTCAATGGGAATTATTCTTCGTAGCTCGACGCGTATAGTTGAAGCTAACCGAGCAAGTGCATCTGCCCTTGCATTCTCTAGTCTTGGTATTCTAATCACCTGGATAGCTGCCAAATTGGATATAATCTTCATAGCTTTAGTTAAATACCTCGACATGAATTCCCCTTTTGCTGCGTAAAGATTGAGCATCTGATTTACAACTAATTACGAATCGCTGAATGCCATAACTTGCT
The DNA here is from genome assembly GCA_949130495.1 of Sambucus nigra. NCBI lineage: Eukaryota > Viridiplantae > Streptophyta > Magnoliopsida > Dipsacales > Adoxaceae > Sambucus > Sambucus nigra. The sequence continues at coordinate 145,287,640 of OX422210.1, read as the reverse complement.
CTGCATTCAATGACTTAGATAAATTGATGCCCACAATCACTGCTTCATACTCAACTTCATTGTTGGAAGCCTTGAATTGGAAATGCAGAGCATATTCTATGTCTATTCCATCTGGACTATTGAGAATAATCCCATATCCATAATGTGTTGCACATGAAGAACCATCAACGTATAAATGCCATATAGGGATATTATTATCAAACCCTTGGTTTGACAAAATCTCTTAATGGAATATCTTGTCCTTCCTTTCTTCATCCCTCGTCTCTGGCTATTTATCGGATGACTCTGGTTGCTCGGCTACCATCTCTTCTGGTAATTTTGCTGCTAGGAGTTGATTGGGGATGATTTTTGTTGTTCTTCCGGCCTCCTTGAGTTTCTCTGAACTTGGCTCATGTTGATCCAAGATATCTGGGTAGGTAAATTCAGCAATGAAATCCGCTACTGCCTGCCCTTTGAAAGAAGATCTTGGCTCGTAGATAATGTCATATTCCCCTAATTACACTACCCAATACATCAATCTTCCAGATTGTTTTGGCTTATGGAGAGCCTGCCTGAATGGCATGTCATTATACCACTATTGTATGGGCTTGAAAATATGGCCTCATCCTCCTGCTCACCTCAATCAGTGCCAATGCTAGCTTCTCCAATTTTGGATACCTGATCTTTGCTCCCCTGAATGCCTTGATCGTGTACTAAAATGGTTTTTGCACTCCATTTTTTATTCGTATCAAAGTCGAACTGACTGCACTTTCTAAAATGGCTAAGTACAAATATAATTTTTCTCCCGCCACTGGCTTGGACAATAGGGGAGGTGTTCCCAAGTATCTCTTCAACTCTAAAAATGCCTTCTCTCATTAGTCATTCCACTCAAAGGTCTTTCTGAGAACCTTGAAGAAAGGAAGACATCTATTAGTTGCTCGCGAGACGAATATGTTGAGAGCTACAACACGCTCCATAAGGCTTTGCACTTCCTTCATGGTGGTTGGGGATTTTAGTTCTAGCAAGGCTTTTATCATATCAGGATTTGCTTCAATCCCTCTTTGATTCATAATATACTCGAGGAACATGCCTTCCTGTACATCAAAAATGCACTTGGTCGGGTTTAGCTTCATCTGGTACTTCTCCTACTGGTCAAATATTTGGCTCAAATCAGCTATATGGTCAAGTGCTTTCTTTCTTTTGGTCAACATGTCATCGACGTACACCTCCATATTTTTACCAATTTCCTCTGCAAACACCTTGTTCATCAGCCGCTGATATGTAGCACCTGCATTTTTAAGACTAAAAGGCTTAACATTGTAATAATATGTTCCTTATGTGGTAATAAAATAGTTACTCTCCTTGTCTTCTGGATTCGTTTTAATTTGATTGTATCCGGAGTAGGCATCCATAAAGCTCAGTAATTTATGCCCTGAATTAACATCTACTAGCTGATCTATCATGGGCAGAGGAAAATGATATTTTGGGAAAGCTTTATTCAGGTCTGTGAAGTCCACCGCATCCTCCACTTATTCTTCTTCCTCTTTACCATTACCACGTTAGCAAACCAATCATGATATTTGACATCTTCAATGAAAGAAGCCTTTTGTAACTTTTCTACTTCCTCTTGAATAACCTGATTCTTCTCCGAACTGAAGACTCTTCTTCTTTGCTTTACTGGCTTGATATATTTGTTAACATTGAGCTCATGACATAGGAAGTCTAGGTCTATCCCCGGCATATCTTTGTGACTCCACGTGAATGCTTATTTTTTATGCTTCAGAAATGCCACCAGCTCTTATTTTAATATCGGATCAAGTGAAGCACCAATCTGAGTTGTTCTTTCTAGTCTCTCATCATCCAGAATAATGCTCTTCGTTGCCTCCATAACCTGGCCTTTAACGAGCTCCGTTTTATCTCTTGGGTCTAAGGCTTCAATCTCAGACTCATCAAATTCATCCACTTGATAAGTAATGGTTTTCTTCCTAGCGTCCTCCAATTATTCTTGCTCGACATATGAGTAGCAGCATTCCCGAGCTACTTTTTGATCTCCCTTCATAATTCCAATACCAAAGTTGGTCGGGAACTTTAAACACCGATGTATAGTGGATGGAACTACTTCAAACTTTTTCAAACCTACTCTCCCCGTGATTATATTGTAGGCTAATTGGACATTTGTATCCATCACAAAGAAGCATACCTTTTCTGATCTGCAAGCTGTCCAGGTGACAATCAACATGTCTAACTTAATCATCCCAAGAAAAAAAAACTTTTTCTCCAGAGAACCCAATAAGGGGCTTGTGATATGGCTCTAATTGATCAAGTTTTAAGTTCAAACTATCGAATCAAGGATAGAACATAATGTCTGCCGAGCTACCATTTTCCACTAGTACTCTTGAGATGATTAAATCCTTCATTCTCATTTTGATAACTACAGGATCATCGTGAGGATAGAAAATGCCTTCCAGATCATTTTTAGAAAAACTAATGACCAACTTATCTTTATTAACTTTCCTCGAGTGATCCTCTTCTGCTAGATTTATCCGTTGTATATAGGAACAATCTTATGCCTCGTCGAGGTAAGATTTTCTCTTAACAGTATGATCACCCCCTCTTATATCTTCATTGCAATCATGTTACAATCGAATGAATCCAAACGAATTGAAAATACCTCATGCTCAGGTTGCCTTGGCCTTTTTGGGACATCGGGGTCATCTTCATGGTCCCTTTTCTTATTGTCTCTTGGTTGGTAAGGAGACTTGGACCTCTGCCGAGCTCTATTGTTTGTTTTGCCACCATTATGGCGATTAACGTACTTGTTCAGATTTTCTCGTCTAATGAGTGCCTCAAACTCATTTTGGAGAGCTATACACTGCTTGGTCGTGTGACCATAATCTTTATGGAACTCGCAATACTTGGATTTGTCCCTTTTTTTAGGAGTTACCCTCAGTTTTCCTGGCCAATTCAATTCCTCACTGTTCTTGATCTCTTCTAGAATGTGGTTTATATCCACCTTTAAGGGAGTGTAATTTGCAAGCCTCCTCATGTGTTCTAACACTTATTTGCCTTTCGACTGCTTTCTCCCACCATTATGCTTATGGTCTTTCCTCTCTGACTTGTCTTCAGCTTTAGTTTTTGCTTCTTCCAGTGTATTCTTCTTCCCAGCCATAGCTTCTTAGGCATTTATAATTTTGGTTCCCTTGGCCATCAATTCAGCCATAGATTTGGGGTATCCTTAGCCAGGGTGTAGTATAGCTTTTGTGGTAAAAGACCACTCATGAGAGCCGTGATGGTTGTCTTTTCCTCATAGTCAATGACTTTTAGGTTCTCAATATTAAAACGGGTGATATAGTCCCTAGTGCTTTCTCCTGCTTTCTGCCTTACACTCAACAGATGTGATACCCTCCTGACTGGATTTTCACCAAAACAAAAATTCCCTATAAAGAGATCAGCTAGTTGATTAAATCTTGCAATCTACCCCCGAGGAAGGCTATTGTCCCATATCTGAGCAGATCCAGTGATAGTTCTTGAGAATGCCTTGAACCTCATTTCATCTGGGATTACGTAGATGTCTGCTGCAGCTTGATACTGCTCTATGTGGAGAATAGGATCAGCTTTGCCATCATATATAGGCGTGACCATAAGAGCCTTAAATTTTCATGGTGTGGGGAAATCCCCAATTGCATGTACAAATGGAGATCCTTTGATAAAGGTTCTTTAGAGAGGGTTTTTGGCCTTAGCCATCTCCCCTAACCTGTCTTCAAATCTCTGAATAGAACCCTTCCATACATCATTTCCAGCCTCTGATTTATTTGCACGAGCAACAGATCACGCAGAATTCTCCTCTTAGGATCTTTCTGTACGGGCTATATGACTGGAATTGGGATATGACTGGGCTGAGCCTTCCCCTAAATTATTTGGTCATTGAGAATTTCTCGACGCAATTCGAGGAGGATTTCTATTCCTCCAAGGGCCCAAATGATTGAACGAAGAGACTCTGCTCAACCTTTCCAGACGCTTATTCATTCTGGAATTTGAGTAACATCTTCCTAAGAATCCAAAATTCTTATAGGTGAAGTTAAGACAGGTTGATATGATGGATCACTTGAATTCTCGGCATAATGGACTTCAGTGTGTCTATATTGTGAGGACGGTGGACGTATGCTTCTACGAATGCTGTGTTGTCCTGACTGGGTAGATCTTCTGTTTTGGACAGTTTGGATGAACTATCTCATGGTTTCCTGTATGGTTGTTTGTCCCTTAGATAGATTTACCAGGATCCTAGTGAGATCTTGTGTATTTGGAGGAGCCGAAGGGTTTGGGGGATTCCCATCATTATTCCTGTTGCTAGATTTTGGGATATCAACCATTTCTGATGAGTTTTTAGTGAAAAACGCTACGTATAGTCAGTCCCATAGACGACGCCAATCTATTGATGTAAAAAACTAGATTTGATCTAATTAATTAACCACATATAAATATGAAATAAGACAAGGGATTTTTAAAGTAGTTCAGCCTTAATAAAATGGCCTACGTCCACAGTTTTGTATTCCTGGGTGTTTTGCCTTAATCTTGATTATCTTTGCTTATGATAGATTACCCCATTATGAGGGTATTACAATGTATTTATATCCATTGGGCTTCCCATATGAATATACAATACGCCGTCATTAGATAGGCATATGTATCGATACATAATAAGAATATTCATTGCATTTGTCTTGGTCGTTTGGTCTTCCCAGATAGTTGCTTGGTATACCGAATAGATCGGTATTCTGAGTAGCTTGGCGTGTTAAGATGCTCAATATATATAATTATGCCATACTGGATGACACGTGTCTTATCATAATTGGTCCATGTCAGCTGAGTAATTTTTGTATCAATAATTCCTGTCATCAAACTGGAAATTTACAAGTGTAAGTTTGTGGGTCCAACCAAGAAAAGCAAACAACATAAACAGTATTGAGTATAACAAGCAACATCACATGAAGCTAGAAAAGATTGGGCAAAATATGTCATTTCATTGATCATGCGAGGGTTACGGAGTTGGTTACGATACAAAAGATAAAAAAGAATAAATAAAAAATACATAGGAGAAAAAGAAAAAATAAACTAGCCAAAAGGAGTTAAACCTTCTCCTTGTCCTTATCCTGGACCCTGGTCTTATCCTGTCCAACAGCAAGCAGGTTGACATGGTCTGCAGGAACCATGGAAACCTCCCTATAACGCTCATCATCATCATCATCATCATCATCATCATCAAAGTCTTCATCCCGATTAAGAGGAGTTCCTGGGCCATTTTTATGAAATAATTCACAGTTTTCGTGAGTGTCGACCTCCTTCAATGCTTCAGACCAACGCTCTTTAAAGGATAGATTTCTAGCACACTCTATCTGGATAGCAGTAGAAGTAAAGGCTTTTTTATCCCTAATTTATTGCCTCTTCATTATCCTTCTTTCCATTGGCCTTTAGAGTAGATTTATCAGTAGTTAGGCCGATAATCTTGTCTTTAGTAACCTTTGTCCAGCACTCAACTTTAGTAATTATTTGCTTGGCCTGGGCCAACTGATCAAGAACAGTCTTTTTTTCATTCTTGGTTGTCTTAGACTTGTCCTCTGCAGCCTTAATTTGATCCTGCCATGTTTATTTCTCCCTCTCTCTCCCTAGATCTTCCTTAGAGGCTTGCAAGGATTTTTATAAACCCTTTAAATCTTCCTCCACATTAGTCGTGGAGGAGGACCTTAGATAGTTATATTTCTCCATCATTTTATTGAAATCAACCAAGAATTACAAGAAAATAAGTGTGTAACATTAGTTTAGAATAACGGTGGTAAACAGTAATGAATAACAATGAAACGGTTATAAAATTACTAAGGCCAGAAAAATATCAGCCATTATCAAACCCCTTTCCAACCCAGGGTTGATCGCCACATAGGCATCCCGACTCTCAATGAAAAGGCAAACCTTTCTTCAACCTCTTACATTGAGGTTATTTAATTTAGGCCTCCTCAATGTTAGGAACTTGCAGTTTCTTCTTAATAGCCTGAGACCTCTTGTCAGCATTGGTGGAATTCTTTATAGGAGGAGGCGAAGATCAAGAACTAGTCAATAAGTTTGGATTCTTTCTCTTCACCATATCGGCAGTATAGAAACTAAGGACGGTGGTGGTATCAAGGGATTCATAAGAGGAAGATGTTCCTCTTGAGGTAAGAACTGCTCCTACAAACTCAGCAGCAGAGGATGTGGAAGCAGGTTTTTCATCTAGAAGGCTAGGAATTTGAGGTAAGGTGATAATAGGGCGAGCAACAAAATGGGTGATCGAACTCTTATACTCTAGAAGGACAGAAGTTGCTATGTGTTCCTCGTCAAACTTCTTTTGAATCACCTATAAGAATTTGAGGTCGTTGATATTGATGTCCTTCGTATTTGGACACTTCTTCTTACTCTCCTCTGCATAAGAATAATATGACACAGTAAGTCGGCATTTCATCAAACAGTTAACAAACGACAAAGTGAAAATAAAATAAAAATACTTTACAACCTAGGACATGCCCTGATTGGGGGCATATGGATCCACTATATCTCTTCCCCTCGGGAAGAGGGGAATACTTCCAGTTATTTACTACTACTCCATGGTCCCAGTAGTCTTTATTAGAACCGGGGAGATTTATAACTAATGCCCTATTGGTCTGTCTAGTTTTTAAATAACACGTGTTTTCACCAATGGTACCCCATTAATAGCAAAACATCAACTCAGGAATCACAATTCGATTCCCATAAATCTCATTAAGGCTATTTACCCCATTTACTACTCTTTAAGTATTTGGATATATCCTAGCTGGCAAAACATCGAAGTATTGATATAAATGAAGAAAATGATGGTATGGGGGAAAGGTTATGCCACATTCAGCTATAAAAAGATTTGGGATCTAGTGTCCCTCTTCCAAAGATAGAACATCAAGGGGACCATCATCTACAACTTTATACCCACACAATTGGGAAATTTCTTAGTTACCCTAAATACATCCAAATAATGTTTATCTATATCATACACCACCATGGTTAAAAGAAAATAAATTCAAAAAGAGAAGAAAAAAAGGAAAGGATAGCTTACAGAGATCTAAATGTAACAGCAGGAATAAAAAACAGTGGTGGCTAGCAAGCAGCAAAATATCAAAGAAGAAACGCTTGAAAACAAAGAAAATATTATAAACAAAGTACACAAAATTTAAGGTAATGAAAATGGAGGGAAATTTCTATCTATTTATAGGTTGCCTCGAGAATAGGGATTAAATGATTAAACTTCACGAACAATTGAACTACCGCCGACTGCACGCTTTCAAACATGCAAAAGGACTAGTATGCATTTTGGCAGTTTAAAAAGGTTTGAATTATTTACAAAAATGCCATCATCAATAGTGCCGATAAAAAAAATTTACAAGTCTGGGAGGTCGGCTATTGATCAACTCTTGGACGTTGCGTCGAACAAAATTTTGAACAAACACTCCATACTTTCAATCAACAATCAAGCATGGAGCATTGGGGGGCTTTTGTCGTATGTAAAAATTACTTTTCTATGTGGACCAATGAACAATAGACACTTGTCCTCCTACGTGGCCATTCAACTATCTTGATCGGCATCATAGATACCTAGTCGACTGGAATGTCAACCAACACCCAAAATATGAACCATCAGTAATAGCAAAGGTTACTCGGATGGAATGGAAACCAGTGCTAAATGTCAAGAGTCTTATTCATTGTATATAGATGTAAATGCCTGGAGATATACAGGCATTTCATCTCTAGGGTTTCGAACCACTATAAATATATAATCTCCCTTAGCTCAATGGGACAATTCAATTAATCATAGGCACACCCAACTGAGCTATTGAAACCACTAAAACTAATACCAACAGTGGGCGTAGGCTTTTTACAGCTGAACCACTTTAAAAATCTTTGTCGCTTGTGTGTTTGTTTAGATTGCTCTTTTTATATTATCTGTGATTATAAAATTGGACCCACTCCATTTTTAGAAATCAACAACTACCATTCAAAGCAAATGTATAAATTGCTTATTGATTTTATGTTTGTTTAGATTCATATCAAAATTGGTAGAATAATAACTGATTTTGGGATGAGGATTCAACATGTAAAATGGAGTTTTGGAAAAGAGTTACATACAAATTATGTGATGATTCTAATCTTGATTTTTATGAGAATAGATCTTTATTCCTGCTAAATTAATCTTGATTGCGGTGAAATTAAATATTTAAGATAGTCTAAGTTGTATGAAAAATAATTTGGGCGAGAATCTAATTAGAGATGAAAGAGGAAGAAATCGGGAAATTGGGATAAAATTCTTGAATATGTTGAATTTGTGAAATAGGGATGATGGTTAGTGGATTTATGAATCTTAGAATGAATTTAAATTAGGTTTTATGTATAAGAACATTTGGAAGACTAAAAGTATTATTGGACTTGTTAAAGTTTTGGAATTAAATGTTAGGAGAACATAAAACCTTGTCACTTTAGTTTAAGAACTAGGCTCCTGTCCAGAATCGAATCGATTTAGCCTCATAGGCAAATCGATTCGGAAGGCGACTCGACTCGACTAGGAATCCGAATCGATTCGGATTAGCTGTGAGGGATAGTTAGGTCCTTTAATGAAATTTGAGAGGCATCTATGAAATAAAAAATTATCAAATTTGTGAAAGGTCTGTAGGGTATTGTAGGACTTCTGGAAATAGTTATATGACATCGGGTAGGACAAAGTAGACTCAAATCATGGTTACGAGTGTCTAGGAAGGAAACACAAGGAATATAAAACAAATTTTGAATAGAAGAATTTGGGGAATATTATTAATTACGGGCTGGTTGGGAAGGTTGGGGTATTTTAGAAAGTTTAGTAATGAAACTTTATTTAATTGGTGAGTAATTAAATGTTCAAGAGTCGGGCAGACTCGTGACATATAGGTTAGTGCTTCGAGTGTTAGGAATCGATTAATCGGACTTGGGATATACATACAGTTATAGGTTTAGTAATAGTTATGAGTATCAATATCGGTGTGCATGATATTTATGTGAAACATACTCATCCTCAAAGATATGTTATCGATGGAGGTTGTGCACCGTGGGAGGTCACTTTGACGAAATCTCAACAGAGGTAGTACGGTTTCCCATAAGTAATAGGTCTCTGCATTGCCACTTTGTGTAAGGTTGGAGTCCCGTATAATAATGTGGTATGGTTAGGATTACAGACTTAAGGCCATGAATGCCTCCAGTTTTTATTTATTACACTTTTGGGTTCGATGGTGAGATTTTGACCCGGTTGCCTAGGTTGTGGTGGACTCCCTGGAGCTTGGTGATAGTGATTTCACATCCAGTGAGGTAAATCTTAAAGAGACAGTGGTTATATACATATAGTGAGGGATATATGTATTTATATGCATTTGATGTGTTTCAATTATATGTATATAAAGGGGTAGGTAATTATATACGGACATAAGATAGAAATTGTGAATATTACAAATAACAAGAATAAGGTTAAGAGGATTAATAATAACGAGAAAATGAAATAAGCAAAGAAGTAAGCTAAGTATCAAATCAGTGATATGAAATACTAGACGTAGGGTAATGCGTTACAAATTAGGGATGAGACTAGTTAGGTGGGGTAGCATAATTAGGAGGGTTAAGATCATACGTTAGGTGCGCACATTAGATTATGGGTGAGAATTATCTCATATGAGTGCGCTGCCACTTTAAATTTGAAGATTGCGTTACATTTCAATAACTATATCTTATACACTCGCTAAATATTTTAGGCTCTAACTTGTATCAAATATTTTTTTTAAAATTAAGGTATCTAGCCAAAGGACGCCAAGGATGATTACTCTTTCCAGGGATACATAGCTACAGCTAATGTGGAGGCTAGCAGGATTCAGAGTCGCCACTTCAATTATTACTAGGTTCTTTATTTCAGTTGTTAGTTGGGTGTGTTGCCCATTTGTTTCAGACTTATGTATTTCAGTTGATTTTAGGCAATTGGTTTAGATGCACTGGTTTTTACCCGATGGTTTATTCAGGGACTTTATTTATTTATTTATCTCAGCTTTAGACATTATATTGGAGTGTCATTTATTATAAAAACAATACATGGATGGATTGGTTAATGTTGTTGTATGTTAATGAAAGATAAAATTAACACTTCTTGTTAAATTAATTAGGTGGCTAGTAATTAAACATGTTTCGATAGTGATGCTAAGAATGATCCATATGATACTACCATTTTATTTGGGTAGAGGGATGGTCACCCATTACTTTTATAAGCAGGGTGTCACATGTCAGACCACATTAGTCAGACGGATTAGATCTAATGGGGTCGAATAGATAGCTCAGTGATTAACCAAACTTTTAATAAGACTATCGTAAGTTTGGAAAAAGAATCCAGGATCTTTTTCGGTCTTTAGCTATCCAGGACTCATGAGATCGAAGTAAAGCGTTCTGGATAAGATCAGGTATTTATCCTTCATTCGGCCCTTGTGTTTATGTTTACTGTTTAATTAAGAATGTACCGAACAATTTAGGTGGGGAAATATATGAACATAATCTTAGAGTAAAATGTGCATTTTGATAAAATGGTAGTTTCAATGTTGTGCGTTAATGAATGTTGCCAGAATAAAAGGAAAAAAAGTGATTACATAGCTGAACAAAGAGATAAACTAAATGTTGAATGACATTTCTAGAGTCTAATATCCACTAATAGTACATCTTCATATTTTCCATATTCTATGGGTATAGGACTCTTCATCCTTCATAGTTCCTTAGTTCGCATGTCCCTGGTCAGACGATGCGAGTGATGACGTATGGGCCCTCCTATTTATTTATTAATTTCTCGTGGATGGGATTTTTGGTTAACTTCATCGTCTTTTAAAAAATAAGATCGTCCACTTAGAATGTTCAGTTCTGATATGTTAATTATAATACCTGACGGTCTTCTACCGCATGACAATCATTCTTATTATCGCTTCCTCCATCTTTTCCTTCACTGCGTCCAAACTAGCTTTCATTTGTTTGTCATTATCTTCTAGTTTAAAGAAATATAACTTAAGTCTAGGAAGCTTAAGTTTAATCGGTACAACTTCCTTCGTGCCGTAGGTCAAAGTGAATGGTATTGCCCTAGTGATTCCTCAAGTGGTTAATCGGTATATCCATAGGACTAAAATATGTCGCTCAACCCATAGTCGCTTTAAATTTTGTAATTCTATCTTCAAATCATGTAGTATCGTGTGTTTGGTAACTTTCACTTATCTATTACACTTGGAGTGCCATAAGTGTTTGATTCTAAACTGATCGCACAGATTATTAATCCCAATATTTTCAAATTGCCTCTTGTTATTTATCATTATTGTATAGGGTATACCGAACCTACTTGCAATGAATTTCTAGATTAAGGATTGGACCTTTTGATTAGTAATCCATGCCAATGGTTCGACCTCCACCCACTTCGTGAAATAGTTTATGATAATCAATAGGAACTTACACTATCCTTTTTTCATCGAGAATGGGCCCAAAATGTCCATTTTTTATTTGGAAAATGGCTATAGATATACAATCATTGTTAGTTCTTCGACTGTAAGGTTTATGAAGTTTGTTGTTCAGTGGCATTGATCAAATCTTCATACATATCTCTTAGTGTATTTTATTATGGTCGACTAATAATACCCTTGCATCAGTGCCCTTTGTTCCAGTATTATCTTTCCCAGATGCCTCTTATATATTCTTTTGTGTAAGATTCTCAAGAGTAAGACTATGTATGTCGGGTGTTAATGCTCTAAAAATAGTGTGTGATTCAATTTTAAATCATTCGTAACAAGTAGTAACCGAGCAAGTCCAGGATCGAATTCCATAGGGAGTGGACTATCCTAAGAGAATAAATACGGGATGTAGGATTTTCTCTATAAGTCACAAAAGGAAAGTGTAAAGGGTGATGATAGCTCGAAGTGGTGAATTTTAGCTCACGGCTATCCTAACATGCGTTAAATTACTAGTGAAAGAGTAAAAGACGGTGTTATAACGAAACAACCTAAGAAAAGTTTGAGTTCGAGAGATAAAAAGGATTGGGGATCATTCTCCCACCTTGGATTTACTAAGTAGATGATGGGGTTTGATTCAAATTGATTCTAATCGATCATAACTAATTAAGTCTGAACATCAACCATGTAAAGACCAAACTCATCAATGGAGGATTATGGGTTAATTAGTTATGGTGCCAAATGTATTATGGTTGTAATAAAGCTTCAAATACTACCCTTGCAAGACAACAGAAGATAAGAAAATAGGAGACTTCAATACCAGCAAATGAAGTTCCATTAGAATAATTATAAACCAAACCCTAACTATGAAGATCAAGCATCCATGGTGGGATCATGATCCACAACCTATAAGACTAGCCACTCATGGTAGAAACTAAGTAAAACGTGCAAAAGAACATCACAAATGAAGAACCCATCTATTTATACACCAACCAACACATGAGAGATCACTAAATGCAAGTTAAGGCAACTAAATAAAACAGATATGAAGTAAATGAACAAGTGATGCAATAAACCCAACTATATTTATGTATTCAATGCTTCACAAGAGAAAGAATACCCCAAATTTCTTTGACGTAGGAGAGGGAAAAGAAAGTTTCTAAAATGAGAAGCTTTCCTAAAATAATTTCTGACCCTCTAGTAAGAGGCAAAACAACGCTAAAATACCCAATCTTTACAAAATGGCAAACTTGTAATTAAAAGGAAAAAGGGGCTCATCGATTTTCTTGAAAATAAGAATCGATTTGCATAGCATTTCCACCGCACTGCCCAAATCGATTCGGACCTACTTTCAAGATGAGGGATGAGGTGAGATGGAATATTTAGCCCTCGCTCTAAAGAAACTTCCGTAATTATTTGTTATATCTCAGATTCATGCACCGTCAGAGGCCAGCGTAGATGACTCGAAGAGCTCCAACTTTCACGAGATTTTGGGATCAAAACTCGAGTACTAAAATTAATAAAATGCCCCCAACATTGCGACTACCAATGAAACTTTCTTGGGATTCAACCGAACTTCACACCTTGCATTATTGAGACCTATAAAAGATCTAATAAACCACGCACAATATATATATATATATATATATATATATATATATATATATATATATATATATATATATATATATATATATATATATATATATATATATATATATATATGTGTGTGTGTGTGTGTGTGTGTGTGTGTGTGTGTGTGTGTATGTGTGTGTGTGTGTGTGATAAAATTAGGGGTTAACCAGTAAATGAGCATAAGTTCTGGGAATAACGTGCACGATAATGCAAGAATGCGCAAATATACGGAATTTTAAATGCAATAATTGTGACTAATCAAATGTACACAGCGATGAATCATCTGTGTGTAACCTTCACTATATAAGACCCCGTCATCGAGTATGTATTTGGCAACTTTAGCTCATATCTTCTTGGCCTATAAACGATCCTTTGGAAGGACCCCATACCTTATATACTAGATGAATTTATCCATCCAGTTGGGTCCTTGGTTTTTCGTTTTGACCTCCTTTTCTTCTTTAAGAGAAATACTAGGCCGGTTAAGAATTTCCACTATGGTGTTCCCCTCTCGTGAAGAAAATATGGCCTTGTGATCAAACTTTGTGTTCTCCTCTGTTAGTATGTGGTAGATGGTTAATGCCCTCAGACGGCTTGCCAGTTCCTTAAACCATTTTAGATAACCCATAATTATTTTACTTTTGGATTCATATTCCCCCATCACCTAGATGATAATCTCCTTTGACTAGCTGGAAAACTCCACCTGATTGCCCTGAAAGGATAGTGCAAATCGCTCTCTAATGATTAGTGCTCTATATTCTTCTTCATTGTTGGAGGCTTAGAATTGAACCTTAGACCAAACTCTACACTTGAATCGTCAGGTGTATTAATAATTAATCCGCCTACACTTCCAGTCCCATTGGATAACCCATTTACATGAATGACCCAAATAGGTCGTTGATTGTTGTCTTCTAGGTTGGTGAATTTTATAAGGAAGTCTGCAATCGCCTGTCCCTTTATAGATACCAGTGGATTGTACTTAGTATCAAACTCCCCAAGTTCTACTGACCATTTTATTAACCAAACAGAAACCTCTAATCAAAAGAGGACTTATTTGAGAGAGTAGTCGGTTAGGAAGACTATGGTGTGGGCCTAAAAATACAGCCTCAACTTTCGAGTAGAGATGATGAGTGTGAATGCTAACATTTTGATCCTAGGATATTGATGAGTGCATTATTTTTCACGAATTATGCCCAAATTTAGGCCTTGTTAGTCCCTCTGTATCATAAATAATGAGTTTTAGAGTATTTTTCATAAAATAAAAGAAAAATGCAAGTTTGAATATAATTCGAGTTAAAAAAGCAATTTTAATAACTCCAGGGGGTGAAATCATAATTTTAAAAACTTTTTGGGCCTGAAAATAATTTTTAAATGTTTAACTAGGCAAAATAAAGTTCTCCCTGAAATTTGGTTGAATTCGGAGTTAAAATGGAAAAGTTATGAATCCGGGGGTCTAAAATAAAAATAAGGGTATATTTTTAATTTTCTAAACTTTAAGGTGCTAGATTTGAATTAATATAAGTTATTTTATATTTTTACAGGTACCTCCGAAGTTTGGTGAAGATCCGAGTTCATTTAGTGAAGATATGAAAATTTTGGAAAGAATTGAAAGAAGTAAAAAGTCTTGGGGTCAAACTAGAAAAATGGAAATTCTGGAAAGAAGATTGGGTTATATATTTCTCAAGCGGTAATAGAATTGAAAAGCACTGCTAGCCTGGTAGTTGGGCGCGCGCAGAATAGGCACCAGGTCAGGGGTTCGATTTCTTCCCTTGAGCCCTAACCTTTTGGTAAAAAAACATGCCTTTGCATAAGGGCACAAAGCCCCAACCAAACGTGGCCTATGAACTGTCAGCTCCTAATTGTGCCATTCAATCAGAATTTTATCTGAAAATCAAGAGATTTGGGTTGATCGCTTTCGTGAGTTTCAAGAACTATCCGAACAGACTACCATCAAGCTCAACCCCACCAATAATAAAAGCTCCGAATTTGTTTCAAACACTCATATTTCATAGTTCTCCTTTATTTATTTGCTTTTTGATTTTATAATTTGTATAAATCAATTAAAAAAAGGAGTTTTAAATCTATCCAAATACCCTCTCCCTAAGCCTATAAATAGACGGAGAGTTGTAGAGAGAGCTTTACAGATAGTTTTTGGTTTCTTATTTTGAGAGTATATTTTTATTGAGGACCAATAATTATTTTGTGGGAGGAATTCTGCCAAGAATATTTGTGACCCACCAATTGTAAGTTTGTTTATTTAATGAAAATTTGCATTCATTCTTGCAAATTTATTATGTCTACAACGATGCTCGCTTAATTTCCTTACTAGGACTAGGTAAAATTTATCATGTGTGATTAATATTGTGTGTGTTTTAAATTCATTTTATGTTCCCGAGATGTGTTAAATACTTTTAAAAAATTCGATATTGATTTAAAACGACACTAGGGTGCGTTTTAAACCTTCGGCATTTTTTGAAAAATTTCCTTTTTTTTTACGTATGATTACTTTTTGATGGGTTATACTTTTATTAAATTGATTGATATCCCATGCTTAAAGATTATATTTTGAAATTAAAAAGTGAACTTTTTTAGGGAATAGGGATTTTAGGCGTCTAAATTTAGAGACATTAAATTTTATTTTGGACTTCTAACGTGTTATTTTTTCGAATAAAATATGACGAGAGTCGATTTAATTTGAGATATAAAATCGGGAATGACGAATTTAAATTATTGCACAATGTTAGTTTAACGTGATAAATGAATCCAAAATCCTAATTTTTACGCTCCCTTGATTATATCTCTCGTACTCCTATTTCTTATTTGTGTTGCTTAGTTTGATATTACATCTCATCTCCAACCCAATTTAATCTAGTTGGACAGTCACAATTATTTTTAAAGAAAAAATTGATAAATATTTGTGGGTTCGATCCGTACTTACACTCGCTATTCTATAATAGCCCGTGCACTTGCGGTATTTTATAAAACTGACAACAAGTTTTTGGCACCGTTGCCGGGAATTTGTTCGATTTTTTTTTAAAGTTGTGACTTTCGGAATAGTTTTTTTTTTTACTTTTCACATTTTTGTTAGTAAAAATTCATCAAAAAAAAGTAGAAATTCCTGAAGGAAAAAAATCAGCAACCATAATTCTATTTTTTTGGGTAAAAAAAAATTGATTTAAGTTTTTTTTTAATATATAGCACTTTTAGCACTAAGTTTATCCTAAAATACATATAAAAATTGAAAAAACTTAAAAAAAAAATATTTTTTCTGGAAATTTCTTTTTCGTTTTTCAGTAGGTAGACCCTAAAAAAATAAAAAACAAACAAAAATCCGAAAATTCATTTTTTTTTCCCGACAGTAATTCTGTTTTTTTTCGAGTATAAAAATAAAATAAAAATTATTCATAACTGTGCTCTATTTTTTTGTGTTAAATACACCACTAGTGCGTGTGTCGTGTTAATTTTTTTCTTTTCTTTTCTTTAATTTTTTTATGTGTGTCGCACTTTACTTTTGGTGTAGTTTTTTTCTTTTCAGAAGAACATTGAAAAACAAGAAAAATTCAGAAAAGTGTACGGTGCGCGAACATGAATAAAAAAAATTGTGCAATCTTGCCACGATCATAAGGAACTCTCGGGGACGACTGAAACGTTGGCAGTGTTTCCCTCCAATCGACGTCAACTTAAACTTTAGCCCGACGCAAATAAGTGACCTTAAAAAATTCGCGTCGGAGGTACGTTTTTGTGTGCTCCTACGTGATTTAATTTCGCACTTAATTTAGCACATTGCATAAATTTACTTAAGGGCAAAAACCGTGTGAAAGATAAGGTGGGGATTTCATCACCCTTCCTTGGCTAGAAAATCACGAATTAACCCAACATTTTCATATCCCGAGCCATCACATTTAATTTAAAATCAAGTAGACATTCACCTTATGATATCACATAGCTCATAGGAAACCTCTTAACGAGGCTAGAATTAAAAGCTACTCCAACTCGAACTTGTCAAATCGATCCCGTTTCACCCTGTATAGGATTAGAGGTTTTTAATGTGTCTTTGTACCTACCACCTACCTGGAGGAAAAAGTGGGATTTGAGGCGATAACCGTAGTTGGTCATTTTTTAAATTCTCCCTTGTCAAAGAGTAGGAACTGTCTAATTAGGGAGATTAAGTTGGAGACCCATGTGTCGTCGATTAATCTCGAGAAAACTAGATTTTAAAATTGAAATTCCCCTCACCTAAATTAGATAATTCAATTTGCTGTGTCTTAGCTAGGAATTACGTGGTTTGAGTCAATTTTTTTTAATTTTCTTCACATAACAAAATAAAAAATTCAAAAAAATTCAAAAAATTCAAGTGAGCTTAGTGTATGTGAAGATGGTTTCGAGATCATACCGGTCGTTTGTCGAGTGTGGAGTCTAAAATTTCTGATACTTACGTAGGTAGAATTTCAATTTTCACCTAAATGGTAGACGAGTTAGCACCACGTGCCCTTAAAGATTGCCTTTATCCGACTAGGTCGAGTCAACCTTCATGCATACGTCTACTCGATCACACTGCAAATATTTTCCTATTCCATCACGAAACAATACAAATGTTGCCCATGTTTCGAGGTACCGACAAAGAGGATCCCTACCTTCATATTCGAGAATTCGAGGAGATATGTGGGACCATTAAGTATCAACAACTCACCGATGAGATTGTCAAACTTAAATTGTTCCCATTCTCATTGAAAGACAAAGCCAATAGTTGGTTTAACTCGTTAACACCCGAATCGATCACCACTTGAAACCAAACAAGTGTCGCCTTCCTGCAAAAATTCTTTCCCAACCAAAAGACGACGTCGATACGTCACACCATCAACACATTTAGCCAAAAGGAGGGAGAAGCCTTATGGATGTATTTGAAGAGATTCAAGGACTTGCTAGTGCAATGTTCGCACCATGGGATTGAGTTGGGATGCCAAGTCCAAATTTTATATGAGGGGTTTGATTGTAATACTCGAACTATGCTCAAGTTGTTATGTATGAAAAAGGTGAGGTTGACGCGTGGGTATTCCTAGAATCTATAGAGAAAAAGTCCCAGCGATGGGCACCCAATAGAGAATCTAGGCCCACCACGTCCAATGAGGGTTTTGCTCACCAAGTCGAACAAAGTTGTTATTCAAATGCCAAAGTGGCCACATTGGACCAACATTTAGAAGCTTTAGAGATGAGCAAAGAGGGTAATAGAATCGCATCTGCGACCGTTCAACATGTAGGTTCCCCTATGTGTATACTTTGCGATGCATTTGACAACTTAGTCGAGAATTGTACCACCCTTTCGGCCCAAAGGGCACTCACCGATCAAGCCAATGCCCTCTACCAAAATAGGCCAAAGTATGACCCATATGTCAATGCATACAATTCAGGATGGCGAGACCACCCCAATATTTCATGGTTCAAGGGTCAATACTAAGGAAGTGGAGGTTAATCTTCAGGTAACCCACCCCCGGGTTTCCAAAAGAATGCCACCGCACTCTCGAATCCCTCATCCTAAAAGATCCAATCTTTAGAGGACTCGACGAACCTTCTTGCCCAAAGTAACCTTCAATTCCATCAAGCCACGCAAAATTTCCTCCAATCCACCCAACAAATCATGCACGCGAATACGCAAACCATTACCAAACTCGAGGTTAAAATGATCCAACTAGATAATGCGTTGAGTGAGAGGAACAAGGGAACATTCTCGAGTCATCCCGAACCCAATCTAAAGGGTAACATGCCTATGGGTCAATTTGTTATTCAAGACGACATGAACGCGTCACACACCCAAGAGCATGCGAAATCCATCATCACGCTTCGGTCCAGCAAGGAAGTAGAGAAAAGCATTTCACCACCTA
Source organism: Sambucus nigra (assembly GCA_949130495.1). Lineage (NCBI taxonomy): Eukaryota > Viridiplantae > Streptophyta > Magnoliopsida > Dipsacales > Adoxaceae > Sambucus > Sambucus nigra. The sequence continues at coordinate 145,268,619 of OX422210.1, read as the reverse complement.
CCGAGAGTGAATTCGAGAAAGGTAAGGAGAAGGAAGATCCACCTATGGATAAAAATTCTTCCTCACCCTTACCTTCCGAGCCATCTGTAGAGACCTAAGTCCCAAAATCTCCATCTCCTCGGCGTTTGGTGCCACAAAAGAAAAAGGCGCAAGTTGATAAAATATTGGAAGTATTCAAGCAAGTACAAATCAATTTCCCACTTCTTGATGTTATTCAATAAGTCCCATCCTACGACAAATTTCTGAAGGACCTTTATACCTTCAAGAGAATCACCAACATACCCAAGAAAGTTTTTCTCGCCGAGAAAGCAAGCTCGATCATTTATTATCGAACTCCCATCAAGTATAAGTATCCCAGTACTTAAACAATCTCTACCAATATAGGATCACCTCATTGAGAAAGCCCTTCTAGATTTAGGAACAAGGATGAACCTTTTCCCGTACTTCGTGTACGAGAAACTAGGTTTGGGGGAGTTAAAACTGACTAGGATTCCCTTATCCTTAGCCGACCGTTCTGTGAAAATTCTGAGAGGCATTTTTGAGGATTTCCTAATTAAAGTGGGTGACTTTATATTTCCCGTCGACTTTATTGTCTTGGACACCCAACAAGTGTAAAATCCTATTGCATAAATCCCTGTTATTTTGGGTCATCCTTTCCTCGCCACGTCTGATGTCGTCATTAGGTGTCGTAGCGGCCAATCGAACCTATCCTTTGGGAATAAGACTATGGACCTTAATGTGTTCAATTTGGCCAAAGAACCACCTGATGATATAGTGTCGTCCAAGTGACTTTCGAGTGAACTTATAATGACGACCCTTTAGCATCTTGTCTTACCTTTTTTGGGGCTGAACTTGATGTCGAACAATTCATCGAAGAAGTTAATTCCCTCTTCGACTCCGCCCCTATCATGGAAATAGGAAATTGGAAGTCTAAACCTGAGCCCATCTCACTTCTCTCATCACCTATTCTACCCTAGATCGAGAAAGCTCTCGAGCTTGAATTGAAGCCACTACCTGAAATGCTCGAGTATAGGTTCTTAGGACCTTCTGAATCCTTACATGTTATCATCGCATCTGACTTAGACAAAGAACAGGAAGATAAACTGTTGCGTGTTCTCAAAGAACACAAGGAAGCCATAGGATGGACCATAATCAACATTAAGGGGATAAGTCCCTCGGTGTGCATGCACAGGATACACTTAGAAGACAATGCTAAAAATTCCCGTGAACCACAACATAGAATTAATCCCAATATAAAAGAGGCCATCCGAGCTGAGGTGCTAAAATTTCTCGATGCGGGTTTCATTTACCCCATCTATGATAGCCAATGGGTCAGTCCCGTTTAAGTGGTCCCAAAGAAATCCGGTGTTATGGTGGTGAAAAATAACGATGATGAGTTAATACCCACTAGGATTCAAACCGGTTGGAGAGTGTGTATTGATTATAAGAAGTTGAGCGTTGTTACAAGGAAGGATCACTTTCCTCTTACTTTCATAGACCAAATGCTAGAGAGATTAGCTGGCCACCCATATTACTATTTTCTCGATGGTTATTTCGGCTATAATCATATTCCCATCACTCCCGAGGATTAAGATAAAACCACTTTCACTTGTACATTTGGTACTTTTTCCTACCGACGCATGCCCTTTGGGTTATGCAATGCACCCGCCACTTTTCAGCGGTGCATGATGAGTATCTTTTCGGATATGGTGGAGCAATTTCTCAAAGTCTTTATGGATGATTTTTCTGTATTTAGGTCTAGTTTTGATGAGTGCCTCCATCACCTCACCCTTGTTATGAAGAGGTGTAATGAAAATAACCTTGTGCTTAATAGGGAGAAGTGTCACTTTATAGTCAAACAAGGCATAGTGCTAGGTCATATCATTTCTGAAAAGGGTATCGAGGTAGATAAAGCTAAAATAAATCTCATTGCTAATCTCCCACCCCGTAAAATTGTGCGTGAAGTTCGGTCATTCTTAGGACACGCCGATTTTTATTAGAGATTTATTAAGGATTTTAGCAAAATCTCTCGACCCTTGTGCAATCTTCTTGCCAAGGACACACCCTTTGATTTCACTGACGAGGACGCTTCTGACTATTCCATAGGTGTGATTCTAGGTCAGCATAATGAGAAACTTCCTCACGTTATCTATTATGCCAGTATGACTCTTAATGATGCCCAATTGAACTATTTTACGACTAAAAAAGAGTTCCTCGCTGTTGTTTTTGCTCTTGAGAAGTTTAGGTCTTACTTGATAGGATCCAAAGTTATCGTTTTCACCGATCACTCGGCCCTGCGATACCTTTTGTCTAAAAAGGATGCTAAGGCCCGTCTCATTAGGTGGATCCTATTACTATAAGAGTTTGACCTTGAAATTAAGGATAAGAAAGGGTATGAGAATGTAGTGGCGAATCACTTGTCTAGGTTAACCATTGAATCATCCGAAAAACTGTTGCCACTAAATGAGTCCTTTCCCAATGAGCAACTGATGCTTGTCTCTCAGCTTCCATAGTTCGTCGATATTTTTGAACTATCTTGTGTTGGGTGAAATGCCACTACATTGGTCCAAGCAAGATCGTTCCAAATTTTTAAAGAAAGCCAAGAATTTCTTTTAGGACGACCCGTATCTTTTCAAGTATTGTCCCCATCCAATCATTTGAAAGTGTGTACCCGATCATGAGATTCAAAGCATAATATCTTTCTGCCACGACCAAGCCTGTGGAGGTCATTTCAGTGCTAAAAAGACTGCTGCAAAGATTTTAAAGTGTGGATTCTATTGGCCCAGCATTTTTTGTGACGTGAATGATTATAATAGGAGTTGTGACCGCTGCCAACGGTTAGGAAAGATCACACATAGGAACATAATGCCCTTAAATCCTATTCTGATTATCAATGTTTTTTATTGTTGGGGCATTGATTTTATGGGTCCATTCCCAAATTCCTACGGGAATCTTTACATTCTTCTGGCAGTTGATATTGTTTCTAAGTGGGTAGAAACCATACTGTGTAGGATGAATGACCACCACGTGGTGGTCAAATTCATTTGAGAAAATATTTTCTCTTGTTTCGGTACGCCTCGAGCCATCATTAGTGATCGGGGAACCCATTTCTGTAATCGATCCTTCGAGAGTCTCATGAAAAAGTATTGGGTCACACACAAAGTAAGGTGTTCTTATCACCCTCAAACCAGTTGTCAAGTTGAAGTTCCCAATAGGCAAATAAACAAATCATCGAGAAGATAGTGAATCTGAACCAAAAAGATTGGTCCTTAAGGTTATTGGATGCATTGTGGGCTTATCGCACTGCCTACAAAATGCCCCTTAGTATGTCCCCGTATAGGCTTATCTACGAAAAATCCTGCCACCTTCCGGTAGAGTTTGAACACAAGTCCTATTGGGCCATTAAGATCTTTAATTTCGATTTACCTGCTATAAGAGAGGTTCGAAAACTGCAACTCAATGAGTTGGAAGATATTAGGAATGCTGCATAAGAAAATGTAAAATTGTATAAAGAGAAAATGAAAATGTTCCATGACAAGTCCATCCTATGGAAGTCATTTGATCATGGACATAAAGTTTTCTTGTACAATTCTAGATTGCATCCATTTCTCGATAAGTTGAGGTATAAATGGTCCGGTACCTTTATTGTAAGGACAGTCTAGCCACATGGGGCGATTGAGATAGAGAATCCTAAAAATGGTTAAATTTTCAATGTTAATGGTCAAAGGTTGAAGCAATATCTGGATTTGCGAGATCGATAAGTGGAGGACATTCTCCTTCAAGACCCTGTGTACCAAGAGTGAACATGAAATTGGGTCATTGTTGTTGTATCATAATTTTTGTTTTATAGGAATTGTGTGTTGGAAAAAGTCCCTCATTACGATAATATCTTTCATATATTTCCCGCCTTTTAAATTCGTGTCTTGTACATTGAGGACAATGTACAAAATTAGGTTTGGGGGTATTGAGGACATTTTTCTCCGGTTAAAAAAATCAAAAAAATTTCAAAAATTCAAAAAAAAATTCAATGTAATTGAGTTTTGAAACGATTTATTAATATAGAATTTATTCATGGATCTCTCAACTTATGAAATTTTTTACGCATTAGCCATACAGTATGATCGAAAATGGATCTTGAGGCAAAAGTTTAAATGCTTAATGAATGAATGTGGAGATTTTAGCCTGGTGAGATTTTTGTGCCATTCATCATTTTTGAGAGATTTAAATCAATCCGAGTTAAAATAACTCAAACTTTCCTTCAGTGATAAATTCCTTTATGATCTCAAATTCTTTGTTTTGTTCGATTATTGAAAACAAAAAGTCAAAATGTGAATCTTAAGCACTAGAAGTCTTAGTAAGTCATCTTGAGACACCAATCAACTTAACGAAACTTGAGAAATGAGATTTGGCGATCGTTTGAAAGTCCAAAAATTAGGCCTAAACCGACCTTTTTACATTATTCCATTGCAAGCCCATTTGAGCCAAAAAGAAAATAAGCCTTTTGTTGAAAACCCATTGTCCTTCCTAACTTCAACTGGGAGTTAAAAGCCCATAAAAAGAAGCCATACCAATTTTCTGAGAATACTAGGGTAAAATTACGGTTGGAAAAATTCCATAAGAAAAAGAGATTGCAAAAATAATGTGTGAAAAGAAAAGAAAAGAAAAAAGGCGAAAAAAAATGTGAGTTTGAAAAGAAAAAGGAAAATGGAGGTTGGAAGAAAAGTGCCTAAAAGTCAAATTACCGAAAACCCTCTATATTCTCCAAAATTTTGAACTCCAAAAACCATTCTTTCTATCCAAATCTGAGCCTACAAGACAACCAAAGAAAGTCCTAATCGATCTCAAGCGAAATTAGTTAAAGTGTGGGGAGAAGATGAATAGGATCTATGGTGTGATTCAATATTTTTAAAAAGTAATCGATTTTCCGATCATGAGATCATATTCATCCATTATAAAAAGTCTGTTTTCCATCATGTATATGTGAAATTTGTTCATTTAAATTTACTCTTTTATTCACATATATCGAGAGAAAATAACCCATTTCTGAATGTTCAATTGTGAGTGCATTCCGTGAGATTTTAAAGTCAAGACGAACTTTTGGATAAGAATTGTAACGATAAAATCTTTTGAAATTGATGGTAATATTGGCTATGCACACACCACGATAAGTTGAGATTGATAAATCAAGTTCTACTATATTTATGAAGTTTGCATTCAAACTTGGTTATATTACTTTTGTGTCTTTTGTATTGAGTCAAGTTTCTGAATTTTGTGGGTATATTCAATACAAACCCTCACGAGACAAAACTCGTTCGCTAGGATAACCTATGGGTTTTACGGCTTGTTGCACATGCTAAGTGCAATCGCGATTCCTACGAAAGTGAGTTAGATTTTAAAATTTTAGTTTTGCTCGAGGACTAGCAACGTTTAGGTTTGGGAGTATTTGATGAGTGCATTATTTTGCATGAATTATTCCCAAATCTAGACCTTGTTAGTCCCTTTGTATCATAAATAATGAGTTTTAGAGTCTTTTTCGTAAAATAAAAAAAATACAAGTTTGAATAAAATTCAAGTTAAAAATGCAATTTTAATAACTCCAGGGGGTGAAATCACAATTTCAGAAACTTTTTGAGCCTAAAAATAAATTTTAAATGTTTATCTAGGCAAAATAAAGTTCTCCCTGAAATTTGGTTGAATTCGAAGTTAAAATGGAAAAGTTATGAATCTGGGGGTCTAAAACGAAAATAAGGGTAAATTTATAATTTTCTAAACTTTAAGGGGCTGAATTTGAATTGATATAAGTTATTTTTTATATTTACAGGTACCTCCGAAGTTTGGTGAAGATCTGAGTTCATTTGGTGAAGATATGAAGATTTTGGAAAGAATTGAAAGAAGTAAAAAGTCTTGGGCTCAAAGTAGTAAATGGAAATTCTGGAAAGAAGATTGGGTTATATATTTCTCAAGCGATAATAGAATTGAAAACGGCTGCTAGCCTGGTGGTTGGGCGTGCGCAGAATAGGCATCAAATTAGGGGTTCGATTCTTCCCTTAGTAAAAAAACATGCCTTTGCATAAGGCCACAAAGCCCCAGCCAAACGTGGCCTATGAACTGCCAGCTCCTACTTGTGCCATTCAATCAGAATTTTATCTGAAAATCAAGAGATTTGGGCTAATCTCTTTCATGAGTTTCAAGAACTATCCGAATAGACTACCATCAAGCTCAACCCCACCAGTAATAAAAGCTATGGATTTGTTTCAAACACTGATATTTCGTGGATCTCCTTTATTTATTGGTTTTTGGATTTTATAATTCATATAAATCAATTAAAAAAAAGGAGTTTTATATCTATCAAAATACCCTCTCCCTAGCCTATAAATAGGACCATTGGGTTCATTATTTTTTACGGAGAGTTGTAGAGAGAGCTTTAGAGATAGTTTTTGGTCCCTTATTTTGAGACTATATTTTTATTGAGGGCCAATAATTATTTTGTGGGAGGAATTTTATCAAGAATATTTGTGACACAACAATTGTAAGTTTGTTTATTTAATGGAAATTAGCATTCATTCTTGCAAATTTATTATTTCTACAACTATGCTCGCTTAATTTCCTTACTAGGACTGTGTGAAATTTATCATGTGTGATTAATATTGTGTGTGATTTAAATTCGTTTTTGTTCCCGAGATGTGCTAAATACTTTTAAAAAATTCGGTATTCATTTAAAACGACACGATGGTGTGTTTTAAACCTTCGGCATTGTTTGAAAAAAATCATTTTTTTTTATTTTAAGTATGAGTACTTGTTGATGGGTTATACTTTTATTAAATTGATTGATAGCCCATGCTTAAAGATTATATTTTGAAATTAAAAAGTGAACTTTTTAAGGGAATAGGGATTTTAGGCATCTAAATTTAGAGACGTTAAATTTTATTTTGGACTTCTAACTTGTTATTTATTCGAATTAAATACGACGAGAGTTGGTTTAATTTGAGTTATAAAATCGAGAATGATGAATTTAAATTATTGCGCAGTGTTAGTTTAATGTGATAAATGGACCCAACGTCCTAGTTTTCACGCTCCATTGATTATATCTCTCGTACTCCTATTTCTTATTTGTGTTTCTTAGTTTAATATTACATCTCATCTCCAACCCAATTTAGTCTAGTTGGACTGTCACAATTATTTTTTAAGAAAAAATTAATAAATCTTTGTGGGTTCGACTCGTTCTTACACTCGCTATTTTATAATAACCCGTGAACTTGTGGTATTTTATAAAATTGACAACAGATATCTTTATTTTTCCCCTCTGAACTCTTTGCTTACATAATACATCAAACATTGTGTCACGTTGTCATCCTTGATGAGGGGTAAGTTGTCAGTTGTGGAGGATACAGACAAATAGAGGTATAACTCTTCATTTAGCAAGATCTTTAAGAGGAATGAACTTTCATCTATATATGTATTTAGTTCATGGAAAGACTTCCCACACTTGTCTGTTCATTCAAATAGCTTCTTCAGTGTTATAAATAAAGGGAGGCATTTATTACTCGTTATGTTGATGAATCTATTCAGAGCTGTTACTCACCTGGTCAATAATTGTAACTCTTTGGCTTTCTCGGGGCTTCTCATATTAAGTACAGTCTGGATCATTTTAGGATTTGCTTCTATCATTCTGTAAGGGACCATAACCCTATAAATTTCCCTGGAGACACCCCAAATTCACATTTCTTTGCTTCATATAATATTTGTCGAGAATTCTGAAGGTCTCTTCGAGATCGGTGATATGCCCTTCATACTTCAAACTCTTCACTAACATGTCATCCACATAGAAATCCATTGATCATCCTATATTCTTCACAAACATGGTGTTAATAAGTCTTTATCATCTTGCTCTAACATTCTTCATCTCGAAGGGCATTATTATATAGATATATGCCCCTCAGTCGGTTATTAATGATTTCTTCTCCTCATCCGTTGGGCGCATTCGAATTTGATTATAACTAGAATACTCATCCATAATTGAAATAATTTTGTGTCCTGTTATAATGTCCACTAATACGTTGATCCTAGGAAGCAGGTATGAGTCCTTTGGATTGGCCTCATTCAGATATGAATATTTAATATAGAGACATCATTTCCCATTTGGCTTTCTCACGATAACAACATTGGATAGATATTCGAGATATTTAACATCCGAAATGAACTGGGCGTCAAGAAGCTTTGCCACTTTAGAATATGCTATTTGATTACTTTCTATGGTGAAGGTCATCTTTTTCATTTTCACTAGTCAGCTAGTCGGATCAACCTTTAAATTATGATTCATTATCGAAGCATTTAAGCCTAACAGTAATCTTTATGGCTCTATAAAAATGTGCCACGAGGCTTTTATAGGAAGGCCACTTGTTTTAACCTCTTCTGGTCGGATAAGGATGACCCAACATACACCGCTCATTATGGTTGAGTGCCAGACAGTGGAATTAGGATTAAATTTTCAATCGGTGACCTGTTGGTAGGATCTTCTCTTGGGTTCAACACATCAATGGGGAAATATTTTTGCCTCATCTTCAGCGATGAAAAATAATAACTCTTTGCCTAGGACTGGTTTCCTCGTGTTGTTCCTATTATGTTCGGTGTTGTGAACCAAAGGGTTATTTTATTGAAAGTACCTCAGTTAATAGCGTCAACGACATTCGTTTGATCGGGACATTATAGGCCGATAGAATTGTCACTATCAAAAACTCTACCGATAGTGTGGTGGGTTTCGGGATCTACCCTACTCTGAATGTTAGTGCAATGCCCCTTCTAGGTATACTTGTTCCCCAGTGAAACCCAAAAGTTTCGCATTTACTAGATTTAGCCGAGCGCCTTCTAGCTTCATACGTTCAAAATAATCATAATAGAAGATGTTCGATGAGCTGCCTATATTTACCATAATTCTTTCAACGGTCCATTTGGATATCAGGGATTCAATTAAAAGAGAATTATTGTGTGGGTGATCAAATCATGATATTTCTTGAGGGTAAATGTTATACTATCATAATCCTATAGAGGTTTGAACGCTTGGACTTCCATCATCTCCCGTATTTTACCCTTGTAGGCTTTGTGGGAGGAGTTATATTCTCCACCAACCATAAATCCTCTTGATATCAAGTTTATTTTCCAACCTATCTCTATGGCATAAATTTCCTTTGGATCCTCTTACTTATGATCACGCTCCCTCGATCACAGCCGGTATCGATCTCCCTTCGCCCTACTAGTCTGATCGTATACCTTTCCATCATCATCTCCCACGAACTCCCCAAATAACCCCTCTACACTAGGGATTCCATATTTCTCTTTAATAGAAGATAATCGTGTGTCATGTCTATAATTACAGTGAAAATTATAATATAGGTTGTATCTACTTCTTGTCTTCGGGTCCTTGGTCTATTCGACTAGTTCAATAATTTTTAATTTGTCATTATAAACAAGACCTGGCCCACTGTCATGTTAAGTCGAGTAAATTAATCAAACCTCTACTGGTGTCTCACAATGTTCCCTTCGAGTGGACTCCTTTTCTTGGCCAGTTCATCTCCTCATCTTCTCTCACGCATCTCTTCTTCTCTCTTCTAAGGATAAAGACGATTGTTGATTGTGTCTTCATCATTAATATCTTTCTCCACCTTTCTCATCATCTCATTCATGTTTGTTGAAGGTCGTTTGGATAAGGAGTAGATGTCACTTTTACTCTAGAGGCCCCGTAAGAAGGATGACATAACCACTTGCTCGTCCTGGTGGTCGATTCGGAGGAGCTTGTCATTTAAACGTTTGACAAACTCCAACAAGGATTTTTCTTTATTTTAAAGGAATGTATACATATATTCGGTCATATTTTATGAACTTGAATATCAATTAAATGTCTTACAAATCAGTGGGTAAGCTCTCTAAAATAAGTTATTCAATTTGGCGAGTGCAGATTGAACCAGGTTCTGGCTAAACCCCTCAGTGGGATGGCAAAATCTCTGCATATGATTGGATCAGGGATACCCAAAAATTCCATATGCACCTCATAATTATCTCTGTGTTCTCGCGGTTCCCATGTTCCATCAAACGCATCTATCTTGTAAGTTTGAATATTAAAGGGATTAAGAAATCTAGAACCTCCCGAAAAAATGGGGACACACGATTAACGTCTCTATTGTTGATAAGTTCGAGTGGAGGATCAATCCTCCGTAATATAAAAAAAATGATTAGTGTCAAATATTGAATTTTATTACCCCTGTTATTGTGAAACATTTCAGTTCCATGCTTGTTAAACCCATATTTTATAATATTGTATAACCTTAAATTTTCTTAAATAATCACTTTTCCAAGGTTTATTTGAGTATTTATAGGGTTTACGATGTTAATGGAGAAGTCGAGAAAGCAATCATAGCAAGTAACATTCACATACGCACTTTCAAGGGAAAAATGATTATTTTAGTTGACCAATTGTAGACTCAAACTCTTCACAAAAGTTGTCGGTATCGAATTATAGAATATCTGGGTTCAAACGGCATGTCAATCCAATCTCAAATGAAGAAATTAAGACCGTGTAAAGTTACACTCGAAGAAAGTCAAAAGTTAAAGAACCGGGTTAACTCGAAAGTTAAACCTTATGACTCGGGCATAACTGGGAAATTTTTAGCCCCAAAATGAGGTTCACGTTGGTTTTTACGATGCATGAATCCGAGGTCGAATGAATAAGATATAAAGTTTAGGAGTTAATGTGTAATTAATGAAATCTGGGTTCAAAGTAAGGGTCATATATTATTGGGTGTAATATAATCAATGAAAGGTTGTTTGGCCTAATGGTTCGCGCGAAGGACAATTTAGGGGAGACCTAGGTTCAAGTCTCACCCCCATGTGGCAACGCCATAGCCGTTCATATCCTCCCCGGTGAAGCTTTGCGCAATGTGCGCCCCTTCCTACGCACTCTATGCAAGTAAGACTTTCGCCTGCTGATTAGTTTCTCTTTTTCCCTATTCTATATTTTCCCCCACAAAACTATTTTCTCTCTTATTTTTTATTATTTCCCTTACACTTCATTCTTCCTCTTTTTTCCTTTTAAGAAGAAACCAAATTCTTTATTTTTCGCCCATCCTAAGTTGTCTAGCATCCCCATACGTGCAATTAAATAATCCCTTACCCATAATTACTTTTTAATATTTAATTCAAATAACCAATCTTTTTGTGAATTTCCAATTGTGTCCCAAAGCTATTTCTTTCCACCTGTAAAAGGTCCACTGGGTTTCTTTTTTTTGGCATCCATATTTTGCTGAATATTAGTACCCAAATTATACTCCGAAATATCTTTATAATTCTGATTGGTTGCAATTCAATTTTTGAGATTATAATAGAACAAATCCAGTCCTATAATTGTTGTTGTTCAAGATTTTTGGGTTTGTTTATGTGTAATTCATCGAGTTGAAGAAAAATTATATAACGAGGATTTAGTCTCGTTCTTTGTAATTTACTTCTTGATTCCAGACTACGTAATTATAATATAGGGATTACGGAGGAATTATAACGGTCCATTCTATTTTTCTTTTTTACACAATTATCGTTCGTTCAAGTAAGCCTTATATATCATTTCAATAATTGTTACGAGCATGAATTCTTTTTATATTTGCATTCCAATTGCTATTATCACCATGTTAGTTATGAGTAGCCAAGTTTTTAATGGTTGCTGTCTATGAACCCACCTTGACTTTGTATAGTATAATAAATTAAGTTGTGTTTTTAGAATAAAATCCTAGAAAATAAGTTGAAATAAATACACAGTGATTTCATAATTAACGTCACGCATTAGTTATTGTTGAAGATCCGTTTAGATATTTCTACATACTTTCGATCTTATTTTCATAAATTTCACTAAAGTTTCTTCCTTTATGTAATGAATTGTATTGCATATTTGATCGTTCACTTCACGAAACTTTAAATTTCATACTTGAATCTTATAACTAACTGACTTTATAAAAAATACAATTCAAACTGGGTGACTAATTCGCAACTTTCGTTTTTCTCAAAAACCACAAAAAATCATATTTTCTTATTATTTTTAGCATATTACTTATGAACTCGATTAGTATTAGTTATGCCCTCTCAAATTCAATTTATGTCTATACGATATGCAACTCATGAATACACTCGTTAATCATTAAGTCGTAGAATTTGATAAAGTGATTTCATAAAATGACTTGATGATATTACTTCTCACCATAACTTTGGTCCGAAAATGATCGTTGCATATTTTACAAAATAGCGAAAAGCGATTGTCAAAATGGTGTCGTTGCCAATGATTAAAAAAAAGCATAATTAAAACCATTTACTTTGTAATTAATTTCCCCTTTTTAGTTGTTATTCATATTTTAGGGTTGTTAAAGGGATATAAACTAAGTTAATTGTCAACAGAAACTACTAACTTATCTCAAATTCCGAAGAACAATTTATCGATTTAGACCTCGCCTCCCAATTTTGGTGACCATAATCATTGTCCAACCTACAATCCACCCTCACTGCATCCTCATCATAAACATCATTGTCCGAACCATCATTTGCACCAAATTACATCCAATAATCATATACACCACTCCATTTACCACTCCAATATAACCCGATGACCAATTTCCAAGGTAACCGAGGTATGAATGCACCTCAAACGTTGGGAGATTATCTCTGCTCGAAGAAAATTACAACCTAGGGATGTATTATATACCCTTATAACATCGGGACATTTCATTTTCATAATGACATGATTAGCCTTCTGCGCACTTTTCATGGAATGGAAATCCTTATAGTCATATACGTGATTTCGACGAAGTGTGTAACACTTTCTCCAACCAAAATTCCTATCTAGAACTTATACGACTAAAAAATTTCTCCTTCTTTATGAAGGATAAGGCTAAAGAATGGTTGACAACATTGCCTCCCAATACAATTGGCACGTGGCATGAACTTCGGGATTTATTTGTTAAAGAATTATTTCGTATTCATAGGATGAATGCTTTAATGAAACAAATTCAGACTTCACGCAAACGAAAGGAAAGACATTTGACGAATGTTGGAAACATTTCAAAAGCCTATTGCGCAAATGTCGGCACCATGGATATGATAGAATGATACAAATTTATATTTTCATGGTGCTCTGAACCCAATAACAAAAAAATTGGTTGAGACAATGTCTCAAGGTAGTTTTCTTACCCCAAGTGCGGATCAAGTCGAAGTTTATCTTGAGTTTGTGGATAGAACCACTCAAGGTTGGTATGTTTCCAATTCATATGATTATACTCAAAAGTCAAGCATAGGTCCCTCTGGACAACAACAAAGGATATACCTCACCATGGTAGAAGATGACGACATACATAAAAATTATGTGCTACAGTGTCGCAAAGTTGAGGTGATGCAAGTGAGCCAGGGGCAAACAACCAAGGCCTTTATTGTTGAAGTGGATTACGATATTTGTGAGTTAGTTGGACACCCTACTAAGGAGTACTCAGCACTCCCCTGCATTAGGGGTCATTATCGAGAAATCTAACACCATGGTGTCATATTAAAAGACATACTCCAACAACCTCTATGGAAACACAAATAATCCCCATTATAATCTAAATGACAAAACATCAAATCCTCTATTTTCATTAATGAAACACTATGAATGTTAGATTTTATGGGAGAATCACCCAACCCACCAATCCACCACCTCCATAATTTCAACCCCAATACTAACCTCATCCCTAATATCAACATCAACCATAATACCAACATCCACCTCATACGGATCTATCTCACATACCATGAATTCAACCTTGCAAGAAGTCCACTGAAGAGGATCAAGTTGTGAACTAAAAGCTGAACCAACTAGGATAACTTGTCCATGCCCATTCATCTTGAATATTGTAAATAAATCAGGCCATGCAACCGATACAACCATCTTTAGTGAAATTGGTTCAAACTCATCAAAGAGGGAACAAAGCTCATCTCCCTGCTCAAATCGAATATAATCCAAAGGGACAAATGGGAATTTTGGGTATCAAACCCTAATGAGACCCATACTAATCATGAAAAGGGTATCACTACTCTAATAAATGGCAAAGACATCAATAATTGTGTCGCAAGGTTGCCTTCGGAACAAGTTGTTCCATACAACCCTTGGGAAAAATAATTGACCCAATAGAGGCAGGGCCTCACAAACTATGAGAGTGAGACATTGATATCTCTACAGAGGGAGAAGATCTTACTCATGCTTCAAACCCTGTAAATCCGCAACATGCACCTTTTCCTTATAGACTCAAGCAAAAAGTATACAAATCCATCATTGAGGGGGTCGTATAACTCTTCAAATAAGTTAACATTAATGTTCCATTACTTGAGGTAGTTTAACATGTTCCCCAATATGCTAAGTTCCTTAAAGACTTGTGTACAATAAATCGAAAGCAAAATTAGGAATATATGGAAGCACAAGAAAGCTTTACCATCACTAACGAGATTTCTCCAAAATTTAAAGATCCCAGATGCCTCATAATTTGATTCATAATTAGGTACCAAAAGATTAACCGTGCGCTCTTTGACTTAGGCGCTAGCATTAACCTTCTTCCATATTCTATATATTTGGAGTTGAAATTGGGAGATATTAAAGTAACGAAAGTCACTCTAAAACTTATCGATTGATCTACCAAGATACCTCATAGAATTATGAAAGATTTTATCATCCAAGTAATATCATTATACTACTCGGTGGACTTCATTATCATGGACATGCAACCCGTAGAAAAAGGGAGTTATATAATCTTTGGATAACCATTCTTGGACATTGTTAATGCCAATATCAACTACAGGAATGGGGTGATAAAATTATCTTTTGGCAACATGATCGTTGAGGTGAATGTTTTCTCTCTACTAAAGCAACTTAGTTGATATGATGAGGAGGAAACACAGTTACAGATATAGAGAAAATTTCTTAGGAATAATTTGACCCATATTATTATAAAGATCCCTTAGAGCCATGTATTTCTAATAATATGAATAGTTATTTATGGAGTAATGAGTTTGAAGACAAGTAATTACTCACTTAAAATTCTGATTTGCTAAGTGATGAGATTAGGGAAAATTTTCATGCCCTCGAATCGAAAGAGGAAGACTTTGTTGATAGGGGAATCAACAGCATAAGGGAGAACCTTACTATTGAAGATAGTGAGGGGGATATAAATGAGTCAATGTGGGTCTCCTATTTTAAGAAATCACCCCAAAGGGAAAATATCCCTTTCCCCTCTAGTATATCAGTTCCAACTCTAGAGCTCAAATAATTACCTAAAAAGATCAAGCATGAATTTTTAATGAGTCTGAATACATTTCTAGTTATAATTGTTGCCAATATTGACACCTATCATAAAATGGATCTTTTAAACATGTTAAGAAGACATAAAAATGTTATAGGGTGGTGTATTGCTGACTTGAAAGGGATTAGTCCCTCCATTTTCACCCATAGCATTTACCTAGAAGAAGATGCCAAAACTGCACGTCACATGTAGAGATGTTTAAACCCGAATATGAGTAAGGTGGTAATGGCATAGGTAATCAAGATTTTGGATGTATGGATAATCTTCCCTATCTAAGATAAAAAAATGGGTGAGCCTAACCCAAATGGTGTCGAAAAAGTCTGGCATCATAGTGATAGAAAACGCCAATGATGAACTTGTTCCATCCCATGTTTCTACTAGATATCGCATATGCATTGACTATTGTAAGCTCAATGCGGTTATAAGGAAATATTATTTTCCTCTACAATATATTCGAAACAATTTAGGTATTATTGATGCTAAAAAAATGAATGTATGGTAGCTCAACAATATACTTGAAACAATTAATAATTAGTTAAAAGAGTATGAATAGTAGGAAGAAATCAAACATAAGAAGTAATTACGTGCATATCGTAAATATAAAAATAGGGAGAAGAAAGAAGAAACAATACAAGTTCACGTGGTTGAATCTCTGAATGTGTTACATCCACGATTATGCGGATGTCATTATCAGTTTGTAAAACATCATTACTAGATTATATATTACTCCTAAGCTTTCAACCCACTCTAATTTCATTAGTACATAATGTCCTCATATACTACTCTGTAGTACAACAATATTTTAACTAAAATATAAAAGTGATGATCCATTTTAGGAGCAAAGTAGACTAATATCTATACGCGAAGGAGGATTGTTACCTAATTTTTGCACATCCCTGCTCAGTTAAGGTGTTTAGAGAACATTATATGAATGAGGTAATAGTGAATTTGTTAGGTCACGTGTTGAGTAAACATTTTATGTATCTTCCCTTCATCTACTTATCCATTATACCCTTATTTGCATAGTGAACAATCCTGAAAGATTCCATCAAAGTGGTGATGTGACAATACATATTTTCCATATTTAAGCTGTTCAATATTACTTATAAAATAGAGATGTCAAAGAATTAAATATCATTCTCAACATGTAAAAACATAATAAGCATGATGGCTAAATCTACAGGAAGAGAAACCTAAAGATAGAATAATTTAATAGAAGTCTGGATCATAATATAAACCAATAAACAAGTTCCACCCTCATATCTTAGGGGAATCCCTACACCAACTGGGATCCCCTACCATAAATTAAACACGAGTCTATTAAAAATACCTAGTATAAAACAATAGTGAAGACTCCAACATCAATTAATTGTCCCAAAATCTAGAACGGCCGCTAACAATAGCTATTGTGGACGGTTTTTAGGAAGTGCACCACAATTGCCTAAAATGATGAACAAAAGTTGACTAAGCCCACAAAAATAATTGTATTTACATGATACCAAAGATAATATATATTAGAGTAAACAAAACCACAATTCTGACTATGCATGTTTTAACAAAGTCTCCATCTCTCTCTTAGAGAGAGAGAGAGAGAGAGATAACAAGGCTCCTATACATTATGCTTTCTACACCATCCATACATCACACCTAGTTTTAGGCTCTAAAAAAATTTATTCTTTCAATTTTTTTATTTTACCCATAGACTTAACCTTCCCATCAACGCATGTTCAAAAAAATAGGTCAAAATACAATTTCTAGGTATTTTTTAAAAAATTAACAAAAAACTGCTGAAAATATCTTAGTTATAAAGGTCTGGGCCAATGGAATTCTGTGTTTTTTTAAAAATAGTTAGAAAATGTATTTTGACCTAATATTTTGAACATGTGTTTATTGAAAGGTTAATTTTAATAGAAAAATAAAAAATTTGGAAAAAAAAAGGTTCCTTAGTTTCTAGAACTAGGTGTGATGTATGGTGCGATATATAGAGTATGATGTATGGTGTGATACATAGAATATGATGTATGGTGAGAACATCATATCCATGAAGTTTCATAAAAAAATTCAATCAATAAAGTGGCTTGCATCGACCCAACATTTCAACGGTTGAAAATGAATATTTATACCATCTTTTTACATATCACTTCATCTTAACAGCTTTTTTATTGAATTTTTTGATTAAAAAAATTGGAGATGATCCTCTAATCGTGGATATCATATCCATGAAGTTTCATAAAAAAAATCACTTTGTTACTATTTAAAAAAAATGGTATGTACTGGGGTCTGTACCATAAGGAGTCCTTACATGAAGGAGCCTCTCTCTCTCTCTCTCTCTATATATATATATATACTAGGGTGTACCCGTGCCGATGGCACGATTATAAAAATGTTCTGAATATTTTCTAATAGCGATTACAACCAAGCACGGTTGGGAAAACGTTCTGGATCCTTAGTTATTTCAAATTTTATAATCAAATAAGTGTTAAAATATATTTTAAAAATGTTGGTTCGTTCTTTTTTTAGTTTATAAAAATTTCTTGTCAATCCCTCAAAATTTTTGATATAGCTTTCCTTTTAATGTTTATATTTTTTTATCCTTGTGAAGAGCCTTGCGGGCATGGTGCAAATCCTCACACCCCTTATATCTTTGGGAAATGGAGCAAGAAGATAATTTCAAATCCATCAATAAGGCTAGATGTTAACAAAAAAATTATAAAATAGTAGAATAAGATTAGTACTTAGCGCGCGGCTCTAGGCAATTTTGAAATGATCGGAGACTGCCAAGGCAGATTTCCCACATTAAAAAATTGAAAAAAATTGCAGTTAAAATTGGAAAAAATTGTGGCCTTACATATCGCATTTGTGTTTGTGGCACACCACATTGTACTTAAAACTGAAAAAATGCACTTACATATAACATATGATATCCAAATATATTAAAAGGGTCGGAACTATTGTAAATTTAATCTAGTGTATTGGTTGACATGGTTAAAAACTCTAGGGCATACCCATGTCATTAATACGGTAAAAATAAACGTCTAATCGAGTTTTTTGGTGTTATCATCTCTTATTTTGCTTAGTTAAGTAAAAAATTTAGAACTCATGTTAGTAGTGTTGTGTCATAATTTATAAGGATCATATTCGTTTTTATAAATAAAATTTTAGAACTCATGCTAGGTCGTGTCTTATTGCAGTTAAAACACAAATTGCAAGTTCGATTTTAGTTTCGGATTTATAAATATAAAATGTGTATATAGATTATTAACTTGTACAAATATCAAGATTTTATTAGCTCTAGTATCATCATTTTTGCTTCATTTTTAATTTTTAACACCCCTCTAACTACCGTCCTTTAACAGTCAAAGTACGCAAAGACTTATCATTATCTAAAGATGCATTTTTTTATCAAATAATACAAAACAATCAAGAAGTAAATTTATACCTTCTACCCTTAATTACCAAACCAATATATACAAACATTAATCCAATTAAAAATTAAAACTGCACTTAGCAGCAACCTTAAATAAATACCACAGATCTCCTAAAATTACCAAGTCACAGATTTACTTATCACAAAATATAAATCAAAAACTGTCCCAAAGTTCTACTGAACATCACAACAACCAAGAGAGATGTGGGTCTTCTCCCATAACACACCTTTAACAACACAGACCCCTAATCACATAAGGTGGACTATGAAATACATGTATGTGACCTGATTTCAAATATAAATTTTAAATAAATATTAATGTATAATAACCAAAAAATACACCATTTATACAACTTAACATATCCAAACTCATTTAATAGTCCTGACCCAAAAAAGTCATTTATTCGTAATTAAAAAAAATGAAAATTAACAGCATTGAATTATTAAAAAACATTCTAAAAATACACAACTACGTCGTTGATTATTCGTAGATGAACGTATTACAAAAATTGGAAGATAAGGTCACACATGACCAAGTTTTGGATAATATATGTTCTTCAAGTGTTCTAAATACTTAAAAAATCCCAAACATCATTTATAGCATCTTCATATATTCATGTCCCCCAATACATGGATTCATAATAGCAGTTAAATCGGATTAATAAAAAAACATAAAAAAATCATATAAATAGAGAGAGAAAGAGAAGAGGGAACTAACCCATTGGCTCTTATATACAAAGAAGATGTTTGCCCAAAAGTATCAATAAACTTCATAAAAACAGGTTGCTTTTTACCCATTTTCGAAACTTCCGGTGAGGATGAAGTTTTACTTCTGTTTTTTTTTATAGTTTTGAACCCCAAAAAAAAAATCGAAACCCAAAAATTAGTGGTCCAGCATAGCCCTGAAACAAAGCATTTATAGAACATATTGGTGGGTATTGTTCCTTGTCGCTGCATAGCCCTGAAACAAACCCATTTCTTGAAACTTTTAAATATAAAAAACAGACAACAAACACAAATGTTCCGTGTCGCTATTGTAGTCCTTGGTCGAACTGCTTTCATAATAATAATCTGAGAAGCACAATAATAAAAAGTAAAATGAACTTCACAAAAAGAAATAAGACGCACCCAATCGTACTGCTTTCATATAAGCACAGAGGCACCTAAGCTCAAACTAACCTAATCACTGACACGCATGTCATATACATGTATCAATGGATCTTGTGAGCCAAAAGAAATGAATACCCAATTGAATCACTCACCCACCCATCGCAATCCCATCGTATCTCCGGTTAAATCTGACCACCATCTGGTTGAATACACGATTTCAAAATGGGTAGTGGAAGCATTTTAATTAAACCTGTTCAATACCACCAACTATTTAATTAAACCTGTTGAAGCCGTTGCCTTTCTGACCTCGCCTTTCTGACCCCCGATTTTAATGGCGATGATGGCAGCAATGATTTCGTCAGTTGGCAACTGATGAACAACAGGTTAACAAAAAGTAAAACAAAACCCATCACTGTACATCAGCAAATCGAAATGAAGCCCATCATCGGACAAAACCCATCACTGCACAACATAACCCATCATCGGACGAAGCCCATCACTGTACATCAGCAAATAAAACAAAACCAAAAGTAAAACAAAACGAAAACCCCACACAAACAAAACGAAATCGAAATGATGTGAGTTTTTACAGGTCGTGATGTGAGACAAACACATCATGCAAATAAAACGATTTCAAACAAAGACAAACGTGATGTGAGTTTTTACAGGTCGGAGAGGATGTCTCGAATGAGAAGGCGACGGGCAGTGGCGACGGTGATGAGGTTCCAGAGATCGAGTTTGCCGTCCCAGGAGCCGGAGTGGGCGACGAACTGGGAGTGGCAGGTGAGACAGCGTTCATAGGTTTTGTTTCCTTTAGTGAGTGGTGAGAGTAGAGTGGAACTATTTTTGTGTGTAGATAGAGAGTGGAGAGAGAGAGAGAAATGGTCTATGATATATTGATTGGGGAGTGTCGCATTGTGTGTGTGAGGAGGTAAGATGTACAGGCTTATGGGCTAGGTTCTGAGTGTTCGTACTTAGTAGCCGTGCTTCAGGCTTATGGGCATGATGTGTTGCTTCTCAGCACGTTGAAGACAGGCGCTGGATTTGAGGGCGTCTGAGTGGCTCGAGGCAGTGTCCACGTGGCACAGAAAGTGTTTATATATGTTTTGTGCAGGAAGTTATATGATGTGGCTGTACGACGTGGCAAAAATTATATGATGTGGCATGAACAGGAAAAACACCCTTTTCCTTTATTATATATATATATATATATATATATATACACACTAGGGTATGTCCGTGCCTGAAGGCACGACGCTAATTTTCGAAAGTGTACACCATTGATAGAACCATAATTGTAAATAATTTAAATTTTTTGGGCAAAATTAAGTCAATTTATATAATTATCCACCATTTATGCAGCACTTTAATGTCACAAAGTCATCCTTAAAAAATAATGAACACATGGAAAAATATAACACATCCACTAAACATTAACACAATTTAGACAAATACATCTAGTAATTAAAGTAAAGCGATAAACTAAAATATATATGTTGTTTTGTATCACCATAGGTAAGAGTTCACAAATGATTCTTTGATTGATTCACATAATGCAAGTAAATTTATTACGGGTAAACCATACAATAAAGATAACTAATACTCAAAGATAGGAGAAATTTTAAAAATACAGTCTAAAAATACACAAATGTTTAATGATTTATATTTTTGAGGCTTGAATGGCAATCTAAATAATAGTAATCTACCGAGGCTTGCTTTGCTAATACTTGTTTTGAAAACCGAGCTTACATTCATATTTCAGTTGCTCTTACCTCACTTGATGTATGTTATGGCTTGTTTTAAAAAAGAGCCTCAAAAGCCACAAATGTTAAATAAAAAATTTATATAAACTAAACACACCTAAGTAACTCCAAATCTACATGTTGCAACCCAAGTAACTCAAAATATGCACGATACATACAACTTACCTCATCGAATTTTTAAAAAAATTACATATGATTTTCTTTATCTCTAAACTAACATTGATGTCTCTGATTCCCCACTCGCCAGTAATTATTATAGAAACTGTATAAAAAAAAAATTGTGAGCCAATAAGTGATAGAGTGGTGGAGTTACTGAAAAATAAAGTCAAAGTATCACAAAACGTAAGAAAAATTACAAAAAAATAATACAAAATTAGTTAAATAATAAATTAACTGATATATATCAAACATAAGATAAAGATAATTTGAATTTAACTTATGTTCATAGTCTTGTGATTAAGAACTCTTAATCGAGTATTCATTAGTTCAAGAATGATTAACACATTAATTATAGGGATAATATTCAAATACTTCGATAAAAAAATAAAGGATTTACATCTAGTTAAATTGAAAAATAGATATCACTTATTTGAAATATAAACAGGATTTGAATGCATGTTTTGAAAATATGAGGCTTAGGATTGGCCTAAAAGTCGAAAGAAAAGCATATGAACTCGAAAACACCCTCATGTTTAAAGCTACTATTCATAAGAATACATTAAAATGGGCTATCCAAGTTGATTATTCTTTCCATAATTAAGACATAGGTTTATCACATCAGTAGTGATCACGGGCACCTTACTCATGCCAAACAAACAACACAATACTAATACTTAGGGAACAATATTATAACCATTCATTTTGTCAATAACATTAGAGAAGGAAGTGGCTGAGTTTCTTAACCCAACGAACCCACGCTCCTGACTCTTGTTCATACTATTCAGCATACCCTCTCCTCCAAATATGATATCGATGGAGCGAAATGTGGTCACTTGGTCCAACTTGGTCGGCGTGAGATTATTCTTCTTAATAACATGTTCCCAAACAGGACCCTTATCCTTCATTCTATCCACCATGCTCACACCTAAAGACATCACTTTACTCCTTGTCTGCTAGCTTGGAAACAATGATAGTTGGGGATTTGTTTTCTTCAAAAATAGATTTATTTCTCCTCGTCAAAAACCTGTGTCGTTGAAGAAACTGAAGGAAAATCTTTCACAACATCAGAAACCACTAAGCTACAGAAAAGTCAATAGATTTTAAGAGAAACTCGAAGAGGCCTCTTTTATCCCATATCTCTTTGACTGTTTCACACCTAAAGATAATATGTTCGTCACTTTTAGTTTCTTTATTACAAATGGTGCACACAGGGTTAGGGGAGAATTTACGATTAAGGAGGTTCTCTTTAGTGGCATACAAATATATCTAATGGTATTCCTTCAGTAGATATGTTTCATAAATAGATGAATGTGGTCTGAAATAGTAGATATTATATTATTTAGTTCATATGATCATATTCAATAAATAGCACAATTAGGACCAGACAATGGACTTTTCCATGGAAAAAACCTGAACAAAAGCATTTTTATAAGCTTCTAAATAAAGGTGATATGTTCTAAATTTCTAATCTCAAGTGGTTTAATATAATGACTCAGAACCAAATCACCACATCACCACCACCACCCCAAGGGTGTGTTTGAAGATATAATTAGTAAACGTAGTCAGAAAATTTCAAGAAGATAAAAACATTAAATAGCTCAAAGATAATTTGGTCTTGCAATGAATTGACAAAGACAGCAAATCCAATTTACCCTTGATAAGAGAAGTTAGAAGGACAAATTTATCATGTGTGTGTGTGGTATATATACTGCTAGTGGAAAACATGCGAGAAGAAGTCTTCACCTCAGGGGATATAGCCCTATGAATGAGACGCACATTGGTATGGAGGAACTCCAATGATTCTGCAATCTAAAGCAAACCATGCTTCACCTCCAATAATCCCATTTCCCGCGGGGAGAAAAAAATATTTTAGGAAATATTAATAACAAATTACATTGTAAGACTCGTCACAAAAAACATTAATCATAAATTGTCTCCCTTTTTTTCTTCATCTTTTACCGTTTCAGAATCACATATATCATCAACATAAAGTACGTACCACCAGCTTTTACAGTTTCATAAAACTGGATCTCAACCTGAATTTAAGAGGAAAGAAATGGAGGGTATATATGGGTGTAAAGTTCAGTTCAAACTAGTTGTACTACTTCGCAGAGTGAGTATACCGGTCACCAACCCCCGGTCAAATTTCGAGATTGTAAAAAACTGGGAGCCAGTCGAATACTTGTCATAGAACAAAGTTACCAATTCAGTCTCAGACTCGTTGCTGCAATTTCTTCTGCTTTTGAGCTACATCACCCACAACTGCAGCGGTGGATCCACCTCCTATGCCGCTTTCTTGACCTGGTTTTCTTTCCAATGTGATTCACCTTAAATATTCAAGATTAAAATGCCAGAAATTTGAAGAAAAAACGATTGCACCTAACAATGCTTAGTTTATACCTAGATTTACAAATCAAAATCTGCAAAACAAAACATAATTAATCAAAATAAATTCAATGTGACCCTATTCGTGCAACTTCAAATTCAAAGCAATCGAAAAAATGATATAATGTTGTGAAAGATTGGCAGCGGAGGAATGTGGGAGAGAGGAGAGAGTTTTGTAGTGTGTTTGTTTTAGGTGAGTATACTAATTTGCCCCTCTTTTTGATTTTTGATTAGAAGTGGGAAATAATTTTGAGTGTGCAAATTGAGGGGGAATCCTAAATTTGAGGGGGAAAAGATGTAGTGGAGGAAACATTCACATAGATGACATTCACTGGGATAGATGAAGAAACATCAGGCTTTTCAGTGGGGCAACTTTGAAGGTTAGAGGAGGAATCAAAATAGAACACCGATTATACCTGCAAAATAAAACAGAATATAACTAATTAGAACAAATTAAATAAAAAATAATTCATGTAAAAACAAAATATAACCTCAAAAGTGTGTGTATGTGTGTGTGGAGAGAGACGGTGAAAACAGTACTGTGACAATAGTAAAAACAATGGTAATTGAGGTTTATAGCTATAACAATTCCTTTATATATATTTTTTAGCTGACTTAACTATGAATAAAAATTGAAATGTAATACATAGTCACTACACCAAAAACATCAATTTGGCACACATTGATATTAAAAATTTGGCACAGTTTAAAACCGTGCCAAATTTGGCACGGTTAATGACAATCTGGCACACTTTAAAACCGTGCCAAAATTTGGCACTGTTTAAAAGTGTGCCAAAACTGAACACACTTTACTAAAATATAAATACCTTAAAAAAAATACCAAAACTCAACTCCCTCTCAATTTGAAGCCACGAACCAATCCCCCGCTCTTTCTCTAACCCATCCCCGCTCTTTCTCTACCAAAATTAACTCTCTCTCTACCTTTGCTTAAGCATTAACATCTGTAGTCGTTAATGGTGTCTGAGATCTAAACCTAAAAAAAGAAATAATTGTTTGGGCATCTCGTGTCCGGAGGAGGTTTTACTGGTGTGCGTAATCATTTCGTTTCTATAGGAGGTTTTACTGGCATACTCATTCTCGTTCATCTTCAGCGACCAAGACCGAAATGCGGTGACACTGGAGTGAAAATCGTGGTACGATGTGGAGAGGTGGAGTGGGAAACAAGGTGAGTCCAGAGGTGGTTTTCTGGGAAATCTCATTTTGCGGATTTAAATATGGTGCCGGACGGATGGGGAAAGTATGTATACCCGTGGGTCGTGGTGATGGGCGGGGCGTACCCTTGGTTGGAGGAGATTAGGTTGAAGAGGATGCTGGTCACAGATGAGACGTTGGAGTTAAATTCGAGGTCGTTTAATAATTTTAAGGTGTTGGTGTTGTCTTCCTGTGAGGGATTTACTACTGATGGACTTGCTTCTGTTGCCCCTAATTGCAGGTCAACGTTGAATCTTGTTGAATCTAAACATAACACTATAATTTTGATATTTAATTAACTGTAACATAACATTGTAATTTTGATACCTGTTGTTATTTTTTATTGAGGAAATGTTTGGTGGGGTAGGAATTTGAGAGAGATGGATGTGGAACCCGTGGAATATTGATATCTACTGTTAATTTTGATATATGTTGTTATTTTTTATAATACCCAAATCGATATTCCACGGGTTCAATAGATTGTAAATTTATAATATTATTGTATACCCAAATCAATATTCCAAAAATTAGGGTTTGAAGATCTGTTTTATTTTTTAAAATTTGTTTGTGTTGAATGTATATACATGTATATATATATTTGTAGAGATGGAAAGAGAGTTGGTTGAGTTATTTGAATCAGTGAAAAAGAGGCGAATGCAGCCGCCGTTGAAGGAGGGGCACCTGAGGAAGATCGATTTGTTGATTCACATGAGCAATACTGATGTTTTGGTGCCCACACAGGTAATTTTGGCCTTTTTTGTTAATTTTTTCTTTTGTATTATATTATTACTTTTATATGAAATTGACTTTCTTTTATGAGTCTCTATTGGTGTATTCTATTTGCATGATTTGTAATTGGAACTTTCAAATCATTTAATTTTCATAAATTTAATCGGGTAACCTATGGGTTATTTGGGTTTGGAAATATAATCCGGTTACCTTATGATTGTTGGAATTTCTTTCGTTCGAAGCATTGAACGTATGTCCCTTAACATGCCTAAGAAGAATGACATTTCACTAAGAAACATGTTCTTCATAGAAATTACATTCCTAAGCATCTACATTCCCCCCAGAATGAGTAATTATTTGTATGTTAGAACTTTGAATAAGGAAGCACTCGTGTTATGTTCTAATCGTAGACATAATTGTTATTTCCTTATTTTCTTCACAAGAAGCATTGAACGTATGGCCCTTAACATGCCTAAGAAAAGTGACATTTCATTAAGTCTTGTGATATAATTAACCGATTTGATGAAGATAACCAAAGACCGTCAGATACATTTTCTTCTGACCCAAAATTCAACTGAACAAGTGCATTATAGAGTTTAAACCCTTCAATTGTCTGTACATGTACATGTATATGCAAGTGTGTATACATAATCATATATATATATATATATATATATATATATATATATGTGTGTGTGTGTGTGTGTGTGTGTGTGTGTGTGCAAGACATACCACACATCTGATGATCAAGCAAAAATACTCTGAGATTTTTTTCGGTTTTAACTTTGGGTTGAGTTGAGCTGGGGGGTCAGGTCTTTTCTTTAATAATCAAAATCCATACGAAGATAAGAAACTTATTTTCATTTATGTGCTTATGCATTGCTACGTTCCCAATTCACATTGATTGATATTGTAACAAGTACATGATTCTTATCTAGAAATATTATTAGTTATATCTTTACATTTGGACACATGTATATGTGTGTGTGGGTATCTTTTAATGGAAAGACATTGATTGATTTTAAAAGGTTGTCTTACATGCATATGTGTGTGTGTGTATCTAGAAATATTATTAGTTATTCTTTCATGCATTGATTTTGAATTCAGGAGCATGTAACTGACGTGAAACCTAGCATCGTGGAATTCTTCAAGACATCGTATTGGAGTAAAATAAAGGATTATTTAATGAATGATAAGTGCAATTTTTAGTTCTTTCCCCCTTTTATCCTTTTTGTATTTTATAAGACAAACATTCTAATATAATTCTTCTGACACTTTAACAGTCATAGCACAGTCTTGGTCTCATAATGAAGAGCTGAGAAACTTGAAAGATAAGATATCGTCTAATGAACAACTAAATGCCGCTCAGAATAGAAGATTTCAGAATTTGCAGACACTGTTGGACCAAATGGGATACTTTCGAGAAGTTATGGCGCGAAGAGTTCATCGTGTGCTTATCAAAATACAAATGAAATCTGGTTAGTCTCAAAATCTCGAATTCTCAAATTCTCTTTAAATGTTGCAGCATTAAAAAAAATGGCCTGAAATAGCGGCAACAAGTAGCCAAACATATAACGGCTTACTTTATGAGCTTATTTAGTTAAATTGGTGGAAGGGATTTGCTGGTGGTTTGGTTTTGGAGTTTGATGTTGCTGTTGAGTTTATTTTAAATGTTAAAACATGTTGGATTTAACAAACAAACAAATGAAACTATGTCAAAATTTTCTAAAATCAATAAACGTTCTAAATGGATTGAAAACATACCGTTAGAGGATAAAAATCTAAAACATCCTCCAAACAACCCCAAAGAGGGTCTCCCGATTTGAGAGTATGACGATAATTAGTAAAAATCACACTTAGACTTAAAAATAAGTCGTTAAAGAGTGAAAACCCAAACTAGACCCCAAACGACCCCGTAGGTGTCACGAACACCTCGCACGGGACCAATGTAACTTGTAGGAACTGACCGTGTAGTCCCGGATCTCCCGGTTTGAAAGTATGACAATAATTTGCCAAATTCACACTTAGACTTAAAAATAGGCCGTTAGAGGGTGAAAACCCAAACCAGCCCCCAAACGAACCTGTAGGAGGCACGAACACCTCGCGCGGGACCAATGTAACTTGTAGGAACTGACCGCGTAGTCCCGGGTCTCCCTATTTGAGAGTATGACGATAATTTGCAAAATTCACACTTAGAGTTAAAAACAGGCCGTTAAAGGATGAAAACCCAAATCGGCCCCCAATCGACCCCATAGGAGGCACGAACACCTCGTACGGGACCAATGTATCTTGTAGGAATTAACAGCGTAGTCCCGGGTCTCCCGGTTTGAGAATAGGACAATAATTTGCAAAAATCAACACTTAAAACTTAAAAACATGTCGTTAAAGGGTGAAAACCCAAACCATCCCCCAAACAACCCCGTAGGAGGCATGAACACCTCACACGGGACCAATGTAACTTGTAGGAACTGACCGCGTAGTCCCGGGGTCTCTCGATTTGAGAGTATGATGATAATTTGTAAAAATCACACTTAGAGTTGAAAACAGGCATTAAAGGGTGAAAACCCAAACCGGCCCCCAATCGACCCCGTACGAGGCACGAACACCTCGTACGGGACCAATGTAACTTGTAGGAACAGACCGCATAGTCCCGGGTCTCCTGGTTTGTGAATAGGATGATAATTTGTAAAAATCAACATTTAAACTTAAAAACAGGTTATTAAAGGGTGAAAACTCAAACCAGCCCCCAAACGACCCCGTATGAGGCACGAACACCTCGCACGGGACCAATGTAACTTGTAGGAACTGACCGCATAGTTCCGGATCTCCCTATTTGAGAGTATGATGATAATTTGCGAAAATCAAACTTAGAGTAAAAACATGCCGTTTAAGGGTGAAAACCCAAACCGACTCCCAAATGACCCCGTAGGAGGTACGAACACCTCGCACGGGAACAATGTAACTTGTAGGAACTGACCGCGTAGTCCCGGGTCTCCCGATTTGAGAATATGACGATAATTTGGAAAAATCACACTTAGAGTTAAAAAACAGGCTGTTAAAGGTTGAAAACCCAAACCGGCCCCCAATCAACCCCGTAGCAGGCACGAACACCTCGCACGGGACCAATGTAACTTGTAGGAACTGAAAATGTAGTCCCGGGTCTCCCAGTTTGTGAATAGGACGATAATTAGAAAAAATCAACATTTAAACTTAAAAACATGCCGTCAAAGGGTGAAAACCCAAATGAGCCCCCAAACGACCCCGTAGGAGGCACGAACACCTCGCACGGGACCAATGTAACTTGTAGGAATTGACCGCGTAGTCCTGAGTTTCTCGGTTTGAGAGTATGATGATAATTTGTAAAAATCACACTTAGAGTTAAAAACAGGCCATTAAAGGGTGAAAACCCAAACCGCCCCCCAATCGACCCCTTACGAGGCACGAACACCTCGCACGGGACCAATGTAACTTGTAGGAACTGACCGCATAGTCCCGAGTCTCCCGATTTGTGAATAGGACGATAATTTGCAAAAATCACACTTAGTTAAAAATATGTCGTTAAAGGGTGAAAACCCAAACCGGCCCCCAAACGACCCCGTAGGAGGCACGAACACCTCGCACGGGACCAATGTAACTTGTAGGAACTGACCGCGTAGTCTTGGGTCTCCCGGTTTGAGAGTATGATGATAATTTGCAAAAATCACACTTAGAGTTAAAAACAGGCCGTTAATGGGTGAAAACCCAAACCGGCCCCCAAACAAAACATGTAGGAGGCACGAACACCTCGCACGGGACCAATTTAACTTGTAGGAATTTACCGCGTAGTCCCGTGTCTCCCGATTTAAGAGTATGAAGATAATTTGCAAAATTCACACTTAAACTTAGAAACAGGCCGTTAAAGGGTGAAAACCCAAACCGGCCCCCAATCGACCCCGTACGAGGCATGAACACCTCGTACGGGACCAATGTAACTTATAGGAATTAACAGCGTAGTTCCGGGTCTCCCGGTTTGAGAATAGGACAATAATTTGCAAAAATCAACACTTAAAACTTAAAAACATGTCGTTAAAGGGTGAAAGCCCAAACCAGCACCCAAACAACCCCGTAGGAGGCATGAACACCTCGAACGGGACCAATGTAATTTGTAGGAACTGACCGGGTAGTCCCGGGTCTCCCGATTTGAGAGTATGATGATAATTTGTAAAAATCACACTTAGAGTTGAAAACAGACCATAAAGGGTGAAAACCCAAACCGGCACCCAATCAACCCCGTAGGAGGTACGAACACCTCGCACGGGACCAATGTAACTTGTAGGAACTGACCGCGTAGTCCCTGGTCTCCCGGTTTGTGAATAGGATGATAATTTGCAAAAATCAACACTTAAACTTAAAAACATGCCGTTAAAGGGCGAAAACCGAAACCAACCCCCAAATAATCCTGTAGGAGGCATGAACACCTCGCACGGGACCAATGTAACTTGTAGGAACTGACCGCGTAGTCCCGGGTCTCCCGGTTTGTGAATAGGATAATAATTTACAAAAATCAACATTTAAACTTAAAAATAGGTCGTTTAAGGGTGAAAACTCAAACCAGCCCCCAAACGACCCCGTATGAGGCACGAACACCTCGCACGGGACCAATGTAACTTGTAGGAACTGACCGCATAGTTCCGGGTCTCCCTATTTGAGAGTATGATGATAATTTGCAAAAATCAAACTTAGAGTTAAAAACATGTCGTTTAAGGGTGAAAACCCAAACCGGCTCCCAAACGACGTCGTAGGAGGTACGAACACCTCGCACGGGACCAATGTAACTTGTAGGAACTGACCACGTAGTCCCGGGTCTCCCGATTTGAGAATATGATGATAATTGGGAAAAATCACACTTAGAGTTAAAAACAGGATGTTAAAGGTTGAAAACCCAAACCGGCCCCCAATCAACCCTATAGCAGGCATGAACACCTCACCCGGGACCAATGTAACTTGTAGGAACTGACAACGTAGTCCCGGGTCTCCCAGTTTGTGAATAGGACGATAATTAGCAAAAATCAACATTTAAACTTAAAAACATGCAGTCAAAGGGTGAAAACCCAAACGAGCCCCCAAACGACCCCGTAGGAGGCACGAACACCTCGCACTGGACCAATGTAACTTGTAGGAACTAACCGCATAGTCCCGAGTTTCCCGGTTTGAGAGTATGACGATAATTTATAAAAATCACACTTAGAGTTAAAAACAGGCCATTAAAGGGTGAAAACCAAAACTGCCTCCCAATCGACCCCTTACGAGGTACGAATACCTCGCACGGGACCAATGTAACTTGTAGGAACTAACCGCATAGTCCCGGGTCTCCCGATTTGTGAACAGGACGATAATTTGCAAAAATCAACATTTAAACTTAAAAAAATGCCGCTAAAGGGTGAAAACCCAAACCGGACCCCAAACGACCCCGTAGGAGGCACAAACACCTCGCACGGGACCAATGTAACTTGTAGGAACTGACCGCGTAGTCTTGGGTCTCCCGATTTGAGTGTATGATGATAATTTTCAAAAATCACACTTAGAGTTAAAAAACAGGCCGGTAAAGGGTGAAAACCCAAACCGGCCACCAAACGACCCATGTAGGAGGCACAAACACCTCACATGGGACCAATGTAACTTATAGGAATTGACCGCATAGTCCCATGTCTCCGAGTTTAACAGTATGAAGATAATTTGAAAAAATCAAACTTGGAGTTAAAAGCAAGCCGTTAAAGGGTGAAAACCCAAACCGGTCCCCAAACGACCCCGTAGGGGGCACGAACACCTCGCACGGGACCAATGTAACTTATAGGAACTCACAGTGTAGTCCCGGGTCTCCTGGTTTGTGAATAGGAAGTTAATTTGTAAAAATCAACACTTAAACTTAAAAACATACCGTTAAAGGGTGAAAACCAAAACCAGACCCCCAAACGGCCCCGTAGGAGGCACGAACACCTCGCACGGGACCAATGTAACTTGTAGGAACTGATCGCATAGTCTCGGGTCTCCCGGTTTGAGAGTATGACGATAATTTGCAAAATTCACACTTAGAGTTAAAAACAGGTCATTAAAGAGTGAAAACCCAAACCGGCCCCCAATCGACCCCGTAGGAGGCACGAACACCTCGCACCGGACCAATGTAACTTGTAGGAACTGACCACATAGTCCCGAGTCTCCCTATTTGTGAGTAGGATGATAATTTGCAAAAATCAAACTTAGAGTGAAAAACATGTCGTTAAAGGGTGAAAACCCAAACCGGCTCCCAAACGAGCCCGTAGGAGGTACGAACACCTCTCACGGGACCAATGTAACTTGTAGGAATTGACCGCGTAGTCTCGGGTCTCCCGGTTTGAGAGTATGACGATAATTTGGAAAAATCACACTTAGAGTTAAAAATAGGGCGTTAATGGGTGAAATCCCAAACCGGCCCCCAATCGACCTCGTAGGAGGCACGAACACCTCGCAGGGACCAATGTAACTTGTAGGAACTGACAGGGTAGTCCCGGGTCTCCCGGTTTATGAATAGGACGATAATTTGCAAAACTCAACAGTTAAACATAAAAACATGCCGTTAAAGGGTGAAAACCCAAACGAGCCCCCCAAACGACCCCGTGAGAGGCACGAACACCTCGCAAGGGACCAATGTAACTTGTTGGAACTGATCGCGTAGTCCCGGGTCTTTCAGTTTGAGAGTATGACGGTAATTTGCAAAAATCACACTTAGACATAAAAACATGTCGTTAAAGGATGAAAACCCAAACTAGCCCCTAAAAGACCCCGTAGGAGGCACGAACACCTCGCACGGGACCAATGTAACTTGTAGGAATAGACCGCGTAATCTCGAAACTCCCAGTTTGAGAGTATTGCGATAATTTGAAAAAATCACACTTAGTTAAAAACATGTCGTTAAAGGGTGAAAACCCAATACGGCCACTAAACGACCCCGTAGGAGGCACGAACACCTCGCAGGGGACCAATGTTACTTGTAGGAACTGACCGCGTAGTCCTGGGTCTCCCGGTTTGAGAGTACGATGATAATTTGCAAAAATCACAAAAACATGCCGTTAAAGGGTAAAAAAACAAACCGACCCCCAAACGACCCCCTAGGAGGCACGAACACGTCGCACGGGACCAATGTAACTTTTAGGAACTGATCGCGTAGTCCTGGGTCTCCCGGTTTCAGAGTATGACGATAATTTGCAAAAATCACACTTAGAGTTAAAAAAACAAGTTGTTAAAGGGTGAAAACCCAAACCGGCCCCCAATCGTCCCCGTAGGACGCACGAACACCTCGCACGGGATCAATGTAACATGTAGGAATTGACTGCGTAGTCCCGAGTCTCCCGGTTTGAGAGTATGACGATAATTTGCAAAAATCACACTTAGTTAAAAACATGACGATAAAGGGTTAAAACCCAAATCGGCCCCCAAACGACCCCGTAGGGGGCACGAACAGCTCGCACGGGACCAATGTAACTTGTAGGAACTGACCGCATAGTCCTGAGTCTCCCGGTTTGAGAGTATAATGATAATTTGCAAAAATCACAATTAGAGTTAAAAATAGGTCGTTAAAGGGTGAAAACCTAAACCGGCCCCCAATCGACCCCGTAGGAGGCACGAACACCTCGCACGGGACCAATGTGTAATACCCTGTAATTTTAATGACTTAAAATGGGTTATATTTTAAATTAATGGATTAATTGGATCTTATTATAAATTAATTCATTTGGGTTTTATCCGAATTGTGGATATTAAAATGGATGATTCTGAATACTACTTAAAGATATTTAGGTAATATATGAATGTGATGTCATTGATATGACGGTATGATATAAATTCGGTAATTTGAATTTTTAGTCAGACGCGGTATGGGACGTGTCGGGACTAATTTATTAAATTAAAAATTAAATTTATTTTCTATCGACCTTATAGTCATTTCGACTGCCTCCTTGCATCCGAAAGGTTCGAAATAGTCAGGAAAGTCTATTTGGATGTTAATTTTGAGTCTCAGGTCATTTGGAAATGAAAAGACAACCCAAAAGGGCATTTTGGTTATTTTTACAAGGGGGATGAATAGTGATTTCGGGTTTTGTCTTATTATAAGTATTTGGAGATTAGTGTATGTAGGTTCATTTCATCTCTTCTACACAAAATTGAAAAGTCATCTTCTTAGAGAGAGTGGAAGGTTGCTTGGAAAGAAAAAGAAGTTTGCTTGGGAAGGAGGAGAACCAAAGGTCAAAGGTCACCACCACCATCACCATCACCACCTGTGTTATTCAACTCCAAAGGGTCAGATCTTCATTAGAGGCAAGTGTTTGATATTTGCAATTTAAGTTCGTATATTGTCCATGTTAGGATAGTTATAAAAAGAGATGATTTTCATGCTTGGAAGATGAAAGGATATAGTTGTTAATGGATTTTTGGAATCTAAAAATATATAGGAATTAAACTCATGTTGTAGGTAGTTAGTAATCCAATAAATATTCATCAATCTGTGGAAGAATTTATGAAAATAATTTAGTGTTCTTGAAGATAATAAGTTGATAATTTTCTGGAAAAAGAGGCAAAAACGAGTGGAATGAGAAGAGCCAATTTGGAATGTTTAGATCTTCTTTTTGAGTGCATTTGGATGAGATTTAAGAAATACTCAAAACACATACCTAACTCAATTTTTTGAGTAGAATCCAAATCTGAAGTCGGATTGGTGATTTGAATAATTTTTGGAACTGATTTTTCTGAGTATTTAAAATATGAGAATTCATAATGTTGTTTCTTTTTAATGTTGGTTCTTATCCCAAAACTTTTGTAGATCTTCGGTGATTATTAATTGGATATTATGGGACTTAGAGAAGATCAGTAAGCCCTAGTTAAGATTTGAATTAATTTGATTGGGATTTAATTGATTAGAATTATGATAATTAAAGTTAAAGAGATTTCGGTTGCTATATTCATGTGTTGGATTCTAATATGTTTTTATGAGGATAAAGGATAGTTCAAGTAGGGGAGATTTAATATAACACATGGGTAGCCATAGGGTTACAATTTAAACATCAAGGACTGAGTTTAAGCTCATTATTGATTTCTCAAGGGCTGAGTGTAGTACAAGAGCGTAGTGGTATGGCTCCTGGATAGAGATGGGAGTTTAGAACACATTTGGTTGAAAAGGGGATGAGGTTATTCCGATCGCATATTTGAAGTTGACGAACCTCCTCGACCGACAAAGTTAAGTAGTAGTGTATTGGAGGGGTTCCTTGTTTGGATTTCGCTTTGCGAGACGCTCCGCGCATGAACCTTAACGACGTCGGGAGTGGAGAGATGTTATAGGATGCGAGGATAATTAAATTATGAAGTAAAGATATGACATTTTTATACGTGGGATTTAAAGAGATATAATGCTACGTAAGGGAATAATCTAAGGTTAATGTGAGTACCTTTTTGTTTGTATACTATAGGTATGATAATACCGATTTGATTGATTAATGATTATGTGTATGACATACCTAGCTTACTTGCTATCGGTGGGAGGTTTGCGCGTGAGGGCAGTCATATCCTGATGAATCCATAGGATCTTTGATTTGTCGCTCGAGATCATAGGTCTATGAAAGACTTATCGGGGAGTTGATAAGTCCGCTGACTATGGGTACGTCGGTATGTGCGTGACCCATGGGTATGAGAACTATGTTCGCCTCCAATGATTGTGTTGTTGTTAATGGTTCGAGGTATCCTCACCGAACCATTTGACCCCTTTTCGGCGACCAGCGATATTGGAACATGATAGCAGTGTAATGCATTGCACCGCAGCTGTGACTCGGGGTGCCGTATTGTATATGAATATATATATATAATGGATTAAATTAATGAATGGATATTTATTATGGTTAAATCTATCTACGGTGATAATTGTAGATAACGGTGAATATAGAAAGATAATTGAATTAAGTTAATGAATGTTTATTGAAAAACTTAATTCATATTAATTGAGAAATGATTCATATTAATGAGAAACGATGAGAAATGTAAATGAACAATAATGTGACGTATGGTATGGGACATATGGGGATTATGATATTGGGATGGAATTATAATATGGAGACTAAAAAAACAGGAACCATTAACTAGGAGGTTAATAGGAAACGTTAAGTGTGCACTCTAGTTGAGAGGTGATAATGGCAAGTGAGAGTTGGGTCTAACATGTACATAATAAAAGATTTATTGCACTTGTTAAATACTTGCTATTTTAAAAATCATTTTCACAATCGGGCTCTGACCCGCTTCCTTGCATATTTTCTTTTCTATTGTATCTTCTATATCAGGTGTCCAGCAACAGGGACGCCAACCTTAGCGGATTATGGTAGGATATGGATTTATGGAGTTTTGCTTCGACGCCTATCATCATTTGATTCACAGTATTCTCTTAGTAGGGCATGTCTCCCAAAGGATTCAGTTTTCTTCTTCTATCGGGGTCAAATACTATGGTATTCGTGTCATTTTAATACATTTGATATTGTTGGGATTACTGTAATGGATTAATATTATTTGGGAATGTTTATTCCAATTGCATTCAAATTATTTTGTGTTATCTAATTGGTTATCAGTATTGTAGAATAAAATTTGTTGTGTTATTCTTAAACTGGAAATGGATTTTGTTAAATTAAAATTTGAAAAGTTTTTAACACCAGCTTAATTGAGTATTGGGTGAGTTGTAAATGTTTTCGACAGTGATGCTAAGAATGAGCCAACTGTATATTCTGTTTTAAATTGGTATGGGACTGGCCACTCGGTATTTAATTAGGCGGGGTGTTACAGGTGATATCAGAGCATCAGGTTCTAGTGTCCTTTAGGATCTGTACGGCTTACTGTGTTTTTAGCTTAGCATACTTTGATATAGAGCCCTATGTTTAGGATTGTTGATCTCTTTGGTAAGATTTCGTATATATCAGTGAATCTTATTTACCTTCTGGAGTGATCGAACAAAGAAGTATGGCAGATGAGGGCCATTGAATGGATAGCGGAGATCGTACTTAAGAGGTTATGAAGTATGTTAGAGTATGATGACCGTAGTCGAGGTCACCCCTATTATGGAAAATTGAGGAGAGACATCAGTAGAAGTTCTTGAAATGCGGGAATTGTGTGTGTTACCTAACGAATGCAATATATTCAAAGGCTTGGGAGTATAGTGGAGTGTGGTTAACTAGAACTGAAAATTTGGGGTAAAATTTTTCTTGA
This sequence comes from Sambucus nigra, assembly GCA_949130495.1. Classification (NCBI taxonomy): domain Eukaryota; kingdom Viridiplantae; phylum Streptophyta; class Magnoliopsida; order Dipsacales; family Adoxaceae; genus Sambucus; species Sambucus nigra. The sequence goes on along the minus strand of OX422210.1, from coordinate 145,231,234 downwards.
CTTATCGGAGCAAAGTTATAATAGTGGGATTCAACAACCACCACCCACGAATGAGGGTATGTTCTATATCTAAGGAATTATAAGGCGTATATTGATTTTTGTAGCGATTAATATTATATGGGAAAATGGGTTGCTAAACTTTGAAAATAGCACTGTTATTTACGTAGACTCGCCGACGGGTGTAGGATACCTATATTTTCATGTCATCACGTGGGTTTGATTTTTATCGCGGAATTACTTACTTTGGGCATGTCCGAGCATGATATGACTATCGGCATGCATTGACTTGTGGTATAGGAGAGCGTATGTACTACTACTATAGCTAGCATCTTGTCTTTTATAAGAGAGTAGATGAGTAGACTTTATTAGAATTAATAAAACCTATAGAGAGGTTATAAACTATTAACTAAAGACCTGAGGAGTTTCGATGACCGATTACTTTAGGTAGTAGTGTATCGGGGGGGTTCCTTGTTTGGATTTCGCTTGCGAGACACCCCACGCATGAAACTAATAACCGTTGGGAGTCGAAATAAGATAGGTCTTTAGGATATGAGTTTATAACCTTTTCTATTATAATGAAAGTTGTACGATAGGGTGTATGGGCGCCCTGGATGATTGGATTGTAGTAGTTTTCAAAATTGTGAAACAGTAAGTAGTTGTGACTTCAGGATTTATTTGTTTAATAAGTGAGGATCATTTTTCCCGAACTTTATCACGAGGACGGTATAGGGAAGATTGGGTATAATTTAAATTTGATTCAGTTGGAACTATATGGCGAGACTTAGTGTAACATCGATGGGGATTTTCGTTAATGTACTGTAGGGGAGGTACTACTTAGATTTCTTGCGATGTGAGATTTATACTCGGAGTTGACCTTATCAGTATGGTTCATTTTTCCGAATTTCGGGACGAAATTCTATTATAACGGGGGAAGTATGTAATACCCCGTAATTTTAATGACTTAAAATGGGTTATATTTTAAATTAATGGATTAATTGGATCTTATTATAAATTAATTCATTTGGGTTTTATTCGAATTGTGGATATTAAAATGGATGATTCTGAATATTACATAAAGATATTTAGGTAATATATGAATGTGATGTCATTGATATGACGGTATGATATAAATTCGCTAATTTGAATTTTTAGTCAGACGCGGTATGGGACGTGTCGGGACTAATTTATTAAATTAAAAAGGAAATTTATTTTCTATCGACCTTATAGTCATTTCGACTGCATCGTTGCGTCCGAAAGGTTCGAAATAGTCAGAAAAGTCTATTTGGATGTTAATTTTGAGTCTCAGGTCATTTGGAAATGAAAAGACAACCCAAAAGGGCATTTTGGTTATTTTTACAAGGGGGATGAATAGTGATTTCGGGTTTTGTCTTATTATAAGTATTTGGAGATTAGTGTATGTAGGTTCATTTCATCTCTTCTACACAAAATTGAAAAGTCATCTTCTTAGAGAGAGTGGAAGGTTGCTTGGGAAGGAGGAGAACCAAAGGTCAAAGGTCACCACCACCATCACCACCTGTGTTATTCAACTCCAAAGGGTCAGATCTTTATTAGAGGCCAGGGTTTGATATTTGCAATTTAAGTTCGTATATTGTCCATGTTAGGATTGTTATAAAAAGAGATGATTTTCATGCTTAGGAGATGAAAGGATATAGTTGTTAATGGATTTTTGGAATCTAAAAATATATAGGAATTAAACTCATGTTGTAGGTAGTTAGTAATCCAATAAATATTCATCAATCTGTGGAAGAAATTCTGAAAATAATTTAGTGTTCTTAAAGATAATATGTTGATAATTTTCTGGAAAAAGAGGCAAAAACGAGTGGAATGAAAAGAGCCAATTTGGAATGTTTAGATCTTCTTTTTGAGTGCATTTGGATGAGATTTAAGAAAAACTCAAAACACATACCTAACTCAATTTTCGTGTAGAATCCAAATCTGAAGTCGGATTGATGATTTGAATAATTTTTGGATCTAATTTTTCTGAGTATTTAAAATATGAGAATTCATGATGTTGTTTCTTTTTAATGTTGGTTCTTATCCATAAACTTTTGTAGATCTTCGGTGATTATTAATTGGATATTATGGGACTTAGAGAAGATCAGTAAGCCCTAGTTAAGATTTGAATTAATTTGATTGGGATTTAATTGATTAGAATCATGATAATTAAAGTTAAAGAGATTTCGGTTGCTAGATTCATGTGTTGGATTCTAATCTGTTTGTATGAGGATTAAGGATAGTTCAAGTAGGGGAGATTTAATATAACACCTGGGTAGCCTTAGGGTTACAATTTAAACATCAAGAACTGAGTTTAAGCTTATTATTGATTTCGCAAGGGCTGAGTGTAGTACAAGAGCGTAGTGGTATGGCTCCTGGATAGAGATGGGAGTTTAGAACTCATTTGGTTGAAAGATGGGATGAGGTTATTCCGATCGCATATTTGAAGTTGACGAACCTCCTCGATCGACAAAGTTAAGTAGTAGTATATTGGAGGGGTTCCTTGTTTGGATTTCGCTTTACGAGACGCTCCGTGCATGAACCTTAACGACGTCGGGAGTGGAGAGATGTTATAGGATGCGAGGATAATTAAATTATGAAGTAAAGATATGACATTTTAATACGTGGTATTTAAAGAGATATAATGCTACGTAAAGGAATAATCTAAGGTTAATGTGAGTACCTTGTTGTTAGTATACTATAGGTATGATAATACCTATTTGATTGTTTAATGATAATGTGTATGACATACCTAGCTTACTTGCTATCGGTGGGAGGTTTGCACGTGAGGGCAGTCATATCCTGATGAATCCATGGGATCTTTGATTTGTCGGTCGAGAACATAGGTCTATGAAAGACTTATCGGGGAGTTGATAAGTCCGCTGACTATGGGTACGTAGGTATGTGCGTGACCCATGGGTATGAGAACTATGTTCGCCTCCAATGATTGTGTTGTTGTTAATGGTTCGAGGTATCCTCACCGAACCTTTTGTCCCCTTTTCGGCGACCAGCGATATTGGGACATGATAGCAGAGTAATGCATTGCACCGCAGCTGTGACTCGGGGTGTCGTATTATATATGAATATATATATATATATATATATATATATATATATATATATATATATATATATATATATATATAATGGATTCAATGAATGAATGGATATTTATTATGGTAAATCTATCTAAAGTGATAATTGTAGATAACGGTGAATAGAGAAAGATAATTGAATTAAGTTAATGAATGTTTACTGAAAAACTTAATTCATATTAATTGAGAAATGATTCATGTTAATGAGAAATGATGAGAAATGTAAATGAACAATAATGTGACGTATGGTATGGGACATATGGGGATTATGATATTGGGATGGAATTATATTATGGAGACTAAAAAAAGAGGAACCATTAACTAGGAGGTTAATAGGAAACGTTAAGTGTGCACTCTAGTTGAGAGGTGATAATGGAAAGTGAGAGTTGGGTCTAACATGTACATAATAAAAGATTTATTGCACTTGTTAAATACTTGCTGTTTTAAAAATAATTTTCACAATCGGGCTCTGACCCGTTTCCTTGCATATTTTCTTTTCTATTGTATCTTCTATATCAGGTGTCCAGCAACAGGGACGCCAACCTTAGCGGATTATGGCAGGCTATGGATTTATGGAGTTTTGCTTAGACGCCTATCATCATTTGATTCACAGTATTCTCTTAGTAGGGCATGTCGCCCAAAGGATTCAGTTATCATCTTCTATCGGGGTCAAATACTATGGTATTCGTGTCATTTTATTACATTTGATATTGTTGGGATTACTGTAATGGATTAATATTATTTGGGAATGTTTATTCCAATTGCATTCAAATTATTTTGTGTTATCTAATTGGTTATCAGTGTTGTAGAATAAAATGGGTTGTGTTATTCTTAAACTGGAAATGGATTTTGTTAAATTAAAATTTGAAAAGTTTTTAACACCAGCTTAATTGAGTATTGGGTGAGTTGTAAATGTTTCCGACAGTGATTCTAAGAATGAGCCAACAGTCTATTCTGTTTTAATTTGGTATGGAACTGGCCACCCGGTATTTAATTAGGCGGGGTGTTACATAATGTAACTTGTAGGAACTGACAGCGTAGTCCCGGGTCTCCCGGTTTGTGAATAGGACGATAATTTGTAAAAATCAACACTTAAACTTAAAAACATGTCGTTAAAGGGTGAAAACCCAAACCAACCCCCAAACAACCCCGTAGGAGGCACGAACACCTCGCACAGGAACAATGTAACTTATAGGAACAGATCGCGTAGTCCCGAGTCTCCCGGCTTGAGAGTATGACGATAATTTGCAAAAATCACAATTATAGTTAAAAATAGGCCGTTAAAGGGTGAAAACCCAAACCGGCCCCCAATCGACCCCATAGGAGGCACGAACACCTCGCACGGGACCAATGTAACTTGTAGGAACTGACAGCGTAGTCCCGGGTCTCCCGGTTTGTGAATAGGATGTTAATTTGCAAAAATCAACACTTAAGCTTAGAAACATGTTGTGAAAGGCTGAAAACCCAAAACAGCCCCCAAACGACCCCGGAGGCGGCACGAACACCTCGCACAGGATCAATGTAACTTGTAGTAACTGACCGCGTACTCCCTGGTCTCCCGATTTGAAAATATGACGATAATTTACAAAAATCACAAAAACATGTCGTTAAAGGGTAAAAACCCAAACCGGCCCCCAAACGACCCCGTGGGAGGCACGAACACGTCGCACGGGACCAACGTAACTTGTAGGAACTGACCGCGTAGTCCCGGGTCTCCCGGTTTGAGAGTATGACGATAATTTGTAAAATCGCACTATGTTAAAAAAATAGGCCGTTAAAGGGTGAAAACCCAAACCGCCCCCCAATCGTCCCCGTAGGAGGCACGAACACCTCGCAGGGGACCAATGTTACTTGTAGGAACTGACCGCGTAGTCCTGGGTCTCCCGGTTTGAGAGTACGATGATAATTTGCAAAAATCACAAAAACATGTCGTTAAAGGGTAAAAAACCAAACCGGCCCCCAAACGACCCCCTCGAAGGCACGAACACGTCGCACGGGACTAATGTAACTTTTAGGAACTGATCGCGTAGTCCCGAGTCTCCCGGTTTCAGAGTATGATGATAATTTGCAAAAATCACACTTAGAGTTAAAAAAAATAGGCCGTTAAAGGGTGAAAACCCAAACCGGCCCCCAATCGTCCCCGTAGGAGGCACGAACACCTCGTACGGGATCAATGTAACATGTAGGAACTGACTGCGTAGTCCCGAGTCTCCCGGTTTGAGAGTATGACGATAATTTGCAAAAATCACACTTAGTTAAAAACATGACGATAAAGGGTGAAAACCCAAATCGGCCCCCAAACGACCCCGTAGGGGGTACGAACAGCTCGCACGGGACCAATGTAACTTTTAGGAACTGACCGCGTAGTCCCGGGTCTCCCGGTTTGAGAGTATGACGATAATTTGTAAAAATCACACTAAGTGTTAAAAAATAGGCCGTTAAAGGGTGAAAACCCAAACCGGCCCCCAATCGTCCCCGTAGGAGGCACGAACACCTCGCACGGGACCAATGTAATTTGTAGGAACTGACACCGTAGTCCCGGGTCTCCCAGCTTGTAAATAGGATAATAATTTACAAAAATAAACACTTAAACTTAAAATCATACCATTAAAGGGTGAAAACCCAAACCGGGCCCCAAACGACCTCGTAGGAGGCACGAACAACTCTCGCGGGACCAATGTAACTTGTAGGAACTGACCGCGTAGTCCCGGGTCTCCCGATTTGAGAGTATGATGATAATTTGCAAAAATCACACTTAGAGTTAAAAACAGGCCGTTAATGGGTGAAAACCCAAACCGGCCTGCAATCGACCCCGTAAGAGGCATGAACACCTCGCACGGGACCAATGTAACTTGTAGGAACTGACAGCATAGTCCCGGGTCTCCCGGTTTGTGAATAGGATGATAATTTGCAAAAATCAACACTTAAAACTTAAAAATATGCCGTTAAAGGGTGAAAACCCAAACCAGCCCCCAAACAACCCCGTAGGAGGCATGAACACCTCGTACGGGACCAATGTAACTTGTAGGAACTGATCGCGTAGTCCCGGGTCTCTCGGTTTGAGAGTATTATGATAATTTATAAAAATCACACTTAGAGTTGAAAACAGGCCATTAAAGGATGAAAACCCAAACTGGACCTCAATCGACCCCGTACGAGGCACGAACACCTCGCACGAGACAAATGTAACTTGTAGGAACATATCGCATAGTCCCGGGTCTCCCGGTTTGTAAATAGGACGATAGTTTGCAAAAATCAACATTTAAACTTAAAAACAGGCCATTAAAGGGTGAAAACTCAAACCAGCACCCAAATGACCCCGTAGGAGGCACGAATACCTCACACGGGACCAATGTAACTTGTAGGAACTGACTGCATAGTTTCGGGTCTCCCTATTTGAGAGTATGATGATAATTTGCAAAAATCAAACTTAGAGTTAAAAGCATGCCGTTAAAGGGTGTAAACCCAAACCGGCCCCCAAACGACCCCGTAGGAGGCACGAACACCTCGCACGGGACCAATGTAACTTGTAGGAACTGACTGCATAGTCCCGGGTCTCCCGGTTTGAGAGTATGACGATAATTTGGAAAAATCACACTTATAGTTAAAAGCAGGTCGTTAATGGGTGAAAACCCAAACCGGCCTCCAATCGACCCCATAGGAGGCACGAACACCTCGCACGCGACCAATCTAACTTGTAGGAACTGACAGCGTTGTCCCGGGTCTCCTGGTTTATGAATAGGACGATAATTTGCAAAACTCAACATTTAAACATAAAAACAAGTCGTTAAAGGGTAAAAACCTAAACGAGCCCCCAAACATCCCCGTGGGTGGCACGAACACCTCGCGCGGGACCAATGTAACTTGTAGGAACTGACCGCGTAGTCCCCGGATCTTCCGATTTGAGAGTATGATGGTAATTTACAAAAATCACAATTATACATAAAAACATGCCGTTAAAGGATGAAAACCCAAACCAGCCCCTAAATGACCCCGTAGGAGGCACGAACACCTCGCACGGGAACAATGTAACTTGTAGGAATAGACCGCGTAATCCCGGATCTCCCGGTTTGAGAGTATGACGATAATTTGTAAAAATCACACTTAGTTACAAACATGCCGTTAAAGGGTAAAAACCCAAATTGACCCCCAAACAACCCCGTAGGAGGCACGAACAACTCGCACAGGACCAATGTTACTTGTAGGAACTGACTGCGTAGTCCTGGGTCTCCCGGTTTGAGAGTATGATGATAATTTGCAAAAATCACATTTAGAGTTAAAAATAGGCCGTTAAAGGGTGAAAACCCAAATCGGCCCCCAAACGACCCCGTAGGAGGCACGAACACCTCGCTCGAGACCAATGTAACTTGTAGGAACTGACCGCGTAGTCCCGGGTCTCCCGGTTTGAGATTATGATGATAATTTGCAAAAATCACACTTAAAGTTAAAAATAGGCCGTTAAAGGGTGAAAACCCAAACCGGCCCCAAAACGACCCCATAGGAGGCACGAACACCTCGCAGGGGACCAATGTAATTTTGAGAAACTGCCCACGTAGTCTCGGGTCTCCCGGTTTGAGAGTATGTTGATAATTTGTAAAAATCACACTTAGAGTTAAAAATACGCAATTAAAGGGTGAAAACCCAAACCGGCCTCCAAACGATGCCGTAGGAGGCACGAACACCTCGCACGGGACCAATGTAACTTGTAGGAACTGACCGCGTTGTCCCGGGTCTCCCGGTTTGAGAGTATGATGATAATTTGCAAAAATCACACTTAGAGTTAAAAATAGGTCGTTAAAGTGTGAAAACTCAAACCGGCCCCCAATCGACCCCGTAGGAGGCACGAACACCTTCCACGGGACCAATGTAACTTGTAGGAACTGACAGCGTAGTCCTGGGTCTCCCGGTTTGTGAATAGGACGTTAATTTGCAAAAATAAACACTTAAACTTAAAAACATGCTGTTAAAGGGTGAAAACCCAAACCAGCCCCCAAACGACCCCATAGGAGGCACGAACACCTCGCACGGGATCAATGTAACTTGTAGTAACTGATCGCGTAGTCCCGAGTCTCCCGATTTGAGAGTATGATGATAATTTGCAAAAATCACAAAAACATGTCGTTAAAGGGTAAAAACCCAAACCGACCCCCAAACGACCCCGTAGGAGGCACGAACACGTCGCACGGGACCAATGTAACTTGTAAGAACTGACCGCGTAGTCCCGGGTCTCTCGGTTTGAGAGTATGACGATAATTTGAAAAAATCACACTTAGTTAAAAACATGCCGTTAAAGGGTGAAAACCCAAATCGGCCCCCAAACGACTCCGTAGGAGGCACGAACAGCTCGCACGGGACCAATGTAACTTCTAGGAACTGACCTCGTAGTCCCGGGTCTCCCGATTTGATAGTATAATGATAATTTGCAAAAATCACACTTAGAGTTAAAAATAGGCCGTTAAAGGGTGAAAACCTAAACCGCCCCCCAATCGACCCCATAGGAGGCACGAATACCTCACACGGGACCAATGTAACTTATCGGAACTGACAGCGTTGTCTCGGGTCTCCCGGTTTGTTAATAGGACGATAATTTACAAAAATCAACATTTAAACTTAAAAACATGTCGTTAAAGGGTGAAAACCCAAACCAACCCCCAAACAACCCCGTAGGAGGCACGAACACCTCGCACGGGGCCAATGTAACTTGTAGGAACTGACCGCGTAGTCCCGGGTCACCCGATTTGAGAGTATGACGATAATTTTCAAAAATCACACTTAGAGTTAAAAATAGGCCGTTAAAGTTTGAAAACCCAAACCGGCCCCCAATCGACCCCGTAGGAGGCACGAACACCTCGCACGGGACCAATGTCACTTATAGGAACTGACAGCGTAGTCCCGGGTCTCCCGTTTTGTGAATAGGACGTTAATTTGCAAAAACCAACACTTAAACTTAAAAACATGTTATAAAGGGTGAAAACCCAAACCAGCCCCCAAACGACCCCGTAGGAGGCACGAACACCTCGCACGGGATCAATGTAACTTGTAGTAACTAACTGCGTAGTCCCGGGTCTCCCGGTTTGAGAGTATGACGATAATTTGCAAAAATCACAAAAACATGCCGTTAAAGGGTAAAAACCCAAACCGGCCCCCAAACGACACCGTAGGAGGCACAAACACGTCGCACGGGACCAATGTAACTTGTCGGAACTGACCGCGTAGTCCCGGGTCTCCCGGTTTGAGAGTATGATGATAATTTGCAAAAATCACACTTAGAGTTAAAAAAAACAGGCCGTTAAAGGGTGAAAACCCAAATCGGCCCCCAATCGGCCCCGTAGGAGGCACGAACACCTCGCACGGGACCAATGTAACATGTAGGAACTGATTGCGTTGTCCCGAGTCTCCCGGTTTGAGAGTATGACGATAATTTGCAAAAATCACACTTAGTTAAAAACATGCCGTTAAAGGGTGAAAACCCAAATCGGCCCCCAAATGACCCCGTAGGAGGCACGAACAGCTCGCACGGGACCAATGTAACTTGTAGGAACTGACCGCGTAGTCCCGGGTCTCCCGATTTGAGAGTATAATGATAATTTGCAAAAATCACACTTAGAGTTAAAAATAGGCCGTTAAAGGGTGAAAACCTAAACCGGCCCCCAATCAACCCCGTAGGAGGCACGAACACCTCGCACGGGATCAATGTAACTTGTAGGAACTGACAGCGTAGTCCCGGGTCTCCCGGATTGTGAATAGGACGATAATTTGCAAAAATCAACACTTAAACTTAAAAACATATCGTTAAAGGGTGAAAACCCAAACCAACCCCCAAACAACCCCGTAGGAGGCACGAACACCTCGCACGGGACCCATGTAACTTGTAGGAACTGACCGCATAGTCCCGGGTCTCTCGGTTTGAGAGTATGCCGATAATTTGCAAAAAATCACACCTAAGTTAAAAACATGTCGTTAAAGGGTGAAAACCCAAACCCGCCCCCAAACGGCCCCGTAGGGGGCACGAGCACCTCGCACGGGACCAATGTAACTTGTAGGAACTGACCGCGTAGTCCTGGGTCTCTCGATTTGTGAATAGGACGATAATTTGCAAAAATCAGCACTTAAACTTAAAAACATGCCATTAAAGGGTGAAAACCCAAACCATCCCCCAAACAACCCCGTAGGAGGCACGAACACCTCGCACGGGACCAATGTAACTTGTAGGAACTGACCGCGTAGTTCCAGGTCTCCCGGTTTGAGAGTATGACGATAATTTGAAAAAATCACACTTAAGTTAAAAACATGTCGTTAAATGGTGAAAACTCAAACCGGCCCCCAAACGATCCCGTAGCAGGCACGAACACCTCGCACGGACCAATGTAACTTGTAGGAACTGATCGCGTAGTTCCGGGTCTCCCGATTTGAGAATATGACGATAATTTGCAAAAATCACACTTAGAGTTGAAAACATGCCGTTAAAGCGTGAAAGCCCAAACCGGCCCCCAATCGACCCCGTAGGAGGCACGAACACATCGCACGCAACCAATGTAACTTTTAGGAACTGACCGCGTAGTCCCGGGTCTCCTGGTTTGTGAGTATGATGATAATTTCCACTCATATATGTAATTTTTTTGTTTTGAGTATTTTTATTTTGTAAATTATTATGTTACTAGTATCGTATCTTTTTTGTATTCTATTTTTTTTTTGCAGGATAACAGTTTATCGTTGGCTTTTATTCACGTGGAACACACAAAGAATTCAATGGTTTACAACAAGGGGTTTCTTAATGATTCCATTTTTTGTGTCATGACCTTACGGTCTTTTGTTGTTTTATTATTTACTTTTATGGACATGAGGGCTTTTTTAAGTTAATTGTTATAGTTTTTGGCCGTGCGGGCTTTATGTTAGGCAGGTTTTGTATTAACAGGTTTTGGAATGTCCAGAAAATAGAGGAAACTCTGCCCAATTTTTTTTGGGCCTGTGAGCTGTTAAAGACTTGTAATATTTTGAAGTTTGTATGTACATTAGTTTATTAATAATGCGCAATATTATTAATTTATGAATTTTGTGCTTTCAAATATTTTTTTTTAAATAAAAAAATTAGCACAGTTCAAAATCGTGGCAAAAGTGTATCATATTTTAGCACGGTTTTGAACTGTGCCAAATTTTTTTAAACTGTCCTGAATCTGGCACAGTTAAAAACTGTGCCAAAAGTGTGACAGAAATATCAAATTCTGGTACGGTTTAAAAGTGTGCCAGAAGTGTTCCTATTTTGCTGAATCTGGCACAGTTAAAAACTGTGCCAAAAGTGTGCCAGGAATATCAAATTCTGACACGGTTTAAAAGTGTGCCAGAAGTGTAGTGTGCCAGAAATATCAAATTTTGGCACGGTTTAAAAGTGTATCAGAAGTGTTCCTGTTTGGCTGAATCTGGCACACTTCTGAGTCGTGCCAGAAAAAAAATTCCATTTTGGAACACCTGATTTTGGCACAGTTCAAAACCGTACCAGATTTGATCTAGCACAGTTTTAAACCGTGCCATAATCCTGTTTTTGGTGTAGTGAGTCTCCTAACCAAACAACCACAAATTGACTATAATGGTATCCAGTCTGCTGCCAGCTAGTCGCTTAAATACAAAAAAAGTCCCCACATGTACATCCAAATCCTAATTCAGAAGAAGTAGTAGAAACAACATTTTTGCAAAGCCCAACACAAATGAAACTTCTTCTACACTTCCTCAGGCTTTGGTAACGACTCGGGAGGAGAACCACTACTACCATTGAGATGCACGGTGCAGACCTGTCCCATCTCTGCAAAATAACAAACTAATCAAAATCATCCAATTCACAAATTTGAAATGAGTTTAATCGAATGAACTATTTTATGAACATCTACACCTCTAACCAAGATCAACATGTCCTTGCCACTGCTACAGTTGGGTTGTTTCCCAACAATGCATAAGTGGGTAAAGTCTGCGTCTTAAATTGCATGCCCTGCCACCAATGATGTTAACCCGACGATGCTACACCACCACGCCGCTCGAGTATACATATTTCTTTGCTTCCCAAATCAGATAATATACTCTCGGATGAGTTAAGTTTCTTCATTCCACACAATTTCTTTACATCTTAAAAAGTTGCAGAAGTAGTTACCTTTCGAAGATAGCAGGCCCGATACTCCTGCTACATTTGTGAACACCTACTACAACAGCAGGCCCGATACTCCTTGCAGGATTCATGGAAGCTCCATATATAGGCCTGCAACATAAGTTATACGCATTCCATTCAAAGAACAAAATTTGAAATAGGCCAACATACTGAATAACATATGATTAGAAGCAAATTTGATTTTTATGTAAAATGAGGAATGCATAAAATAGAGTATTCGATTCATTTTTTTAAAAAAATAAAAAGAATGAAAGTTCAAGCAAGGAAATGGTTTATAAACCAAGCTTATACATAATATTGGATCAATAGAAATTATATACCCAATACCACAAACATATGTATTGAACTAATGATAAGAAATAACCCCATATCAAAAGGTGAATAGGTTTTTTTAACAGCAAATCTACAATTCCTATTATTGAGAAGATATCAGATCCTCTATTTAACCTCTGTTTGATTCATTTGAACACAATTACGGCTATGAATGAAGCAAAAGTGCATTTCTAAAATATATTTCATACACATTTGCATTATCCACACATAAATTTCACATATTACATGGCTAGCTCACATTAAATAAAGGAAGCAAACCTTACAACTTATGCATATTTAAGATTACCACGGCCCCCACGGTCATGGCTCCTTGGTACATAACTGAATGAACTATCTTCAATATGAACAAAACTTCCTATGCCTTCATAAAACAATTTGTATCGGTCATGCACTACATTGAGGCAAATTATCGTAGGCACCGAGGATTATGTTGCCGTTGAGTATGCGTTAACTTGGCATCTGACCCATATGACAAAATGAGAAACATCAAAATTCTCTAAGTTATTGTGGGTTTCAATTTCATATTAACTAAAATTTATTTCTTATATCAGATAAAATCTTCAAACTACCCATATGACAAACTGAGAAACATTAGAAGTTGAAAGTTTGCAGTTATAACTTACTAAAGAAGAGAAAAATACTAACATATACAAAAGATTATGTATCTATTTTGATAGGGCATTTCAAACTCACAAATACCCACATTTCCTCATGAATGGGTAGAAGAACAATGTCCTTGGAGAATTCCATACCAATGGTCGAGCAAAAAAAATAAACACTAATTGTTGATGCTCGATAAATTTGGAACGAAGAACCCTGTAAAAAAAATTGTGAACGATAAAAAATTTAAGATATGAAAAGTAGCCCTAAAAAATTCAAGATATGAAAAATAACTCATGGTTGGTAGCACTAGCTCGAGAGTTGAAGATCTTGGTTAAATACCTCTTGATTTATGATCAAACCATGAAAATCAAACAAAAGAAACCTTGAAAAATTGCAAAGCGTGGAAGGAGCCCATCATGTGTGAGTATAAGTGTGTGTAAGAGAGAGAGATTACCTTTTGGAGCCCAATGTCGGAGGCTTTGTGTTCTGGTCGCGCTAGATCATAGTGTGGGAAGGATGAGGGCATCGGAGGGTGGATATGGTTGAAGAGAGAGGCTAGAATGTCGTGGGAAACAATGAGAGGAGAAAGTGAGATGAGATGCTGAGAGTAAAGAAAAATTAAACCAAAATGGTATAATACTATTGTGCCCTTGTGTTTGAATTTTGAATGGAAGGGGGAAACAAATTAGAGTGTGTTAAAAGACGGGGAATCCAAATTTGTAAGGGGTGAAATAGGAAGTGCGAAAAAAACTTATATAGATGACATCATACTTGAAGCTTATGACATACATAAGTTTCCTACTTTATTATTATTATTATTATTATTATTATTATTATTATTATTATTATTATTATTATTATTATTATTATTATTATTATTATTATTATTATTATTATATATATGGTGCACCAACTCGCAACTTGTAAATAATAAATCACAAAACAAACGTGAATCTAATGGGGGATATCTTTTATTATTATGTTGTGACTACAATTTGGTAGATATTATAGGCTATATTAGTCACATGTCCAACCTAAGGGGAGTCACCCAGTGTTGGTGTCTAAAATTGGTATGTGGATCAGAATTAGTCTTAGCTTGACTATACCAATTATTATATACCACGGATAAAATAAGAGATGACGTGAACTAGAGAGAGATGAGAGACAAGAAGAGAGACAAATTTTTTTATGTGGTTCACTTCAATATGGTGCCTAAATCCACGGGAATGATGCCACTAAGTATTAGGGTTTGAGTAAAAGCTCTCAAAAATTCACTAAGGTTAGGTGTAAAACTTTTTTTCAGTTATTCCCTAGCTGAGGGGTGTAGTGAGCTAATTATAGTAATGGGAGGGAGAAGAGGCAAAATACATTTATACATTAGGTATTTACACCTTTAAACTATAAATAACATTTGTGTACTTATTCACGTGCATGTGTATGAGTGGATGTAGAAATTTTTACATGTGTCTGTTCACCTTACTTATGGTTTGCACTCCTAAAGGTGGATGGACAACCTATCGACCTAAGGGAATAAGAAAGCTGACCACGTTAAATTATTAGATACACCCCATTGGGCACTATGACTAGGGATGGAAATGGGTCAGATTTGGGGCGGGTTTGTCATAACCCGAACCCGACCCATAATGTTTTTTTAAAACTCACCCACCCCACGACCCACGATGAGTTTTTTTAACCCGCCCCTAACCCGTTTAAGTGTAACCCCCCTCCCCGCCCCGTTTAGATTAAGCGGGTTAAAAATCGGCTTGAGGCGGGTTAAAACCTGTATGTTAAACCCACATACCGCATATATAATTTATATATATAAATTTTTATCGTATATAATATATTAAATATGAGTATTTTAGTAATTATAGTAAATAAACGAGGCAGGGGGGGTTATGCTTATATATAGTAAACGCGAACCCGTCCCGTTTAATAAACGGGTTTTTAAAAAAATATACCCAACCTGTTTATTTTAAACGGGTTTTTAACGTGCCCCATTAGGGGCGGGAACCCGACGGGGTGGGTTAAATTGTCATCCCTAGCTATGACACGTGACATATAGCCATTGGTCCATGTAGCACTACAAATTTAGGTCACAAAACCTAGTATCTATACACTTTGTCATAAGATCCCCCTTGAGGTGGAATCTCTTATATCACTTAATATTTATTTGAGATCATAACATCTTTAGTTAATTCAAACAAGAATTGTTATTAATTTAGGGACATAAGGGAAATTCATTCTAGGTCCCACGAAAGTAATCAAGATGAAACATACTTCCCATAATAGTGCCTAAGCATTTGTGGTTGTAAAGGCACGGGGCCTTGAGTTAAACTTGGACCATGCAACCATAATTTAAGGAATCATAACTAATGATGGTTGGAATTTTAAAAACCGCATTGTTGTATTGGCCTCCAAAATGCATTATCAATTTGATACTAGTTCAATTGCTTTCAATACATCAAAGTGAAATTTAGATATATAATTATCTCCTAACAATCTTCATTGTCAATTTATATTAAGTTATTATATCTCTTACTCCTTGTCTCATCCATTATTACCTTTTTATATAATCTTGTGATGATAATGGTATAAAAAATCAAAAACTCCACTATTGATGAATAAGGATATGTTTTACACTCCATTAGGCTTATTTTGAATTCACTTAATTCTAGAACAATCTTTCATGTTATAGTGTATTTTTATCGAGTTTATTGTGACACCCCGCCCAATTAAATATCGGGTGATCATTCCTTTATAAAATTTATAACAGAATGTTCGGTTGGTTCATTATTAGCATCACTGTCGAAAACTTAAATCCAATTAATTACCTAATATTTAATTGAGCTAGTGTCAAAACATTAACCAATTAACTTGAACCAATTAATTTAATAAATTCTGAACATGTAAATATAAACGATACACAAGAATTAAATGTTGACTAAATAAAATACTGAATAGATAAGATTGGATAAAACCTTCCAGTTCACAGTTACAAACCAAACCATAATAAATACTCAACCCAACTGAGAAGAACTACAAAGTAAACTGAGCACAACTCTGCTAATGAGAATGGGCGACACATGCCCTAACTCAGATATCTGAACTAGGAAGTGAATGAAATTAGAGAAACATCTAATCTCAAATAACCCTCAACTTCCACAACAGCTGCAGCTCGGCAAACCATCCAAGTATCTAGAACCGGTGTCCTGTGGCTGGGCACCTGTACGAATATATATATATATATATATATATATATATAGCAAAAGAGAAAAAAAATGCAAGAGACGGGTATTTATTTTAGCAAGTATTTAAAACTGCATTAAAGCAAGTATTATATGCATGTTAGTTCGAACTCTCACATGAGATTCTCACCTCTCGACTATTGTGCACGCCAAACGTACATCTACTCCAACCTAGCCACCTGACACTTTTAACTAGGTGAATGTCTTATCCATATAATTACCCCTCGTAGTAGTGTTCCGTATATGATCTCAACGTTTATCATTTTAAATAAGTGTTAACACACTAAAGTCAAGTATTTACTATTTACGTTACTGAAGATTTCACTATCTTAATAATCTGATATTATCTCATTTTACATATACCAAAAGCATACATATATATCTCTCACTATAATATATGTATTAACCAAATCTGAATAGCCTACAAACATCACATTGTAAGTATAACACAAGTATATATAAATAATCCCCACTATATATATATATATATATATATATATATATATATACTAACACAGCACCCCAAGGCTATACATGTGGTGCATTACATACTCCGCTATCATGTCCCGGTACATCTCGTACTCAAATAAGGACTATCGGTTCGTAAGTCTCCCATGAACCATATATATAAAACACACATAATGGAGGGGAACATAGTACACATACCTATGGGTCATGCACATACCTACGCTCCCATAGTCAGCGGTCTTATCAACTCACCAATAAGCCTTCACAGTCCTATATTCTGACGTACAAGTCAAAATCCCCTCAGGATAAGACTATCTCTACACCACCTCCTGTGATAGCAAGAAGCTAGGTATGTCATACAAATAATACTAGCAAGTAATAGGTATTCACATAACCCATCTAATTAAATGGTATACACACAACCAAATATCTTATTTCATACGTAGTATTATTATCACTAAATACTATCCCCGTATTTTAATTTACGATATTCCTTCCCTCGTAATATATTTCTAAGGACAATATGTCACCCGAAAATCCTTAATACATAATCATAAGAAGTCCCAAGCATAATCACTAACTTTTATTCTTATAAGTTCCATTTCTTCGAAACTAATTTCGTAAGTATTTATCACTTAATACTCTCGACGCATTTTACAATTTCGATTATGTCTCCCTCGTAATCTCCAAGGTAATGTCATCGTCACGAATATTTGAATCAATACACCTAAACAACTCCCAATAATTCTGCACTTATTTGGGTTCATCGAACACTAATTTTTTTCTCACTTAAATCTACCGTTTACTAGCATAGGGGCAAAATAGGAAATTTCCTAAAAATTACAATCTCGCTCGAACCAGAAAGCCAAGTCATTTGAACGACTTACACATGTCGCTCGAACCATTCTTCGCGCGACTTTACGCGACATCCCACGTCGCTCGAACGATGCCCATCCCGCGACTTCGCGGGACATATCGCGACCTGGGCTTCGCCTTCAACCTTATACAGCTTCGTTTTTCACCATTTTTCAACCTTAAAACCTCTAAAATATCATCCCAAACTCCAATCAATTTTTCCCAAATTGAATCCTAACATTTGTAAATGAATTCTAACAACCTAGAATCATTAAATTATCACCAATCATTCATGTAATTCGAAATCCCCAATTTTATTGTCAACAACCCTAGTTCTTAAATTAATATGCATAACATCAAATTAACCTAGATTAGTTCATAGAAATCATCCAAATTTCGTAGGCATCATCCTATCTACATATGGTATTCAAATCCTTATCAATTCAGTCCTAAATAATGATATTGTTCTCCAATTTCATCCAAATTAATTTTCATCACAAGGTTTATTAACCTAGACTAACATGAACATAATTATCGCTAATGAAAGCAAGCAATAAACACTGGCCTCGATTTCTAAGGTCTGATCCATTGATGTTGTTGGTATGGATGCGTTCCAATCTACACGATGGTAGTGGTGGTTGTCCAAGGTGGTGAAAATGGCTTCTCCTCCTTTGGAATTTGCTCTCCCTCACCCACTGTGGCTCTCTCTTGATTTTTGTTTAACCTAAACCTAATTGTCTCCAATTAGCTGATATAATATTCCTCTAATTTTCATCCATTTAATTCCTCCAAAAATCCAAATTACAAAACTACCCCTACCGGGTGCCGGCTTGGCCTAAAAATGTTCCGGAGTCCAAATAAAATACCCGGGTAGAGTTTTCTGACTATCTCGACCCTTCCGGACTCAATGGCACACTCGAAATGAACATAATAGTTACTTAAAATTGATTTACCTTTTTATTCCACTTTATTAGTCCAGACACGACTCACATGTACGTCTCCGACTTAATATACCAAACTGTCGTATTTCTCTATAACAACAAGTTATATAAAATCGTCATTACATATTACTTATTCTCGTAAAAATATTAATAGTTACTAACTTCTCGTCATGCTAGTAAACATTCAAATTTAAATCTGGATTAATAATTAATTCTCACATTTTAATTTAATTAATCACACAATAATAATAAATCACGCAATTATTTAAGTCTTCGAAAATACTGGGTATTACATACTTCCCCCCTAATAATGGAATTTCGTCCCGAAATTCGGAAAATAAGGCATTTTTGGTAAGGAAAACTACAGGTATTAACCTCACATCGCATGTAATCTACGCAGTACCGCCTATACAGTATATTACCGAATACCCTTATTAATGAACACCTCACTGATTAATTACTCTCCAAGCCTTACCAATTAAGTTTCACCACGTAACTTATATATAGTCACTATCTAGCCTCCTATTACTCGCACTAGTAGGTTAATTAATATTTAGATATATACAAATTTGTCTTACACACGATAAATACTATAAATGTTAACACATTTTCGCCATACTGCCTCCGCAAAGGACTATGAAACCTAAGCCTATACGCTACCGACTCAAACTTAATAATAATAGAAAAAGATCCCACATCACTGAGTACCAATTTCCTCATTCCAACATGCAACAATGCAACTCCCAACCATGTCCACCCTGGTTGACTGGCCCTAAAATTCTTCTAGACCTAGTAGATTATTGTCCTCCCTTCTACCCAATAAGCACCAGGATAACAAGGATTTATATATATAATGCATCGAATGGAATTCTACCGATAATAAGTTGAGGGGGGTCGTCTTCCACTAACTCCACCAGTGGAAGATATTACGCTAAACCTTCCCATAATTGGAGATACAACATACCTCGCAATTGTGCAACTAAAACTCTCAGACTTACCGTCCGCCTGCGAGTGTGTTAGGCCGAATATATTCGCATCTCGATATTCAGGGCCTCCTATAACTCTTCCCAATAATCGATTCATAACTCTCTTGACTCTTTCGGGCAAAACTCTATTTGTAACCCATATAACCTTACTATCCCAGGAATAATGGTTAGGGTTTACTGTTACACCTTATGATTTGTCCTAACTTGCATAACGTGAGCTACTTTAATTACTCGACCCACTTTCACCCACTTAGGGTTGAGATTCCGTTGCGAAGTAATTAACTCTGTAATTGTGCGTGGATTTACTCTCCCATTACTACCAAGGAATTCTTAATGCTAAAGGAAATCTATTACTTTCTGATGGTCCACTTCCAATTAGAGCTCAGAAATGTCTTGCTTTGCTTAAGCCATCACTACTACGACTTTATATCGCTATGCATTTTACCTTTCTTATAACCACATATATATCTATGGCTCAGGCGACAGTATCATCACTGCATGTCGCCAGTCCTTCTCTCTCCCTTTAAACTTCATATTCTCGTGAAATATATTCTCTCCATGTCTTATCAAGTAAGTTTCAACTTCCCGGAGTTAACTTTATCGAATTCTTCCTATACCATCCTCGTGGAAAATCTGGGAATTAACGGTCCTGACTGCCCTAACCCATCAAATATCCAAATTCTAAAGTCACACTCTTTTACCTTCAGTAACTCTCTCAATACGCATTGTCTCACAATCTTTCACTTAAGGAAGAAAAATGTATTAACCAAATATCTAGTGCGCCCATACACCCTATGCTTGGTGCATTGAAGCACCACTGCACTAGATGTGTTATAAATATAAATAACAAATTATGATCCACATACTTGGCATGACTATCTGGTAAGGTCCTACTCTATTACCCTACCTTTTCCACCTAATCATATCTTAGGTTGTCCCATCGGTCTGCTCATGGTGTCAACGATTCGTAACATTATTACATATTATTCTTATATGGCTCCATCGGACTTAATTTGTAACATAACCCTTATCTCACGGTTATAACTACGTATATGGGTAATCATTACGATACTAAATCCATGTACTAAAGACAAACTTATCCCAACTTCCAACGTTCGCTAAGTTTCATGCGTGGGATGTCTCGCATAGCGAAATCCAAACAAGGAACCCCCCGATACACTACTACCTAACACTGTTGATCGTCGAGATCTGCTAAGTCCTTAGTCCGTAACATACATTCTTGAATTCCCGTTTGTGACATAAGAAGTCTACTCATCCACTCTCAGATTACTAAAGACAATATACAACGCAGTGCTCTCACTATCACAAGTTATTAGAGCTATATAATTTACGAGCTATATCTCTCCGCTCTACAATAATTCAATATATCCTAAATCACATCTGTAAAACATTCCTGCTAACTGGGATCAATATAGTAAGACAACATACTCACTGAAGTCTACAATACAATACAACACATGTACATGCTCAATCGTCTTTCAAGTGATGCCTCTTTAAAACCATATATTTAAAATTTAAAATTTTTAGTACAATAGTCTTATCACACAATTTATTACCGTTCAAACCCTGAGTAACCAGTAACCATAAAATATAATAATAATATGTTCTACCATCATAACGCTCAAAGGATCACAAATCGTTACATAATACCATATACAAATTTTTCTTAGTGCCCACACTTGCTCCTCCCCGCAGGTGGCACGAAAAATCTCGCTACCAAATGGTAGTCATTTACATAATAAGGCTGTTGTCGCCATCGTACCCACTAAACCGAATGCACACTCAAATTCTTAGTGCTAACTATTCACATATGTTGTGACACACCCATATTACTGGAACTCACCCCCATTTCACAAGGACGAAACAAAGCTTCATCAGTCTAGCCTGACCGTAGGGTCCCCGCACGCACTTTTTACGACATATAATTATCTACAATCGTTATACCTTTCGAATTCAATTCATTATATTTTCCCTTCATTTTTGGTGGGTAAATTATTTTGTTTTGTAGCTCACCCGCCCGTCATCGATACATTGGCCCCATATTTTTAGGCCTCAAATATGGCCTCACTGGCCTTCCCTTGATTTCCCTGGGCCCCGTCGACCCTAAAATACGGTATGCTACAGTTATTGAGGACTACGTTTATCCTGCCTAGACCTACTACTCTCGGGTTATTAGTTCCTGGGTCCAATTCTCTTGACCCAATTCTCACACTGGATATTTTAATTTTCCAACTGGTATGCCTTATAGGCACGATTTATAATTCCCGACACTTATCAATTTCACTACCCATGTGAACACATTCCATACTGGTAACCCTTATCTTTACATACAGGGTAATTTCCCTTTCACTGGTCCTCCTGGACTTGTTGGGATGTCCTTCTTTCGGACCTGATAGTCTTAACTCCTAGTTGTTATTTCCATTGTTCCTTGCGCTCTACAGGGCATATAGAACACATGATCGACTCGCTGGTCTTAACTGAATCCATCACCATTCCGTTAAGGTTTAATCCTAACATTTAAATAGGTTTACCCCACTGGGTATACGTTCTGGTAATATTCGACTAACACTATTGAATTCAACCTTGCCCTTCGGCTAGGTATCAAAACTTGACTGGCTCCCTTTCTTCTGGGGCGTTGACATATTCTAATAAATATATACTTTGATGACATTGACACTAGTCACCTTAGTCGTACCTCCCATTAACGCTAGGCCATTTCACCCACGAGTCCATTTTCAACTTACGGACCCTTTTTCTTTCGTGACTCCTACTTCGGTCACGAAGTTAGCTTACCAAGTTAACTTATCTTGTACGGTCGGTCTCTACCCGACCTACTGGTGATAAATTCAACATCTCTTCCATATTTCTGTCTGACTAGAAGATGGAAAATTTAAATGGTCAACCCGTACCCAATATGAAGAGTGCCCAATATGTAAGTTTTAAACAAAACCAATATTTCTCTCGAAAAAGATCCAACTATTAATTATGCACCAAACCAAGTTGTGAAAACCCAATTCTTACTTTAAACCAGTTTTATCTTTATTAATACTAAACATGCATCTAGTGATTAAAGCAAGTAAAATAAAGTAAAGAATACTCACAATGCCGGATGTACGAGGAAAAAATCCAAAACGGTAAAATAACCTCGGACGGCCCAAGCCAGACAATCACTGTGAATAATGGTTTTACAAAGTCAGATTAGCCTTACACTAAGACTCGATCCCCTCGGGTCTTCACACTCCTTCTAATCTTCAACCAATCTTCAATAGTGCCCACGCAGAAATTCCATCTTCCATGATACCTGTCCACAACACACGTATCCACGTATGTCTCGGTGTCCACCGATATGGCTTTGATACGTCTACGATGTCGAACACGATGTCCGTCCCTTCTTCACCGCAAAACCCTTTGTGTTCAATGTGTAGAGCAAACAACTTTGGTGCAGCAAGATCACTTAAACATATAAGAATGATAACTCGGATCTTTGCAAACTCTAAGGATGTTTTTATGCTTTGTAAACCTTAGAAAACATGTGCAAATAAGGTTCTGGTTTGTAAAACTCTTTTCTAGAAAGCACACTTACGAAATTATTATGAAAACACTGTTTAAATAGGATTTAAATGCCACCTTGAAAAATGTGTCATTCGAACGACTTAAGCATGTCATTCGAGAGACATCAGCATCTCGTTCGAACAAGATCTAATGTCGTTCGAGCAACAGAGTTGACTTTTTGACTTTTTGCTCAAAACGTCTCTTCAAAGAGAGATTTAAATAAGTCAAACTCCTATTCAAACTTATCAGAATAAAAACGTAGTATAAACCTTTTAAAACACTTTAAACCATTTTAAAACATTTTTCTTTATAAAAATTACATCCTTATTTTTTATAAAATAATTCTGAGCACCATTAATTATACGCATTCATACCTGAGTGATCTCGGAATGCAATTATTTTGACGACGATTAAACTTGCACTAATTAAACATCGGCATGATTTAATTCTTTGAAGCTTTGTCGCAACGTATTCAATTTCTTCAGTACGTTATAGACCAAGTGGGATCGCGACAAAATAAAATTCTTCCTATGACATATTACAAACACAGTTTTGTTCAAGGAATTAAGTCAAAATAATATAAGGACTCAATTGGAAATTTATGTCCTTATAAATCTCCCCCTTTGACTATTCCGGGACAAAACTAAACCAGTGAAATGCCTAACCGGGTCGTCAAGCCGTATGATGCCTAAATCCCACTCCGTAAACCCAAAAACAAAAATACAGGACACGGACTAGAATATGTGGCACCGGCAAGCATAAACTGTCTGAATCTGATGTAGACTTGAAATCTCTAATCACTGAAGCATACCTACACTCATGAAACAGACAAACAGATACCCAGTGAAGTATGGAGGAACAATGATACCAATTTATATTTCTAATAAGAACAAATCATTTGAAACATGTGAGCAAATATTTTATATCAATTTGAAACAAATATAATCAAATAATATGTAAATCCAGATATCAATAGTAGCATCAATAGTAGCTCGCAACAAATCTCCCCCCACATCACATACATCTCTCCCCCTTTTTGTCTCGAATAGACAATCGGGTGAAAAGATCAACCAATATCTAGCATGTGAATATGAAACCAATTTGAATCAAGTTCATACCAATTTGAGAATTGAAAAACGCTAGATAATCATGAAACAACCAGCTAATTAAGATTAAGCAATAACAAATCAGTAGCTAGTAAACCAAGGAATCACACATAGAGTACACCAATCAAATCAAGTGTGATAAACAGACTCATATGCAAAATACCAATATGGAACATAAAAGAACCTGCATATAAACCAAACAGTCCAGAAATGCTTCCCGTAGTACCAAAAAATATATCAAATCAAACTAGAGGACTGCAAACCAATCAGAAGCCATTTTTCAGCCTGTCGTTCGAATGAGCCAGGGACTTCGCTCAAACGAGATGAGGAAGTCGCTCGAACGAAGTACAGAAGTCGTTCGCGCGAGATTCAATGTCGTTAGAATGACTTCGCGCAACCTGCCAAAAATTCCCAGTTTCCCAGAAATATTACAAACTATTGCCCAGTGAAAAAATTTCCACAAAATATTCCAGGAAGGGCTTGACAGATGCAAAACAGTGCTAAAACAATAGGATTTTCGCACAAAACGTAAAAACTCATAAAAATAAAAATGTGAGTTACATGCAAACATAGTACCGATGTGCTCAAACATGGACATGGAATGAATGGGCGTGAAACTACAACAAATGAGTCATAATTCCAACACATCGAAACGATCAAGAAGCTCTAATTGATAGTGATAAATCATCAAACTTTATTATAGCCATTTGACAATTAAAGAGTGAGCTTAATGAACTAAACATACTACATGCACACAAATCCAAATTTTTGACGATTCTACAAATAATAGCGTCAAATTGCAATGTTTCAACATTAGGATTAGTTGTGCAAACCCGTTTAAATTTTCTCCAACCAAACTCCCTTATATATATATACTTTTTCAAGTTCTTTCGAGGTTTATAGCATTCTCAACTTAGAGAAAATCTTATTGGCCCTTTTCTAAGCATATTGCATTTTCTTTTGGGCTCTTTTAAACGGTGGCTTTCACAACGAGTAAGTTTTAAACTCTTGCATCCCTTTCCCGGGAATCACTCATCATTTTTTACTAATTTTAAATCCTCACGGTAAACGGTTATTACATGCACACTTCTCCTTAAGTCTACTTACGCATAGATGACAAGATTGAGATAAGAACGCCTCACCAAATTCAAATATGCAAGAGAAGTCAAACATTCATATAAACTTGTGCATGTGTGCGATGTTGGCATATATAAAAAGTCGAATCAAAATTCATATCAACTTCGAAACAACCCCATATAAACAATGGTTAAGATCATTCTAAGCATCGATAATAATGACCAAATGTCCTAGCCACATGGATAATGAAACGATGGGGGGGGGGGGTCCAAGCACACCAATATGCCACATCAAACATGTAAACTCAAAAATAAAAACTGAAAATCTTTTTGGCTTTGCAAACATATTTGATTCAAAGAAAAGAAAAATCGTTTTGGATTTTCAAAAGTTTTCTCAAAAACCAAAATCTTTTTGTATTTTTCAAATAAGACTCAAATAAATGAAAATTATAATACAAAATGATACGTATGTCATAATACTAGCAATGAATATATCATGAAGCAATCTAGAATATGACAAACATGGCAACACTACCATCCTCTAGATTTAGCATGGGAAGAATCAAGTGCACCCAAACGATAATCATGAAGTTTAATTCCTAAAGCCACTACATCCGATTTCCTAACCCAAGTAGGTGTAAAAAAATGCATGGGGGTTTGGGTAATCGGTGCAACTTTATTCTTAAACTTCCTAGGATCTTGTCTAAGGTCGTAATAATAACGCCTAAGGTGACCTTTCCTACCAAAAAATGCTCAAGTGTAGCAGTGGTGGGAATGATTACCTTTATGTGGACCTTTTCTAACCATCCTAGAGTTTCTCACACGTGTGGGGGGGAATTGGAACAACTCTCTCAGCAAAACCTATACCTCCCCTATCTTCCTTAATTTAAACGGTGCCTAGGATCTTATCTAACTTTTTGGACCTAGCCTCCAAATCAAACTTGACTCTAGACGAGTCTGTCAATCTCTCCTCCAACTCATGAATCCTAGACTCGAGAAAACTTATAGACTCCTCAAACACTAAAATCTCCTTTTTCAAGGACTCCATCAAACCACGGAGATTATCTCTCTCTTTTTCCACAAACTCTAATTTCTCCCTAAGCTTCTTCTCTCGTGCCCTAAGATTCTCAATCATACTATCATTATTTTCTATGGCACGCTCATTCAACTTAGATTGCAATTTTGAGTTAGCCTTTTTCACTTTCATCGTTTTGGCATACAACTCATTACACGCATTTTGTAATTATTTCACATCAACCTCCTCCTCGTCACTCTCTTCACCCTCACTAACATGGAATTCACTCAAAACCTCCTCGGAAGTGTCATTCACATGAGTATTGTCGTTGTCTCTCACATGACATGCCATAAACATAACAAAGTTACGCTCAATGGGGGAAATCTCTCCCTCTTCCAGTTCACTATCACTTAAGGTGGCATTATAGACAACGAGTTGCTTGCCCTCTTTCCTAAGTCTAGTGGGACAGTCCTTAACCTTGTGACTGTACCCCTCACACCCAAAACACTTATCCAACTCATCTCTCTTAGGCTTCTCAAACTTATCCTTAGAGGCGGGATCTACTTTGTTGTTCTTGAATTTTTCAAATTTCTTGACATCTTTCGATTGCTTTTGAAACCTAATAAATTTTTAAAATTTCTTTGCCAACAAAGCAACATCCTCAAAATCAGAATCAAAATCAGAATTCGAAACTTTAATTTCCTCCTTCTGGGTTTTCAAAGTAATACACTTTTCTTTCTTAGGCACTTGCTTAGAGGTAATCAAGTCGATTTCATAGGTTTGTAAGTCACCTACAACCTCTTCTATTTTCGTTGACTCTAACCTACCCAAGGAGTTTAAAATGGTCACTTTTGCATCAAACCTACTCGACAACGACCTAAGGATTTTCTTAATGGCACGGTTGTCGGGAATTTTTTCACATAGATTAAACGACGAGTTGACAATATTGGACAACCTAGCATAAAACTCATCAAAGGTCTCATTCTCCAACATCCTAATGGTCTCAAACTTTGTAGTGAGATTTTAAAGTTTTGACGCCCTAACTGTGCTAGTGCCCTCGTGAGTGAGTGTCAACATATCCCAAGCCTCTTTTGATGTTTCACAAGTCATAATTCTATTATATTCTTCTTGTGTGACATGTGAAGAAATAACGTGCAGACCCTTAGAATTGTATTGTGCAAGTCTTTGTTCATTTTCGGTTCATGACTCAACAGGCTTTAAACTAGTAACCTCACTACAATAGTGACAGGGGGTGTCCAACCTTTCCCAATTGCAAGCCAAACACGCTCATCAACAGATTTTAAAGCACACCTCATTCTCATCTTCCAATCAGTGTAATTAGTGCCATAAAAAACAGGAGTTCAAGAAAATTCATTATATCTAGAATTCATCTTTGAACACACACAGGATCAAAAAATAAATAAAAATGTTTTATATATCTGATACCAATTTGAAGAGTGCCCAATATGTGTGTTTTAAACAAAACCAATTTTTCTCCGAAAGAGATCCAACTTTTAATTATGCACTAAACCAAGTTGTGAAAACCCAATTCTTACTTTAAACCAGTTTTATCTTGATTAATCCTAAACATGCATCTAGTGATAAAGCAAGTAAAATAAAGTAAAAAATACTCACAACGCCGGATGTACGAGGAAAAAACCCAAAATGGGAAAACAACCTCGGACGACCCAAGCCAGACAATCACTATAAATAATGGTTTTACAAAGTCAGATTAGCCTTAAACTAAGACTCGATCCCCATGGGTCTTGGCGCTCCTTATGATCTTCAATCGATCTTCAATAGTGCCCACACAAAAATTTCATCTTCCACGATACCTGTCCACAAGACACGCATCCACGTATGTCTCGATGTCCACCGATATGGCTTTGATACGTCTACGATGTCGAACACGATGTCCATCGCTTCTTCACCGCAAAACCCTTTGTGTTCAATGTGTAGAACAAACAACTTTGGTGCATCAAGATCACTTAAACATATAAGAATGATAACTCAGATCTATGCAAACTCTAAGGATGTGTTTATGCTTTGTAAACCTTAAAAAATATGTGCAAACAAGGTTCTGGTTTGTAAAACTCTTTTCCAGAAAGCACACTTACGAAATTATGATGAAAACATTATTTAATTAGGATTGAAATGCCGCCTCAAAAAACGTGTCGTTCGAACTACTTAAGCATGTTGTTCGAGCTACATTAGCATATCGTTCGAACGAGATCTAACGTCGTTCGAGCGACAGAGTTGACTTTTTGACTTTTTGTTCAAAACGTCTCTTCGAAGAGAGATTTAAATAAGTCAAACTCCTATTCGAACTTATCAGAATAAAAACGTAGTATAAACCTTTTAAAACACTTTAAACCATTTTAAAACATTTTTCTTTATAAAAATTGCATCCTTATTTTTTATAAATTAATTCCGAGCACCATTAATTATACGCATTCATACCTAAGTGATCTCGAAATGCAATTAACTTTGACGATGATTAAACTTGCACCAATTAAACATCGACATGATTTAATTCTTTGAAGCTTTACCGCAACGTCTTCAATTTCTTCAGTACGTCATAGACCAAGTGGGATCGTGACAAAATAAAATTCTCCCTATGACATATTACAAACACAATTTTGTTCACGGAATTAAGTCAAAACAATACAGGGACTCAATTGGAAATTTATGTCCTTACACAATATCTCGGTCTGATTGACTATTTTTACTCCTTGTTGTTCCTCTAAGCTAAGAGGAAATTTCTCATGAATTTAAAATTCTGAGTGTCACTACACTCTACTTTACATTATTGCCTTTGGATTAGCTCCCTCCATTGGCCCATCATACTTAGATATTACTGTTGGTGACTTCTACCGCGATCACTCTTTCCCGAATGCTTCATAACTCTCAATTGTTTTCCTCCTCCTGCAGCCCCGCTAACGGCCTTTGTTGGTCGTCCCATATTGCTCAGAATACGAACTCCAATCAATCTCTCATTTTAATTGACTTCACTAAACTAAATCACAGGAGAGCGAAAATTGCATACACAGTGGAATACAACAATCCTAGAATACGGCTCTACATTAAAGAACGCTAAGCTGAAACGTAATAAGCCATACAGATCCTAAAGGACACTAGAACCTGATGCTCTGATACCACAGGTGACACCCCTCCCAATTAAATATCGGGTGATCAGTCCTTCATAAAATTTATAACAGAATGTTCAGTTGGTTCATTCTTAGCATCACTATCAAAAACTTAAATCCAATTAATTACCTAACATTTAATTAAGCTAGTGTCAAAACATTTTCCAATTAACTTGAACCAATTAATTTATTAAATTCTGAACATGTAAATATAAACCATACACAAGAATTAAATGCAGACTAAATCAAATACTGAATAGATAAGACTGGATAAAACCTTCCTGTTCACAGTAAACTAAACCATAATAAATACTCAAACCAACTGAGAATAACTATAAAGTAAACTGAGCACAACTCTGCTAATGAGAATGGGAGACAGATGCCCTAACTGAGATATCGGAACTAGGCACTGAATAAAATGAGAGAAACGCCTAATCTCAAATAACCCACAACTTCCAAAATAGGTGCAGCTCGGTAAACTATCGAGGTATCAAGAACCGGTGTCCCTATGGCTGGGCACCTGTACTAATACACACATATATATATATATAGCAAAAAGAGAAAATAAATGCAAGAGACGGGTCAGAGCCCGATGTGTAAAAATATTTATTTTAGCAAGCATTTAAAACTGCATTAAAGAAAGTATTATATGCATGTTAGTTCGAACTCTCACATGAGATTCTCACCTCTCAACTAGTGTGCATGCCTAACGTACATCTACTCCAACCTAGCCATCTGACACTTCTAACTAGGTGAATGGCTTATCCATATAATTACCCCTCGTAGTAGTGTTCCGTATATGATCTCAGCGTTTATCATTTTAAATAAGTGTTAACACACTAAAGTCAAGTATTTACTATTTACGTTACTGAAGATTTCACTATCTTAATAATCTGATATTATCTCATTTTACATATACCAAAAGCATACATATATATCTCTCACTATAATATATGTATTAACCAAATATTAATAGCCTACAAACATCACATTGTAAGTAAAACACAAGTATATATAAATAATCACCACTATATATATATACTAACACAGCACACCAAGGCTATACATGTGGTGCATTACATACTCTCCTATCATGACCCGGTATATCTCGTACTCAAATAAGGACTATCGGTTCGGAAGTATCCCACGAATCATATATACAAAACACACATAATGGAGGGGAACATAGTACACATACCTATGGGTCACGCACATACCTACGCTCTCATAGTCAGCTTGCTTATCAACTCACCAATAAGCCTTCACAGTCCTATGTTTTGAGATACAAGTCAAAATCCCCTCAAGATAAGACTGTCTCTACACCACCTCCCGTGATAGCAAGTAACTAGGTATGTCATACACATAATACTAACAAGTAATAGGTATTCACACAACCCATCCAATTAAACGGTATACATACAACCAAATGTCGTATTCTATACATAGTATTATTATCACTAAATACTATCCACGTATTTTAATTTGCGATATTCCCTCTCTCGTAATATATTTCTAAGGATAATACGTCACCCAAAAATCCTTAATACATAATCATAAGAAGTCCCAAACATAATCACTAACTTTTATTCTTATAAGTCCCGTTTCTTCGGAACTAATTTTGTAAGCATTTATCACTTAATACTCTCAACGCATTTTATAATTTTGATTATCTCTCCCTCATAATCTCCAAGGTAATCTCACCACCACGAATATTTGAATCAATACATCAAAACAACTCCCAATAATTCTGCACTTATTTGGGTTCATCGAACACTAATTTTTTTCTCACTTAAATCTACCGTTTACTAACTTAGGGACAAAATAAGAAACTTCCTAAAAATTACAATCTCGTTGGAACCTGAAAGCCAAGTCATTTAAACGACTTACACATGTTGCTCAAAAAATTCTTCGCACGACATCCCATGTCGGTCGAACCACTTCTCGCAAGATACCAATCTCGCTCGAACGATGCCCTTCGCGCGACATATCGCGACCTGGGTTGTTTCGTCTTCAACCTTAGACAGCTTCGTTTATCACCATTTTTCAACCCTAAAACCTCTAAAATATCATCCCAAACTCCAATCAATTTTTCCCAAATTGAATCCTAACATTTGTAAATGAATTCTAACAACCTAGAATCATTAAATCATCACCAATCATTCATGTAATTCGAAATCCCCAATTTTATTGTCAACAACCCTAGTTCTTAAATTAATATGCATAACATCATATTAACCCAGATTAGTTCATAGAAATCATCCAAATTTAGTAGGCATCATCCTATCTACATATGGTATTCAAATCCTTATCATATCAATCCAAAATAATGATATCATTCTCTAATTTCACCCAAATTAATTTTCATCACAAGGTTTAAAAACCTAGACTAACATGAACATAATTATCTCTAATGAAAGCAAGAAATAAACACTTGCCTCGATTTTGAAGGTCTGATCCATTGATGTTGTTGGTATGGATGTGTTTCGATCTATACGATTGTGGGGGTGGTTGTGCAAGATGGTGAAAATGGCTTCTCCTCCTTTGGAATTTGCTCTCCCTCACCCACTGTGGCTCTCTCTTGATTTTGGTTTAACCTAACCCTAATTGTCTCCCAGTAGCTTATATAATATTCCTCTAATTTTCGTCCATTTCATTTCTCCAAAAATTCAAATTACAAAACTACCCCTACCGGGTGCCGGCTTGGCCTAAAAATGTCCCGGAGTCCAAATCAAATACTCGGGTAGAGTTTTCTGACTATCTCGACCCTTTCGGACTCAATGGTGAACTTAAAATGAACATACGAGTTACTTAAAAATGATTTACCTTTTTATTCCACTTAATTAGTCCAGACACGACTCACACGCGCGTCTTCGGATTAATATACCAAACTGTCGTATTTCTCTGTCACAACAAGTTATATAAAATCGCCATTCCATATTACTTATTCTCGTAGCAATATTAATAGTTACTAACTTCTCATCATGCTAGTAAACATTTAAATTTAAATCCGGATTATTAATTAATTCTCACATTTTAATTTAATTAATTTCACAATATTAATAAATCACACAATTATTTAAGTCTTCAAAAATACGGGGTATTACATCTATTATGTTACAATGTTATATCTAGTGAAGACATAAAGACAAAGAACTGTGACCAATATTATCGAATCGGATTGGACATATTCATTTTATATTAGGTTTTCAATGTTTTTATATTTCCTTAAATAGTACTTTATTTCTAGGAAGTGATAGGACCAAACTTTGATTAAATGAAATAAGGAAATGATTTTAAAACTGTTTTTAAATTTTTTTTTAATAAGGATAAAAAAATAGTGACCTCGTTCAAACGAGGGATTGATTTTCAAGGTAATAGACCTCGATCGAAAACAAACTTCAAACAAGGTTATCTCGATTAAAGATAATTTTGAATGAAGGCTGACTCACTTAGAAAAATTTCCCTCATTTGAAAAAAATCAAAAGAGAACCTCTTGTCTAAGACATCTCGTTCGAACAAGGGATCCCTAGTTCGAACGAAGTCTTCAGACTCAGAAAACGTGTTTTATTTGTTCTCTTTAACTACTAAACTATTTAAACGTGTCTTTCAATTTATGAAGCCTAGTTTTTTCAAAAGCCTATTTCGACTTTGCAAGAGTCTTTTGTGTTAGTGATTTCCTCTCAACTCCATGCAATCCAAGTTGGCTCAAAATTTACAAATCCCTTGCAATGTTCTACTTCCAAGAAGATTATAGAACGAGGGTTCATGCTGGTGAACATCAAACGTTAGATTATGTGTAGGTTGATCATCGGCAGCTGAAATCAGTGGATACCAAGGCCTTATATGTTATGCAGCTCACTCTTGGACTAGAGTAACCCTCACTAGTGCAGGCATAAATAGATGAGCAGAACACGAGGAGATGCATCATAGTGGATATTATTTCCTTATATATATGTCACGTGTGAGTCCTTTAAAATTTCATATTAGTTATATTAGACTTGTAAGGGGGTTAGGGTAATAGTGGTTTTTCTCCCAGAGGTTTCCACTCTAAAATCCTTGTGTGTTGGTGTTATTATTTTTTATTACTTTTGTTGTCAATTGTTGATACGAGAAATCATCCACTTGTCATTCTCGCATCAGTAAATCATGAGTAAAGCGCGTAATAAACAAGTAAAGCAAGTAAATAGAGAGAAGACACGATATAGAGTGGTTCAGCCTTTAAAATAGGCCTACATCCACTGTATTACTCTGTTCTCATTATATGCGTTGCATTGTACAATATAATCATGCCTAAAGAGGCGTACAAGTATGAGAATAAAGGAGAGTACATGGCAGTATTGAGGATTTCGGTGTGCCGGAGAGGTGGCTGCGATGTAGATGTGTGGCCTCCAAGTCATATGTTGAGGTTATGTAGAGAGAATCTATATTGTAGAATCGGCCCCGAGCATGTGGAATCGATTTATCTCGAGGTGTTGACCTTTATTTATAGGAGGTATGTGTGTTGTGTCACGTGCCTTGAGCACGTGACATATATCAAGTCTAGAGTAGCCGTCAATGAGGGCGACGCAGCCTATAAGGACGGCATATTAAGTGTCACATCCTTCATAGTTTTAGGTTACATCCAGCGCAAGAGAAGGCTGCATTTGGCATGAGGCTAAAGCTGTGGGTGCCGCACCCTATAGTACAAGGCTGCGACCTATATATAAGGCCAAGTGGTATGTGTCGTACCCTGTACTGGAGCTGTGAACGAGAAGGCCGCACCCTGTTAGTGAGGCTATAATTGTGGTTTCCGCACCCTATGTAGTATAAGGCTGCATCCTGTATATGAGGCTGAAGTTGTGGATATCGCACCCTGTATAGCATAAGGCTGCATCGTGTATATGAGGCTGAAGCCGTGGGTGCCGCACCCTGCATAGCATAAGGTTGCATCCGACATGAGGCTGAAGCTATGGGTGCCGCACCCTGTGTAGTATAAGGCTGTACCCTGTGTAGTATAAGGCTGCATCTTGAATGGGGTTAAAGTCGTGGGTGCCGCACCCTGCATAGCATAAGGCTGCATCATGTATGTGGCTAAAGCCATGGGAGCCGCACCCTGTGTTGAGTAGGGTCGTAACCTGTGTTGAGTAGGGTCGCACACTGTGCTGAATAGGGCCGCAGCCTATAAGCTTCTGTGCATGCCTGAGTAACATCCGCAGCAGGGTGCTATATTTTCCATATCAATAAGCCCCCAAGTCGTAGTGCCAAGAGGTAGCGATTTTGGGGTTGCGGCTGAATTATGTGACTGCCACGGGGACTGTGAGGAAAAGTCTCATCTTCTAGTGCCCACTTACATAAATGGGATCTAGCCGTGTTGTGGCCCATTTGATACCAAGCGTCGACCAAGGATTGAAGAAGGTGACGCGGCCTATTTGAGCCCAGACGGAGGCTAAGTACTAAAGAAGATGTTGCGGCCTATTTGATACCAGGCGATGGCCAAGTACTGAAGAAGGTGTCGCGGCCTGTTTAAGCCCAGGCGGCGACCAAGTACTTAAGAAAGTGTCGCGGCTTGTTTGAGCCCAGGCGGTGACCAAGTACTTAAGAAAGTGACGCGGTCTATTTGAACCCAGGCGGCGGCTAAGTACTAAATAATGTGATGTGGCTGCCGCTGCCGCTGCCTGTTTGAGCCCAGGTGGCGACCAAGTACTTTAAAAAGTGTCGCGGCCTGTTTGAGCCCAGACGACGGTCAAGTACTAAAGAAAGTGTCGTGGCCTATTTGAGCCCAGGTGACGGTCAAGTACTAAATAAAGTGTCGTGGCCTGTTTGAGCCCAGGCAGCGACTAAGTACTTAAGAAGGTGCCACGACTTGTTCAAGCCCAGGCGGCGACCAAGTACTTAAGAAAGTGTCGTGGCCTATTTGATACCTGGCGACGACCAAGTATTGAAAAAGGTCCTGCAACCTATTTGAACCCAGGTGGTGACCAAGTACTTAAGAAAGTCTCGTGGCCTATTTGATACCGAGCGACGATTAAGTACTAAAGAACGTGCCACGACCTATTTGAGCCTAGGCGGCGACCAAGTACTTGAGAAGGTGTCGCAACCTGTTCGAGACTAGGCGACGACCAAGTACTTAAGAAAGTGTTGCGGCCTGTTTGAGCCCAGGCGGCGACCAAGTACTTAAAAAGGTGTCGTGACTTGTTTGATACCAGACGGCAGACAAGTACTGAAAAAGGTCTCGCGGCCCATTTGATACCAGGCGGAGACCAAGTACTACATAAGGTGCCTTGGCCTGTTTGATACCTGACGATGGCCAAGTACTGAAGAAGGTGCCGCGGCCTGTTTGAGCCCAGGTGGAGACCAAGTACTTAAGAAAGTGCCACGGCCTGTTTGAGCCCAAGCTGCGACCAAGTACTTATGAAATTACTGCGACCTGTTTGAGCCCAGGTGGCGACTAAGTACTTAAGAAAGTGCTGCGGCATGTTTGAACCCAAGCGGCGGCTAAGTACTAAATAATGTGTCGCGGATGACGCTTGTTTAAGCCCAGGTGGTGACCAATTACTTAAGAAAGTCTCATGGCCTGTTTGATACCGAGCGATGGTTCAGTACTAAAGAAAGTGACGCGGCCTATTTGAGCCCAGGCGGCGGTCAAGTACTAAAGAAAGTGTCGTGGCCTATTTGAGCCCAGACGGCGACCAAGTACTTAAGAAGGTGTCGTGACCTGTTCAAGCCCAGGCGGCGACTAAGTACTTAAGAAAGTGTCGTGGCCTATTTAGTCCCAGTCGAGGGCTAAGTACTTAAGAATATGTCACGACCTATTTGATCCCAGGTGACGGATAAGTACTGAAGAAGATGCCGCGGCCTATTTGATCTAGGTGCCGGACAAGTATTAAAAAAGGTGTCACGGCCTGTTCGAGTCCAGGCGGTGACCAAGTACTTAAGAAAGTGCCACGGCCTGTTTGAGCCCAGGCTGCGGCCAAGTACTTAAGAAAGTGTCACGGCCTGTTTGAGCCCAGGCGGCGACCAAGTACTTAAGAAGGCGTAGCGACCATTCATATTTTCCTTTGCTTCTATCATTTTCATCATAATGAACCCCCAAGTCACGGTACCAATAGCAACTTTAGGGATACGGCTGGGTTGCACTCCTTGCGTAGCATCTGAGGTAATATTCTTGTGGGCTCTATGCTGGGCTGCGACTGAGGATGATGAATCTGAGACTACCGCAGAAGGAGAAAAAGGAGATGTAGAAGTATTTTAGGCTGCGACCACTTGTATGTAAAACTTTAATCTTTGTCAAGGCTTTGGCCTTTAATCTGTCTGTCTATTTTTCCTACTCCATTGCTTGCTTTGATACTTGCTTATTTGATTGGATGAGCTTGGAAGATTACTTCAACTACAATGGATATAAGGTTGTGGCAACACTATGTGAGTGGTTTCTCCAAGAAGGTCGCGGCCTGTTGTGCTTTACCCTTGAACTTTTCACTTGTATTTTTCCCTTTAGACTTCATAAATTTTCTACTCTATAGGGATATAATCCCCCAAGTTGCGGTGCCAATGGAATATGGCTTTGGGGCTGGGGCTACTCACCACCACAACAACTCTTAGTCGCTTTAATCGGGTTTCTTAAAGACGTTGCCATTCAGCTGCTGTAGGTTACCATCCAGCTATGGCATATTAACAATTCTGTCTGTCTGTCTTTCTCTGCAATGTCTTCTGAATGAATTAACTTAGCGTCTATAGCCATACTGATAAGGTTGCGGTGGCTATGGCACCTTTTTGGCCCTTGAATCTGAACAATGGACCTCTGTAGACATACAGGACATTTTCAGGCCTTTTCGGGTTAGGTTATGTTATTAAGCCACCCATAGCTAATATACGGGATACTATCAAGCCTCCCCAGGCTGGGTTATATTATCAAGCCACCCACAGCTAATATACGGGATACTATCAAGCCTCTCAAGGCTGGGTTATGTTATCAAGCCACCCATAGTAAATATATGGGATACTATCAAGCCTCCCCAGGCTGGGTTATGTTCTTAAGCCACCCACAGCTGCTGATATATATAAAGCCATCCCTGGCTGGATATTATAAGCCTCCTAGCTTGATGACGCATCCCGAAAGCTATGAACGGGCATTGTAAGCCATCGTGGCTAATGACGCTTCTCGAAAGCTAAGAACGGACATTATAAGCCCCTGTGGCTAATAAAATCTCCTTGAATCCTCACATGATTTTATGAATATTATCATCATATGATAAGATATAGTTGTACATCGTGAGGGGAACTTGTGAGCTAATTAAGATTACAATCCCTCCATAGGTGCATCCCGAAATAATAATAATCTTTCAAGATAATTTGTTATTCTTCCCTTGGAATCTGTCTAAGACAAAAGGTCTTTTTATGAGATAACAGATTATAAAAACAAGATAGAAATCAGATATGGAAAAATTTGCTAATTTATATATTTATATAGGCATGCTCCAGCAAATGACTTTGTTAATAAAACATAAAGTCTTGAAGATTAGGGCTATAATGAGCTTCATAAAACATAAACATAAATAGTTGAAATTGGAAAAACTAAGGATAATATGCGGTATGCAGCCTCTGTCAGGTTTGGCTGCATCCTTTATGCATTCTTCAGGAATTGCTGCAACATTCCTTGCCTAACCAGCCTCTCAATTTCATCCCTCAGCGTGAAACACTGTTCGGTATCATGACCGTGATCTTTGTGGAATTTGCATCACTTGTCCTGGTTCCTCTTATGAGGTGGAGTCTTCAGCATCTCTGGCCACCTGAGAAATTTTTCCTCAATGCTTCCAAGGATATCCTCTGGACTGGAGTTCAGTGGTGTGTAGTTCTTATATAGATCCTTTTCCTCCTATTTCCTCATCATCTTTAGGGCCCTGGCAGCGGCCTTGTCTTTCACGGCCACCGCTTTTAGCTGGAATATTTATCCAATTTCTGATTCCGCGGCCTTTGGCATAGAGGTAAAGGATGCATACTCTATAATGAGGACCCTTTGCGCTAGGAAACTGATTTGGCCCTGTAGTGAGGCATGGCGATCATAGAGATGGTTGATGTGGTCATATAGTTGAGCAATCTCATTCTTCATTTCTGCATTTTGGCTAGAGTTCCCTTCCATTTCTGCTTTGTTAGTCTTTAAAAAATATATAATCTGAGACAAGACTAGCAGAAGTGAGTAGTCACAAAATATAGTATAAACTAAATATAAAGTTGGGATGCAGCGCTTGCACTGCTGCATGATACTACTGCCGAGGCCGCGGCTAGTGAAGTACATAGGTGTACCGCCGTGGCCTTCGAATGATATTACTGATGAAGCCGCGTCCAGTAAGGCACATAAGTGCGCTGCCGTGGACTTTGAATGATTTTACTAATGAGGTCGCGGCCAGTAAGGCACATAAGTGCACTATCGTGGCCTTTGAATGATATTACTGATGAGGTCGTGGCCAGTAAGGCACATAAGTGCACTACCATGGCCTTTGAATGATATTACTGATGAGGCCGCGGCTAGTAAGGCACATAAGTGCACTACCGTGGCCTTTGAATGATATTACTGATGAGGCCGCTGCCAGTAAGGCACATAAGTGCATTGCCGTGGCCTTTGAATGATATTACTGATGAGGTCGTGGCTAGTAAGTCACATAAGTGCACTGTCATGGCCTTTGAATGATATTCACCAAGGTTGAGCAGGAGACCACCTGAGTCCGTTCCTTGATGTTTTGAAGCTTTTGTAATGAAACTACTCCATTGGAGGCCGCGGCATGTAAGGCAGTTAAACTACCACGCTGCATCCCTACCTAGGAAGTGGGAACTATCCCAAAATTGAAACCCAGAAACTGATTTTTTTCCCGAAACTCGTGGAGAGCATACCTACTAGGGTCTATCCATGAGAGAATAACCTCTCGGTGCACAAAATGGCACAATTCTAATGATAAATCCTAGATCATGGGCAAAGAACAACAAAAAGGGAGTAAATATAACTCTTCCCTAATCACCCACATTTACGGGGCTAAAGCCCATCAAGCTTTCCAGCTTTAACTAGGTGGGGCGATATCATAGGGGTATGTAAAATAGATCTAAAGTCATCAAAGAGAGACCAGACCAGATCTGAATATATGAAATACCCATTTAAGGGTGTGAATATAAAATAGAGCTCAATAACCAGAATTTACTCGTGAGACGATGATCCAAAGGATCCCCACGAATAAAATAAGGTGTTTAACAACTCGAAACATAGAGAAACAAAATTGAAATATCTCGTTCCCACAGACGGCGCCAAATTGTTGATACGAAAAATCGTCCACTTGTCGTTCTCGCATCAGCAAATCATGAGTAAAGTGCGTAAATAGAGAGAAGACACGATATAGAGTGGTTTAGCCTTTAAAATAGGCCTACATCCGCTATGTTCCTCCGTTCTCATTATATATGTTGCATTATACAATATAATTGTGCCTAAAGAGGCGTACAAGTATGAGAATAAAGGAGAGTACATGGCAGTATTGAGGATTCTGGTGTGCCGGAGAGGTGGCTGTGATGTAGATGTGTGGCCTCCAAGTCGTATGTTGAGGTTGTGTAGAGAGAATTTGTATTATAGAATCGGCCCTGAGCATGTGGAATCGATTTATCTCGAGGTGTGGACCTTTATTTATAGGAGGTATGTGTGTTGAGTCACATGCCCTGAGCACGTGACATATATCAAGTCTGGAGTAGCCGTCAATGAGGGGGACGCAGCCTGTAAGGAAGGCATATTAAGTGTCGCATCCTTCATAGTATAAGGTTGCATCCAGCACAGTAGAAGGCTGCATCTGGCATGAGGCTAAAGCTGTGAGTGTCGCACCCTGT
Source organism: Sambucus nigra (assembly GCA_949130495.1). Taxonomy (NCBI): domain Eukaryota; kingdom Viridiplantae; phylum Streptophyta; class Magnoliopsida; order Dipsacales; family Adoxaceae; genus Sambucus; species Sambucus nigra. The sequence continues at coordinate 145,190,784 of OX422210.1, read as the reverse complement.
AGTATAACGCTGCGACCTGTATGTAAGGCCAAGTGGTATGTGCCGCACCTTGTACTGGAGCTGTGAACGAGAAGGCCGCACCCTGTTAGTGAGACTATAGTTGTGGTTTCCGCACCCTGTGTAGTATAAGGCTACATCCTGTATATGAGGCTGAAGCCGTGGGTACCGCACCCTGCATAGCATAAGGCTTCATCGTGTATATGAGGCTGAAGCCGTGGGTGCCACACCCTGCATAGCATAAGGTTGCATCCGGCATGAGGCTGAAGCTATGGGTGCCCCACCCTGTGTAGTATAAGGCTGCACCCTGTGTAGTATAAGGTTGCATCTTGTATGAGGTTAAAGCCCTGGGTGTCACACCCTGCATAGCATAAGGCTGCATCTTGTATGAGGCTAAATCCATTGGTGTCGCACCCTATATTGAGTAGGGTTGCACCCTGTGTTGAGTAGGGCCGCACCCTATGCTGAATAGGGCCGCAGACTATAAGCTTCTGTGCATGCTTGAGTAACGTCCGCGGAAGGGTGCTATATTTTCCATATCATCAATCACCCTTTTCTTGTAATTTATACTAATAAAATTAAATTTTGGTTCAAACTAAAAAGATTAAATTTTCTTAACATGTTAATTAATTACGAACTTCAATAATTCAAATGCGACCTTTGATCACATACCTATTTTATGATAAGTTCAAGAGGTGGTGCATCTCTTATTGGGTCACCATCGAATTTCCAACAGCTATAATTAACTCTTACGATCCCAGAAGGCACTTGTAATATCCCGTCCTAGTGATCTAATTAAATTATACTTGGATTGTGTATTAATGATAATTAAGGAGGAGTTAATTATAAATATGGAGGAATTGTGGGTGAAAAGTTGGAGAAAAATAAAAAGGAAAGAAATAGGTCGTTCAAACGGCATGGGGTGTCGTTCGAACAACTGTGTACAAGCCGTTAGAAGGGTCATTAGAAGCGGGGCTTCTTACGACTTGCTACTGATTTACGGTAGCAGGTCGCGCGAAGCATATTTCGAATGACGTAGCTTAAGTCATTCAAACGACCTAGACTAAGTCGTTCGAACGCCATTGGTCGACTTATTAGATCAGATTGTCCATGTGCGCTGTCACAATTTGGAGCATTTATTTTGTGTGTTGTCGAACCCAAATCAGTTCAGGAAGGGTAAAACTGGGTTTGGGGGCTTAAGGTTTTATTAAGGGTTGTTTGGGGCTATTTGGGTTTATTGTTGTTGGAAGAGGGATAAGAGCGTGAGAGAGAATGGGGGAGGTGGGTGGTCTTCCACCTCCACCCACCACCAGCCACCACAACCCAACCATAAACCACCATATTTATGATGTGCTTCACCATATTCGAACCAAAAATACCCATTTCCAACATGGACAAAGAAGACCTACGAAATTTGAAGAAGTATTTAGGGGATTTTAGAGAAGAAGAAGTTGGGTTTTAAGGTAGTTGAAGTGGGTTTTAGTTTGGAGCTTTGGAGGAAGCATATGGTAATCCCATGAGGCCACCTTTGGAGGTGGGGGTTGCTCCTACACCAACACAACCATTAGAGCCATTGGAGATGGGTAAACCTTACTCTTAGCATAAGAATGTCATTTTTATATTTGTAGTCTTGTATTTAGACTAATTAAGTATGGTGTATTTAGTTTAATAATATAATTGTTGTGCAGAAGACAATAAACATTTTTATGGAATAAAAATGTTGGAAAATGTTATTTTATTAAAAACTAAAGAATGGATAATGATTTCAAGGTTTTGGAATAGTTAAGGTGGGAGTTGTAAACACTGAGATTTTGTTGGAAAAATGATATTTTGTTGAAATTAAGGAATAAGTAAATATTTAAAGGTTTAGGAATATTGAAAGATGGCATTTTTATAAAATGGACATTTCTAGTAATATTAAAATGTTTGGTAATAAATATTTACTTGGTAAAAATTATGTTTAAACCACATAGTAGAATTTTGGGTTTAAAATCCATATTTTGGAATTTTGGCTGCGGTCGAGTAAAAAGTATAATTGTAATAATGTGGAGATTTGTAAAATGTTAAAACCCATTAAAAGGAACTCAGATGACACTGGGATAAATTAAGAAAGGCCGAGAACCCTTGGGTGAAAATCCCTAAATCATTGGCCAGAGTATATGGTGCGCATAGCCGACGGTGTGGAGCCTGTGGAAGTATGTGATATAGGAAGGTTCCGAGAAAAGATAAAGAAAATTTGGAACATGTAAAGAAATGGCTTGTGTGGTAAAATGTATTAATATAACCTAACATGAATGAATATAATAAATGTTCCGATAAAGGTGAAATGGGCAAGTAAATGCGTAAATCTATTCATGTCCATAACGGAATGAAAAAGGGTTAAATGAAGTGGATAAATGGGTGGTTAAGCAACATAAATGGTTAAACCTGTATTTAACACAAGAATGTGTTGCAAAAATAAATTTTCAAAGATTAAATAAGTATTTTCTGACACGATAAATACATGTGTTGAAATAGTGGATTTCAATGAAAATACTAAAGTGTATTGGAATGAATGAAAGGGTTAAATTCCGGTAAAGGAATGGGTTTCGATAAATCAAGTGCAATGGTTTCAACTGTTGAACCTGGTGTGTTAAATAAAGTGAAAATGCTAAGTATGAATAAGGGAAGTATTTACTAGATTAAGGTAAATTAATCTAGATAAGTAAGATTTTTCAAAAGTAAAACAGTTAATACTTTGGCATGTGTATTTATCAAAGGTATGCGTATATAGATTTATACATATTTTCGCATGCCACTGGGCATAGGATCACATCGCCACTTTGTTATGGCAGGTTGGCAGCGATTTAGCATTTTGAGGGGGCTACACAGGTAAGTATATTTTATGTTTACATTAGTAGCTCTATTTACTTGGACTTCGGGGTACTTTCCATGGGTCCCTCACGTAGTTTATCTTGAAACTGGTATCGCATGCTAAACAAGTGAAACGTTAATTAAAATAAAACTAGATTAGCAACATTTTATAGGAATGTTCCATTGCACTTCACACCTAAGCCCTCTGGTCGGATTGGGTTGACTACGGGTAACCCATAAATCTGGGTCGGGGCATTAAAAATGGTATCAAAGCTCTAGGTTCAAGGTTCCTTTCGGTTATGACGTGGTGAGTCGGTATTGGATCTTTCGACGTTGGTGTGATTTGGCTGGTCATGCTAGTTTGATGATGGTTTAGTTCGTTTCCTCGAATGTAAAGTCTAAGAATTTACCGCAACAAGTTAGACTAGTGCCAAGTGGTACACGATTAGATTGATGGTTGTTAATTGCTTTCGCGTTTATGATTAGAATTGTAATAATTTACGGGTGCCCATGCAAGCCTAAGGTGGTGATACCGTGGTTGTTAGTGTGAGGTGCATAGATTAAAATTTAGTGACATAAGATCAATTGAGGTGTTGGTAAAATGATATGACTCCCAATGGGACAATGGCACGAGTTGCGCATAGTCAACGGTAGAGGTTGATGTAACACCCCGTGTTTTTATTTATTATTTTAATTAATTAATTGGAATATTCGGGAAAAATAAATTTATTAATTTTTATTGGCTAAATATGTTGGTTATGATTTTAGAAGAATAAAACTTCAAGCAGAATTAAAATCGGAATTAAAATGAATTTTATATGATTTTTTGAAATATTTGTCCCTTATATTTTTTAAGCAAAACTGTCTATTTTCTGGGGTGATCGATCGATTGACGTTTGGTCATCGATCGATCGATGCCTTCATAAAATGTGCGCTGCAACTCGTTTTTATTTAGAGTTTGTGTAGGATTAGGACTCCTAATCACTATATAATCTTGTTAATCCGTAGGGGGGCTTCTCATAATCACTTTTTCTCCAGTTTTTCACCAGAGAACACTTCCAAATATTTTTCCTCTCACTCATATTCATCAACCTCCAACAAAACCAAGTTTATGTCACAAGTTTTAGGAGGCTTAATTGGGGCTTAATCAAGATTGATTCAAGAAAACTTCTTTTCTAATTTTTCGAGAGGAATCCAGATTTATAATCATATTTTCAACACAATCTTCACAGTCATGAATACTTTATTCTTTTCCTTTAGTATTATGCGTTTTAAGTGTCGCCTAAACACTTAATTACATGTTTTCTTAAAAATAATTAGTAACTTAATTAGAAAAAGTGGACACTAATTATGGGGTTATTTTTATTAAATCTTTTGATCTGAATAATATTCATAACCTTTGGGTACGTATGATTGATGAGTGGATTTTGGGGTTTATTGGGTAGGTTGCATGTAGAAAAACCCTAGTTTTAAAATAAATGATTTTTGGGTGAGTATAACTTATGTAATACATGTAGAGATAATGAGATTTGATTTTTGATGTTTATATGATGAAAATTTGGTATATTTAATTTAAAATAATTAAATGAGGTTATTTGGGTATTTTTGACATTGTGATAATTTAATTAAAGATTTAATTGAATCGGACTATCATGCGTAGTTTGGAACATTGGTTTATTACACATATTTGTGTGACTTGTTGCTATTATTAAAGATCATTGTGACGACGGGTTGATTGGTTAATTTTGCTCTCCCTATATTTTAGGATGCCTTCTAGGTATGGGACTAGTGGGTAGGCCTCTTGATGATTTACGCCTTCTAGGTATGGGACTAGTGAGGGTAAATTACCACGGTTTTATCATGACGGGGCTGGGCTGATTTTTATTACTTTATCGTCGTTATGTTAGTTTAGGTATGAGACTAGGTTGAGATTTATGTTAGAAAATCCTCATATACATAGGTTAGGACGTATTGATAACTTGGGGACCCTTAGGCTTGGGACTAAGGGACATTTTGAGGATAACACATCGATAAAAGGGTGGGGTAATTTGAAATTGTGAATTGAGAAATTTAGAATTAATACCTAAGATAATAAGATGGGTATTAAAATATATTGGCGACATAATCAGTGAGGGCCGACAATTTAAACGGGCTAGGCGGTGTTTTGATAAGGGGATTTGTATTTTGGTGGAAAAATCACCCGAGGCGGGAGGACCGCCATAATAAAATCAGAATATAAGAAAAGTTGGTTAATTTATTAAATTAACATCGTTGGACTTGGGAATTAAAAATCATATTGGTGTGCCTTTATAAATGGGGATTTTTGCGGGTAGTTAGTCCTTTATATTTATCATGTTTAATTATCTCGTCTAATTTTAAAATACTCTATTGTGATATTAATTGCGTATAATGCTACAGTCTGGATTCAAGGATCCTATTTGAGGGGAGTAGTGTGTATTCTTGCTCGGGGCTTTGGCTCTGACCCATGTGTTGACTAATCTTTTTCAAAATTAGATTTGGAGAAGCTGCATAAGTTTATCAGAGTTATCATTTGGAGGTGCAGCTGGAGTTATTCATTTTATGGCATAGTTTAGCTTAGACTTTCTTTTCCAGTCGTATTGCATTATGAGACTTCATTGGAGTTTTATTGGTACATTCGGTTCCAAAGTTGTTTAGACGATTTCTGTTGGATTATTCAGATATTTATTATTTAGATTTTATTTAATCATTTTTGGAGATTAGATTTATTCGGAGTTAGCATGTGATGGATCTTTTATCACTTAGTTGTTCATAATCATTTAAGATTGATTCAATTATTTATCTTATGGACTGATTATTTATGTCACATATCTGTCTCATGCTAAGAATGGTATTTATTTACTTCACGCCCGGCATAGTTCGACGGCGGTGGCTGGCCACCCCGTCTGTCGAATTTTGCAGGGTGTGACAGATGGTATGAGAGCATGGTCTTAGGTCTCGTAGGTTATGAGTCCGTTTTAGCTTTTGCGATGCTTATCTTTGATTTGGTTTTGATGATTTGTACTTTTATTCATTTCGAGTCTGATGTTGCTTTGTTCCTATCTTTACAGATCGCGAACACAAGGAGAGTTGAGAATAGGAGAGAGGAGTCTGTTTCTGGTCTCGCAACTTAGGAGAGGCGGCGTCAGATTACTTTGGAGGCCGAGGAGTTAGTGACTATCATTCGTGAGGCCACATCGGTCGATTTGGAGATGGGGAGACAGAGAGGGGTGACTTTAGAGGCACAGTAGCAGGGTACACCCATCTCATCTTGGTATAGGGTGAGAACCAGTTTCCTTAAGGGCAATCCTCCCACCTTTGGAGGAGGATCTGACCCTATGGTTGCTCACCAGTGGAGGAGAGATATGGAGAGGCATTTGAGGATGGTGGATTGTACGAATGTGCACAAGAAGATGTTAGCAACATTTAAGCTGACAGGGGATGCGTTGCAATGGTGGGAGAGTGCCACCACATCAGAGGAGAGAGATTAGTTGGGTTATGCAGAGTTTCTGATCAAGTTCAATAATAAGTACTTTCCGTATGCAATTAGGAATGCAAAGAAGAGAGAATTTATGGACTTGGAGCAAGGTTCAAAGTCGATTGTCGAGTATCAACAAGAGTTCACCAATTTATATATGTTTGTACCAGAAGAGGTTAGCACTGAGATAAAGAAGATGGACTGTTTCATAAAGGGATTATCTTGGTCAATTAGGCAGATGGTGTTGGGGAATCTAGCATACACTACTTATGCTCAGGTAGTGGATGTCGCAATGTTACTATGGCAAGAAAAGGCTAATTATCAGAAGAAGTTGGGCAAGATACAAGAGTCTAATGGATAAGGAGGTGAGAATAAAGGTCACAATGACCAAGCTTAGAAGAGGCAGAGAACAAATCAAGGTCAACAGGGTGAAAAAAACCGGGGGATGAATTCAGGAACCATTAGGGATGCATGTTTTGTCTCTGGAAAGATAGGACATCGAGCAACTCAATGTAACCACAGGGAGGGCCAACAAGGTCAAGCGACACAGGCCCAATCAGGTCAGTTTACACAGGGGCAACAAGGGCAAGGAGCTCAGGGTCAGCTCGGACTGAGGCCTCCAGTCTTAGCAGCAGTTAGCGTTCAGGGGGAGCCAGTAGCACCAGCAGCACCGACAGCATCAGGTGCGCAGGGGGTGGTCACTGCACCAACCAATCTCAGTTATGGGAGGTGCTATGTGCCACAGGTTCAGTTAGAGCAGGATAGGTTGCGTGGCTAGTGGAATATCGTGGTACATAATACCTTCTTAGATACCTATATATGTAGGATTTATATATTGTATTTTTGTTAAGGATTACGTTTGGGTAGATTAGGTGTATAGGCGCCTAATTATGGTATTCTACGGGGTAGGCAAATGTGAGTCTTATTTTCATTTACGAGATTTACGCGTTGATGTGTATGCTTCATCTAATTTCGAGGACGAAATTCTTTGCTAGTGGGGAAGTATGTAATACCCCGTGTTTTTATTTATTATTTTAATTAATTAATTGGAATATTCGGGAAAAATAAATTTATTAATTTTTATTGGCTAAATATATTGGTTATGATTTTAGAAGAATAAAACTTCAAGCGGAATTAAAGTCAAAATTAAAATGGATTTTATATAATTTTTTGAAATATTTGTCCCTTATATTTTTTAAGCAAAACTGTCTATTTTCTGGGGTGATCGATCGATCGATGCCTTCAGAAAACGTGCCCTGCAACTCGTTTTTAATTAGAGTTTGTGTAGGATTAGGACTCTTAATCACTATGTAACCTTGTCAATTCGTAGGGGGACTTCTCATAATCACTTTTTCTCCAGTTTTTCACCAGAGAGCACTTCCAAATATTTTTCCTCACTCATATTCATCAACCTCCAACAAAATTAAGTTTTTATCACAAGTTTTGGGAGGCTTAATTGGGGATTAATCAAGATTGATTCAAGAAAACTTCTTTGCTAATTTTTCGAGAGGAATCCGGGATTTATAATCAGATTTTCAACACAATCCTCACAGACATGAATACTCTATTCTTTTCCTTTAGTATTATGCGTTTTAAGTGTCGCCTAAACACTTAATTACATGTTTTCTTAAAAATAATTAGTAACTTAATTAGAAAAAGTGGACACTGATTATGGGGCTATTTTTATTAAATCTTTTAATCTGAATAATATTCATAACCCTTGGGTACGTAGGATTGATGAGTGGATTTTGGGGTTTATTGGGTAGGTTGCATGTAGAAAAACCCTAGTTTTAAAATAAATGATTTTTGGGTGCGTATAACTCATGTATTACATGTAGAGATAATGAAATTTGGTTTTTGATGTTTATATGATGAAAACTTGGTATATTTAATTTAAAATAATTAAATGAGATTATTTGTATTTTTGACGTTGTGATAATTTAATTGAATTGGACTATCATGCGTAGTTTGGAACATTGGTTTATTAAACATATTTGTGTGACTTGTTGGTATTATTAAATATCATTATGACGACGGGTTGATTGGGTAATTTTGCTCTCCCTATATTTTAGGATGCCTTCTAGGTATGGGACTAGTGGGTAGGACTCTTGATGATTTACACCTTCTAGGTATTGGACTAGTGAGGGTAAATTATCACGGTTTTATCATGACGGGGGTTGGCTGATTTTTATTACTTTATCATCGTTACACTAGTCTAGGTATGAGACTAGGTTGAGATCTATGTTAAAAAATCCTCATATACATAGGTTAGGACGTATTGATAACTTGGGGACCCTTAGGTTTGGAACTAGGGGATATTTTGAGGATCTCACATCGATAAAAGGGTGGGGTAATTTGAAATTGTGAATTGAGAAATTGAGAATTAATACCTAAGATAATATGACGAGTTTTAAAATATATTGGCGACATAATCAGCGAGGGTCGACAGTTTAAACAGGCCAGCCGGCGTTTTATGTCATGTCGTGTGTGGAACCTCGTCAATCAACGAGGACCGACAGTTTAAACGGGCTAGCCGACGTTTTGACGAGGGGATGTGTATTTTGGTGGAGAAATCACCCAAGGCGGGAGAACCGCCATAATAAATTGAGAATAAAAGAAAAGTTGGTTAATTTATTAAATTAACATCGTTGGACTTGGGAATTAAAAATCATATTGGTGTGCCTTTATAAATGGGGATTTTTGCGGGTAATTAGTGCTTTATATTTATCGTGTTTAATTATCTCGTCTAATTTTAAAATACTCTATTGTGATATTTATTGCGTATAATGCTACTGTCTGGATTGAATGATCCTATTTAAGGGGAGTAGTGTGTATTCTTGCTCAAGGCTTTAGCTCTGACCCATGCGTTGACTAATCTTTTTCAAGATTAGATTTGGAGAAGCTGCATAAGTTTATCAGAGTTATCATTTGGTGGTGCAGCTGAAGTTATTCATTTTATGGCATAGTTTAGCTTAGACTTTATTTTCCAATCGTATTTCATTATGAGACTTCATGGGAGTTTTATTGGGCCATTCGGTTCCAAAGTTGTTTAGAGGATTTCTGTTGGATTATTCAGATCTTTATTATTCAAATTTTATTTAATCATTTTTGGAGATTAGATTTATTCGGAGTTAGCATGTGATGGATCTTTTATCACTTAGTTGTTTATGATCATTTGAGATTGATTCAATTATGTATCTTATGGACTGATTATTTATGTCTCATATCTGTCTCATGCTAAGAATGGTATTTATTCAGTTTACTCCCGGCATAGTTTGGCAGCGGTGGCTGGCCACCCCGTCTGTCCGATTTTGCGGGGTGTGACAGTTGACGGGTAGGGTGTCTCGATTAGGCATAAATGATTGGTGATAGAAGGGGGCATATATGACCCTTAGGTACGACACTTATGGGTAGTTAATGTCGGTGATGTATTTAGGCGAATTCAATCCTTGGAGTGATTTTGCAATTGATAGTAATTAGGGGTACACATGAAGTTGGTTAGGCTAATAGTGGCAACAATTAGTAGTCTTTGCTACGACCTAGTGGTAAAGGTTCCGCATCTCATGTATAAAGACTGGATAGATGAGTAACATTCATAAGTATCGATTTTATGGTGAAACGTATTACCCCTTTGGTTAAGGACATATGTTGGGTGTACCATGGTTATGATATTGAGGAATAAGATCTTGTGCAGCATCTATGGTGAGGGCCGTGGTGTTTATAGGCAATACCCGACACCCATATCTTACCAAGATCAACATAGTTGTGTCAACTCGTGGATTGGCACATTGTGTGATATTAACCTAGCAAGGCAATTTAGTTTTCATAGTTGAACATTCATTTGAGGATTGGGTCAAGAAGACCTTGAGGTTTATAAACTACAGGTGACACCCTGTATCCTGCCATGACCCGTGGTATCACTGATTATAGTTTATGGGTGACTTATAGTCAGAGCCATTTGGAACAAAGGTGATATTAGTATCCAAATTTTAAGACTTGTTTTAGCCGTCGAGGTAATGGCTAGGTGCGAGAAAATCCTAGTGTGTGAATAGTTCATAGGAACGTTGAGGTGCCCATAGGAAAAAAAAATTATGAGTAGCATCCTAGAGGATAAATGTCGAATGTCGTGGTGTCTTGAGGTATTTGATAATTAAGGTGCACGATAATCCAGAAAAGCACTGAGTAATATAAATGTGAGTATCGAGAGGTTTGAAGAGTGAACCTAAGATGATAAAGATGTAGACCAATTAAGTTCGGTAAGAAGAGGCAATAGCATTCTAGTAATGATTGGGTTGAGGGTCAGGTGATGACCCTAGTTTAATATTCGTATAGTGTACGTGACGGGCATGGTTTTTCCTATATGCACAAAGGGTGTTGTGACCCCTATGGTTGAGAGATAGTTGTATCCTTTTGGCAGCGTTTGTTTGTCAGGAAAGGAAAGGAAAAGTGAAGGAAAATAATTTTCCTGCACTTTTTGTTGCGTTTGGTTAGCGGAAAAGTTGTGGGAAAGTGATCCTAAAACTTTCCTGCAGGAAAAACTTTCCCACAAAACACATCCTACCAAAGACCTAGGATTTTGCAGGAAAGTTTAAGGAAACTTGTTAAATTACTATCTAAATTATTATTAATATTATTTTTATTTTTATTATTATTATTACTACTACTACTACTACTATTATTATTATTATTATTATTATTATTATTATTATTATTATTATTATTATTAGCACGGACACGGATATGGGTGTCGTGTTCAACACGACACGAACACGCTGACACGACAAATCTAAAAAAATTATGATACAACACGACAAAAAATAAATATATTGAAAATTATATAAGAGAGAGAGAGAGAGAGAGAGAGAGAGAGAGAGAGAGAGAGGTGACGTACGTGTGTCCGACATGGGTACGTCACCTCCGAAGAAGTGTTCGTCCTTCATATTTTTTTTATTATTATTATTGTTGGTGTTGTTGTTACAAGTAGTACTAAAATACGTACCACTAAATTTTCATAATAATACGCTATATATCGATATTTTTACTAATTAAATGTTCATAATATTTTATTTATAATTACTAATGTTTGTGTTAAAGGATGTTTATTAATTTAAATCATATTTTCAAGTGATTGAAATAAGAAATATATAATACTCATATTTATTATAAAATTATAATTATATATGTGTATATGTATATAATTTTTTATTTTTTTATTTATAATTTTCTTGCAATTTTCCTCTTATTAACCAAACACACATAAGAAAATAGTTTTCCCTTTCTTCTACTTCACTTCACTTCACTTCACTTTTCTCGAGAATATTTTTCCCACTTAACTTTCCTGACAATCAAACGGAGCCTTTATGAGTGATGCTGGGATGTCATGGAATAACTATTATGAGTATGGTAATAATCGGTTTCAGGATGTACTGAGAAATGGATTCGAGACTTAAACTGATGATGCCATGTGGAGACTTAAAATGGAAACTAAGGTGGGTAGCATCGAATATGATTGTTATGTCGGGTTGCCAATAGATAATGCTAGAGTAGCCTTAGCAATGTAAGGATTAGGCATTGGCACGTCTTGCCAAGTTGGTACGGGTTAGGAGATGTGGCCCAGTGTTATATTAATTGCCCGTAGGGTTCCAATGATGGTGGGTGTGGTCGTTTCATGGTTCGGGTTAGTTCGATTTCATTACTAAACCAGAACCAAACCGAGGTGGTTTGGTTCCAGTATTTTGGAAGCAGAACCAAATTTTTTTAGAGCTGAACCAATCCGAACTGATGGTTCTTCGATTGGTTCCCGATACTATTCATAGAATAAAAAATATGAACCCAACAAACATGCATAAATCTCCAACTAAAATCAGTAAACGAAAATGAGCCTTCAATTTAAACTAAAACAATAACTCCGGCTAAAATCAGATCTCCAGCCATAAACGAATCTCCGGTCAAAATAGAACCTCGGGTTAAATAGTTCGAAACCAAATGAGATACTCAAAAAAATCCTATTATAAACATAAATATACAATCACTAGATCTCAAGACTGAGAAATCATTAAATAAAGAGAAACATATTTAAACCAAAAGGCGTTTAGATTCAGACCGCTTGAAAATATTTCAAGGTAATAGAAAAAAAAAATTGAAGATGCAGAGATGGCAAGTTGAATATATGAGAAATATAAATCCTGTTAATGCTAATATTCTTTTTTTTATTTGAGAAATTGATCTACTCGGGCTCTTCACTTCCCTCTAACCATGTTTTCGATCGGTTTGGGAAAGAAAGAGAGTGGCTGAAAAGTTTTGGGGATTAAGGGTTGGAAAGAACGGAACGGTTTAGTATATATATATTTATATTATATATTAAATATATAAATATATAGGTCCCGGGTTCGGATCTAATCGGATCGGTTTTTGAATTGGATTGGGTTTTTTCTATAATCGGGAACCGAATCGAAATATCAGTTTTTTATGGGAACCAGAACTAAGCCATTAGTCAAAAACTCGAACCAAACCGAACTAATACCATCGGTTTGGTTCGATTTATCAGATTTTTGGTTCCACTGTGCACCCCTATTGGTCGTCACGTAAATGTTGTATGGGTGAAAATCGAAGGAGAATCGATAGCAATTTATCGTGGTAAAAAGGACACGGTTAGGTGAGTTCTTCGCTTGACCAAGTAATGTTTGTTGGATTTAGGATTTGATCATGACATGTTATATCAAACAATAACCTAGGTGTAATAGGTTGGTGACGATGTCACTAGTTATTGAATGAGGTCGATGTATACAAGGCGTGAGATATTCTCCATTCAGAATGATTCATTTATGTTAAAGGTGTGAAAGGTAGGGCCTTTCTCCCAAGGAGGGAAGTAGGGCATTGACTTCATCAAGGGCTACTTATTCATAAATTGCGATCTCATTATGAGAATGAATGGTTGAGATTCGATTCGTCACGGCTAGTGATCTAGGCCAGGTTACATGGTCGGAAGTAGTACTCGGTGAGAGTTTTGGTGACTGAGTGGCATAACTACAAGTATACGGAGAAGGTTCAATTCCATAAGTCAGAGTCGGTTAACTATGTACAAAATTCCTTAGGATGGTTGCTTGTCCCTCTGACTTAAGTGTGTTCCTTTCAGTTTTGGTAATTGAAAATCGGTATTCTCACTTGTGTGGTGACTCAGATTGGTGTCATATCATGGTATGGCACGGTTAATCCTGGGAGAGCGCGATGGACCGGGTTTTGTCAATGCATCTCAGTAACTGGGTGCACTCATCTGAGATATGCTTACTATTGCATAAAGATTTGCATGCAGATGGCTATGCTTTCGGTCACTCAATTTATTTTTAGTATCAATTTCCCTCTAGATTAGTGGACTCTCGACTGGATGGCTCGACAGTCAGTAACTCGGGTTGTGAAGAACGAGATAATGGTTTCAGGATACAGTAAAGTGTTAAAAATCGAGAAAAACTTAGCATGTGATGTTACTTTACCACTATGAGTGGATGATAAATAGACTCTAGTGAGTACTCAAGCATGACCCACCTAAGGTAGTGTTTGGTTCATCATAGTGATGCAACGGAAGGTGTAAACTGGGCGTACAATAATTATTTGATGGATTTATTCCTCCCTGGAGTGAGAGGATGACATGGTATGGTCATTGGCAAATTCATGTGAGTTATATAGTTAAGATAACCTAGGAATTTGTGAGACATGGTATGTATGGTCCTAAGCTAGAAATATGTTTTGGTGGTGTATATGACTGGTGGTTGTATCATGAATGGGTTTGAGTGAGCGTTGATCGCTGAAGATGGTTTGCCCATAAAGGCACTAGTATGCCTTAGATACTAGCATGGGTAGTTCCAGGTATGATTTGAACTTGGTCATAAGGAGAGTGGAGAGTCGGAGTAAAATATGTAGTAACATGGTTGATAAAATAGTGAGCACTAAAGCATGTTGTAGTTAAATATTTGTCGACTTTAATGCTAAGGACTTTGATGAATTGTCTTGGAGTAATTCTAATACTTAGGATGGAAGTTGGTGGACCCCATGAGTTTGGGGATTCATGGATCGAGAATTCCAGGGAGGAAATTTCCCAATGAGGGAAGATTTTAATATCCCATCCCGATGATTTAATTAAATTATACTTGGATTCAATATTAATGATAATTAAGGAGGAGTTAATTATAAATAGGGAGGAATTGTGGGTGAAATATTAGAGAAAAATAAAAAAGAAACAGGGTCGTTCAAATGACAAGGGATGTCGTTCGAATGACTGTGTACAGGTCGTTATAATGGTGGTTAGAAGCAGGGCTTCTAACGATTTGCTACTGATTTACAGTAGCAGGTTGTGCGAAAGGTCGCGCGAATCATATTTTGAACGACGTAGCTTAAGTCGTTCAAACGACCTAGGTTAATTCGTTCAAACGACATTAGTCGAGCTTTTAGATCTGAATACTCCTGTGCGCTGTCATAATTTAGAGCGTTTATTTGGTATGTTGTCGAGCCCAGATCAGTTCAAGAAGGGTAAAATGGGGTTTTGGGGCTTAAGGGGTGTTTTATTAAGAGTTATTTGGGGTTATTTGGTTTCATTGTTATTGAAATAAGGAGAGAGAGTAGGGGAGAATGGTGGAGGTGGGTGGTCTTCCATCTCCACCAGCCACTAACCACCATTCGTCCCCCATAAACCACCATTTTTATGACGTGTTTCCCCGCACATTTGAACCAAAAATACCCATTTTCACCATGGACAAAGAATACCTATAAAATTTAGAGAAGTATTTGGGAGATTTTGGAGAAGAAGAAGGTGGATTTTAGGGGAGTTGAAGTGGGTTTTAGCTTGGAGCTTTGGAGGAAGCATTTGGTAATCCCATGAGGCAACCTTTGGAGGTGAGGGTTGCTCCTCCTACACTAACACCGCCATTAGAGCCATTGGAGGTGGGTAAACCTTACTATTAGCGTTAGAATGTCACTTTTGCATTTGTAGTCTTGTATTTAGACTATTTGAGTAAGGTGTATCTAGTTTAATAATATAATTGTTGTGTAAAAGACAATAAATATTTTTATGGAAAAAAAAATTTGAAAAATGTGATTTTGTTAAAAAATAAATAATGGATGGTGATTTCAAGGTTTTAGAATAGTTAAGGTGGGAGTTTATGAAAATGGTGTATCTTCTAATAATTTTGATACACTTTATGAAATCAAGTGTTTGCAAACTATGAGATTTTATTGGGAAAATGATATTTTATTGAAATTAAGGAATAAGTAAATATTACAAGGTTTTGGAATATTGAAAGATGGCATTTTTATGAAATGGGCATTTCTACCAATATTGGTGTTAAACATTTTATGAAATAAAATGTTTGGAAATAAATATTTACGTGATAAATATTTGGTGAAAAATATGTTTAATTCATGTAATAGAATTTTGGGTTTCAAATCCATAATTTCATGCATATAAACTTGTAATATTTTGACATTGAATGTATAAACAAGTTTAAAAAGATTTTGTCGGGTTTAAAAATGAAATAATAAGGGTTGGGATTTTAGTCTTCAAAGTGTGTGAAATTAGGACTAAAAGACATGATATGTATGAGGTTAAAAGACTAGATGTTAAATAAAAGAAATGGCAATTTTCTTATAAACGTAGTCTTAAGTGTTAATTTATTTCTTGAATGACGAAGTAAAGAAATGTGTACTTTGAAAATGTTGATAAAAAATATTGATTAAATGTTAATGGGTAAACATGGAATGGTTAGTGAGTGTAACTTACTAATTTTGTGAAATATTAACACTTAGAGAATTAAGTAAGGTTTAAAGGTGTAAAAGTATTTCTGATAAAGAAGATATTACTCCAAGTTCAAAAAGGTATTAAAGGGTTAAAATTAGTGAAGAAGTTGGTATTAATAACTTAATAGTTTTCGAGTGAAATTAGCACTTATAAAAATGGAGTAAAAGGTGATTTCGGATACAAATGGGTAAATGGTAATTTTACTTAAAGTGGAACATTTTTATGAAATAAAAATTTTGGAAAGGGTGTTACACAAAGTAGTCCTAAATGAATATGATTTTGGAATAAAAATCAAAGTTAAAGTGTAAAGGACATGAAATGGTAAATATTCAAAGTGTGACACAAATGGGGTGGTAAAGTCCCAGGGTTTTGGCTTCAGCTGGGTAAAAAAGATAAGTGTAAGAGCAACCCTTACGGGTATGCTAAACCCATATATATGCGGTATATATGTATGTTATGGGTAAAACAGAAGTGAAAATATAAGCGTTGGTAGGGCAAAAAATAACAAAGATGCAATTGGACTAGTTAGTTTTTCGTGGGACTCACACTCAAAACGGAACATCTTGTTCAGCGCAAAGAAGGAGAGAAAAAAAAAGGCCCAAGCTTTAACACATTTTCCCTTATTTCTGTTTTGACCCCCAAATTTTTCAAACAGTTTCAACGGCTATTTATCCCACGGTTATTTTTTTATATATATAAATAGGAACACTATCTTCATTTTCATTTATATTTTTATTCAAAACACTCTCTAGTATTTTCATTTTAATTATTACCAAAAATTATTTTTTTAGATGCAATAAATATTATTTATTTACCCAATAGTAATTTCGAAAATTTTATATTTGCTTAAAAATATTTTGAAATTATTTTACAATGGTTCAAGGTCAAAATATGTCTCAACACGACGATGAAGTATTATGCACCGCTTATGTAAATCAAACAAATGATGGTTTACAAGGAACTAATCGACCTAGCACATTATTCTAGGATGCGGTCGCCGAAGAATATAATACAACGAAGGGTATCATTGAACGTCGGACGGGAGCCAGCCTACAAACCCGTTACAGTAAAATTTTGAGGCACGTAATGTTATATGTTTCTAAATTGAAAGATGCATCAATGATAAATCGTGGTAGTGGGACGGTGAACACAGATTAGGTAAAATCACTTATATCTTTTGTAATTTTTTTAAATATTATTTCTCGTAAATCTGTTGCTAACGAGTTAATAAAATTACATTGTCATTTTATTTCAGGTTACTGCAGCTAATCTAGCTTTCCAGCGAGAGAACAAGGGAAAATCATTTAATTTTGAATCTTGTTACCAAATTTTAAAAGAACTCCACAAATTTCAAATTTTCCAAACATTTTTAGACTCCTCTCAATTTCATTTTGATTCACCAATGCGGGTGCGACAGAAAGTGAAGGAAGTCCGAATATTGGGTTTCCCCCAGGAAATTCCAAAGATGGGGCAGAAGTTAATATAGAAAGGCCTTATCCGAGGCCACCTGGTAGGAAAGAGAAGAAGCAACGGGCTAAAGGAAAAGCGAAGGCTATAAACATTGAGGTGAACCGAGAAATACTGAGTAGCTGCTCTTCGTTCAATGAATCATTCGAGCGATCATGTCAGGTTGATCGTGTACATGACGAAGAGGCCCTTGAGGGGATTAAACGTTCACTGCAACTTAAGGAGCGAAGTTTGGAGCTCGACGAATGCAATATATTAGCTATGGAGAGGAAAGATATGCGTGAACAAATATTGCTTGATCAACAAATTCTGAGCACTGACACCTCAAACATGAATTCATCCCAGAAGGAGTACCATGAATACCTCGTGCTTAATATACTCAACAAAGCACTGGGTTAATCAAACTTTCCAAACTATCCACCGCATGGAGGTCATTTTGGATTTGAAATTTCTATGCTTCTGAGTATGTAACCTGTTATTTATTTTTATCGTTTGATCTACATTGTAATATGATTATAAAAATTATGAAATGAATTTGCTTCAAATTTCCATACATAAACATTAGTTGGGTACAATATTAATGATACAACATTAATAATAAAGATAACAACATAACAACATTACAAAAGAAACATAAATTGGGTAAAATCACACACTGTTATTGGCAAACTTTTCCCAAACATGTTCAACGAGATCTGCACGTAGCTGTAAATGCTTCCTCTTGTCGTACATGTGCATTGTCTTAGCCTCGATCGCATAATGTTGCTCGATAGAGTTTCGAAACATAGGAACCGGGTCAAGAGGGAAGTCGTATTCCTCTCTCCAATCACAATCACGCCTCTCATCTTCAACAATCATGTTGTGTATTATGATGCACGAATGCATAATAGATGACAATTTATCCTTGCTCTAGATTTTTGTCGGCGTATGAACGAATGCGAACCTAAGTTGCAGGACACCAAACGCTCGTTCCACATATTTTCTTGCCCCCTCTTGCACTTGAGCGAAAAGTTTTTCCTTTTGGTTGGTTGCCTTTTAAAAGTTTGCACCAATTATGCGTAAGGCGGATAAATGCCATCCGCTAAAAAATACCCCATATCATAGATATTATTATTTATCTCAAACTGCATTGGTGGAGTTTTATCGCGGACAAGATCGGAGAAAACACTTGATCGGTTCAATACATTAATATCATTACAACTACCCGGCATCCCGAAAAATAAAGGTCATGTGATGCTACCGCCTCAGTATAATTGTCGGTGACTTTTTATGTCCAGTATATTGCCCATGCCATTCGGTTGGACAATTTTTCCACTCCCAATGCATGCAGTCTATCCTCCCCAGCATTCCGGGGAATCCACGCATCGCATTTTTTTTCGGTAAGCCTTTGCACATCGAGAGTCGTAGGCTTTCTGTTATACTCCGGGCTAAATATCCCCACAATGTCAAGGGATAATTGGACCAATGCCTATTTGGTAATGGATTCCCCTATACATAGGTACTCTCCATTTATATCCGCAGAAGACCCATATGCTAACATTCGCAGAGCAGAAACGATTTTTTGATGCGAGGACAGGCCAAGACGACCAAGTGCATCTGGTTTTTGTATGAACTAGGAGTCGTAACTACATACAACATCATGAATACGTCCATATAGGGCTCGATTCATTCTAAAACGTCCCTGAAAATGGTAGTCTTTGTATACTGATGCTTCACCAAAGTAGTCGGCGATTATTCTATCATGGCCCACCTCTCTGGTCCGACATATCGTCCTCCTAGTTTGATCCTCCTGGGAATCGCATACTATGTTATGAAGGGCCATATTTTGAATTTGTTGCATATGGGCCATAGTTATTTTCCTTTTCTTTTTGGCTATATTGACTGGGCGATTTGCGTGGCTCGTATTTCTTCGTATTCTTCCATCTCAATGTGGTATGACGTTTGATCAGCAAAGATAATTTGGTGCTCTTCCATTTTTAATAGGTTGTAATATGTTGATGAACTTAAAGTATCATCTATTTTAGGTTTTATAAGGTTTACGGTGGAAGATCTAGGGCGGAATATCTAGAGAGGAAGATGTAGCTAGGATCACATTAGGCAAAATTAAGAAGGAGAAATACATAGAGCGGATAATCTAGGGCAAAAGATCTAGCTCGGATCATACTGGGTGGAAGAACAAGGGCGAAATATCTAGGATGGTTTATGTGGTTAATTATACCGCTATAAATGTGAATGGCCAGATTGAGTGTTAATGTGCACAATGGCAGCTTACGAAGATGTGATTGATGAGTTCTTAGCTGAAGCCTTGATAGATTCATTCCCACGCGGTCTTTTTGGTTGTGAGATTAGCCAAATTAATGATCTACGAACCCCTTGTGAAATAATTACCGACAAATATCATGAGTTGCTACCTAGGCACGATTATCAGAGCCCGCGTAACTTGATGGATCGATGGTTGGAAATTAAAGACGACATCGAGGAATTTGATAACATTTTCAATAGGTTTGAACAAGATATACAACCACTGGATGAGTACGAAGATCCATATGAGGAGGCAGTGAATTCATACTTTCGCACGTTTGGTGAGAATTTTGAAGGCTTAATGACATGGTGTGCGTTGAGGAGAAATGCTTATTGGAAGGACTTTTACTAGTTTTTCTTTCATCTCCTCTAAATAGAGCCGGGGCATTTGCTTTTCATGTTATTGCATGTTTATTAATATCTTGCTTATCGTTAAATTAAATGTAACAGAATTAATGGTTCAAAACACTATCTTCATTTTCATTTATATTTTTATTCTAAACACTCTCTATTTTTATCGTTTGTTCTACTTTATAATATGATTATAAAAATTGTGAAATAAATTTGCTTCAAATTTCCATACATAAACATTAGTTGGGTACAATCTTAACAATACAACATTAATAATAAAGATAACAACATTACAAAAGAAACACTAACTGGGTTAAATCACACACTGTTATTGGAAAACTCATTTGGTATTCGAAACATTACATTTTATATTTGATAATTATCAAAATCCCAATCTACATCATCCAAATTTACAGCATCACACATGTCATAAATTTGCGTTGATCGACTAGGTTGTTTAGTATCTTCTTGGGCACCAATATCATCCATGTGCGGTCGATACACTGTGGTCGCGGGTCGGGGATCTTCTGTAGGGTTTCAAAAGGCCGAGGGTGTACCACTAAAAAAATTAGGTGGGGGAGCAGCTCGCTCGTGAGATACACCCACCTCTTGAAGCTTTCTTGTATCTATATCCAACGCATGGCTCCAGTAGTTATTAAGATGCATGGCTGCACCTAGAGCGGTGGCTCTCGAGGATTTCCAATAATCTGAGAATTCACGACTAGTAAATAAGAGGTCATCGTATGCGGGCAATTCTTCATCGACCGCAATCCTGTCCGGCCGTGGAACCGGAATCAATATGGGTACACCTACAAGATTATAAAACGGTAGATCCCAAGTCATTTGGGGTTGAGTGGGATGTACCCGACCTATGGGAGTCTCATAAGCGCCAGGTGCCTGTGAAGGGACAGTCGGTATTTGGATGTGGTATGGCAGTGTGCTGGGACTTATGACATCCGTGTTGACTGCTCGATAGAGGGGTGGCATTACAAGGCCTAGGGACACTTGCTTCTCATAACGGTCATACATGGGTTGAGAAACAATAGATACACTGGGGTCCATCTCGTCAATAATAATCCCATGCCTATCAGGGTGAAAGGGTATCCACATCATTTGCGCGGGAGGATCATTTGGAATGAAAATTTCATCGGTGATTTGTCGGCGGCATCGATCACCCAAGTAATATATCCCCCCATATTGAGGATCCATAAGAACATATCGTTTTAATGATATGTACTTCACATGTTGAACGTAGGCATTGATCTCCACATTAGACCATGAGTAAGGTAGCCAATTGATTGAACCTAGCGATCGCATTTCAATCTGACTCTGGGCGGTGGAAAAATTATACTGGATTGAGCCCTTTGTCTCCTTACGATTTAACCGATTTTCTTTCTTCCATCGATTAATTCTAGGCCAGCAATCACCAGTATCTTCCCTCAATAAGGGACACGCCCGTTGTATGTATTCAAACCCGAAAACTGCAATACAAAAATGAGTATTATTAAACCATAAATTTTTTATTAAGTATATATCAAATACATATAATTTCACATTTTAACACTTACCAAAATGAGTTGCCAAAAATAATTCATAGAGTCTACGAGACATCTTGACAAGAGATGGAGAGAGTAGTATATGCGAGCTAGAATTGTCGAAACCCAGTCATATGATCCCACAATCTCCAAATCCTCCAAAGCCACCAACCAACCAATAGGAACGCTATCTCTTGCGGTCGAAAAAAAAATATGTCCCACACAAAAAAATAAAAATGCCCTAGCAGTGTCCTCAGGGCCAACAATCACATTAATTAACTTTATGGCCTCAAACCACTTATTTAAGCCCGACACTTTCACCCCACAAGAATCACTACAATTTGGTTCAATGCCGGGAAAGTATCTATGTATAATGTCATCCCGAATTTGAGTTTTGCCATCAAGTACGATCAAGTATTTTCTATCATCCATCAGTACCATAGGACCGCTTCCGATGGGAATACCTGCAAGATGGGAAGGATAACAATCAATTGTAAATTTAATTATTGTACTAATCAATGTTATTACTAAAGTAATTTTTTATATATAAAAACTAACCAGTCAAAATCGTAAAATCATAAGGAGTAATGGTCAGCTCCCCGGTAGGTAGTTGGAACGTGTTGGTTGTGTCCCACCAACGCTCACCGAGCGCTTGTACCAACCCCCAACTTATCTTGGGAATTTGAGCGTCCAACAATTCTCCCCAACCGCTACGGTGTATAAAATGCATGACCTCGGGAGATGTCTTAAAATGTTTGTATGTGTCTCTAAGACTCTACCAATTGCCACGCATCTTTATTGAGTTTTCGTTTGTGGCCGTATCCGAAGAAGGTTTAATGTGATCTCCGGCGTCCACAATACTCCTATAGTTTTCAAAAACTATAGGTCACTTGACAGTAGTAACTTTGGGCTCTCACCCTGCTTCTCCAATTTTTATAGACTTTCTTGCCCTAACAGCCCGTCTAATTTTTTTCCCAATTTGTTCCATTATTAACACTGCAATGTCAACAAAAAAGTTATTAAATTTCTATCATATTGATTAGTGAATAAATAAATATTATGTAATATTTTATTTGGTAAAACAATCTTGACGACATAAATACAACTATAAAAAAAATTATACAACTATAAATCTAAATAATATATACAACTATAAAAAAAATTACAAGAACTAAATTATAACTAAATATAGCGTGGAAATTAAAATAACCAAAAAATTACCTCTTTTTTTGGCTCGAAGATGATTTCTTTGATAGGCAGAATATGATTTTCTACATAACAGTAACTAATAACTTTTTTTGGTTTATTTCTACACAATTATTTACTAAATAATGTAACCATAACTAATAATATATTTTTTTTTCTACTCAACTATTTACTAAATAATATATACAACTATAAAAAAAAATTACAAGAACTAAATTATAACTAAATATAGCATGAAAATTAAAACAACCAAAAAATTACCTCTTTTTTTTGCTCGAAGATGATTTCTTTGATAGGCAGAATATGATTTTCTACATAACATTAACTAATCATTTTTTTTTGTTTATTTCTACACAACTATTTACTAAATAATGTAACATTAACTAATAATATTTTTTATTTTTTTCTACACAACTATTTACTAAATAATATATACAACTATAAAAAAAATTACAAGAACTAAATTATAACTAAATATAGCATGGAAATTAAAACAACCAAAAAATTACCTATTTTTTTGGCTCGAAGATGATTTCTTTGATAGGGAGAATATGATTTTCTACATAACATTAACTAATAATTTTTTTTGGTTTATTTCTACACAATTATTTATTAAATAATGTAACATTAACTAATAATATTTTTTTTCTACACAACTATTTACTAAATAATATATACAACTGTGAAAAAATTACAAGAACTAAATTACAACTAAATATAGCATGAAAATTAAAACAACCAAAAAATTACCCCTT
The DNA here is from genome assembly GCA_949130495.1 of Sambucus nigra. NCBI lineage: Eukaryota > Viridiplantae > Streptophyta > Magnoliopsida > Dipsacales > Adoxaceae > Sambucus > Sambucus nigra. The sequence continues at coordinate 145,167,036 of OX422210.1, read as the reverse complement.
TTTTTTGCTCGAAGATGATTTCTTTGATAGGCAGAATATGATTTTCTACATAACATTAACTAATAATTTTTTTTGGTTTATTTCTACACAACTATTTACTAAACAATGTAACATTAATTAATAATATTTTTTATTTTTAATCTACACAACTATTTACTAAATAATATATACAACTATAAAAAAATTACAAGAACTAAATTATAACTAAATATAGCATGAAAATTAAAACAACAAAAAAATTACCTATTTTTTTGGCTCGAAGATGATTTCTTTGATAGGCAGAATATGATTTTCTACATAATATTAACTAATAAATTTTTTTGGTTTATTTCTACACAATTATTTACTAAATAATGTAACATTAACTAATAATATTTTTTCTACACAACTATTTACTAAATAATATATACAACTATAAAAAAAATTACAAGAAGTAAATTATAACTAAATATAGCATGGAAATTAAAACAACCAAAAAATTACCTCTTTTTTTGGCTCGAAGATGATTTCTTTGATAGACAGAATATGATTTTTTACATAACATTAACTAATAATTTTTTTTGGTTTATTTCTACACAAATATTTACTAAATAATGTAACATTAACTAATAATATTTTTTGTTTTTTTCTACACAAGTATTTACTAAATAATATATACAACTATAAAAAAAATTACAAGAACTAAATTATAACAAAATATAGCATGGAAATTAAAAACAACCAAAAAATTACCTATTTTTTTGGCTCGAAGATGATTTTTTTGATAGGCAGAATATGATTTTCTACATAACATTAACTAATAATTTTTTTTGATTTATTTCTACACAATTATTTACTAAATAATGTAACATTAACTAATAATATTTTTTTCCTACACAACTATTTACTAAATAATATATACAAATATACATAAAAAATAACAACAACTAAATTATAAATAAATATTGCATGGAAATTAAAACAACCAAAAACTTACCTCTTTTTTTGGCTCGAAAATGATTTCTTTGAAAGGCAGAATGTGGATTTCTTTTTTAGCTAGGAGTTTATTTCTTTGTACATAACTTGGTTTCGTAGCCTATATTTAAAGGCTTACTACATTTATTTGGTTGTTGGGTGGTTGGTAAAAGTAGTTGGTATAATTAATTTGGGTCATTCGTGAATAATCATAAAATGTGTGGGTGGAACTGTGACACCCCGACTAATTAAATACCGGGTAGCTACTCCTTTATTAAATTAATTCAAAATGCCAAGTTGGCTCAGTTAATAGCATCACTGTCGAAAACATTTTAATATTACTAACCACCTAGTATTTAAAAAGCAAGTTGCCAAATTTTAATTTAAGTCTGATTAAATATGCAACAAATGTAATGAAGAAATAAACAACACCATTCACCATACTGAAGAAAAACGAATAACCATCACATAACAGTAAATAAAGTCTGGAGGAAAAACTCCTCACTACAATCCCATAACTGAAATAAATAAACTGAACAATACATGCTAAGGTCTGAAAACTGAAATGTAAAAGATGTCTCTAAAGAAATGGGCAACATGCCCTACAACTGATAGATGGTGACTCTGGAATCCAAAAGATAGAAGCGTCTACATGCAAATCCCTGTAGCTTCCACAAGCAGCTACAGCTCGTCACCTGAATGAGTATCCTATGCTTGGTGTCCTTGTGGCTGGGCACCTAAAATGGTTTTACAAAGAAAATAGATTTGAAAAGCAAACGGGTCAGAGCCCGAATGTGGAGTTATATTTTAAAAACCTGCAAGTACTTTAAAAACATTTAAAACATTAAATGCAAAATACATGTTAGGACGCGCACTCACATTATATTCTCACCTCTCGTCTAATTGTGCACTCCTAACGCAAGTACCCATCTATAACTACCCATACCACTAGCTAAGTGACAACATATCTAGCTATACTGCCAAAGGTCCTACCCATAATACTCGGTTCCATTAACATAATAACGCTCGTAATTAAATAGGGGTTTAACGTAAACTCAGATACTCAATATGCAATATATATAACTATCAGTTGACTCGTTATATTTCTCGAAACAATACCGTAATATGCTTACCATATTAACATGAGGATTCTCATTAATTAAATGTATATTATTCACATCATAAATATACAATACAAGCACCCCGAGAACTAAGCTGCGGTGCCCACATACTCTGCTATCCATCCCGGTACATCACGTACATAAGGATCACATATTCCGAATCTCTCGGGAATAGTTCAGATAACACAAATCACAAATAGTGGAGGCGAACACAGTCACCATCACATGGGTCACGCACATACCTACGCTCCCATGGTCAGCAGACTTATTAATATACAATAAGTCCTTCTATGACCTATGTTCATCGAGGTACCAGTCTATATCCCCCCCGTAGGCACACAAGGATTAGAGGGTCCTAAGCGAACGCAACCTACCGTGATAGCAAGTATGGTAGGTATGTCATACACACAATCCATATACTAAGTAAACACACATCTTAGTAATACCGTATTTTAATCGTAGTACGTATCGCATTCTCGCACTAACTATATTTATCACAATCTATACTATTCCGGTTTGTAATTATACGCGCTATAATTTCTCACGTCGTAGTAGACACTCACGTCTCAACCCAAAACCGTCCATGTAATATAACTCTCGTATGTAAATTCCTCCTCATAAATACCCAAATGTCCCAAGTCTATTACTATATCATCAAAGAAATTCTATCTCTATCCTCGAACAAGTTTCCGGGACTCCAAAAGTCAAAACAGTCCAAAAAGGACCAAACTGTCAACTCGTTAGAAGTCTCGTTCGAACGAGTGTTCGAACGAGTTTGGACTGTCAGCTCGTTAGAAGTCTCGTTCGAACGAGACTGTTCGAACGAGATCCAGTTCGTTCGAACGAACTGTCCCTTCTAATGATATCTCGTTCGAACGAGATATCGAACGAAATTCCTACTAATTAGCAACGACTGGTCAACTCGTTAGAAGCTCGTTCGAACGAGTTCGTTCGAACGACCTGGGGACTGCTTCTAACGAGCTACCAGATTCGGCCCAGATTTTTCCCAATTCGTTTTTCACCATTTTTATCACTTCTAATCTCTTCCAAGGTTCATCCCAATAACGTTTTAGGGTCTCTAATTCATCCTAAACATATTTACATCATCTCCTAACATGTTTTCAAGGATTGAATCATCATAACATCAACTAGATTTACAAATCTCTACACTTTTCCTAATTTCTCTAGAACATGAACCCTAGGTTTATATCATCATCAAATCCCAGAATTTATTTCGTTTTAATTCCTTCAAATCACAATTAATATAAGGGAAATCATCTACCTATCATACTACATGCAATTCTCTTCACAATTATCAAGTTCTAAACTCCAAACTACATGGGTTTTCATTATCTTCCAAGAACAGTTGTAATTTATCAATTTTCTAGCATGGGGGAAACATTCTACGAATTTAAATATAATTAAAACACTTGCCTTGGTTTGATTTCTGATTTTGGTGTAGGTTTGGTGAAGATTCTGCAGAGTTTCCTCTCTCTCTAAGCTCCTTCTCCAATGGTGGCTTAAGGTGGCTAGGGTTTGATTTGGGGAAGATTGTAAACCTAATGACAACCTACGTAGCCTTCTAGGTTAATATGGGTTGGTTAATGGGCTTAATGGGTTTAATTCACATCAGATTTACATCTCTAATTTTCGTCACTTTTAATTCCTAAAAATGTAAAATTACCATAATACCCTTTAAGTTGCCGGTATGGCCTAAAAATACCCCGGGACCCAAACTATACCCCCGGCTAGTGTTTTCTGACTATCTCGACCCTTCCGGACGCGTTGGCGCACTCAAAACGACCATACGGATTATAGATTTTAAATTCACATTTATTATCAAAATATTACCCCGTGACGCGGCGGTCCCACGCGTCTCGACAAAATTTCTAAAATGCCGTACATAAATCTCACGACAACTTTCATAATACCAAATACATATATAATCATATATGCACATAATCAAATACCAATTCGCATCTCATTAGTATTTATAACCCGGATTAATTTTCAATTAATACGCATTTAATTAATTAATCCCAAAAATAAATATAGTCAAAAGTACGGGGTATTACAGGAAGTGGGATTGATAAAACCCTAAAGCGGAACAAGATGTTACGCATAAGGGGGTGACTTGGCATCTAAAGCGGAACAAGGTGATCCGCGGTTGCCAACCTATTTTTGGAAATGGTGTCGTTTTGCGTCTCATAGTGTATATTTGATATTTTTTTTTTTTTGCCCGTAGCAATTTCTGTAGTTTTCGTAAGGTATTTTTAAACTGTTAAAGTGTATTTTTAGCCTGCCCGTAAGGGTTGCTCTAATAATGTAAACATTTGTAAAATATTAAAACACATTAAATGGAACTCGGATGATATCGGGATAAATGAAGATGGGCCCAGAGCACTTGGGTGAAAAGCCCTAAATCACTGGCCAGAGCATATGGTGCGCATAGTCGACGGTGTGGAGCGCGTGGAAGTATGCGATATAGGAAAATTTCGAGAAAAAGATAAAGAAAATTTGGAATGTGTAAAGAAATGGGTTGTATGGTCAAATGTATTAATACAACCTAACTTGAATGAATATAATAAATGTTCCGGCATAGGTGAAATGGACAAGTAAAAGCGTAAATCTATTAATGTCCATAAAGGGATGAAAAAGGGTTAAAAGAAGTGGATGAATGGGTGGTTAAGCAACCTAAATGGTTAAACTCATATTTAACACAAGAATGTGTAGCAAAAAGTATTTTCAAAGATTAAATAAGTATTTTCTAACACGGTAAATGCATGTGTTGAAATGGTAGTTTTCAATGAAAATACTAAAGTTTATTGGAATGAATGAAAAGTTTAAATTCCGGTAAAGGAATGGGTTAGAATAAATCAAGTGTAATAGTTTCAAGTGTTGAACCGGGTGTATTAAATAAAGTGAAAAATGCTAAGTATGAATAAGGGATGTCTTTACTAGATTAAGGAAAATTAATCTAGATAAGTAAGATTTTTTTAAAGTAAAACGGTTAATACCTTGGCATGTGTATTTACCAAAAGTATACGTATGTAGAAATATACATATTTTCTCATGCATGTGGTTATAGTGTGTGATTATTCCTTTCTGTCGTTCAATTCTATACTGCTTATATAAATCACACTGGGCATAGGCTCACATCCCCACTTTGCTACGGTAGGTTGGGAGTAATTTCACATTTTGAGAGCGTTATACAGGTAGGTGTATTTTATTTGTATTTACGTTAATAACCCTTTTACTTGGACTTCGGGGTGCTCTCCATGGGTCCCTCACGTAGTTTATCTTGAAAATGGTATCACATGCAAAACAAGTGAAACGTTAATTAAAATAAAACTGGATTAGCAACATTATATATGAATGTTCTATTACACTTCAACATTATATAGGAATGTTCTATTACACTTCACACCAAAATCGTCATAAGTTTGGATGTCATAATTGATACCAATAAAAATCGTCTTATTAGGTTAACAGTTATATATGAATATTTTTTCAAAACAGTCATATCTGCTACAGAAATAATAATAATAATAATAATAATAATAATAATAATAATAATAATAATAATAATAATAGTAATAATAATAATAATAATAATAATAATAATAATAATAATAATAATAATAATAATAATAATAATAATAATAATAATAATAATAATAATAATAATAATAATAATATACTTTACAAATTGTCATACTTGATATAAAAAAATGTCATGACAGACAATTTTCAAATATTAAAGAAAGTCATATAAAATATTTGATCACATGAAGGTTAAACATAAACGGTCATAAATTAAACATATAATAAAAAATAATAATAACTAATATTAATGTCATAGTTGACAAATAAATCTAAACACAAATCAAAATTCATAAAAACATTAAAAATGTCTTGAATTTTTTTGTATTCGAACTCACATACATTAAAAATGCACCAAATTAAGTCATTTGTCCATGTCCAAAAAATAGTAGGACACAACTAAATATACCCACTATGTATACCATTCATGAAAAAATAATGGCCTACTACATGTATCATAGCTAGATATATCCATTATGTACATCATTGAAAAAATGTCTCTAAAAAAATGTACATCCAAACATTAGGCATATAATATAATCTTGAATAAAGACTCAGAATCATTTATTTCACATTCAATGTTACATTAGGAATCTGAATCCATAAAAATACAACTTTAAAAGTATAACTCCAAGTCCATAAAAATTCGATTTTGGTGTTGTCGCCATAGGTGATCTGGAGGAGGATATCCCAGGGACACACAAAGCTCCGGATTTTGGAACAATCATTGGAACATCAAAAAAGCATTTGGCAGCTGGAATAATATCGTTACTCCATCCAAATGCCACCCAAACTTCTCCAACGCTAAATGCTTTTAGATACTGCACAAAATATGGAAACATATTTAACATATGCCAATCATTGAGTTTGTCAATAGAGAAGGGATTGAGGACCTCAAATGTGGCACTTTGTCATAAATATTATCATGCAATATAAATAATTACACATCCACTCCTGTTTTCACCACATGATGAAATTAAAATTTAAGTATCTTTCAGTGAAATTGGTCATAAGATACCACGCAATATAAATAATTATATTGAAAAGTTGCCTTCTGAAAGGATGTTAGATAATATTTTGTTCCCTAAGAATATGTTATTTAGCTCATGACTGCTCAAGCAAGTAAGACATAATAATGAACGTTTGGATAACATCCAATAAATTTTACATAAATAAAAATGAAAAACATATTTAGATGAGTAAACAGTCAAAAAAAATTCTTGATTGTCTAATCTAATTACATATAGCTCTCATTCAAGCATGCTTAACATTTTACCTCTCACCCATAGGACTGGGATCCATTTGACCCATTAGCAATCAAAGGTTGGGACAAATGCAATTCTTTAGATAGTTGAATTCTTTAGATGTACATATGAGATAACGGTAAAATAATTGCAGGGACTACTTTAAATCATGCAACATTGGAATGGATAAGGGTACATGATATCCTATATTTTAAATTAACTAATATAAAAAAACATAATTCCTTGTAAAATCAGAAGGGTATACATAGTACTGGGTATTAATGCTTCTTGGTTAGTTAAGAAAGAATGTAAAATACTCACCAATCAAGTAGCATTATGAGGTAGGGTGAGATGCCTAATATCAAATGGAATTTCATTAAAAGAACGTAACCAATTGAATTATATCATAACAACCACGTGAAACACTTCAAAGTAAACAAAATTAAAATGAGAACTTACAATGTTATCAATTTGAGTGATTATATTAGCAATGTAACAAAAGACCAACTACACCTAGTCTTTCAGTCTTCTTAGTAAGCTCTGTCCCAATCAATTTCAATCCTTCCAATATGTCATACCACAATGAAAAGTGAGAAGCAAACAATAATAGGAATCATTTTCTTATGACCATTGGTTAACAAGTTGAAGATGATTAACGTCAAATTTTAATGATTTTCATCCACATTAATTACTATGATCAAATTTCTCATGACATACAATAAATCCACATTTAATTCAAAATAAAGTGTGGTGACAACATCCAAAACTAGAAAGATGACCAATATCAACCACTGAGACATAAGTAAAGAAACAAAATTACAATGACAAGTATAAATAACATATCTAATAAATGAATTTTCAATCAAAAATCAATATAGACATAAATTAATAATGTAGATAAGTCAAAACTGGACAGCGTCTTCATTAAGTTTCCAGAACGGAGTGAGATGTTCCATACATGACAAAGAAAATAACTAAATTTTTCCCTACAATAACAAATGCGAGCTTTTAGTTATACTGACAAAGCAAACTACTAATTATCAAATGAAATTTTTTCAAGACAGAGTATAACTACACATTTTGTTGTAGAAGAGCAAACCCCTAATTTTTTATCGTAAAATAATGAATAGTAACAAGTACATAAAACGTCTAAATCCATTATTAAATAACCTTTGTTATAAGAGAGGATGAAACAAACAAAAGTGGAAGTCTTCATCTATGGAAAATGACGTGGGATTAGATTAATATATGCATAATTAAACACGTGCGTATAGAATAAGTAAAATTTGAGTACCATTGCAGGGCTAAAATTGCATTTTTAAGGTAAAATTCTATCTTAAAGCAACTTTGGCCTCATCCATCAAGACGAGAGAACAAAATCTCAATAAAGACAACTTTGTTGATTTGAAGAAAATTTGGTTAATAAGTAGATGTTAGGAGAAGTTAAGAATCCAATATTGTCCACTAATCTTCTTACTAGTACCTCGTCCATCCCTTCATTCATTATTAGGCAATCAGAGAGGGAGACAGAGGTTCCCAAAGGCAACGATGACCATATCCCAACTGATGTCCCGTTAGGAAATTAAAATGCGGTGCGATACAAAATTATGAGTTAAGGGTTTAGGCTTATCGAGTTTGGGTCAACATCGGGTCAACGCGATAAATCCGTTTTAATAACAGTTCGGGTTTGTTAATTTTGATACAATCGATTAAACTAGTCTTCACCCATTAAAACCCATTAACACTAACCTAATATTTGTAACTTTGGGTAAGGAACATTTGTTGTTGAGATCCTATTCCTATTAACATTTAGAATTTAGGATGTGGGAATTAATTCTATTTTTTGTTCTGGAGAATTTTAGTTGCTTGATGGGTGTTAAAGGTTTGGATTGTGTG